>CM022482.1:12712221-12947034 GCA_011952105.1 Coreoperca whiteheadi | reverse complement strand
CCCCTGGTCTGCCCTCCCCCCACCCACACTCCTTTCATCAGCAAGCAATGAGGTAATCCCTAGCAGCCGCGTGAAGTGCTGCAAGTGCAGTGAGAGGGAGAGAAGCGAGAGCAGAAGCGACAGAAGCCGGTGCAGGGCAGAAGCAGCGGAGATGTCAGGAGCTGTAATATCACTAGCTGTTATCAGTACCAGCTGTCAGCACCTCGCTCGTAGCTAATAGCTGATGTGGTTACCAGCAGCTGCTTGCAAGCTGTAGCTGTGGTATTAGCTGTTTAGCTTGTAGCCTGGTTTTGTAGTGGTGGCACTATGTTGAGGAGCTGTTAGCCAGGCAGAGAAGCAGAGAGGCAGGCAGGCTGGCAGGGGTGGGACAAGCTTAGCCCAGGGGCTGGGGTTTAGATCTGACACCCTGGGTAGGGTAGGGAGAAACAAGAGGACAGGAGACGGGACAGAGAAGAAGAGGAAGAGGTGAAGTAGAGGAAAAAGAGAAAGGAGCGAGGGGAAAGGTCTGAGAAAAGGAAGCAGAAGAAGGTGTGCACCCACCATGACGGAGAGGTGTAGTCTGTGGAGTGCCTTGTCGGCTGCAGCATGCTGCTTCTACCGGGGGTCTTTCATGCAGGTGCAGGTGAGTGAGCATCTAGGAATGCATGAGTTTCTGTTTGTTTGTATGTATGTGTGAGAGGCTGTGCTTCCAGGTGTGTACCAGTGCTTTCAGTACATGATATGTCATTACCAGGCATTAGTGTGTTCAGATTTCTTATACTGTCCAAGTTTCCTTGTTTGGCGCATTTGTCTATGCACGTGTGTGTGTTTGTGCTTGTGTGTATTCGTGGGAGGTGCGCTCACTGTTGGCTCCTCTCCTGTCCCGGCAGCCGGTAATGTCTGTTAGCTGGCAGACCGATGATATCATAGATGCTGTACAGTACTTGGGTGTCAGATGGACTGTGTGAAAAGGAAGGAGAGAGGTTTGGGAGTTTTGTATGTGTGTAGAAGAAAAATAGAAAGGGAATACGTGTGTGTGATTTGCGTATGAGAGGGAGAGAAAGTGTGTGACAGGTACAGTGGAGTGAAGCGTTCAGTATCAGTTTTACTTCAGTCTAATTCAGGCTTCATGCTTGAAACCTAATATCCGACCTTATTCCTGGGACAAAATGACACCCACAGTATATTTTGCACGTGTATACAGTGTGTTTCTGTGTCTGTTATGCTTGAGACTTGTTTTAGTGGGTTCTCTGGGCTTTTCTGTTTGTTTTTTTCTGGCAGGGTTTGGTTTGTAGAATTACCAAAACATGAGACTCTTCAGAGAGAGAGTTGCAAGGATTTCACATGACAGCAGTGATAAAAAGAAGTGAATATGTAAAGGGAATTGGTTAATAGAGATAATGGGGAAATAGTAGGTCATGAGGAACCAAAAGTTATTATTGCCTGGGATTTTGAAACTGTGCTGGACTCTCGTCTATTCTCCCTGCCACGTTGTTGTAGTCGACTGTGTTGTTATAATTATAGCTTTACTTTAAACAGCAAAGCCGCAGAGTTGTGTTTGTGCATGCGGTTTAACTGTGTTTCAGGGCAGTAATCCTGATGGTTTTTTTCGTGTCCCACCTTGTCCCTGGCAGCAGGACATTTTGCCAGTGTGACAACTAGCCTAGAGAGTCTGTGTCTTCATGTTGACATTACTTTGATTGTTTTGTTGTTCTAAAAAAAAATGTCTGTCCTAGAGAAAGACATGAAGAGAGAGAGAGAGAGAGAGAGACAGATTCTTGGCTCTCCTCTTTTTAGGGTTTTGGAGGCATCTGCTTTTGTTTAGAGTGAAGTGTTTCAAAGCTCAGAGTAATGAAGTCGTTTTAATTGAATCTGTCATGGGGTTCCTGTGTAGTGGTGGTTGTGGTAGCGGTATGTGTGTGAGCGGGGGGTAAATTAATTAGCAGTCGCTGAATGGTTAGAGTTAAGTGGGAGCCTTTCTATTGTAAAAAAATAATTACTTAATTCCCTGCAACTTGGGTTTGTTTACAAACAGTGTGATTTTGTCTGTAGACTAATATTGATTCCCCAATCTATTCTAATTAAACATAGCCTGTCAAGCTCATTACTGTGTGTCACGTAACCCAGACAGTGTGTGCTACCCATAGAAGTGATGCTTTAATCATTACTTGTTCTGCACATTCAATGTCATGTTGATGCTTTTTCTTTGCCTCCAGGGGGTAACCATTTGTTATAATACTTACTATTATAGTACTTTTCTCTTAGAAACCTGCAACTGTTGATTTTGTTTTCTTTTATCTGTAAACATAAGGATTACTCACTGCCCGGCTGGTGTGTGAAACTGTGAACACTTAGGGGAACCAGTAATGTTGATCTCAATCCTTTTACCTAGTACTGCACAATTAATTGACATATTATCAAAATCGCAATATGGCCAAATTGCAGAGGCTGCAATTTTTTGATAAAAAAGGTAAAACGTGTGACAAGACAGCATTATAATGAAGTACTGTAGTGCTGCAGAGATGCCCTGAACTACAAATCTTGATCTCCAGATGTAAGAAAACATGTTTGTTTGATACAGACCCTGACAAATGTCACATCATTATGATTTTAATAGTTTTTTTCAGTGAAAGTGAAAATTGTGTTACAAAAATGATCATTCCCACTAATAGTGAATCATATCACAATCGTAATATCTGTCTAAATAATCACAATATGATGATTATTTTACCATATTTTACAGCCCTAGTTACCCACAGAAAGCACTACCACTTGGAGAAAATAAACCATCATTGGTATATTCTCATTAGAATAGTGATACATTTTGGTGAGAATTAATATAGTTTTGGTATAGTGTTTAGTTTTTTCACTTATTTTTTGGAGGTAACTACATTGTCACTACCAGTGCTCAAGCTGTATTTTGGGACATTAATGATTTATCTCAGATCCCAGATACTTAATGATAAACCCAGAGGTTAACATCTGGCTTGTGAGTAACAATAGTACATTTTCCTTAAATGCTCTGTTAAAAATGTATTTTTCAGGATGCTGTGAGAGTAATTACTCACAGTGTATCTCTATTTTCTGTCTGTACACCACTAATGACTGGAGATTGTTTTGTTCATGCAGGTTGTTGCTTCGTGAGTGTTCATGAGTGGTCTGCAACCATAGCAGGAAAAACTGCTTCCACTAGAGAAAATGTTAAAGGTACAGTTCATCCAAAAATCAATCATTATTCCACGTTATTCCTGTAGTTCTGTTTATCCATCTAGATTGTTTTGGTGTGAGTTGCCAAGTTTTGGAGCTATCGGCTGTAGAGACGTCTGCATTTTTTAAATATATTAGGACTAGATGGCATTTGGCTTGTGGTGCTCAAAACGCCACAAAAATACATTTGAAAAACTAAAGAGCAATGTCTCTTTCCAGAAATCATGACCCAATTACTCAAGATAATCCACTGATTTGTTGTGAGCAGTTTCACGCAGGAACTATTTTCTTTCTACCAATAGTTCCTTAATGAAACTGCTCACAGCTAGGTCTGTGGATTAGCATTACAAGCTGAGTGCCATCTAGTCCCATTATGTTAAAAAAATGCAGACATCTCTATGGCCGATATCTCCAAAACTCAGCAACTCGACAAATAGTACTACAGTAAAGAGGAAAAATATTTGTTTTAATTTTGGGGTGAACTGTCCCTTTAACCCTTATTTTTTCTCTTTTTAAACTCATAATAAGCACAGATAGTTGTAAAGTTGATACTTCATTAAGTTTTAAAACCACAATTGCAGCCTGAAATGGTCAAATTCTGTAAAACAAATACTTTTTAAAAACTAATTTAATAACAAAACATTGTTACACAAGTGACATGCAGAGATGTTGATACAGCGACGGTGGTGTGTGACCTCAGCTCATCAGCTGTATCAGAGAGATTACACTTGATCCCCTGGGTCTAGACTGCAGTATGCTAACTATGGAC
Source organism: Coreoperca whiteheadi (assembly GCA_011952105.1). Lineage (NCBI taxonomy): Eukaryota > Metazoa > Chordata > Actinopteri > Centrarchiformes > Sinipercidae > Coreoperca > Coreoperca whiteheadi. The sequence continues at coordinate 12,943,079 of CM022482.1, read as the reverse complement.
GCACTCACACACACACACATATACAGACATGCGGCTTAACCATTATGTCTGCATTATACCCAGTGCTTCCAGCGCATCTCTGTAACTGGGACAGCGGAAAAATTCCCTATATGCCCCCAGAAAAGACACACACACAAACTGAAGCATAGACACACAAAAACGCAGAACTATCTCCCACCCCCACCATCTACACTGAGATAGTTTTTGAAGTTAATCCTTCTTTCCTTTCTCTCTGCGAGCCCCCCCACCACCCCCCCACCCCGCCACTCGACTCTGTAGCCTCGATCCCTGCTGACCCGACCAGCATGCGGCAGCCGTCATGCCAGCTAGCAGCCGGTCCCTCTGTCCTTTTAGCGTTCGTGCAGCCCGGCTGTATCTGGAACGTTGCTGTCGACCACTGACCTTGCAACATGGCACCTCTCTGCCATCCAGTCCCATACACTGTTAACCAAGTTTCTGTTTGTACAAACAGTTTCTCAGCGATTCTGTACCTTATGGTATTCATGGACAAATTCAGTACAATGTAATAAAAACATTGTGTTCCCTGCTTGAAGAACATCATCCTGATAACATTAATTTTACAGTAAATGAAGGACTCCTGTGATAAGCAAGGCTCAGAGGATCTTCAGGTTATAGAACGTGAAGAGATAAATGGTAACTAAAGGCAAATGAGCTGTTGATTATACACCAGAGTCCATCTAAGTTAGTAAAAAATGCAGGGCATTGTATTATTGATTTTTTGATTCAAATTTTTAAATATCGAATATATACACTGATAAATTCACACATTATTTAAAATGAAAACTGAAAAAAACCTTGAAAATTGAGCTGTAGTGATATGTACAAGTTAGTTCATCATAGAACTCCATTTATTATATGCAGTGGGAGTATTTCTTTTGAAGAATTCTTGCAACAAATAGATCATACATATTAAACTGGCCAGCTTTATTGCATTGATGTCCCTTCTGTATGTCTCATCCACGCTTTATCTCTAGTCCCAAGAGCAGGTCACAATTTAATAACAAAAATGTAACCAATACTGTTGGCGATATGTCCTTTCTATGGTACCTCACATACATAATCTCTAAACAGTTCACAGTCTGTACTTTGATGTTATTAGTTTAACAGTATCAAAACATTGTCCATATGCCCTTGCCTCCTGCAAGTTAGATTGTTCTCAGTGATGTCTCATGTTGTGTGCTTTTTATATTTTGTTTCCAAATGATGACATCGTCTTACATTGAGCTTGGTTGGTTTTGGTCCACTCAGTCAGTCACAGCAGGTTAACCAGCAATCAGCTGGTCAGTCAGATCCCCATCACCCTACTCTCTGTCTAGTCAGTGCTAAGCTAGCTGTAGAAGATATGGCCCTGCTAATGCCTTTATATGTGTGTGTGTGTGTGTGTGTGTGTGAGTGTGTAACTGTCTGTCCAAGCCGGAAAGGGAGCCCAAGCCAATTGGTATGTTTTAGTATTGAAATATTCACCATGTAATCCCCTCTTCTCCACCCCTCCTATCTCTCTCTCCCTCTCGCCCTCCTCCCCAAAGCCTTTCACCACAAATCCTCTTTTGGCGTGCCTGCCTGTCATACCCTCAGGCTCAAAGTGTGAAGGGCAGCTGTGCATGCGTGTGTGTATCGGTGTGTGCTTTAAATTGTCTTGTTCCAGAGTCCATATCCTCATTAGAGCACTGTGATGTTTTTGGCACTAATGAGGAACAAGCCTGCATGTGTGTGTGTGTGTGTGTGTTTGTATGTGGCAGCTATGTATTCGTGTTTTTCTTGTGTGTATGATTATGTGTGTGTGGTGTCCCAGACCTTTCTGAGAATTTGTTCTTCATTCATGTGTCTCTGTTCGCAGCTCTTCTTTGGGTTGTAATGTCTGGATTATACCAAGCCTCAAATCATCAAATCTTACAGTTTAGTCAAAGAGAGGTTCTCAGCTCTCACAAAAACAATTCATATGAGCATTGACTAATCTGCCACCTCTGTGGTTACGGTTATGTTACTGGTAAGGGAAAGAATCTACAATCTATCTATAATATCTATAATCTATAATTTAAAGAATCTATAATTTTTTCTGATGTTTGTAGGAGCAGAATGCGTCACCAAAGTCAAAATCAGATCCTTTTTTATGCCCAACCATCCTCATCCTCCTCCCTAACGGGTTTTGTGGCGCTATAATAACATCCTGCTGCTCCTGCATTTGCTTCTGAGAGAGAACTGTCATTATTCGCACAATCACAAGAGGTTGCTTGTCAGAAAAACATAAACATAGGTTCAGTCAAAGTCAAAGTCACTAAAGTCAAGGAATTGACCATTTACACTTACAGCAATGGTTAAACAGTTAGATTGGGTGGAAAAGGTTCTGCTCTTTGAGTTAAATCAACACTACTAAAAAGTGTGGTTGTAATGGCCACGCTGTACGTCTGAATATGATTGGACATTACTAGTTAGCTCAAAGCCATGAAGCTGTGAATGACCAGGATTGTGAGGCATGAATGAAACAGCTGATGCCAATCAGTTAATACAAGTGCTATTGATTTCTAGTGAGGAGAGTTCCGTAGTCTCCTCAAGATCATCTCCTTCTGGGTTTTTCCTGAAGAGCCGTCATGCTAACATTGTAGAGGAGTGTGGTTAGAGGTTAGTCAGAGACATCGCAAGAAAGTGTTGCCTACCTTGATTACATGTGTTGGAGACCTGAGGCCCAGATTGCAAGAAAGCCCAACCAGCTGACTTCTGTAAAACTGATCTGTCATGACAAAAGCAGTAAAAACATCATTTAAAACCTGCAGTAACTAACCCCCATATACAGTGATTATTGTATGACTCAAAATGTTCAGCAGCTGCCTTACAGTAAAAGCCAACAGAAGGCTTAGATTGCCTTTGCATGAAGGCTTTCACTGTGAAACAGCTACAAGTGTTGAGTTAGCTTTAACAGCATACTAAAGAGTTCCCACTATCTTATTCTTCAGAAGTGCTTTGTCCTTCTGATACATTGTGCTGAGGCGCTCTCTTAATCTTCATGTTGGCCTAAAAGGTCGGAGAAAACACTGAGAGTTAAGTGGTCCTTCAGCTGCAGGTCACTATTAGGCAGCTTACTCTAAAAGGTAGAACGAGAGCTTTGACCCTAAAGAAATAAAATGTATTAACAGATGTGTTGACCTATGGTTCATTGAGCTTCATATATATTGTTAACTTGTTTGCAAGTTTAATTGTACACATTAAAAGCTCAGCTCTAAATGAGATCAGTGGTTAGACTTAAGCGCAAATAGGTGATGGCATTAGTTATAAATACTGTAATTTAAATAAATGTGGCCAAGCAGGCTAGTACAAATGTGTCTTCAGGCACTCCATGGTTCAGCAAATAATGTGCTCCCCGTTCAAACAAGTGAAAATGCAAAATTGAAATGGTCTCCTCACATCATGACTTTTAGCTGCAGGCCAGGATCACAGAGGTTTCCAGCTTAGTGCTTCATGTGATCATCTGCTCTCTCTCTCTTGACATGATAGAGGAAAGCTTTAAAATAGAATAACTTAAGAACATAAGCCTATGGTGTAGACTCTTTAAACAGAGGCTGGTGAAGGAGAGAGATTATTCTAAAGAATACCTGCCTGCAGGTTAGAGATGAAAATGCCTTTCAACTCACTGTAATAATGATCTTCTTCTCTCGCAACATATAAGTGGTCGAGCTTAAAGTAATTGCTTTGGTGAATATTTACATTGACTATTTTATCTTTTAGTGCCTATGCCTCTACAGAAACTACTACAATGTTCAAAACTGTTCTACGATCCTGCAATTCTCTTTTGTACGGCATACTGAATCAGATTTTTCATTATTTAATTTGACAGATTTGTTTGAAACTGTGGATTATGAGAGCTGGGTAAAACATGCCAAATAATACCAACAGCTCACAGGGATGCTAATGATGGCAGGCTGCTTGTTCCTGGACTTTAATGCAGAATGCTGAAAAGTGTAGAGTAGTTAAATCAAGAGAAATTATCTATAAATGATCACAAATTATGAAAGCGCTCTTGATTACTATGAACATAAAGGTGTAATTTCACATTGAACGGAGGTTTATTGCATCGCCCATTAGCACAGTTTATGTATTGCATCCACTTTGCTCGCCATTGATCGAGAATATGAATAATATTCTCCTGTTCTCCTTTTTTCTTATCTTGCTATCTCACTTCTCACTCTGTCTCCTCTTACTGCTACATTCATTCACACATTCTAATGTTGAATTTTAAGATGAATTTAGTGTCTTTTAGTTTTACAAGCAAACCTTCAGTACTGACACAGAAGGCTGAACTGTGTGTGTGTGTGTGTGTGTGTGTGTGTGTGTGTGTGTGAGAGAGAGAGAGAGGGAATAAGAGCTATGAAGTCTTTCCACTAGTCTCTTGCTGAAATCAAACATGCCTTTGGATCCACACGCACACGCACCATGCTCACATATGCTGGGAACGACACAGCTGAGAGGGAGTGTGGCATGGTGAAGGGATTTGGAGCAAGAGGCTGGCAATTTTTTGCTCTCCTCATCTTTGACCTTACTTGACCTCAGAGAATGAGGAGGCTCACAGACGGCTGAAGCTTTAAAGGCTCAGTTTTCCCAAATGAAACAAATAGCCATTCCAGCATGGGGAGTTGTGCTCTTATGCTTTTAATGCCCATTGTTTGATACAAAAAGTAGGGCCTTCTAGTTTGAAATAATACATAATGGATGCAATCTGGAATTATAGCACATTCTCAGACATTGAGATGAGGCTGATGTTAGCGGGAGTGTTGATTTAGTTAATGTTGTCATTATTCTTAGAATTGTATTTGTTATAGTTACACAAATTCCTGTTGTCTAAATTCATGTAATAAAAAAAAAAACAAATTTAGTTAAAGACGTTTTTGTTTGACATTTATGAAGTGTTTGGACTCATGTAATGCAAATGCAGTGAAGTTTGTTGGAGTTAGAGAAGGCCCTGGACCTCTGTGGAGTTTTTAATGCATCATTTTTCTTTAAGAAAAGACCCAGGGCTGTTAGAGCGTCTCTGGGTGATTTACAGAGAGCAGCAGAGAATGGCAGTGAACACACTTGCTAGCGCTCGCTTTCTCTCTCTCACACACACACACACACACACACATCCACTCCTGTACGTGTCCATGCCTCCACATGTATGCATATAAAAAATTGTTGTCAGATAATTTTCTCAATTTTACTTTGAGTAATTGACTAATTGTTTCCGCACTACTACAGATAGACAAGTTAAACACAAGTGCTCAGTCAAAAAGATGTGGAAGACTTGGCAGATAGAGGAACTGATAATACATTTTATATACTAACGAAGCGGATTGGGTTGACAATGTGAACCAGATTCAGATACTGATTAGAGATTAAGGAGGTTTAATTGGCTGATATTTGATAGCTTTGTTGGACGTAATTCAATTCAAAGTAGATTACAATTCTGCTAATAAGATGGAATTCATGCAGTGCAGACGCTCAGATCATGTGCTGGAACACATATAACTCATGCATACATATAATCTTTGGGTTTTAGTAAAAGTAATTAGTTTAAGCAGAGATACAGACAGAGAGAGATGGATGAGAAGACTGTGTCGATTGAACAGTAGATATCCGTTATTATGTTTCCGGTATGTAATAAGTAAGAAACATAAGTGTCCACATATAAGAGAGTAATGGCACAGGCAAAGAACATCCTCCAGCAAGGCAATTAATTTCTGTATCAGGTCATCTCAAATTGCATTATCATGGTTGGTGAAATGACTTTCACTATGAGGTATCTGGTATTGTATCTATGTATAGTGTGCATGCTCAATTTTTCATATAACTACAGTACGTTTAAATGAGATTCAGGGCTGGTTTGCATCTTGTGTTCACGCGTGAAGCCTTGGAAGAAATCCCAGCAGCTATGCTGGCAATTACAAGCCCGCAGGTGACATCATACTTTTAAAAAAGGGGCGTTGGGGTGAGGAGTGGGAGGTGTGGGTGGTAATAGGGGGAGGGGAGTGTAAAACATGTAAGGAGGAAAGAGAGAACGAGCAGAAGGAGAGTGAACGCGCAGCACTTTGTAACAGGCTATCACAGGCTAATTTCCCATGAGCATCTCTTAGAGGAATGTGCCTAGTGTCTCTCATGGGAGTGTTTATTCTCACACCTTCACACACACACTTCCAGACACTGAAGGTAAGTATTTTTTCTGTTGCTTGAAAGCAGGGCAGCAAGGGCAAGGCTGCTCTCAAAAGGTGTGCGCATGCACGCATCAATGAAAAGAGGTGTGTGTTTGTGTGTGTGTGTGTGTGTGTGTGTGTTGTTTATTGCAAAGTACCAGCTAGCAGTAAAAGCTCCATCTGCATCACCATGACAACAGCCCTGTAACAACAGGGAGACAACACCCATCTCAACCCTCCCAACCCCCATCAGCTGTGTGTGTGCAAGAGGGTGTGTGTGTGTGTGTGTGTGCATGCTTAATTACTTGCATATTTGATTGTGTGCATTTGAGCGAAATTCCAATGTGTGGGTGTGTGTGTATGTGTGACGGAGAGTGTCCATTAGGGAGCATCCCAGCAGGTACTGTCTGTCTCTGAATGATGGACACGGCCCTAATAGCTCTGGCTGTATGCCTGAGTGGGGAGTGGTCACACACACAAACACATGCGCACCCACACATAATGTAAACGCACACACATGCTCCTTTGCTGCCTCTATGAATGGAATTGATACCTCAGCGGTGCTCTCCTACTGTCTGCATCAGCCAGCCAATTGTTTAGCTTGCTGCTCAACCTCCAGGAAGAGATTACATCATTGCTGGCCAATGGTAGCACAGCTCTAGGGCGTACATCTTTCTGACGGTCTGCATGATCAGGGATGACGAGGAAGATTGTGTGTGTGTGTGTGTGTGTGTGTGTGTGTGTATGTGTGCTGGTAATAGGGAGATAAAACTGATTGATATGCATCCGTGGGCTACCTATGGGATCAAATTGTTCCTCATTTCCATCTCATCATATACAGTCACCACCCTCCTTTCTTCTTTCCTCCCTTCACTCTTTTTTCTCTCATCTTTCTCACTAAAACTTTTTGCCTCTTTTCCCTTGTTTCAATTCTTACTCTTTCTTTTGTCCTATCTCTCTTTTTTTATTGTCTGTTTACTTGTCACCCCTCTTTCTATTTCTGCCCTCTACAGTTGCATTATCAACTGCATCATCATCATCTCTTCCTGTGAATTGTGGTGTGTTTGTGTGTCCAAGTTCCAAGGCCAGTCAATAGGTCATTGTTTGTACTATGACTAGGCAAAATTTATGTTTGTGATACATTTCCCTATACTGTGACCTTCCATCTAAAGTGAGTGTTTGCATAAAAATAATTGTGTTTGGGTTCACTCAAAACTTGTACTGAGATTTATGGAATTGGTGTATATGAAACATTTTTTTTTGTTGCATTTGAAGTTGCAGTTAAATGTAATATACAATTAATGGAAATGTCTGTGTAACCTAGCACCCAACCCACCCCCTCACAAGCCGCCCCCACACCACCACCCCTTTTCTTTGTGCTGAGCTGAGCTAACCATGTCCTAGCTCTAGCTTAATATTGAACAGTCAAAAACAGCACATTATGGGACACAGTATGTCACGTCATTATGCTCTATGACAGCAAGCAATTGCCCAACCTACAGCAGATTCAGAGAAAGTCCTGTTTTCAGGGCAGTGAATCCTCATTTGATCCCATTTGAGTTTTGTTTAAGGCTTTAAGTTGAACCTAATCTCTTTACATATACAATTAAATAGAATGTGTGTATAATAATAATAAAAAAAATAAAAAGATCAAACACTGTGGTTGTGTTTGTCTGAGAGTGTTTGTGTTTATATGCTATTTCCTGGCTGTGTTTCAGGCAGGAAAGCTGATTAATCCTCTGCTGCCAGTCATTGATTAATTAATTAGATGCTGTGTCACCATATGTGTGTGTATCCATGGTAACAAGGCTACAGCTTATTTATTATTTATTGAAATTAAATAATAATATAAGTAGTACTTAAAGCATAGTATATATAAGTGTAATAAGTAGGCAGTAGATGTCCATAATGTTATATTTTTAATTTAAAGTAGAATTATAACAATGACCCTCTGCACTGTACAGGAAATACACCAAATACAGGAAGAGGGCATATACATTTCTTTCTGTAATAGCATTCCACTTAAAGTCTCAAGATTCAATTTTCATTGTTTTTTTTGGGATTTTTGCCTTTATTTAATAGGAGCAGCTGAGCTACCAGGGCGCCCCTTCAATTTTCATTTTAACCAACCAAGGCCCATCTCACCATCCTCACCAACCCCCGCCTCTCATTTTGCCTCTATGTTGCCTGTTCTTCAACTCTTCAACTGTTTTTCCCTTTCCTGTTTAACTGCATTGGAGAATTGCATTGTGGGTTTCTGGTTTTCCCTTCACACCTGCCATTGTCAGGATATATGGTACTAGTAAGGATGGTAATGGTACTGGCTTGCAGTTAAATGGCAATGTATAGAGTGGATGTGTGTGTGCACGCATGCCTGCATCAGTGTGTACATGTGATTAATTGTATATGTTTAAATTAATTCACACGTGTCTGCATCTAGACATGTCAATGTGTGTGTGCCTTTTTGTATGTGTGCACAAAAACGTTTCACACAGCAGAGGAAGGTTAGTATTGATGAGTCCTTAGACCTTCCATCTATCAGTGTGATGACCTTTTACCCCCTAAAGCCTGCAAATTAGCCATTAATGGTTTATCCCAGAGGATGGAAGAGAGGATGACAGCAAGTGGCACAGCCCTTATTGGTAATTGTGTGTGTGTTTGTGTGTGTGTGTGTGCGGGTATTACTAATGTTGTGGGGACATAAATCTGTTTACACAGTCACATTGTGAGGACTTGCCTTCCTTGTGGGGACAAAATGCAAGTCCCCATAACGTAAATCATTACATTTTAGGATGAAAACTTGGTTTAAGGTTAGTGGTTATGGTTACGGTTAGGGTAAGTCTCCAGGGAATGAATGTAAGTCAATGTAATGTCTCCAAAAGTGAAACACAACGTGTGTGTGTGTGTGTGTGAGTGAGTGGTTGTGTTGCGTTTTTCTGAAGAGATATTGCGACCAAGCTGGGCAAAAATGTTTGTTATTGTGAGTGGATGCTGATTTAACATACCATAATTAACACATTTGTCATGATGAGGTCTGTTTTGAAATAAACCTTGTCCAGTTTGCTGACATTCAACCCTCTGCCAATCACAAGCTCTTCTCTGAGCTGCCAAAATGAAAGGTTAGATTTGTATTTCCAGCTGACTGAATAAACTGCCCAGAGCATCTTTCAGCTGTCCCAGCTGGTCCTGGTTGCCATAGACAGCTCCTGTTTCAATTAAAGACGAAAGGAGGGTATTCTTAACTGTGAGTGAAATGGTGCCAAAATCAGAGACCAATCAAAAGTAAATAATTAAATGATGAAAGATTGAGCTGATATTCTATGAATAGAGCAGAGACTAAGACAGGACGTGCTCTCGTTAAAGTCAAATAAAAGTTCTTTAAAATTACTAATCCAATTATTCAAATGTGAACCAAAGTAACACATTTCCTGCAGTGTAAAACATTTTACCTGACATAAGCCTATACAGTAGTGTTCCTTGAATGCGCTCATTGTAATGTATTATGTATGCCCCTTTTGTAGATTGGGCTGTCAAAGTAACAAATAAGCCCATTTAGAGTGCATGTAACATACTTTTTTTAAAGTAAAAAACTAATTCATATACATTTAAGGAATGGTTGATTAAATGCCTTGAATGCCTATTTTTTTAAGACAGCATTTTTATTTTATTTTCTCCCCTGTACCTCTTAATGCATCACTTCTATCTCTGTCTCTGTCCCTCTCCCAGATTTGCTGAGGGAACAAAGTGATGCTCCTGCTGTTTTACAACAACGCACATTCACACACACAAACAACTACACACCCTTGCCGACAGACTGGCTGAGTGGATCGGTGAGGGAAAGTGCACAGAGAGGGGAATGATATGATATGTGGTTGAGAGATGGCAGGTTAGAGCAGGGAGTGAGAGATGAACTGGCAGTGGAGAGATGGAAGGAGCGAATGAGATGATTAACTTAGAAGAGAAGGGATGAAGGTGAATTTTGAGTGGAGGAATAAAGTAATGAAAGAGGAGAAAGACGAAAAGTAATGGAGTGAGGTGGCAGGATAATAAAGTACATATTAAGAGAGAAAGATTAGATGGACAGATCAGCTGTGATGCTGGTCAGAAAGGGGAAATGACACTTCAGCTTATTTATCTCCATCTTTCCCAGCTCCACCTGGTCAACAGGTAAATGTGAGAAGGAGAATGAGGAGGCGTACGAGAAAGACAAACAACTAGATATGTTCAGAAGAAGATAAGAGCAAGAATATTCAAATAAAGAGCATGAAAAGCTAAGAAGTACAGAGAAAGTCTGCAGTGTTTGTCTAAAAATTGTTATGTGGATGAAAAGTGGTGGAAAATAAAGCAATGAAGTGAAGGAAAGCCATATGATGAGTCAGACATGTGTGTACATTTGAGCGGTCTATAAATTGCACTGCAGTGAGGAAGAAGTGAAGTATGAGCAGAGGTGAAGTACAAATACTTTGTTACCTTACTTAAGTAGGAATTTTGGGTATCTATACTTTACTGGAGTAATTATTTTTCAGCCGACTACATTTTCACGTAATTATCTGTACTTTCTACTCCTTAAATTTTAAAAATATTCTCGTTACTCCTTTTTCATTTTGGCTTATTTTCATTCCAGCTTGTTAACGTTCAAAAAATTAAATAAAAATAAAACTTATCCAGATAAATCGTGCCATCCGGATACAGTGAATTTGATTGTGGTTGGATGAGAAGTATAAACACATACCATTCTGACACCCTATTGGTTTGTTCTCGATCCATCGCACCTGCACATGACACAAATCATGTCACTCTCCAGCAGGGACACAGCCAGTGTTGGGGTCGTTACAAAAAAAAGTAATAATTTACAGCAGACCCTGGAAAACAGAGGAATGAAGCTTAGCCGCAGTAAGACAGAATACATGTGTGTCAATGAGAGGGACCCAGGTGGAACGGTGAGGTTACAGGGAGCAGAGGTGAAGAAGGTGCAGGACTTTAAGTACTTAGGGTCAACGATTCAGAGCAATGGAGACTGTGGAAAAGAGGTGAAGAGGCGAGTGCAAGCAGGTTGGAACGGGTGGAGAAAAGTGTCAGGTGTGTTGTGTGATAAAAGAGTATCAGCAAGAATGAAAGGAAAGGTGTTCAAGACGGCGGTGAGACCAGCGATGTTGTACAGCTTAGAGACAGTGGCACTGAAGAAAAGACAAGAGGCAGAGCTGGAGGTGGCAGAGCTTAAGATGTTGAGGTTCTCTTTGGGAGTGACGAGGACGGACAGGATCAGGAATTAGTACATCAGAGGGAGAGCTCATGTTAGATGTTTCGGAGATAAAGCCAGAGAGGCCAGATTGAGGTGGTTTGGACACGTTCAGAGGAGAGACTGTGAATATATTGGTAGAAGGATGCTGAGGTTGGAGCTGCCAGGCAGGAGGTCTAGAGGAAGACCAAAGAGGAGATTTATGGATGTAGTGAGAGAGGACATGAAGTTAATTGGTGTGAGTGAAGGGGATGCAGAGGACAGGGTTAGATGGAGGCACAGGATTCCCTGAAAGGGAACAGCCGAAAGGAAAAGAAGAAGACTTATGTAGGCCAAGTACGAAGATGTCCGTCACATATATGATTCTTTAATGCATTTGCATTTTCCTGAAATGTGTGGTCATTTTCAATGGGCATATACGCGGCTGAAACAGGTAGCCTAGTGCATCCCAAATTTTTCAACATTAACATTTTAATATACCATTATAGTCGTTATGGCCTTTTTTGAGGTGGGGTAGTGCACTATAGACCCCTGTGGTGTGGCCTAAGCTTTTGTCCTTAATGGCATTTTTTGCCCTTACATTACTTTTACGTGTATACCTTTTAGTAGTTTTGAAGCCAGTTGAGCTTGAGTAGATACTTCAACTTCTACAGAAGTCTTTTTAAACCCTAGTATCTATATTTCTACCTGAGTAATGAATGTGAATACTTTTGACACCTCTGAGTATGAGAGGTGCAGGAAAGCAGGCGGAAATGCAGTGACTGAACAGCAAAAGCCTGGATTCTCTTTGATTACTCTGAGCTTTAGCCAGCCAGGAAAGATGCAGAGGGTTGGTCCTGCACCAGTTAGGGTTAATAAACAGATCCAGAATATAAGGCAGTGTCAGAGATTTAATCTATATCATTGCAAAGTGTGCCAATAGTAGGATGCCCATAGGATAGCTACTGTATTATAAGGCTTACTGGTCAGACAACAGATGTCAGTTCAGTTGACAAAAAGGATGCTACCTTTTTAAAAAAAATAACTAAAGAAAACACACCACCAGTGCCCCTACCAGATACTGATGCAAAGCCAGAAACACTGTGTGCTCAACATTAGTTAATGTCCTCTGAGTACCCCGTGCAAGTTGGCTCTTAGCGAGGGCAGAAGTGTGTATTCCACTGATAGACACTTGGTGGCAAGAAATGTAGAAATGCACCAAAAAAGGCAAAGAAGAAGAAACCTGCTGGTAAGCACACATGGATTTTAACAATGCAGTTTCACAAATCGGTTCTGGAAGTGTTTCATGAAAATGCATTCAACATGTTTGTTAGGCCTCAAGGATACACACTATGTATTATGGTGAGAAATAGTGAATGTAGTAATAGTGAGTGTGTAATATGCGCAGGATTTATCTTGAGCTTGAAAGTTCCTTCTTGACCTTGGAAACAGTTTGACATAACAATCTTAAAGAGTAACTTCAAACTGAAGCCTCAATGAAACCTACATAATGTCACAGCTATGGTGAATTAGCTATTACGTCATAGATTATTTTATAGATTAAACATTAATTTACGTCAGACTGTTGCCAAATCCTATTCTTCACTGTGTAAGTTCCTGTGATGAGTCATGCTACAGTGAACAAAACATACTAAATGTTGTACTTGTCCCAGATTCTTTCAGCCCTGTTGGCAGAAACCCAGGTCACCACACACTGTGTAATGTGTGTAAATTTAAAGCATGAGTCATTGTAAGAAAACAGCAAAAAGCTGTTTGATTGAGTGGGCTGCCAAGGTATTTGTTTACTCTGGTGTGGCTCCATGACTTTGTTTTCAGCTACAGTATTGTTGTGATCAGATTTTAATTAATTTAGATCAGATTTTGGTAGTACATTCTTGGGAGTAAAGCTGATCTAAAAGGTTTAGTGGTATTTTCTTCTCTTTCATTGTTTTGTCTACCTTCAATGTACTGACTGTAAATTAAAGCCGAATCTTGATTGAATTATAAGTCTTGTGATCTTCGGGCAGGGGTGAACTGCTCGACCACCCAATAGCAAAACTGATGACTGAAGTATAGAACAGAAACATAGGAAAAGATCACACACATATACACACACACAATCTTACACACAATGGGACACCATGATAACTGTCCCAACCAGCCATGTTTTTCTCTTCAGTACACCTCACTGCACATGACAGAGCAAAGCACACATGGGGCACATTAACCTCTCTCTGTCAAACACACACACACTCACACACACAGAGACACACATACATTTTTCCTCAGGGAAACACCAGCTGGGGCATGCAGAGTATGGTGTTACCATGGCAACAGCATCTATAGGCGTGGCATTGCTGAGTCGACAAAAAGGGAGTGGGGTGTGAATATGTGTGCTTGTGTGTTTCTTATTTTATGTGTGGTATCTTGTGTTTATTCTGGGTAATGATTTAGCTTTGTGGACATCTCTCCATCGCTTCATTACTGCAACAGTAATGAAAAGGAGTCTTTCCATATTACAGACGCATAACAAACATCTGCAGTCAAACACTCCATTACCATACTTTCCTTGTCTCTCTATGGCGTTTGCACAGTTCTATGCAATAGTTGTGCAAATTGAAGAAGGTAAAAAAAAAAAGGACAACAAAGTTTCTTTTATTTCTATTGTTTTCAATATTTCTAAAAACTGTTGGCACTGTATGTGAATATGTATTAGTGAAATCAACAAAAAAAGAGCCTGTAACACTTCTGTAAACCTGGCATTGTATTGCTGCCTTCTGCCTGATGTCCCTTTGTTTGAAATTTTGAGATAAACTGAATGATTAAGTGTTCCTTGATGGTCACAAAAAAGGTCTGATTTTCTTAGTTTATGAAAAGTGGACTTTTTGGAGATACTTGACTTTCATAGGAGAGCAACACAATGCTGCATCTAAACTCCTGAAAATGAAATAGAATCGGGGTCCTGCCATGTCAACATTTATTTGAAAGATTTTTCATCACTTTTCACTTTTCATCAGGTTTTTAGAGTTTACATTCTTTTTATTTTTATTTTTACAATAGATGCAAATTTGAAATGCACATAAACTGTCTCTTCTAAAGCCCCTGAAAACTTGGCTTCAAATCCTAAGTGTTGACTTGATAATGACTTAATAAGCAACATCAAACTAAAAACATCTGTAGGTACTATTTATTCATCATCAGCTGTCAGAGCTTTATTAATTCTTGCTGAATCCTGATTGGTGCTCAGAAATATATGACAGGGTATACATTTTGCAACCGAGCCCTGTGCATTTAAACCCAGCGAGAAGAGCACGGAGAAAAAATAAATCCAGAAATCTGTCATGTGAAATAACCAAAACTGTTCAAACTTTGTCAGAAAATCGAGTGCTCATGCACAACCTCATCACTCATAGTCACCCTTAGTCATCTACACTCTGTGCTCTATTCATTGGGTGAGAGCATGTGTTTGTATTAAATTTGTATGGGTGTCCAATTACTGCAATGCAATGTGTGTGTTAACATTGCTGTGTCATTAGCAGAGGTATTAAACTAATTTGAATTGAATTAGGTTCATGCAAGCTATCTAATTTCATCCAGAGAAACGTCTAATTGAATCTGTGTAATCTCTAATCAGTATCTGGGTGACATCAACATTCCAATCTCTTTCTTTAATAACTAAACACATTATCAGTACCTTTAGCTAAATGGAGCTCCTTCATCTCTATTTTTACCTGTGTGTACACACTTGTGTCTAACAGTGTGTGCATGTGTACATTTGTGTATATCAGTGTGTATATCGTATGTAGTTTTTGTATACATGCTATTTTTGTGTTTGTTTTGTGTTTTATTTGTGGGAAAATAAGGGGAAAGAGGGTTTGTGTTTGTGTGGAACCTTTGGGGAAATGAATGTTTACTCCCCTCACTTTTCTGAGTGTTTGTGTGTGTGTGTGAGAGAGAGAGAGAGAGAGAGAGACGGTGTGTATCCTGTAAGCCTGTTTAGCAGAGAAACCATGGGTCAGGAGGCGAGGGAGAGACTTGCAGTTAGGAGTCATACTTAACAGTCAAACATCATTTAAATCTTCTGTGTGTGCATCAGCATGTCGTGTATTTATATCTGTGTGTGTACGTGTTGTGGAGGATAAAAAAGTTTTGTTTTTTTTTCTTTTGCATTTTTGTGATGTCTAGGTTGCTTTCTTCTGTTTTCCCATGTCATGTGCAAATACTCTGGAGATAAATGAGCCACAAAAGAGGAGTGACATAATAATAATAATACACAAAGCACACTCACACATGCATACAGACACATCCAGAGAGGCCATTCAGCCCTTTAGGCAGCTGATTGTCAGCATATACAATATCTATTGGAACAATGAGATGCACTCTTATACACACACATAAACACACACAAACACACACACGTTTGTGTTTCACTCTCATTAATGGTCTTCTCATCAAAGTGCTGATAGATGTTGCTCACAAGGTTGATTAGAGAGAGGGAGAGAGAAATAGAGAGAGGAAATGCTTTAGTAGGTCTTTGAGCCAGAAACAAAAAGCAGGAAAAAGAAGTGATTCAGAGAGGAGACACATTTAAAATATGAATGGCAGAGTCAGATGGGGACACAGAGAGAGAGGGTTTGGTCCACAGAGAGGAAAGCAAATACTTGCATTAATATATTAACTACAACATGTGCTTTATTTTCATTGTTGAGGCTGTCATTCATATCAGTTTTGACAAGATTTTACTCACCAACTTTATTGATATCTACGGACAAAGTGGGAGGTCAAAAGATAAAGCGTCACAAATGGTCAGACATGTTTTATGTGAGTTTTATACATACAAGCCCACAGTTGAACTACTTTTCAATGACTTTAACCAGGGGAGGGAGCTATAAAGGTTATTACCCAAACTGATTCTGCAGAGCTACGTCTTGGTTCAACCTGGTTTGGCCTAATGTGCTGCGATGTACCAGAAGCTGTGGCTCACGCTGTGCTACAGTGCAAAGGATGATTCTAACAGACATTTTGGGTGCATCCGCTGTTGTTTTGACTTCCACAGAAGGCCGTTATTTCCACGGGGATGGGAGGGACATGTCCCCCTCACTTTTCAAAATCCTATTTATGTGCCCCTTCCCCACTGGATTTACTTACTAAGATTTCTGAAGAACTGAGTCGTCTTACAGTCCATCCACCATCATTAATCTGAGAGGAGGTGAGGATAATGTAGATGTGCTGATCAAGGTTGCTTCAAAAATCAATCAACAAAAATGTAGGCACAAAATGGAGGAAATGGCATTTGCCTTTGTTACTACCTCTTCATGTCTATAAAGGCCCTTGAAACTGAGTCAATAGACAGAATGGGGTTGAGAGATGAGAAGAGGCAACCTGGGAAGACCTGGGAAAAGTGAGAAAAGAGAGAAAGACAGAGCTGATGCAGAAAGCAAAACTGTACAGCAGAAGGAGAGTGTTGTTTTGAGAAAGAGAGGAGCCATGCAGTGTAGAGTGGCACTGTGCTTCCTGCAGTCTCAGTGGGAGTGCAGCTGTATGTCATTTCCTGTCCACCACCTGTCACTCAATCCAGGGGGTCTTTGCTCTGACACCATACTGACTGACAGCTCAGTTTCTGTAGTAGGATATATAGTAGGATATATATCGGCATCTGGCTGCCTCAAGGGGTGAATGCCCTGTGTGTGTGTTTGTAGGAGAACACTACACTGTTCTTACTGACAATCTAAGCTCCCATCCCAAACCAGCAAAACTGGTTTGAAGCTTTCAGTTTTATCAGCATCAGGAGCAACTATATGTGTCAGGAAACTTTTAATAAATACCATGTGTGTCAGCTGCATCAATTAGGCTGATATAATGGAGACTCTTGACGTATCACTACGACCTGCAAGGCCAGGGTCACGTGACTGACGGGGATAGCTGAGCAAGCACTACCAACTACTGCTAGAGACCTAATCTGTCAGCATGCGAGCTGTTATTCATTTTGTTATCTAATATATCAAACTGTCTGTGGGTTTGATGATGGTGGTGGTTTATGAGTTGTTATTTAAAGAAATGTTGCAGTGGACAGATTTCAATAGAAATTAATCATTGAAAAGACATTTGTTGTGGCATTGAGCTGTGTCCTCTTAATTATCTGATATAGAGTGAACAGAGTTGGTGAAAGTCTTTTGAAGGGCAACTCGCACATTAAAAATAACTGAGGGACAATTCTGTGAAATTCAGAAATGATAAATTAACTTATATCGAAGGAACCATTAATTATGTTTTTCAAAATCTGGTTAAATAGAAGTCACGTTTGTATGAATATTCATGAAGGGTATAATGTCATATTTTGGAAGGAAGTTGGGTTGTTCCAAGTCTTTAATTAGTTTGGTTCTCTCATAATCATTGCACATTTTTGCAATGATTACATAATTACATGATTACATAAAGCTAGGGTAGGTAAGTTTGAGGAACTAGCAAGAAACGGCTAGAATAGATTTTTTTTCCAGAGCATTTCATGTTTAGATTTGAATTGGTATATAAAGACAGTTTCAACAAATATGACAAAAGATTGTGTAGCAATACATTGCCTGCCCTACCTTTAAGTCACAGTTTATCAAAACTAAATAGTGCTAAAAGAATAATGAAATGCAGCAGGTTGAACAAACTTTGCTGCATTTTCCCCTATAATGTGCAGTCTTACAAATTTTTCATGTACAGTTGTGTTATGTGCTTCTTCACTGATTAAATTCTTACAGTACAAGTAGACAAGCTAGCAATGCTACCTTGTTACGATCTCTGCAGTCTCCAATGGTCACATGGTGCGAGCCTTGCAGATAAGATACATCACCTGTATCTTATCACCTTTTACACCCTGTTAAACTGCAATGGTTTGGGCTCAGGGGGAGTTCAGGCTAAATCCAAGTTGGTTGAAAAAGAGTTGGGTGCAAGTTATTTTGGAATCAGAATCTTTTTTACATTGCAGGTGTAACAAGTTAAAGACATATACCCCACTTTGCTTCTTTCTTTAGACTAATCCCTTGTTTCTTTCACATTTTGCCTGAGAGTAAACCACTCCCCAGTATATACTGTAAAGAATGATTTGTCATGTAACATGTAAAAAATGCAAAGTATAAAACCCAACATTGAGCTTTCTTTATTGCATCATTGCAAAATCAGTTTCATTAGCTTTGATTCAATGCCAATCTCACCATGCTAAGAAAAAGAGTAAATATAAACAGTCTAATGTTACCAACACTCCCTGTAATGCTCATATCATTTTACATGTGTGTTAAAGACTGTTATACCCGTGTGAACCAGAGTGAATGTAACAGTGGAAATCAGCCTGGAGGGCACAGAGGGATTATGACAGTCTGGAGAGGGGTGATATTGGCCACGTACATACACATAAGCCCCTATAATGTGCCTGTGTGTGTGTGTGTGTGTGTGTGTGGGGGGGGTTAATAGGAGATAGGAGGATACAAGGGTTTTTATGCAGTAATCCTGGTCTCTATCTCCCCAAAAGAGAGAAGAGTTGAAGGGGGCAAAGAGAAAGCAGATCAAGGAAAAGAATGGTTCTTCAAGAATTGGACCCCTGACCACATTGGTGTGTGTGTGTGTGTGTGTGTGTGTGTGTGTGTGTACAGCCATCTTTGTGAGGAGCAATTTGCGTTTTAGACCTTGGGAGTGGGGACATTTTGGCCGGTCCTCACTTTTCAACAGACCTTGACTTGGTTTTAGGGTTATGGTTAAGGTTAGGGTAAGGGGCTGGGGAATGCAATATGTCAGGTTGTGTGCACACTCGTGACCAGGAGGTGGCATCCCCCCACCACCCAAACCCACCCATCCTCAATCCTCCCCCCACTGTCACCACCACTCAGGGCGTTACCATGACAACAGGGTTAGGGGCTAGCCCACGAGCTGAAAAAGATGCATTCTGACATGAGCTTAGATCTATGTGCTGCAGTCTGTTTAGAATGCATTCCTCTCTTTTGGTGGTGCTTTTTCCCCCACTTTGCATACATGCTGGTAAATGCCACAGACTTAATTTTCTTCCCTGCAGGTTTTTATACTTGTCAGCAATTATCTTCCATTTCATTTCTCATTCATGCCTTCGCTCTCGTAGTTGTTGTTTTTTTAGTAGCATCCCTTTAAATTGCTCAAGGTGCTTTGCTTTTTTGCTCCTTCCGCAAGAATTAGCAAACAAACCAGTTCAACCACAAACAAAAACATACTGATTTGAGCCAGAGTTTACACTCTACCCCGCTGTGTTGTGCATTGTAAATACCTGTGGCGGTATATTTTTGACTTAACATCAAACACGGGCAATGAAGAGGAGGTTTCAGTTAGAAAGTGTTACTCTCAGTTGAATCTTAATGACTACTCAGATTGTTTGTCTAATCAAATGATGTTGACATATATTTTAGAACTGCAACGGCTGCACGCTTGCATAGAAAAGAAAGAATACAGCAAGTATGCAAACTGGACTAAGTAATAAACATAAAATAACCAACTCAGCAGTAACCCACACACACAACGTGCTAAAAAATGTTGTGTGTGTCCATAATCTATGTATAAATATGTGCATACATTTAGAATTTCTCCCCATTACCATCTTTTTCATTTGTTTTCCTTTTAGGTGGTGTATTTTTTCTTCTACTGATGTTAAGTGATAGCAGAGTCAATTTTCACTCGGGGAGGGTCCGAGAGTGTGGTGATGTCATCAGAAGAAACTTTCTAATTGGCCCGCTGTGAGGAAAAGAGGCTCAAGTGCTTGTTGGTGTAAATTAGGTGATGGATCACACCATTTTTATCTATAACTCATATTCACACATACACCCCCCCCCCCTAAACCCTGTAGCCTAGTGCCTGACTTCATCCTCATCCATTCAAACTATGCAGCATAGCCACCATGAATATATCTAAGCTCATCTTTATATTAGCAGTGTTCTTATCTTTGGTAACCTGGTGATACTTTCACTCCAACTCAGACCAAAAATAGAGCCCCATCCATTAATAGTGCCACCCATGTAGAACACACACACACGGCTACATGGATGAATGCACACCCGCACACATCCTGCATATGCACAAGCACACACACCACACACACCCACCAATTGCTTTTCCTCTCTGTGACCCCTTTGGGGAAGCAAAGTCCAGCATCTCCTGCTAAATTGCCTAAACTCTCTCATCTGCTAATGGGCTACCTGTCTTGTTGTGTGTCTGCCTCTCTCTCCACATTTATGAGTTTCTGTTGTCTGTCTGCCTGCCTCTGTGCCTTCCTGAATGTCTGATGTCTTGACTTTATGTATGCTGGTTGCTTTATCTGTCTGTATCTGACTGTTTCTGCTACCTGTCTGCTCCTGTGCCTCTCCTGTCTGTCTGCCTCTTGGTTCATAAATCTGTTGGTCACTGTGTTTTGATCTGACATTCTTAGCCTCTCTGCATGACTGTTGTGTTGATGAATCCTCTCTCATGCCTATACTCTCGATATGCACATCTTACACTAAAAATGATCATGTGCTTGTATGCTGCTATTAAGCCAGTGGGAAATATGCAACAAAGGATAAATAAGGGAGCCTGATTACATTTGTATTTCAGTATTTTCATTGCCACTACTTTTACTGATGTATATGGAAAATAACTGTAACTTGAAGTTACAATGGTAATAACAGACATAGTTGCACTATGAGAAGTAGTAAAAGCAGTAATACTAGCTATCATAGCAGAGGTACTAGTACTAAAAACATGGACAGGAACTACTCCTAGTAGTAATAGTATTGATACTAATAGTTATTACTGTTATGAAATAATATGATAGTAGCAATACGAGTCATATAAGTTCTAGTTATGTTGTAGTAGTGTGTAGTTGTGCTAATAGTTGGAGTAGTATTTGTGACAAAATTAATAAAGTAGAAAGGGCAGTTGTAGTCCTTGTAGTAGTAGTAGTCATTTGTGGCAGTAGTGCTAACAGTAATCTAAGTATTATTTGAATGATATGAATAATATATAATATTATATAAATATTAGTAGAAATTAGTATCAGAATGAGTAGTCATGTTGCACACAGTAAGTAGAGTTGATGAAAGTTGGAAGACCTTACTTTTCTTTGCACACCAACTGGCAAACAAATACATTGACATGTTGCTATGGCAACCAAGGACTCGGCGTAGTGTGGCATGTGATTATAGTAGTAATATCATATTGGTCTTTTTGATTGTCTCCCATTGTACTCATTCCCTTTGTGTCTTCCCCTTTTTTCATCAGTCAACACATTTCTCCTGAATAGAATGTTCTATTTTTTATTCTCACCTTTTCTGTGATCTCTACTTCATCTCTGTTGCTCCCTCCCCCCTCTCTTCAAGAGAAGAGTGTGTCTAACATTACAGCACACAGTTGTAGTTGAGTTGAAGTCACGAGGGGAAGACATTTCCCAGCAAAACTGGCATACAATATGTACAAATAGTACCATAGAGGAATGTCTGCAATATTAACATAGGGTAGATTTAGATTGATGGCTATTAGTGTGTGTGTGTGTGTGTGTGTGTTGGACGGATTCTTTCTATTTCCCTCATATGTCAGAATACAATAAAGTTGATGTTTTCTTTGTCTTTGTCTGCCCTTGTCAAATCACTTTTTCTCCACCGCTCCTTTATTGTCTGTTCATTTTTTGCTCCCTCCCTCTGATGTCAGCCTATTTCATGAACCGTATCATAAATAGAGCCCCACTGACATTTCAATTTGCCCCATAACCCTTCATATACACACACACACACTTATAGACACCAAGTTCATTGTTGAGCATCGGTTCAGTGGCAGGCCTCTCGTGGGTTTCCACGGAGACATGGAAAAGCAATAACTGCACACTTGACCCCTCTGCTCTTTTATTGGCCTCTTCTCCCCTTCACACACACAGACATATACACTCACACACCTCAAATCTAATCTGGGAGAGTGAGACTCCATGCCGATATTCCTCCATCTTCCCCTGAGGATTGGAGAAGGAGAGAGGAGCAGGGAGAAGAGGAAGTTAATCATTTCATCTTGCAGTGACCTGGAGACCATAAGATCGATTGTTTGGCTCTTGTAGTCTCCTCATATCACACACACACACGCACTTGTGCGGAAACACACTCTATACACACAGACCATCATGGTTTCCCATCCTCACTCTCTGTCTGTCACACACATTCCGCAAAAGCCTGACAACTTACTGAAACTTTAAGATTGTGAGGGATGATGAGAGGAACTGTGGGCAAGAGGGAAAAGAGTGTGACTGAGAGAAAGCAGAAGAAAAACATTGGGCCAGAGAAAGAGAGGGAGAGAGATTGAAGGAAAATATTAGGAGGAACGACAGGCCAGCCTTAGCGACAAGACTGTTTACTGTTTATTTTGGTCTCCGGTCTCATTTCTCTTCATATTGGCAGAGTCGAGATGATTTCCTTTTCACTGTTTATTCCTGTGTGGATTGTGCTGCATGGTTGTTTGTGTGTGAGTTTGTCTGTGTGTGTGTGTGTGTGTGTGTGTGCTTGTGTATACTTGTGTGTCCTCTGTTTGGCTCATCTATGATCATCTATCTGAACTCAATCTTTCCACAATCATAGGTTGTTATGGTGTCTTCACGTAACGTCAAGGTCCCAGTGTGGGATTTCCTATTTTTCTTTCCACACCTACACAAACAGTTCCTGAGTGGATCAGATACTTGAATACATACTATCTCGAGGAGCTCATGTAAAATGTAGAGTGATTAATTAATCATGCATGTTATGTGGAAAAGTACAAGGTAAATCAATGACTTAAGACATTCTGTCAGTGTTTGATTGTGGAGTCAACCAATCCAGGTGTCAATATCATCTAAGAAGCTCGGCTTGTGCTCGCTATCATTATCTCAGACACACACAGCTGAAGAGTGTATTTAAATAACCATGAAAATATTGAGTGGAATTTATTTTCATGTTTTACAACCCAGCTTTCCCCCATCTGCCGTTCTTTGTGCAAACAGAAACATGAAGCTTTGAAATCTGAAATATGATCCATTTGTTTGTGTATGGAGTGTATTAATGTGTGTGTGAGTGTGTATTTGGCATTATTACAATCCATCCTGAGTGACCACACTCGAAAAGCTGAAGCTAGGTCTCCACAGTACATGAGAACAATAAGAACTTAATCATGATGAGTTCGCCCTCTTAGCAATCAGGTCAGGGTCGATTGGATTGTTTCTTGTGTGTGGAGTGTTTTTTGTGTGCCTGAGTGAGTGAGTTTGTGCATGCTTGTGTGGAAGGCAGCACACAGTGCTTCTTCCCAGCAGTGTTGCCTTCTGTAACAAAGGTGTGTGTTTTTGTGCATGTCTGTGTGTATTTGTGTAAACAACGCTCTGCTGTAGCTAGGAAGCGTACACCAATGTTACATTATTATACAATGACATGATTTTTTTATGCTCTAAACTGAAGTATTTTTTCAGCATCTTTTGTTTTGTAAATTCTAAATGACGTGGTTATAAATATATTTATGTACTCAAATGAAAATGAGATCCAAATCTCTATGGGATTTGCCTGAATAAGTAAAAGTTATATTTAGACTATGCATCTAATCAATGGTTCATTTCCGTGTGAATACACTATACGAGCTGCGTGTGATGAGTCCCTTGTGTAAACTCACTCCCACCAATGTCTTATTTTCCTGTCTTGTTTTTTCAATGCAGTTCTCAAAGGAGAAGTACCTGCTGGAGTCTCCTCCTGAGAAACTTCGTAAGGAGCTGGAGGAGGAGCTGAAACTGAGCGCTGCTGACATCAGGAGCCATGGCTGGTACCATGGACACATACCCAGAGAGGTAAACAGACACTGTGAATCGCACTGTAGAATCTGTGTACATGCACTGTAGAGTGCATTGAGATAGTCATGACACTGGAAGGCCTGAATGGATGTTTGAGAATAGATGGTTACACACGTAGTTTCTAAGGCAATAACCCCTTGAGGTAACGCACTGCCTGTGCACAGTATGTCCCAGCACATACACTAGTACACACAAACAAACACAGTATACTATTTTGATAAGTGAGTAATAGTTTTGAGTCATTTTTAATGCAAAAGCACCAATCATTCTCTGGTTCTCAAATGTGAAGATTTTCTGCTTTTCTGTGATTCATATTGTAAACTGAATTTTATGGGGTTTTGGACCGTTGGTCACCATGGACTGTGGGAAATAATATAGGGATTTTTTCACTATTGTCTGACATTGTATTGACAAAATCAGTCAGTTATTGGAGAAAATAATTGGCAGATTTATTGATAATGAAAATAATCGTTAGTTGCAGCCCCAATGTATATAAATATGTCAATTTCTACGAATGTGTCAGCTGTACTGTTGACACTGTTAAAACTGTTAGAATCTGAGCTGGTCTCTGTTTTATGTCATTGCAAGTTGAATATCTTTGGGATTTTGCACAGAACAATCCATTGATTAATTGAAAAAGTTATCTACAGAGTAGTTGAAAATGAAAACAATCGTTAGTTGCAGCATTGCAGCCCTAGCTTTTACATTGTGTTTTGTTAGCAGCACACTCAACTTTCATACTTAAAAATAATCAAAACTTCATTTATTACTAGTAAGTGATCAGTTTTCAAATCTTTAGTTATCAAGAAACCCATTGAGATATGAATAAAAAGCTTCAAGTTAAACTTCATGTCACAGTCTCTCAGTCCCTGCGGCAGTGAAATAAATTATGAATAAATACATAAATAAATTCTGAAAAAGATATATTGCTGCTGTGGTTTAAATTTCAATTCCCCACATTTCAGGATATATGTTTAAAAAACTGAATTAAATGAGCTGGAAGTACGAACATAATAGTATTTCTGTGTAAGTTGATGTGGTTTTCAACCAAGTAGTATTAGTTCAGCAATTACTCTCCGGCTTTGAAAGCACAGTTTAAATGCTTTACACACAGAATGACACTGATTAATGAATCCCATCATCTGTCACAGCTCAGTAGAAATTGCTTTTGTGTTCAGAAGGAGGGGAAACTCTGCCAAACAGACAGCTGCGCATGTTGCTGATGTACGCAATTGCATTTCACAGCTGGTGACTAAGACACAGATACACAAAGACACACAACAACATACCTGCACCCACACACACACACAAACACACTGCATGCACATGTGGAAGGTACAGCCTCTGTCGCTAGATCAACCTCTGTCTCTCTCTCACACACACAAACAGACACAGATTCCAATCAGCCATCTGTGAGTCTTTCCTCTTTTAATTTACATAAAATATTCAGGGATTTGCCCCAGTGTAAACTTGGGGAAACCCTGAGCCCCCTGGTTATCACAACAATACTTAGTGACTAAATTTGACACATCCTGCATGTTGCTGTACTGTACATTAGCTTCTCTAAATCCTATCCTTCCTGCCCGCTTCTTCCTTCTGTTCTGTTCAGTCATGAGTGTATGGACAATGTGGCTTTCCTTTTAGTCATATTACGTTTTATATTTTGTTCGGAACTGTGTGAAACATGGTATATTCTGAAATGCAGTGAGGGATCAGATAAAATAAGCTACAAAAACGGAGATATGTTTAGAAATGGGAGAGATAAGAGGATCCTGACCATGGTTTGAGCTTTTGATCTGTGTATATACCGCCACCTGCTGGTCTATGACACTCTGGGAGCACTGTTTACCTTGTGCTGTGCTGCACTGCATATTTCATGCATTGTTTCCTGTGTTGAGTGAATTTAAATCCTTACACTTTCAGCCTTAACCAGCAGTGTCTCTTTGCAGGTAGTTTTAAAGGGAATACTGCTGTTTGGCATATGCTTCTCTTTTACTACATCGCTAATAGATCAAAATTTGTGATCTCTTCCCACAGAAACCAGAGACACATCTGCAGTATACAGCCTGAAGCTGTTCCATTGACCATGAATGTGGAGATTGCTTTTCTTGATTTCTTGTTTTGTCAATAAATTCAAAATAACTTTCATTTTTACAATAGCTCTGAACTGGATAAAATGTGTCCTCAGAAAATTATTCTGGCCACTGTCGCTGGCATTTTATCCATCATTGCCAGTTAAAACTGTGCATAGTAGAGAATTTGTCAGTGAGAGACATAGTTTTGTTTGTTCAGAAAAAAAAGTGTCCTAAGGCATTGTTATAAATAATCATGATTCTCTAAATTAAATCATTTTACCATCAGTGTCAGAAACAAAATATTCACACTGGAGCTCAGTGAGCCAAGTTTGCTTCCAGCTTTTAAGGATTGGAACATTTTTTCCCATTTTTCCAACTTAAAACCATATGCACTTTTTTTCTCTGTCTAGGTGTCTGAGACTCTGGTTCTACGTAATGGAGATTTCCTCGTGCGCGACTCTCTGACCAGTGTGGGTGACTACGTACTGACCTGTCGATGGAATAATGAGGTGCTACACTTCAAGATCAGCAAAGTCCTGGTCAAAGCCAATGAGACCAAGGTACTTATTAAAGCTTTTACTGGCTGTTTTAGCACTCATCACTTCTTAACAACTATTTTATATGATTATATGTGATGCCTTTTGCCTTGTTGTTAAATTTGCTCTCATATGTTTTTATTCAGTGACTTTAACTTAAATCTTTTGGGGCTTTGCATTTTCTTTATTTTCTGGAGACATAAAAGACAGAGGAGGTGAATTTGCTGTTGTTGTTGTGTATTTAATGACGAACAATCAAACCTTTATCATTCAGATGCTCTGTTCCATTTAGGTGTCTCAGCCAGTGCTTTGCCCGTGAGTTAGCATGCACCACACCAGAGCCCTTGCATTATGAACACTTAAATGGGATCCCGTCGTTATTAATGTTATTAGTCAAACCTGTGTTTGACCTGTCAAAATGTTCAATGTGTGGTGTATCGAGTCTTGACTACAGGTTTTACTGGCCTTTATGGACATGGCAGTATTGCCCATACCGTCCTCTTCTCATCTCACTTCAGATCAGCACCATACCTGAATGGAGGGCATTTTTAACATTATTATTTACACTTGCTTGTTCGTGTTTGGTAAGTCAAGATCCATCCTCCATTAGAAAAGGCCTATTTTCTCATGTTGCCCCCAATGATGGAACATGTGTGTGTGCCTCGTTGACCAGCTGTGCCTCTCTTCTCTGCCTTCGAACCTCAATTCCCACCCTGCTTGCTGATTTCAGTTTCATTTTATCATGAACAAAGCAGTTATTAGATAATTCTGCACAGTGTAAACTGCTTTTAAGCACTCTAGAAATATTAGAATTTAAGAGGAACAGCAGCATTTTGTGAAAGAAATTAATTCTCTGGTTACAAAACATGGAGGCTAATATTCGAGTGATTTTAGTACAAGAGAGAACGCACGTTTTCTCACTTAAGCAAAAATCTTGTAGCACCACTTCCTTCAACGAGCCCATAGTGCAAACTAATTATAGCAGGTATGCAAAAAAATATGTTATATTAAATTCTATATTCCCTTCATCTTCAGGTGCAGTATGTATTGGAGTCTGACAGCTTCGACTCGGTCCAGGAGCTTGTGCGGTTTTACGTGGGCCAGCGGAAACCGGTCTCCCAGTCCAGCGGTGTTCACATCTACTGTCCAGTTAGCAGGACCCTCCCTCTGCGCTACCTGGAGGCCACCTTCGCTCTGGCCAACAGCAAGCAAGGCTCTGCCTACTCGCCATCCAGTCAGAGGGGAGCGTACATCAAGAGAAGGAGCGTCACAATGACTGATGGACTGACGACTGAGAAGATGATACCTCACAGGTGAGCCAGGAGGAAGAGGAGTGGAGTGAGCAGCCAATAATAAAACCCTGACAATTCTTTTTTCCAGTCTTCATCATATTTGTCATTGTTTCATTCTTGCTTTATGTTGTATACATGATCAGTGACTCAGACAGTCCCAGTCCAGTTAAGACGCCAGTGGCACCACCGGAACCAGAGCCGGAACCTGTGCCCAACTGCAGGTTGTGTGTGTGTGTGTGTGTGTGACACTGGTGTTGTGTTTGAGCACTAAAGTGCACTTACCTCCCACATTCCTGCGGTCCCCTTACTTCACAGACACCGTTAGCACCTCCCCTAGTAATGAGCATCGAGTCCTATCAGTGTCCTCAGAGTGAGGTTGCAAAATGACTTGTTCACTTGTCCACTTCTGCACTAGATCACTCAAGTTTCAAACAGAACAAGGCTGTTTGAAACTTGAATCTACAAAGAAGGTGCAGACAAGTATGTTGTGCACAGTGGTAATACATTTTAGCCTCATAGGGAGTATGGGAAGGAGTTGAGCAAGCTTTTAAAACATGTGATAAAAAAACAATGCTGATGACACACTGGGCTTTAGAAAGCAAAGATGTGTGGAAAAATATATATTTGGGCATGAATGTTGTAAATATTTCCCAGTGTTAATGCACTAAACATACTGATTATGCACCTTAAACATAAGTTAAGTATTTATTTTTTACATTTCATTTTTTCCTAAGAAGCCACACTGCACTACATTCTCTGCTCCTGCGTTAAAGTCCTTAACATGGTTTAAATGAATAAATAACGCAAGAATACGTGTGTATCATGAAGTAGAAGAAATGTCTTCAAGGTTGCACCAACTAAAATCTCCTCTTCTTTCACCCTAAAATATTATCTTTTGCATCCGTAACGACACCATTCCTATCATCTTATAAATGTGACATCCTGAACAGCACTGCTTTGTGAGGTTCCCTTCACTACCTTGACAGCTCTTAAATCCTCACCCAAAGATTTTTCACATCCTAAAAATGCTGTGTTTGCAGCCCGTCGACAATCCACCATCATAAAGATGCAATGCGGAACTGTGCGATGAGCATGGACCAGATTCAGGAGTTCCGCTGCCCCTTGTCACCTGTTGGGGAAACCCCATTGTCTCCTGCATATAGTGCTAGTAAGTGTCAGAGACACACCGACTCAAGACACATAAATAACAAACAAAAGCTTTCCCCCTTACATTCATAAACAAAGTCTCCGTAAGAGATTTTAAGACTCTTCTTTCTTTCTTCAGTCACCAGGCAGAGAGCCCACTCTGGCGGGCGGGTCCTGGCTGTCGTCCCACCCTCCCCTGTGATGCGTCGTTCCAGCGACCCTCAGCTCAGCCCCTCAGGCTGTAACAACCCCCCAGAGCATCCCACGCATACCTCTCACTCGGCACACTCCTCGCCCGCCCATCATCCCAGCTACCAATCACATGCCTCAGAAACCACAGGGAGCTACTGTGACCTGAGACCTTGCCCCGCTGGGCCCCCTAAACCCCCGACAAAGAGCTACGTGGAGCGATTACGAGTGGAAGAAGGGAGGCAGGATGGAGCGAGGGAGGAAGGAGAGGGGATGTTCACCGCCCCACAGGTGGAAACCGCATCCTCTTTCAGGCCATCCAGGTACGAGACACATACGCACAGGATTAGGCTTCTAAAGTTTCTAAAGGATACACGTCTTTTAACTTGCTTTAAAGTACTTTATGAAAGGGACTCACTCCCTCCCTCACTAACTCCCAAAGCTTTGTGTTGTGAGTCCTACCACTATTTACCTCTTCAGGAAAATGACTTTAGATGACAAGAAAGAAACTCAGGAGCTAGTGCATTACATGCATTGAGGGCTAATAGGGCGTTCACGATGTCAAAAACTTAGTAGACAGACTACTTTTAAATGCATTGTGGGTGGTGCTGGACTTTCAAACCATACAGTTAGACACTTTAATTTGCACCAACAGTGAAGGTCGCTTATGCATGAATCGTTTTTGTTATATTTCTCTCTTTGAGTGAAAAATAACACAACATAAAATCTGGATTATGTTGATGAAGTTTCATTGTCAATTTGTTAAGGCTAAGCGTACATTTAAGCAATTGTTGTTATGTCCATAGGTAGTAGAGTAGGTACAGAAATATGGCTTTCCTGTAAGACAAGTTTCTTCATGGCTGGACTTTCAGCTGAGTCAGATTGGTGGGCGCAATAAAAATTGAAAAGACGTACACTGAATTGTTGACCGAGATGACTGCTGTTTGAATGGAACTAAAACTGAGCAGTTCAGGAGATACAGTTAGAGCTCATCACTACAGCAGGATACATATAAGGCAGATATAACAAGGAATGTAGAGCCTTAAGTATAGGCAGAAGCCAACTTGTGTAGGCTGTTGCTCAGCTTTTACTACACTGAAGCATATTCTCTCAGGATGTAAAGTTGCTGTGTTAAAAGGTCAATACACCTGCTGACATTTTGTCATAGAGGGCAAAAATATGGGAGTGAGGCAATTTTGACCCGGCACTGCAGTACAGAGACTGGAAAATAGACTTGAGTAAACAGCTGATAATACTGTGTGAAATATCCTGAGGGTAGACTTTGTGCTGTGGTCAGAGACACAGCAGATACTGTATTTTATTGGACTTACAGTGCCATGGGAGGACACAGCAGATCAGCCTTGTAAAAGGAAAATGGTCAGGTAGACTGAGTTGGCAGCAGCAGTGATGGAGCAGGCAGCAGCTTTGGACATCTAAGAGTCCCCTGTGAAAATTTGGTGCAGGGGGATTATTGTCAGTGTTAACACTACAGGGGAAAATGGCTGTTATGGCATTAAAGGCTACTTGATGCTACTTGAAAGCACCATGATTAGGACACAATGTTAGAACTAGTGTTAAGTGTCATATGGTATGGAATATATACTGTGTATTTGGTTTGGGTTACTCATGTATTAGTCCAGCGGTCTTACAGCTATTTAACAGAGAGTTGGATGGCTACCATTTGTTAATGACTTGGTTGCAGATATGTCTGGTGCATTTGCTGGAAAATTGGGTTCATGGTAAGCTTTCAACTCTAAATTTTTAGTTTTATAATGTGTCACATCAGTTCATAAAGGCTCAAATTAAAATTATTATGGCTGTGGCTTGGTGGGTCGTCCACCCATTGGAAGGTCGGCGGTTCGATCCTGGCTTCCCCCAGCCATGTATCGAAGTATCCTTGAGCAAGATACTGAACCCCAAATTGCTCCCGAAGCGGGGCCTTCGATTTTTGAGTGCGTGTGACTGCTTAGTTCCTTTGTACTGATGGGCAGTTAGCTAAACTGCCATCAGTGTATGAATGTGCGTGTATGGGATGAATATGATATGTAGTGTAAAAGCGCTTTGAGTAGTCGGAAGACTAGAAAGGCGCTATACAAGTACAGTCCATTTACAATTACACAAACTAAGTAATGGCCTATTTTATCAGCAGATTTTAGCCTGTCACCGATGTACAGGTATCAGCGTTTGTGTCAGCAGATATTGTTAGATAACTAACAAATAATTGCACAACAGATGTTACACTGTTACACTTTAGGTAATTTAGGAACTATTTCTCTGTTAAATAGTTTGCCAGTGCTCATGTCATATTCTGGTTCAGTATTTCCTAATGCGGTGTTATTGCGCCTGTGCAGGTATGAGTCTTGCCTTATGCCAGCTGAGAATAAGCCTCTCGAGATGTCGGTGCTGAAGAGAGTCAAAGAGCTGCTGGCTGAGGTGGATGCAAAAAATGCAGCTAAACACATCACCATGGCAGACTGCAAGGTACACACACCCACACACACCCACACACAAATGGGTGCAGTTCATATAAAAGCACATACGCATACACACATGCAAAAGAAATTCACATTTATACATGCTGACTTCAATAATCACATACAGTAAATACACAAATGTGAACACCATTAGGCATGAATGTAGCCACGCATAAATGTAAGCACACAAACGTGTCCACACACTAACTAATACCTGCACACACACGCCACACATACAACTAATCATTTCTTTTGACTCTTGGACAGGCGGCTAGAATATTAGGTGTAACCTCAGACATGCAAAGGATGATGGGAGTGTCCTCAGGGTTGGAGTTACTGACACTACCACATGGACACCAGCTAAGACTTGACCTACTGGAGAGGTACAAACACGCATTTTTTTTCTGTCTTCTTTCATACATCACTCACTGCCTCCTTCATTAATTCAGCTATTGATTATCTGTGCTCTTCTGTTCTTCTTCTCCATCTCCTCTCTTCTCTTCCCTCTTCTGTTCTTATCGTCACCCTCCAAATCTCTCATCCCCTTTAATCTCTTATCATTTTCTGTTCCACCTCTTTTTTCGCTCCTTTCATTATACAACATAATAAATATTTCCCAATCAATGTGACAGCATGTTACTGAAAGCAAACTTGATGAAAACTAAATGTCAAACTGTGCATTACACCTTTGCGTGACTTCCTTTTCCCAAACTTTGCTTGAGTCTCCCAATAAACTTTTCGTACAAATATTCAACAGAGTGCTTCAAATAATACATATTTCATCAACATCTGAAGGCTCAACATCTGATTGATATTACATCACTCATATAATACACTACAATCTGCCACAATGTGACAGCTAGAGTGGCTGTCAAAACAGGCTTTGACTCAACATACTCTTTTTATCTTTCAGCTGCAATAATTCAGTTTTATTTATTTATTAGTTTTAATTGAATAGCACATTCTTCTTTTCTCAGGTTCTACACCATGTCAATCATGATGGCAGTGGACCTGCTAGGCTGCACAGGAAGCACAGAGGAGAGGGCAGCCCTACTCCACAAGACTATCCAATTGGCAGCAGAGTTGAAAAGCAACCTGGGCAACATGTTTGGCTTTGCTGCCGTGATGAGAGCCCTGGAGCTGCCACAGGTAAGAGAGATACAGATAGTCACCATCATTAGCAACAAAAACAAATTCCAAAGGTTTTCAATTAATTTTCTCGAATGCATTCTTAAACTTTTTGTTGTATCACTCATTACTTCAGATTTCCCGCCTGGAGCAGACGTGGGTCACATTACGCCAGAGACACACAGAGGGCGCAATTCTGTATGAGAAGAAACTCAAACCTTTCATGAAGAATATGAACGATGGCAAAGGTGAGATCCTAGTTTACATGGTTGGTATGTGTTTGCTTGTGTTTCATGCATAAATGAGCGAGTGTGTGTTTATTTACAACTCTGACCTCAAAACTTCCCTTTGCTCACAGAGTCTAGCACCCTGTCCAACACCTCCCTCCCCAACATAATTCCCATCCTGTCCTTATTGGAGAGGGGCGTGGCTCTTGGGGAGGCGCTGGAGCCCTGGGAGAGTGCAGAGGTGGGAGTAGATGTGGTCATGTACCACCTAGAGGCAGCTCGTACCATCGCACATCACGGGGGGATCTATACAACCAACGCTGAGACAAAACTGCAGGGTAAGGCCATGGGCAGTCTTTGGAAACATTTAAATAGCGGTGTGGCTCTTTGTATGGCAATGTGGATTTGTCAGTGTGCTGGTCAGTTGGGCATTTGGGCCATCTACCGCTTTAGTACAGACTAAAAATTTTCAACAACTGTTGGATGGATTGCCATTTTGTACATTCATGGTCAACAGAGGTTGAATGACTTTTTCTCTAATGCCACCAGCCGGTCAAAGTTTTCACTTATATATATCTCAACATATATGCGTATACTAGATTTATTGGCACAAATCTACAAATATTCACGGTTCCTGGACGATGAATCCTAGTGATTTTGGTGATTGTCTGACTTTTTCTCTAGAGCGAGCTTTCTCAACAATTACTGGCTGGATTTCCATGATATTTGGGACACACGTTTACGTTCCCCTCAGGATTAATTGTAATAACTTTGGCGATCCCCTGACTTTTCATATAGCGGCATCATCAGGTCAAAATTTTGACATGTCCAATACTTCTGACCAAATATCTGCAAATCATATGATCTTCCCATCAGCCTCAGTGGTACTTTATGTTTAGTGCTTAGGTACAGCCTAACAGAAGTGCTAGCATGGCTATAGACTGTTGTTTTAAATTAAAAGTGCACTGTAGATTTTTTTGGTGGGGAAAGTATTTTTTCTCACCACCCCTCTGCCCCTCATGGTGTTTGGTTTAAGCTCATTAATAAGTCAACCTTATTAATTTTTTCATCCACACCGACCTTCTGAAATGATGAAAATCAGCCATTTTCTCACCAGAGCATCTTATGTTCTTATGGTACAGCTGGTATTGTGTTACATCTCATGCTGTTAATAATGATGAGTGTGTTAAGTATCAGTGTTATCACGACATCTCTGTATTGATGTAACAATTGTGTGTGTGTGTTGGTGTGTGTGTGGGGGGGGGGGTACTATGTTAACTATATTGATCCCTTATACCTCCCTAATGATTTTCAGTTTGAGGCCATTACTGCTTTATTGAAGTGTGTATCAATAGCTATCAGCTCACATCTCTGTTTTCTGTTATATCTCTGTATCGATCAGCCTGACCTCAGTCTGCTCCCTTCATCAACAATGCTATGAGCCAAAGTTGAAATGCTTACTACATACAGTCTAAATTGGTTCAGGTCAGAATGTTTCTGATCAAAAGCTATCTTTAGTTCATCTATAGGTTAGGTTTATGGAGTTTGAATTACTAAGAAATGTACTTAATAAACATCAAGGCACACAGGTGCAATTGCCTGTAGCCTTATTGCAATGACCAACAGAATGATAATATTTAAGTATGGAAGTTGGAACAGTATATGTGACAAAATAATCTAATTTCAAAGGTCCACTTTTCAGAACTCATCCCACGGCCTTTATCAGCAAATGTAACTGGCTCATCCAGTGACCTGGAGTGTGGAAAGTCTGTCATGTGATAATGAGATAATGAGATAAGATAATGAGCTGTGGTTGAAAGCTCTGAAAAGGCTAGTTAGAAAACCTTTGAGTTAAGACTATTTTGTTACACAGAATGATCACAGTTTGGGATTGTCAGCACTATTTAGTTAGGTTTTTTTTCTATTCTAAATAGAAGAACAGAGACTAAAGACTTTTCTCAGGTAATTTAGGTAAGTTAGTTCATTTTATTAGTCAACAAAATCAGCTACAGTTCAGTTTTAGTTTTTCAACATTTCTTGTTTTTATTTTATTTTCCAATGATTGAATTTTGTATAAACATTTCTCGTTTCCTGTTCTGTTCTGTAATCGTGATTACAATGTCATTTACAAAGAGTATCATCCTCTCCTCTCCTCCTCTCCAGGATTCCAGGAGCGAGCAGAAATACACGAGATCTTCCAGACTGAGTTTCAGATGCGTCTCTTGTGGGGCAGCCGTGGCTCTGAGGGCAGCCAATCAGAGCGTTACGAGAAGTTCGACAAGGTCCTCACCGCCCTATCACACAAGCTAGAGCCTCCTGTGCGACACAGCGAGCTATAGCACCTGCCCCAGCACCTGCCATCGGCAAACAACTGATCTTGTTTTGCATCGCAAAGGATGATGTGGAAGAGTCCGGCATGAACACTGGGAGGGGTGAGAGTGACTGAAGAGGCAGCTAACAGAGCATGTGCACTGAGCAACAGGAATACAGAAAAGAGGGTCTCACTTGTAACATGTGTTGCACTCACTGTGGACTTCTCCTTCTGTTCCTCCCTGTGGACTTCCTCACTTAGCGCTAAAATATTTAAATGGCATCAGAGAGGAGACAAGCTAAGTGGAAAAGAAGATGGGAGAGATGGGTGACCAGCTCCTCTGCTTGGTACAAACAGTAACATGTGTACGGTGTGTCCCGAGGGCCAAACAGATCTGCAGAGTTTGGCTTTGCTCCAATAAAACACAGACACTGTCTTGTTTCAAACAACTGCTGTAGCAGAAATGGTAACAATAACTTACATAGCTCATATATAGATGTTTTGAGTGCGTGTCTGTATGTATGTTTGCATTCCGTCATTTTTGTATGTCATTAATGTTTCAAGGGTTGTTTTTTTTTGTCTTAATGATTTGTTAAGGATATCTAAACATCATGGATGCTGGTTCACCAAACTCACGAGAATCTGTCAGTGCTCATTCTGAGGGAACCACGTTCATAAAACCTCATTAAATATGTATCAAGCAGTCCCATTGAATCCCATTAAAAATGTATCAGGCATGCATTAATAAATGTATCAGAAATGAAACATTTGCAGAAGTAATGCAGCAACTTCAATATGAGGGCTTTGCGAGTTGTTAAAAACATTTAGAGGACAAAGCAACCTCTCTTTGTTGTGGCTGTCTGACTAATACATTAGATATTGTGTGTCTTGTGCACAAGGTTTAGCTAAAAACAACACTATGAGAGAGGAAAAATGGAATGTTTACTTTTTTAATTTAGTTAAAGCAATGTTTTACTTAGTATATAAACATTTATGAACATGCTTTGGTATGAATCTAGTTTCAGTTTGTATATTTGCAGAAATAATGAAAACGGTTGATGCATGCAGCTATAAATGCCATACCAAGTATAATGTTGCTTTAAACTACTCATTTAAATATAACGATGTGTGAAACTTGAGAAATACAGATGATACAGTGAAGATATTTCATGTCTGTGGATAATCTTGAATGATACTGAACAGACCATTTTAATCTTTCTTTCAATTTGAAAATCAGGTAATGATAAAATAAGTTCCCAAACTGAATCAAAAAATGAAATGTTGACCACAGAGACCTACTACAGAGAATGTTTTTGGTTGTATGTTTTGAATTTGTTTTTCGGCAATAGAGCTAAGGTGATCCTAATCTTTTTTTATTGCCATGGGATTACATTTTGGTTGAATGTTCAGTGTTAAATCATTGTTGTGTTTACAGCATGTGGGCCTGAGAGGGCTGGAGCCAACTCTCAGAGCTATGCAATCATTTCAACCAAGGGCTGAGACCCCTGAGGAACAGACACCCATTCAGAATGTTTTACAAAATGTTTTTCACTTTTTGCCCCCTACATCGCCTTCTCTTTAAAATGTCTATCCCTTGTTCTTCCTAACCCTATCCAAACGAATAATCTATATATAAATGAAAGTCATATCAGATATCAATCAAACCAAAATAATAAAAAAAATCCTTATACCCTAGAGTTGCATATCAGAGATCCTTAAATGGATGCTTGATTTTCCTGCTTTCTACTCTGAACCATATTTGGGGTCAGCTGTACAGATCAGCTTGTGAGGTGAGGAGCCATGTGCCAGTTCCCATTGTGGTCCAACAGGGGGCGATCTTTAGTCTGCAAAAACACTGAATCATGAATTGTAATACAATGTAACAGGACAACATATACACACACAGGGAAAAAAACACATTGATTGTGTTTGTTTTGAGACCAATGTTTGATATCAATGTTATCAGGTATCAAACAGATTTAGGTTTGAAATTTGTTAACACTGATGATGGAAAAGTGATGATAATGTAAAACGTATGTTTTAATTTGTCCTCTGTTGAATGCTGTACAGGAATGCTCTGACAGTGTGTGGATTCTCCTGTTTTTTATAACGGGGCTGTATGAGATGAACTTGGAAAGCAAAAAGACAAGAAATGTTTTAGGAATGATCTCATGTTTTTTACGTACTGTACATAGCGATTCACTTTTTTTCAAATAAAATGATTGCTTGTGTCAAAGAGTTTGATTTTGTTCAGGAAATAAAGCATGATCAGATTCAGCTTTAAAGAAAAAGAAAAGGTCTAAACCAACAATTTAGGGTTCCCTGTCTAGCCAAAGCCTGATTTTTATTTATTCCTCTGACACAGACCTCAATTGTTCAAAAACTATTAAGAACAGATCAATGCCCTGTTGCAAAGGGCGACACGTTCCTTTATTACAATGAACAAGGGCACTGTAGTGTATTTTGAGTAAATCCCACACTCACACTACTTGTCTGGCTGAAGTTAGTCTATAACAAAATGCACTATTCACTCATGTTTGAGTAACGTTTGCTAAAAGCTGCAGTGCCCTGCACTGTTTTAGAAAAAATGTTAACTTTTTTTTAAAGTAAATCTAAGATTGCCAGACTTATCCTTTAAGCTATATTAACACACAAGGGACTCCTTACATTTCTTGTTATAGTAGGAAAAGATGAAGGTGATTCACACATACACTCCCACCACTGAGTTCCAATGAAGATACTTAGCAACAACTATTTTAGAATTAATTAGTCTAAACAGTTAAAGAGCCTTGTCCTAAAAGAGCCATTCTCTTGCAACACACATTGGTAGCCAATAGGGGACAGCATTTCACTGTCAAACCAAAGCTGACCCTTCTCTTAAGTACAGTTTACCCTCATCTAGCCAACTGCAGTCATGAGCATCCTGGTTCCTGGTCCGGTTTAGATGGCTGGCAGTGGAGCACTTCCTGAGTTGTAATGGTTCCTCCCCAGCTACACAAAAACATCCTTGTTAGTCCACTAGTTTCTTGGATCATCCACCCTCCTGGGAACTTTAACAACTCTATTGGTGTTTTAAACGTTCATGATGCATTTAATATGTTTAACTGAAAACGCACCATGTGAAGTGCACTGAGCATGCGTGTTGTGCGAGGCATCACACTTTTTTTTGCAGACAGACCCATGGTGGTGGCAGTGGGAGGGAGACACAGACAGATGGACTGTGTGTGTGTGTGTATCGATGTAACTGTGAGTGTGCGTCCATAAGTGTGCATGCGTGTGTTTTTGTATCAACGTGTGCTTTTGTCAGCATGTGTGTGTATGTGTGCCACAACACAGATGTTGCAGGAATACTGCTGCTGCTCTTGCTGCTTGGGGGGTGGTGGGGTCAGGTTTATTCCAGGGGGGAAATTTCCTGGGAAAAACAGAACATAGAAGAATTATTACTGCATTTGTGACATCAAGAAAGCTATTATGTAGAACAGAGAAGAACAAAACAAAACAGAATACAATACAATCACACAGAATAGAACAGAATAGGATGCCCCATAATCTACTACAATAGAAAATTATCATTCACTCTGCTCTTTGTCTCGCCTTTCCATACAGTTCCATAGGCGTAACATGTTATGGATGTAATCTTTAAGAGGATTCTCTCTGCTTGGTATCATGGTACATGTTAATTTCAGCTCTTTATGTTCGTTATTGAAACAGACCCAAGATCTCCCAGGCCTGCCAGCCAGCCAACCAGCCAGCCAACCGTCATCAATTCACCCCTAATCTCTCCCCCCAGTCCTTTTACAGCTAATCCATTGTGTTGGTCATTGTCATCTGATCATGTGTGACCCTGGCTGCTTTATAGCTGGTGCCTGGCAGCGTAGCATTGACTTTTGACGTCAATCTACAGGCAGATATGGGGGTGAGGGGTTCAAACGTGCCTCTGTTTTAGTGGATTTAGGATTGTAATTTTGCTTGATTTTGAGATCTCTTAATTTCAAAAAATGCTCTAATTTAATTAGAGGATGGGAGGCTGAGGTGAAGGTGACAGAAGTTTGGGGAGGATATAGGTTGGAGACAGCCAACAATAACAAGGACAAAACATATTATGTGTCACATCAGAGGCCAGTCCTTCACACAATGAAATAGTAGTATTAAATAAAAAATAATGAATGATTGAAAATGTTTGATCTTATGAATCACGTAGTGAATCACATTTTTAGTGAGTCTATGGTGGAGAATTTGTTTAAAGGGTATATAAATATTGGTATTGGATGATGAGAGCAGATTCTTTTAAATGCCCATTGTGTATTCAGTGGTCAAAAACAGCATTAAGAACATTAGATTAAGCATGTCCACAAAGGTTAAGGTTAATAGCTATTTCATATCATCTTCAACTTGATCAAACTATCTCAAAAGAATCTTGATTGAAAATAAAAACATTTTAAACAAATGAAATAAAAATCAAAAATAAATAAAAGTATTGCAAATAGTTGTGTAAACCTAACAAATACATGTAAAGGCTCATTTTTGTTTACTGCGTACTGAGATGAAGAGAGCACAGGAAATCCATCAGCGTACAACAGAAGTGCGGCGTACCATCCATAGCTTTACGTGAACCTCAAGGCAGCTTAGCAAATGTGACGTGACACCCAGCAATGGTGTGATCATTCCTGGATAACTCATGAAACTTACAGCCATAACAATCCCACCCACACCCCATATTCTGCCTGTTTGCCTCCCTCTGAGCTCACCCCATGACTTGTTTTCACTTGTGAGGATACTTCTCATCCCAGCTGGGACGACAGACTGCAACCACAAATGGCACACATCATGTCTTCATTATCTTTTAAAAACTTCCACTGCGGCCTCCACCATCAGAGGACCCCCTCGTTTTCCCGCCTGCCTGACCATCCACGCCTCACTCTTCCCTCACCCCCGCCAGGCCCCTGGTCGATCTGTCTATCTGCCCCTGCACTGACTCCTCATTAACACATGAATGAAGACAGGGAACGGCCTGCTAAGGCTTGGACGCCAACAGAAGGCAGCAGATTTGCAATTCAAACCTCTGACCGACCCTATTCCACCCCCACCTCATCCTCCCAGCCCTGTATACTCTGACTGGAACTGTCACCAGTATGATTGAGGGTGTATGCAAGGAAGCGGAGAGGGAGAGAGAGAGACAGATGTGCATTCACACACTCATGTCATGCCTCTGCACACTTTCATATTGACATACACAAGGCAAATAAAATGCACAGGGCGTCTGTGAAAGAGAGAGTGCTGTGTATACTAATGATTAATCCAACATAATGCATTTCTATAGTAAAGTTCATAAATGGGGGCACCATCATAAGGTTTAGTAGTTGCAAAGATGTTGGCTTAGGAACAAGTGCATCTGGTAATTTTACCCTGCCCACCAAAGGTCTAGGAAATCCAGAAGAGCATGGCTCTCAATCAAAAGTTGGGAAAAACAAGTTCAAGTCTGTCTTAAAAATTATAATTTCAGTCCCTTCACTACAGGTGTTTAAACAATTAAACAATGGCTCATTCAGACTGCCTCTGCTAGAGTCCTTTAGTCCTAGTATTTTCTTTCATTATAGGAAGCTAAACAATGTCATTGTGTTTTCTGTTTTTATTCTACAGAAATTGTACAACATACTTTAGCACCACTTCACTTGATTATGGTCAGGCCAATAAAGGACATTTTAATTTGAATATTAGAAGGAAGAAGGAGAGAGAGAGGTGGGAATTATCAATTAAATAACAATATGTTTGTCTATCGTTATAAAAAACGTTTTATTGAAAAATAGTTATGAGTTTGCTGATTACATCATGTCTCATCGTAACCGCTAAGGAATAGTGTATGCAAATACGTCACTTCCGACTTCTCCCTCCACTACTTCCTGCATGTCCCGACAATATGGCAGCGCCCACAGCGATTCACCTGGAGTTTGGGTAGGCGAATTAAAAACCTTTTATGATAGTTTTGGCTGCCTGTTTTGATGTTCTGTCGGCAGTTATGCAGAAACAAAACGTTGAACGGCCGTTGTATTAGTTTATATGTGTATTTTTATCCTTTGTTTATTTAAACAAGACCTCAAACAGTGTAACAGTTAGCTACCTGCTAGTTCGGGGTTTGTTTATGAAATATCCATCATCTGGCGGTCGCTTCTTCTCCCTAACTTGACAGCGATAGACAGAGGTTGGCTTAAAATGATTTAGAAAACGAGCAGAGAGAAAAGCACAAACTCTCAGCGTCACACAGCAACAGGAGAGACGTTTCTGCCTTTAAACAGCTTCCCACGCTGAGCAGCCTGCAACACATCTGAAGGTGAGACAGTCTCACTCCTCCAGGAGACGCACGCAGACCGTCCCTCTCTGCGTCAGCGCGTAACGTGACTGAAGCCTCCAGCTCAGCCACATGTGCAGAGGCTGCCTGGCAGAACATCATTACTGAACTTAGTCAACGGACTGCAGCAGAAAATAGACCTTAGACTTTGATTCAAGTCAGACATGCTTCACAAACATGACGACTTGAGACTTAACATGCTCTTGGTTGCTGTAAGAAAAGGACTTACTTGAACTTTCTGTCCCTAGAGACGTGATGACAACCAGTATCAAGTCTCTAGTTTTGATGTGGTAAAATCCCTGAACAATTAAACTAAACTATATCAGCAATAGACAGAAGTACAGTGTGTGTGTGCGTGTATGTATGTATATGGTAACACTTTATTTCTTTATTTTATGGCTTGCATAATTTCTTATTATTTCCTGGAAATAAATGGATATGGTACAGTAAGGAAGGTTTCTTTCTTTCAGCTAGTGTACAGCAGGTCAACGGAGCATGCATACTAACGTGTGGGGAATACATTTTACAATAATAAATTAATATTTTCTTGGGTTTAATTAGATATCTGTCAGTTTTTCCAGTCATTAAGATTTTAAGCTGGATTGATCAACAACTGATTGTAAACTCAACACATCTAACTAAAAATTGAAATGACTATTTCAGAACTTTGTCTTTATTTTCCCAATAATTTCAATCTCTTCAAGGTTCTTGCACCCTATAAAGTCTTATGGACAGGTGCATTGGATCATAAACTGTGACTGTGAAAGAAACCTGTGACAGGAACAAATCAAACATTGTCCACAATGGCTCAATACAGGTATAGAAAAATCACTGACGGTTGACAAATACATTGTGCAACCTTAGCCACCCTCCCTGAACATTTAATTGTTAGGCCTAAGCACTGAAAGGATTTGGTCTCAGCACCATTAACACAAACTTAGATGGAAAATGTTCTAATGTAATGGTCAGCATTCAGAGACATAACTCTTGACTTGCTGTTTCCTTACAAAGACCTGAGACTTGACTTGGACCTGACCCTGAATAATTAAACCAGTTTTCCACTCATGTGACAAAGCAATTTGGTCGTCAGCATCTTGTACACATGAACCCTGTAGGACCCTGTCAGCCGAACAACTGATGCTCTTCTACTGACCTCTTTGCTGTCGTCTTGATGCTCCTCATGAGCTAGTTAATGTCGGTATTAAGCAGCAACAGTCTTTTCATTTTCCAGTACTCTCAACACCGCTAGACTTCACGTCATTACAGACTTAACAGACGACTACTTCCTGTATTGTGTGGAAAAATACCAGTGTGCTCTTGTTTTTATTGGAAGTAATTAATTAGATTAGCATAGCAGAACAGCCAGTGTTGATGATGAACCCTCACAAGTATCTAAATGATCTATTTGACTCTTCTTTTTTTTGTCTAGTGGTGGAGCAGAGTTGCTTTTTAATGGTGTGAAGGAACATCATGTGACTCTTCCAAGCCAATCTGAACCTTGTGAGTATCACCTGTATGTGCATTTCTTTCTTTAAAATAAATGAGAGTAAAATATGGAACTTAATTTGCTGTATTTTAGGATTTGGGGGGTGGGTACAGATTTAGCAATTTGTAGAATGTGAATTACCTTATTTTTGCTTCAGGGCAATATCTATTTAGTGTAGCTGTCATAGCACTGCTGCAACAGTATATTATGGAAACACGCGTTTCTCCAGAAAGCAGCTGATTCTTTTGGAGCTTAAAACACTAGTTTATTTAAATTTAGAACTTGACATAAAATTGTATCTTTAAAAACATACTTTAC
Source organism: Coreoperca whiteheadi (assembly GCA_011952105.1). NCBI lineage: Eukaryota > Metazoa > Chordata > Actinopteri > Centrarchiformes > Sinipercidae > Coreoperca > Coreoperca whiteheadi. The sequence goes on along the minus strand of CM022482.1, from coordinate 12,899,331 downwards.
TGCATTATAACTGCTGATATAGCACAACAATGTTTTAATAGAATATTATAACTTCAGCTTTATCTTAATTGGGACTTTTGAGTCACATGCATTGAGGTTTTGTTGACACTATGCTAGTATGATGCAACAAGAAAATCTGGCAACTAGACTGGTCAATATTCAATGTTGATGCAAGCTCTATTAGTAAACCTTCACCAGCATTGAAAATGCATGTAAATAATCCACATAATAGCTTTCCCTTTGCATTTCTTTGTCATAACTCCCATAAACCATTATCCTTCCATCACTTTCCCTTATCTTCTCTTCCTCCTTTCCTCCTCTTTCATCATCTCGAACATCTGTGTGGCTGCCTTTTCTGCTTCTAAACTGATCCTTTCTGCCTCTTTCACTTGTAAATGTTACCCACTGGTAATACTGATGTGAATGTGGGTAGTAAAGGGGATAAAAGGGAGGTTTATGGGGTTTTTTTTCTTCTTCTGTGGGTTGCAAAAGAGAAGTAGCCTGACAGAGCAAACAGACAGTTATTTCTTGTCTGAGGTCATTTCGGCTGACTTGGTGGGCGTGTGCTCATTTCTCAATTCATAAATACTTTTCCACCTCAGGATCCAAATTGATTAGATTTTATTTTGCTGAGGGATTCAGGTTCCTTCCAGTATGGGTCACTAACTCAGCATGGAGGAGTCAAGGGAAAACCTGCCTGCAGCCCTATTTTATTTCCCAAACCCAGCTGAGGACCCCGGCCATTGAGAAAATAAGGGGAGGGAAAAGTGAAGGCTGTGAATGGCAGTCACCTAGAGGTTAAAGTGTCTTATGATTTTATATATATGTGTGTGTGGTACGGAGAGAGAGAGAACAAATGAGAGATATATCTGTCTTTGGTATTTGACTAAACAGAGGGTGTTCATCCATGGCATTACCTTGACAACAAAAAGTCTAAAGTTGACCAGAATAGGGAATGTCAGCCAGATATGACCTTGCAGCACCAGCTGACCTCTGTGCGTGTGTGTGTGTGTGTGTGTGTGTGTGTGTGTGCGCACGCACAACACTAGAAAACCCGTGGTTTTGCCATGTGGTGCACAAAGTTCATAAATTTGACGTCACAGGAGCACAGACATTTTGACATAACATTTCCTGTTTGCATTTGTTCATTGTGATCTTAAGCCTGGACTGGTTGTGCGTCTGGCAGGTTTGCTGATCCTGAAAATGTTGCTCTGAACTAATTTCACGTTACACATCAGTGTGTGTTGGTACAGAAGGGGTGCAGTGAAGGCAGATATAATTAGTTAAGAATCCTTCGTATTTCTCTTTGACCCCAGCCAGTGATTGATGACCCTCGACTGAAAGACCCCACCCTCTCTCTCTCTTGCTCTCTCTCTCTCATATTCCTATATATATATATATATATATACATACAAACACACACAACAAATACCCCCGTGGTCTAAGGATCATACAGTTTTTGACCTTTGCGTCAGATGAAAGATGGATAGATCATCCCCCCCTCACATGACCGTCATAATCGCACAAAGACTGAAAAGCAAAAGGAGAAGAAAGGGGGGGGGGGGGGCCTGCATGAACAAAAAAAAAGGGGGCACGGTTTTGAATCAGTGTCAAAATGGCGCCTTTCCCTCCCCTCCCTCAATGTCTCCTTTCCACCCACTCAACGCAGCTATCCCAAGATGCTTTAGGAGCCCGTGACGCATTTTCCCTCTCTCGTCTGTTTGTTCCCTCATTTTCTTTTCCCCTCTACCTGGACCACAAAGCGCTATCAAAAACCTTCATCTCTCAGTCTCTCCATGTCGTCGTTCTTTCCTTTCACCAACTGAACTCCTAATTATCTTTACATTGTCTTCCATTTTTTATACAGTTCGTTTATATAAGCCTGTCTTTTTGATTCAGACTGGATGAGTTATATTTGTGTAACCTTTTTACAAGAAAGCCATTACGATGACTGTTTCTGTTATAAAAATCTTAATTGATGAAAGTGTGAATTATTACTGACCTGTGTATTGAGCTAAGGCCACCAATTTATTTTCTGTGTGCAACTTTGAACATGTTTACGTGTGTGTGCGTTTTAGGGAGGGAAATAAAAAAGAGCAGGCAAAAGATGAGAGGAAGAGGGGAGGAGAGCAGATTTTTATGAGAGAATTAAATAGAGTGAGAGTGTGCATGAGATGGGGAGAGAGAGAGAGCAAATGAAAAAGTAAATGGGGGTGAGAGGATGAAAGAGCGAATAAGGGGTAATGGTGGAGAAAAATGACCAATAGTCAAAGGCAGAGAGAAAGCAAAGAAAGGAGTCACCACAAAGAAGGAGTTATGACTGCTGTAGTGATTAGTTCTGTTTTTAGCCCTGCAGAGGTGCAGGTCAATATTCACTGCCCAGTACTCTGGGGTGTGTGTGTGTGTGTGTGTGTGTGTGTGTGTTGCAAGGGGAGGTTGTTTTTTTTTTGTACGGAGGCTTGGAACCGTAGAAAACTAGCACTATCATTATACTACTGAGCTGGCTGACAGCACTGCAATTAACCTGAACACCATTCACAGGCTTGGAGCTGCGTGTGCAGACATTCAGACACACCTTATATGTCACATATCATCCACACAGTCTGTTGCCCTCATAGCCACAGTGGCCAGGCAGGTGCTTCTAGAAATCTTTTTTCTTTTTCATGAATCTTTCATTGTCACAAGCTAAATGCCACAAAGTAAGCCTATATTTATTTTATAACTTTGTGAAATATGTTTTTATTTTGTCTTGGTTTGTAATTTATTTTATATTGTGGGTAATTGTAGTATCTGTTTGGTAATCGGCATTGGTTGATTTAAGATGGGAGCACTGTCATTTCTGCAATTTTGTAGAAGAAACAACTGTCAATTTGTTGACCCAGTTTTGAAATAAAAACACTTGGATCTCATTGTAAAACCCTCTCTCTGTTTAATTTCACTATCTGAAAACCCGGAAAAGGGTCATTTTAGATGTGCTCAAACACAAAATGTAAGCCTGCATTCTATATCTAACAGAATAATTACCTGAAAAGTCAAGCAAAATCCAAATTTAACTCCACTGTGAGCATGCAGCATTTTTTTCTCCTGCATTTTTCTGAATGTATTTCATGTAAAATCTGTCGACTTTGTACTGTTTTAATGTGATATTAGCTCTGCCTTTGATCCAGCTGAGCTCCTGAACCCCCACGTGGTTCCGACGCCTACCTGCTACTGCTTGCTCTCCTTACACCTGGCTTGGGATGACTCACTGTCATCCTCTTAACCCTCGTATCAGCTCCATCTGCTGCTGCTGCTCTCTTTTTCTCTCTTGCTCTGTTGTAATGTATTTGCTCTTTGCCTCTCTTATGTTTATTACGGCTACCAGCAATTGCATTGCTGCTCTCGAGCGTTATTACGAGTCGTCATGCTCACGTACATTAAGTGGACCGCTGTGATCATAATCACACTCAAACACACAACCAGGAAATGGTCACAAGAAAATACTAGATTTGTGTGTTTTGTTGCATTCACCTGCTTTTTTTGTTTTAATGTGTATTACTCTATTTTCATACAGTTTTATAAGGAAACACACCAAGCACTAATACACAAAAACTCAAAAGCTCTTACTCCACCTTGAATCTTAATGTTAACTGTTTTGACTATAATATATTCATTATTAGTTGTTTAGTGGGAATTTATCCTAAAACCTCTTATTGTTTTTGCCTTTGTGGCTGTCTGTCAGTCGGTCTGAGTGAGGCTCAACCTATTGTTTAGACAAGGTCAATCTGATTGTTCAGGAGGTCAGACTAGTAGAAAATTCAAGCACGCTGATATTCAAGCTCAGGCGATTTAATGTTCAATTCCATAACAAAGAAAATTCTTATTCTGAAATTTTATTAGTCCTGCGTTGAAAAATGTCAGTATTCAAGTGTGAGGCTAGAGAGAAATATAATTTCTTTTGTAGTTTTTAAGAAGTAGATGCTTTTGGAAAATGTCTGGCTTAATATTTAATTTCTTTTTCTTCATTTTAACCTTTGAAAATTACATGTCCAGCTGTAGATGGTCTTTGTTTTCTAATCTGTTGAGTCATTTCGAGATTTATACACGTAAATCATTCCTTTTCTTTCTTTCTAAACAAGATGAACATTGTCGCTCTTGGCCATTGACATCAGTCAACCCTTCCCCCATTTCCAGTTTCACCCCCCCACCCCCAAACTTGCACATACACTCATAAATATACATGCACACACACATAAATACACAGACTCGTCCCGCCTGGTGCTTCCGTCGCGTCACATCGACCAGGGGGCTGGAACCATGCACCTTGACCCTTAACCCCTGACCTGTGACCTTTGTTGTCTGCCTGTGTATGGGCTTTGTGTGTGTGTGTGTGTGTGTTTTCTAGGGGACATGAAGCAGCTGCTGGTCTGGATCCAACGGAACCTGCTGAAGGAACGGCCCGAGCTCTTTGTCCAGGGAGACTCTGTGTGAGTGTGTGCGTGCACTTGACACACACTTGATCTGTGTACAACAATATAAGCTTAAAGGGTATGTTATATATCACACCGCCACGGGAACAAAATCTTAATTGCCAATTGTGACTGTAATATATGATCAAGAATTGCTCTAGAAGAACAGTTTTCAATGTATTGAGAATTTGAAACTGAAGTACGGTGAGTTGAGGAGCTTTCTGGAGCATTTTCCCTGCAGTTTAAATCTGCTGAAATGCTGGGGAAAAACAGTCTAGTCTTCGGGTTATGGGTTTCAGTAAGATTATTACCTGTGTGCAAGTCTGTGTGTGTGCATGTGAGCTTGTGTGTTTGTACACAAACGTGTAGAGATGTGTGTGTGTGTGTGTGTGGGTCCACAGCTCACAACAGCCTTATAGGACAGGCTGACTTTTACAGCTGCCTTTGTGCAGGACTATTTATAGCACCACCTAACCAATGAATGAGAAAAAGATGGACTACCTATAAACCTTATAGATTAGATGTGTGTTTTTGTGTGTATTTTATGTTGGCAGCACACACTGTTTTTGAGCAAACCATCGTCATGGTGTTCTTCGTTATCTTTGAAAAAGAGATATATGGCTGCTATGTGAGTGTGATTCGTTTACAATGTTTACCTTTTCTTTAAATTATTTTGTTCTTTCGCAACGCAGCCCTGTTGTTGTTGTTGTGTGTGTGCACGCCACTTGTGTAGGCACACGCTTGTACTCACAGGTTCACATTGCCCTTTCTCATTGACGTCATAGAGCATCTAAAAGGTGGAGAGAAGCTCACTTGAACAGTATGAGAGACATCAGTATCTGTTTCAGGCATTATCTCCCCACCTAAACTGTTTCCTCTGTGGCTTTCAGGAAACAAAAGAAACAACATGTGGGAAGAAGACTGCACCCATAGGTGCCTGTTGTTACCGCCCCCATTATCCTATTTTGATGGGTGGTGATTTTTTTTTAAGGCTTGATCTGTATGTTATTTTTGGGCCCCCATTAATTTATGGTGACTGTTTGTTTTCCCCCCAAATCTCCCAAGTCTTTTACCTCAGCCACAGCTACCTGAGCCACAAAAAACATCATCATTACTTTCAGTCCTTGTTAGCCAGAAAACAATTTTGGAATTTGTGATTGTTAATACAAGTGCTCTATACATATTTGCAGATAGAACAGTTTAAATTTACATAGCATTAGCAGCAGGGAGAGCAAGCCCAAAGTGCTTGTTTATGATCCTGTGTGGGCTGTAACATGAACATAACACACACATGCAGTCACTAATACTGATAGATTTATTATCATAAATATGCCAGTGTTTGTTCTCAGACATGTCACTGGTTGCATATTAATTTTATACTGTGAAGAGTTGAAAGTTAAAATGCCACACTTGATTTCCTATTTTTTCTGGACTACATTTAGCTATGAATTGTAAAAAAATATCTGAAAAGATATTTGAATAAAGATATTTTACATATTTTTTTCTAGTTACTTTCAGGCGTATTCATCAAGTATCAGTTTTTTGCAAACTACATTTGTTTAATTTTAACTGTTAGTCAGGCTGTGTTCGCAAACAAATGACCTCTGTCGTAATCCAACACTGCAAAACTGTAAAGACTAAACTGTAATTGGTAGTAATTAGTTGGAATTTAATTAGTAATAATAATGTATATATACTAAACAAAATATGGTTTAAATAGACAGGCTTAGATAGAGAAAATACAAATCTCATACCCAAGAAAGCAATACTTATATATTTATCTTGTGTTAAGCATCATTTTAATATTTGTTGTAATGCCTCTTTCGCTAATTTAGTTTTAATATTTCATAACTTGAAAGTATATATTTTGTCTTGATTTTATTTTAATGTATCTGTTTTTTTCTGTGCATCTGTGGAGGCTTTCCTGCTTTACCTGTTTATATCTTTTACACTTATGTGTTCATGTGTTTGCATCGGTTTCCTTTGGGAAATGTGTCTCGCTCAAAACTGTGTGTTTTCCCACAGGAGACCTGGGATTCTGGTGCTTATCAATGATGCAGACTGGGAGCTAATGGTGAGCACTGGGAGCCACGTTCACTGTCAGATGGTGTAGAGAGAGATAATGTGTGTTTCCAGCAGCTTCTAAAAACATGCATTCTTTTTATTTTAAGCTCTTTTAACTTATGTTGTGTGTTTTCAGGATGCACCATTATAGTGTTAAATGATTGGAGATCATGCATACAGTTGTGTTTAAGTCTTCATGCATATGTCCCTGTAAATATATAAAAATGCATGTGTGTGTATGTTTAAATCAGGAGGAGGAAGGTTAGCCTATATGTTCACTGATTCTGAGGTGATTCATTTTCTTAGAGTCCGTTAATGTTTCATAAAACATGAAAACAATTTTGTCCTTAGAGTCTCATATCTGAACACATATTTACGTGCGCACACAGTCTGAACAGTTCAATTTGAATCTATTGATTCAATTACAGGACGCAGGATAGGATGTAAATTAAATGAAAAGTTTGTCATTGATTGGACGCCGATGGGAACACAGGAGTAATACACTTATTTGTATTGGTAAAGACAGATATTTCTCCTTTCACTGGTAGAGGTGTTTGAATATTGAATATTTAGTGTGTTTTCTAAACCTCAGGGGGAGCTGGACTACCAACTGCAAGACCAAGACAACGTTGTGTTTATTTCTACTCTTCATGGAGGATAGAAAATGAATTGAGGAATACAAACATATCCTTGACATCTCTGTAACAGCCTTTTCTCCACATCCTCTGCACTCTCGCTCTTACCCCCCTCCCACATCTCAACAACACGCCACCCCATTGGACGCTGTGGATGCACCGTGACATCTGAGGTGATTGATGTTGGCCTGCAGGAATGAGTGGAAATTCAGAGATGGTTACCAAGGAATATGTGGAAACTGTGAAACTGGAATTCTGTGGACGCCTGCGTAAATACCAATGTTTGTTTGTTTTTGGTTTTTTTAATCAAACTGGACCGGTTTAACAGGGAAGTCACAGGAAGCTCTGGTTGTACTGGTCAACTCACAGGTGTGTAAATACCACCGTTGGCATGTAAACCTTAATCTCCCTGCTTTCTCTCCTCCAGCATGACTGTGAAAGACAAAATGACCTTATCTTGGGGTCTAATGACCTTCAGTCCACGAGAACATAAAAGAAACAGTAACACTTTACTTCAGCCCCCCTAATTAGCATTTCTAAGCAGTATTCAAACATTGCTGTTGTAAGCAGGTATGGGGATATTTTAAGTGTTTATTAATGTATTTGTCAACAGTTATAACTTATATGAAGACGTATTTTATATGCAGTAATTCTATCTGTGTTATACTACTGTCATTCATTATCTGTTTATACACCATCAACCAGTTATGGATGCTTCACATGTGGAGTTACAGTTGTTGACAACCTATTCAAAATATCCGTACATCTGCTTACAACAACATTATAGTGTGTTATAAACATTTATTAAATGTTAATATAGTGTGTAGAAATGCTAATTAGGGGGTTCAAATGAAGTGTTAAAGTATTTTTGGATCCCATGTGATTGAAAAAAAAAAATTTTTTTCTTAATGTTTTCTTCTTCTAAATGCTTCTGATATTTTTCCTCACAAAATGAAAAAAGAATAAAAGCTTTTTCAGAAATAGAGTGTGAATCGTTTTTTCATTGTTGTTTCACTTCCATTCCTGGGGAGGGACTATTTTCAGTTATAAACACAGCGTTATTTCACTAAGGAATTAAAAATGGGCTACAATAAATTAGGAAAATATCATTGTTATCGCTACCCTCTTCCCTTTAATTTTACGAAGAATATTTCACTTGCAATAAATACTCTTTTTGTAGTAAATTTCTACTACTATATGTTATGATTTTTGTTCTCCCATGTAAATGTTATTCTTCTACAAAACCCAAACCCAGATTGTCTGTTTCTGTACTTTACAAACTCTCGACAATGTTACCATAAAGTCCAGTTGTGGCTGCAAGCATCGGATCCAAACCACCCAGTCCCGCAAAGAGAGACCTGGAGCCAAATGCTTTTCTCAAATTAGGATTTTACATCACGCTTCGATAATTCCTGGTGTTAGTTTATATCTGATCAATTTAATACCATGCTCTGTGATCACACTGCAGTTTTAGGCTGATTAGACGAGACTTGAGGGAGATTTTACCGTCCTATAACCCCACTCAGCTGGAATATTCATAAGGGGTGGGGGGGGTGAGGGGGTTTGGGGATGATCTACAGAACCGCGGGAGGTCGAGGTCTAGCCTCCGGGCTGCCCTCCCATGAACGCCCGGGGCGACCTAAAACCCTTTCTCGGTTGTGGAGTCCGATTTGCAACGGGAAACCGACCGATAATGGCCGGTAGAAAGGAAATGCTAATGAGGCTGCGAGGGGGTTATAGAGGAGAATATGTAGCACTGTGTCAGCTAGACCAGGCCTGGGACACTGAGTGTGTGTGAGAGGGAGACTTTTACAGAGTGAGGAGATGAGTAAAAACAGGTTTGTGCGTGTGTGTGTGTGGGCTTGATGCCTCTTATAGGCCCCTGTTTTAAAATGTAGCATTGTTTCCCTAATTATTTGGACCGAATAGGAACATCAAATGTTTCAAAGTAGCTATATAGGCTGTTATTTTTTAATATTCTATGTAATAGCCTGTAGCCTACATTATGTTACATGACTCCATAGGTCATCCATAGTTCGTGTGCAAATCAGGTTTGTACCCACTTTTTATTCCCTCTCAGCTTCAGCTAGCATGTAGACCTATATGCACTATGTTATAAATACTGGCGGTCTTCCATCAGTCCTGCAGGGTTTGGACAATTACCTGGGCCTAGTCCACATGTCCACAGCCTGCACACTGACTGGCTGACTGCTCAACAGGAGAGAGATGGTGAGAGAGTCGACCTGGCCTCACCATCAGATCACACACGTGTATCAGAACGACTCGGGAACAGTTCAGGTTACAACACTGGGTATAAAAAGCGCCTGTGATCTCCAGTCTGTAGAAACAGCCATAAAGACAAAAATGATCTACCAGACTATGATTTTACACTATAAGCTAGCATTGATCTAGTTTTTTTTTTATACCTTTCAGACTGACAGGATGATCCTTTAGTAAAAACAAAAAAAAACCTATAACGAAAAAGTGCAGAACTAACTGGCACCGCTGCTTTAAAGAAAAAATATATTTACCACTAATATTTCATTTATGATGACACAATGTTAACCGTTATACTTAGACATTTTTGTTTTCTCATTGTACCCACAGGCTCCCATAGTTTCCTGCAGTGAATCCAGTGCTGAGGCTCAATGCATATTAGCTGTACATGTACAAAACACTGTAGTTAGAAATATACAGCTTACATTGCACAGACTAATGCAAACTTAGCTTACAGCGTCCAAATAACTCTTAATTAGAGGTGTTTTTTTTAGCATCTATCACCACATTCAAAATGTTAGAGAACTGAGCTCTATTACGACACTACAACCTGCTGATTATTATTAAAAGGAGCTCTTCATTGGAAACACATTCCTGTTATGCATTTCTTTTTTCTTGTTTGCTAAAACGCAGGAACACGGATGCACAAATGATGTATTTGTGCAGAACAGGCTTTAAAATTGATCTAATGCGGTTGTAATTTAGAGGCTACCAGCATTCTGTAATATAAAGAGAAACAGTAGCAGAGACTAACAGAGTCCATTTCACACAGAAGCATTTCTGCAATGATGCACTGATCCCCTGAAATTAAGAAAGGTTAGCCTTTCATGTTCAACAACAACACACACGTTGGCTGTATGTGTGTGTGTGTGTGTGTGTGTGCGTGTGTGGGGTTGTTTTGAAATAAATGGTGAGTCTACAACTGAGAACAAAATAAGGACATTTTAATAAAAGATATTTGAAATAAGAAAATATATTTTCGAGGCAATATATTTAAGTTTTGCATTAAAAACTTCAATCGTTTTTTATTATTTATTAGATTAATCTTAGTTTAAATGTTTAAAAACGTCTCGTTTAAAAAAATAGAACTATTTTAGAGTAGTAAAATCATTCATTAAAAATAATTAAACCGTAAAAAGATAAAAACACCTAATGGGCCATAAAGTGTCCCACGTGATTTATCCGTTTATCCGTTTGGCTCCAGAGATTTGGAGCATCAACCACCAGGCCTCTTCTGTTCTGTGTGTTTCCTGTTTTTACAGTAGCCTACTGTTAACACCTTAACATTTAGTAGCCTACACTGCCTTTGATTTTGCCGTAGAAGCATTTTAAAAATTGTGTTTTAGGTAATAGCCCTATATCTGTGGTTAAGTGGCTGTGCCTGTGGATGAACTTGGCTTTGCCTCAACAGGCTTTAAATATATTAAGAAATTATTTAGCTTTTTTTTTTTTTTTTTTTAACCGTGAAATGCAGCTTTTAACGAAAACTTGATTTAAATAATCTGCCTAGTTCATTTGTATTTATCCCCCTCGTTCATGACTTCACGTATCTGAGATGGTCCAGTTTTTTTAGCTTTGCTCGTCTCACCCACAGCGTGCATCTGTGCTGCATGCAGGCCTCACTCTGTGACCACTCAACTTACTGCTTTCTACTATTTGCCAAACACAGTCGATACATCAATGCTCCCAGTCGATATTTGCCATTTAAAACAAACAGTCTTGATTAGATCTTCGACAAAGTGTAAATACCAATCGGGCCAACCACAAGTGCACACCCCCGAAAAACACATTACATGAGTCGAAATAAGGTTTCCTCCACTTTATTGGGCCAGGCCCGCGCCTTTTTCTTTCATAACATGTTAAATGTGATTTGTATCTTACCTGAAATGAGACAGTTACAAAACAAAACGGCACTAAAGGCCTTTCTATAGCCTTCTTTGTGGTTTGGAGGCCTCGGTTCTTGGTGTGGCGTTTGGCCAAAGACAGCAGTGATGAATGTGAGTCTGCAGCAACAGATGTCCATACACAATTCTTGGGGTTGAATTTGAGTTTACTCAAGAATTGCGTTTGGACAATCAGTCGCTAAAGACTCTGTAAATCCTCTGCCAAGATTAAAAGAGAAAATTTTGAATTGGATCATTTAAATCACAAGTGTGCACGGGCACAGTTATTGTATAGGCCCATGGCTGCACCTGCTACGACTGCCTAACTGCCCTTTGACAGTATTGGCTGCGTCTGACACTGAAAACTGTTTTCGTTCCCCTTTTTCTACAAGATATAGGGAGTTGCAGTACTGTGCATTATTTTTGACATTCTCCCTGCTCAGCATTGCCTCGGATTCGCCTTTTCCTTTGAAAGAAAATCAGCTTTCTCACGTCCAACACTGAGCTGTTGCAGCAGAAAACTAAGCCTCAAGATATTTAAATAACAGAAAATTCAAATATAGCCTGTAGTGCAACTTTTCTCCAAACTAGTACATCCCAAATGCTTGAGTACGCTCCCTTATTACATGTGAGCTAGAAGCTGACCCCCTCTGTTGGATTGATCACCATATTAGAAGAAAGTCCATTTTTATCTTTTTAGCAATTGTTTGATAATGCTAAGAGGGCATTGTGGCAGCTTTGCGACTTTTTCTTCCGCTGTTTGAAATAGTTACCGTTATCTCTCCATGTCTTTACACATGGTTGCTAGTTGTAAAGTTAACCCCAAGTCTGTCCAGATCTCTGGGCCCTTAAGATGGCTGAATGGCCGTTGCATCTTTAAGTAAAATGTCACCTCCTTCGGTTCACCAGTCTTACTTTTAAAGTGTGTCATAAAGGGTGTAAAAGACAGGAATCATACAGCGCAACTGGACTTTCCTTCATTTTAAAGTCCGAGGTGAAAACGTTTCGCCATTTCTGCACCTGTGTACTGTCATCGATTTAGGGAAAGACTGTTCAGTTCTGGTGCCTCAAGATGCACAATGGCTTTCCACGGACGTTAAATCTAAAAAACAAAAATCCTCTCTTGTTTGAAGAAAGACCCTTTGTTTGTTCTTTCCTTTGGCGTTTGATAGCTGCTGGTGAAACCCGAAATTTCAAAAAGAAAAAAAAGAAAAAAGGACAGCCCTTAGTCCCCGGTGGTGAGTCCTTGGTTCAGTTCCCACGACGTGCGTTCTCGGATCTCTCTGCTCGGTCCAAATGCCCCCCGGCGAGCAGCGTTGGATGCTGACAAAAAGAGGCTGAGGAGCAGGAGAGCAGCGGGCTTCGTACACTCCGGACAGACGCTCCTGTCTTCCCTCCTTCCATCCTTCCTTTACGGGTCTCTCGGACTGACTGACTGACTGGATGGATGTCTCTCTGCCCTCCTGGCTTTTTCTTAACGCTGCTCCAACAAACGCTGCGGCCGCGACGCAAGGCGGAGAGAGGAGTGGAGAAGGTCCTCGCTTGGTACTGAATTTGAATAACACCACGGGGTGATAAATGTCCATTGTACTGCTTAAGTAATGAATCTCCGCTGTCCTCTATGTCACACACACACACACACACACACGCCAGCAGCTGCGATGAGGGACCAGCAGCTCCTCTTAAAGACACAACAGCCCTATTTTCTACCCCAAAAGAGATTACAATCCCAACACTGTTTACTCTCTGACCGCACTGCATGACGTTTAGTGTTTGTCTTGTGCCCCCTCTCTTGTGTGAGCAAACTAGTGCAACGCTGTAACCAGGCACTTGGACATAAAGCGGTGCCTTCAGCGCCATGTGCAGCCATTCTGCTGCAGAAAGGGCTGCCTACTGTAGGCCTTAGTGGCAAGTGTTGTCCGGAGTGACAGAAAATTAGTGGATTATATGATGATCATGTGACAGACGATTGATGGGGCGACAGAGGCTGCCTTGTCTTATACTGTAGATACTGATGAATCTTTACTTGTATAGCAAATTTCTATAAAAAAAGAGTGCAAAACTGCAATGATCATTTTGTATAGTCTTAGCAGTGCATTGCACATGTTCTATGACACTATAAACCCCTGTTATGTTGCACTTGTGCAGCTGTTCTTCTATTTATTATAAAACACCGGTTAAGCTTTTAGCCTTCAGGGATGCATTAAATAATGAACACTGTGACTAATGACATTTTTACAAGCATTTCAACAAAATAACCAAATTAAAGAGCTTTTTGAGCGTTTTCTGTTTGTATGCCCAACAGCATTTAAGCACACAGGAAAAAAAATCCTGTCAAGAGAGTTGGCACGCATTTATGTTCATGCCTGAAACGCTTTTGTATAAAAGCCCCAATATGTGACTATAATTCAAGAGGTAAAAAGGCTTAAGCCTGAGTCTCCCTCTCACTGGAAACTGGAATCAGAATCAAGCCCATCCTCATGTCGTGCATATCAGCACTTTTGAATGCTGCGTTTGCGCTGCAGCTTTTAGATGCTTACAAACGTCACCTCCTCTCTCTCTCTAATAAATCATCCTGTCTGATCCCGCCCTGGGCGCAGGGGGTCCTCCTCTTTAAAGCTCAATCCGTTTTTTCCCTTTTCATCCTTCTGAAGAAGCCGAGTTAACCTCTGCTGATCCACAGGGCCAGAGCCCCTCTCAGCCCCAGCCCGCCTCTCATTCATTCAGCCAGTCACTCATTCATTGCTCTTTTTTTTGAGTGGTGAAAAGCAAACCCCTCCATCTCCATTCCTCTCTCTCTTTCTCTTTGCCTTTTCATGCCCTGACTCATCCAGAGGCAGGAAACCCAGTAAGAAGTCAAGAGGGTCCACTTTCACTCTCACCTTGACATCCTTCACTTATGGTACTTAGTCTGATTTAGGTCAGTGTAAACTGTAAAGCAGTAACACAGTGCAAAGATCTTAGTTTGTTCTTTTAAACTAAAAATGTTGCTCATAAAAACTGACAGCTCAACATGTGATACACATGATATCTGGGATCAATTCAGCACTATAAACATTTTAAGTTTGTGGATAAGAAACATCTTTAAATCTGCAAGCTAACTTTCAGGCAGCAAAATGTTAAAATATTAGATAGATTATCCTTTTCAGGTGATACAGACAACTTTAAGGTCAAGAACTGAAACAAGTTTGTCCCTTCAAAATGTTGTTCGATCTTTCTCTTAACTTGTGTGTATTTGGCTTCAGTTAGTGACAAAACACAATGCTGAATGTGGAAATGTGTCCGGCATTGCAATTTAAAAAATCGAATCAAAACTATTAAAGGCTAAATAGCAACACAAAAACATTTGAAACACTATCAACTATCTTCAGTTGTTGAATTAAGGCCTTTTAGCTCAGTAGCTTTCATGTTGGCTGTTAGTCTTGGTGGTGTATAGTAGGGGTGTGTGTGTACACACACAGAAACAGTAGGGGACCACTGCACTCCACGCAGGGGCCACTGTGCTTCCCTCCATTCACAAATCAATGTTTAACCCGCTGGCTAAAAGGCCTGGCAGGGGAGAGGGAGGCCCAGTCGGCGGGGTGGGCTATGAAACCATCCCGTTGAGAGATGGAAAGGAGAGAGAGGACAAAGGGAACAGGGGAATCCTTAAAATAAACCTCCTCTGGTGAAGGCATCTCCTTCCTGCTGCTAGGGCACAGCTACAGAGGATGGGCAGCAGAGGAGAGAGGTTAGAGAGAGAGGCAACGCTGTGGCAGGGAATGTCATTGACATTTTTAGTGGGAAGCACGTTTAGGCAAGACAGGACATAGAGTCAAATAGACAAATAGGTAAAATGGGAGGAGAGTTTCTGAACAGGCTCAGTGGACAAACACAAGCCCTACATCCATATATCTATCTGCTGGAGCACTATTGTGTTTTCTAAAAAGATCATTATGGGCACAGCACTACGCTAATTTCATTCATTAACCATGACAAACGTGGGACTTGTTCATCTGCACTGGCAGCTTGCAATATTTTGTAGAGAAAATGTATGAGATAGGCAGCAACTATGATGCACAACTATGGACATTAAAGGAGACAGCAAATGCAGAAAGCCAATTACAGAGAGACATCAAAGTCTTAAGGCCATGACACAATGGAAACCATTTTAGCTTTCATTAGAAATGAATTCATTGTCCCACACTCTCATATGAACTTGCATTTTTCCCATTCATTTACTTCTTGCGTGTAGTGTTACCAAGTTATAATGTTTCTTATGTGTTCAATATTTTGTGATGATGTTCTGAAGAAGCCAAATGTCATGTCACCAGTTATTTTACTAGTCACTGTAGCTGACAGGAGATTGCTTCACATGTTGTTGGAGGAGTCAAGAATTTGACCTTGTGACCAGGCTAAACTAATGAAAACACAATGCAAACGTCAAAAACATACGTGTGTGAGGGCAAGTTTTTCTTGGTAAAAGAAAAGTTGACTCATCAGAGATTGGGGGATGTTCTTTGTGACACTGATGAAACGCTGAATTGTAAAATAGATCTTGAAGAATCACCAAGTGGCACAATGGCTGAGATTAAAAGATTAAAAGAAAATTCTCATATAAATGCACAACAGAGTGTCCTGCTACTCTGTACTCAGGCCAATACACACCCCTGCTTCTCCTCTGCGACCACCACACACACACACACACACACACACACACACACACACACACACACACACACTCCTTCCCCCCAAGCATGCCGCTGCCTAAACATCCCCCAGAATTCTTTGACAGTGGCTGCGCTGTTGCTTGGCAACGAGGCGACGGACAGCGTCATCCAGGGAGTAACAGAGAAGATGAGAAGCAGAGAAGTCTACACTAATCTCACCATTACTTTGTAGAGATCACGGGGCCCAAGGGTGTTCACAAATATCCTGTAATTTGTTATTGTAATTTGTTAGTGTTTAAAGATGTAAAGATACAAAAATAAACTGGCCTTTGAGCAAGGTTTGAGATTTCTGTGAGAAGTTAAAAAAGCAGAAATTCCTAAATTACACCTCTACATCCAAAATCTCTGAAGTGACTCTAAACTGTAGCAGCATAAAGGCAGATGATGAGCTAAAGAGAACGTCCAAACATCTCTTTATCCAGAGACTTTTCCTGTTCAAAACCTCTACGTCACTTTACACCAGACTGACAGTCATCATAAATGCCATCATCTACTGTAAAAGCAATTCACTGGGAAGGTATTGTGTTTGACAACATTAAAATGGAATACATTTTTAAAAAATCTAATCAAAAATCAAAAATGATAAATGTTTTGTTGATGATCTGTTTCATATTCATGAGAACAGATAATGCAATAACACCTGTATCACTGACCTCATAATCTCATTATTGTAGGCATTGCCAGAGCATTCAGTCTGAGCATCAGTTTCTCCATGCTGACTAAGTGGTGTTGTGTAAAGACTTGACATACACAGGTCATTTTTTTTACTAAAGCAATTTTGTTTAAGTGCTTGAGTCAAACAGCAGTTTTGGCCACCTGAGGTAAAAAAAAACAACAACAACAAAATAACGCCCAGCCCACTGGTCAATGTATCCACACTGCTGCTGGCTACTCAACATCCCCTCTTCACACTTTCCATTGTGACAAGAGACATGACGTCTGTCAGGTTCAGTATTTGTGATTTAAACATAGTTTATTGCAAACACACTGAGCAAAAACATTGTCACAGGAACAGCTCTTCTTGCATTAGTTACACATATTACTGAGATGAAAGGGGAAATTCTTGCCAAATGTGTGTTTCAACAAAACATTATTTTTTATCAATGTAACTAAATAGTGATTTAATTTAATTTTAGTGCAACAAAGTGTGCACCCCAAAAACTCATAATTGAAATGATCATAATACTTATTACAATTCACACGGTTACATTACACGGCATTTTCACAGTTACCTTACCAACAACCTCCTTAGCAACCAACTGCATAGTAGCCAATTGTTGTTTTCAGGAACAGTTCGAAATGACAATAATATGCTCAGTAGCTAAAAAAAACCCAGATTTGATTTTCTTGAAAAATGCCACATATGAAAATTTCGGCTATAAAATTAGTTTGGTCATGGAATTTTTTGATCCAACAGATGATTATGTAATCATTTAGTTGACAGAAAAACAAATAACCCCAAATGGAGTTTAGTGCTGAAAAGATTAACCGATTAGTGGTTTGAAAGAAAAATGTATTGATAACAATGCTGATTATCGACTAATTGTTTAATTAATTGATCAAGAAATGCATATTTCTCTGGTCACAACTTCTCAGATGTGAAGATCTGCTGCCTTTCTCTGTATATCATTGCAAATGGGTTTTAGATATAATCACTTATCCAAAAACATTAATCAAAATCATCATTAGTTGCAGTCCAATTGTAGTCACTATAGATTTTCACCAATACAGTGGCTCAATTGGATATAACTTCAGATGAAACACATGACTGCTTAAACTGTGATAACATTACCCTCCTGAGATACATAAGATGACATGGGAGGAGGGAGAGCAGACAGAGTGAGGCTGCTAGCTGCTGAGTAAGAGGGTATGGGCCACGGCTCAGACCCTGAGTGACAGGTATTGACCCACCCAGCCAAAAGACAGTCTCAGTGGGAACGCTATTGATTATTGCCACAGCAATAAAGGTCCCGGAAGCTTGTGAGAATGTCACGACTCTCTGCTGCCTACCAGCCCTGGTCCCAACATGCAAACACAAAGACAGAAACCCTTTCACTCTGACACATCCTAACCTGCAGCCACTCATTCTCTCATGCTAGCTTAAGCGTCTTGACTGGGCGAAGAAAAGATGAGAGAGATTGGTGGCATAGTGACGGCCTGGGGGATTGAGATACGCATTTGTGTGTGTATGTGTGTGACTGTTTGTGCACATGCATGAGTAGCTCCAAAAGACAGGTTTGCCCACGTATCTTCAGTGGCATCATGCAGATAGTTTTGGTTTGCTTTGCTTGAAGTTTGAGATACTTTTGTTAAATTTCTGCTGCCACTCCAGTACAGTGGAATTTCATTTGTGGGACTCCCAGCAATGAGAAATTAGTTTTCCTGTCTTTCCATAATCATTGTCGTGTCAGTGTTTTAATTTCACTATTTTGTAGATTTTGTAGGACTGCAGATTCTTTAGGATAAGTGGAGTCTGAAAAGACACGTTGCCACAAACAGAATTCCATTCACCTCCTTTGGGAAGCAGGCAGAAATCTCAGCAATATCTCAGATATATCTCAGGGTTTGACATTTCAAAACCTGCACGAATAAAACCAAAGCTATCTGCATGGCTAGATACCACCAGAAGTGAGTGAGAAAATAGTTGTTGTTTCTTTTTATTTGGGTGAGCCGAACATTTAAGCAAAGGCACACCACAAATAGCTCGATAACTGCAGTTTATCCACGTTTTCGTTTTTCTCTCCTGCAATCTGGTCAAAACAATGAAGATTTTCTTTTTGTCTTTCTTTCCTTCTCCCGCTGTCTCTCATTCACACACCCTCACACACAAACACCATCTCCACCCTTGACCTCACAGTGAAAAGTTAGTGCACCCGAGGTTGAACTCTCCCTGATCTGCCTCAGCTACAAACGCTGGGAAAGTGCCCCTGACATACGTGTCTGCGAGTGTGTGTTTGTGTGTGAGTGTGGCAACACTTGGGGTGTCATGAATAGGAGAGATTTGACCCTCAACCCCGTGACCTGTCATCACAAACGGCCCCTTTAACCCAACTCCACTATTGTCAGCCATGACTCCCTCCGTTTATTCACACAGCCCACCAAAAGAGTCAGAATTCACTATATACCACTTTGCTTATTATTTCCACCCACATTTTTGCCTCTACGCCTCTCCTAATTTCTCTTTCTCCTGCTCCCATCACTCCTCTTTTTGCTTTTTTCACAGCCTGTGTCCTGTCAAACCTTCACTTCTGAAGATTTCCTTGAAGGATTTAATCGTGTGCATGTGCATATATACAATGTATGCACAGTATGAGTATGGATGAACTGCTGATTGAACATGATGGATTTTTGTTTCTAAAATTATGATTGTTAGTTTAGTGATGTTGTGCATAATCTATCTAATTTAGATTACTGGTTCATGTTATGTTAAGTTAAGACATGGAAGTTGTGCGTTAAAAAAACATATTTGACAATGTTCTCTAGAAGATGAATAAAACTTGCTAGATCTAACCAGCGATGGAGTGGGATCTTGTATTTCTTTATTTCTTTTAAAAACAGTCCTGACAACAGCTGTCAAAGGAGTTTCTCAGACTGGGCCCCATGTACCTCCATGGGGTCACTGAGGACAGTCAAGGTGGTCCCCTGCAGCACAACCTGAACTGAACACTTGGTTGATCCACCATGTTGAGAAACAAAATGGGAAGTGGGGACTAAAGATGTAAGCATAATATAACAGTTATGACCTCATTAGGAAGAGACAACTAAATAACAGGAATTTGTTGAGCCTTGGATTGACAAATACCAGTGGTTATTTATTTAAAGGAGTAATGGAAGCTATCTTTACATTTTCCATCTATTTCTGGTTGGCCTTGTTCCATCAGTAAGTGACCAAACACACATTTGATCCTCTGAACTCATCTATTACCAAAACTTTAAAACTGACCCCACTTCTAAGGTCTAACCTGTCTGCTCCTGCATCTCAGGTATGGATTGTCTGATGGCCGCATAGTGGCCCCAATACATTAAAGACGAATACATTCACAACAGTGGACTCTCATTGATCATTGTTTCACTGATCAAGCCTCCAGTGTTTCCTGCTTCAAACTCTTTACCTAACCCTTCTTACAGGAGACTCTTGCAGCCATGAAGCCCTCCTGCCCCTGTGGCATGAATTCCACCAGACTTTCTCTGCTTCAAACATGCAAACACTGATCCCCACCTTCACAAACACAAATTTAAATCCCATTATCTTAAATCATGTAAGATCCTTTTTAAAATTGTCTTTTCTATCTAAAGTACTTGTACCTTTTACAACTATCATCTTTTTTTAATATACTGTTTTTTGAGAAATTTTAAATTCCGTGTGTGAGGTAACCAATGTGCTCCTCCTAGCAGCTGTGTTCTTTCTTTGAGAGGTCGGTGTGGCTTTTGACACAGCAGGCCATGTACAGTGATGTGATTAACCCAATGGTGAGAAATACTCAGATCTTTTACTTAAGTGAAAGTAGCAATACCACCGTGTAAAAATAGTTGTGAAAAAGTACATAAGAGTTATCTACAAATGTACAAAATTAGTAAGTGTAGCCATTATGCAGGATGGCCCCATTCCGTGTGATATATTTCAGTGTTGTAGCTAATTTAAACTGCTTTATACTTTATGTACTGTAGTGTAATTTAATATACAACAATCATATGTTTTGTATGTAACTATTGTTGCCAAATATATCTAGTGGAGTATAAAGTACAATATATCTCTCTAAATGTAGAAGAATAGAATTTTCAAGTAGCAAGAAAATATTCATGTAAAGTAAAGTAAGCCCAGAATTGTACTTGAGTGCAGTACTTGTAATGTAATGTCAATGCAATCAGTTACATCCTTACCATTAACTAAAGAAAAGCATGTGATCAAAGGCCTCAGACAGGTTGAGTAATGGGCTTTCTCTTGGCTCAAAACCTCCCTCTGTTGGTGGATCTCTGAAATTGCGTCCAGAATAAACACCAGTAACTAACTAAATGTAGTGTAGATTTCAACCTTCATATTGCCACATTTTAGACTATCTTTATCTTTATCCACTATCTCTCTTGCATATTATATTTCATGCCATGAAACGCACATGCTTAATGAGTATAATAATGTTAGTCTGAATGTGTATAATTTATCTGTTGACTTACAAATGTTGATACAAATGTAACAGGAGAAAGGAGCAGAAGTAGGCTACTATATTGCTGACACAAAGTATCAATGTACAATCATTTGAAATCGTTGCTGTAAATGCATGTACTGATATTTTACACATGTAGCCTGTAATATCAAGTGATAAACTGATTTATGCGTTTAGAGACTTTTCTGACTGGATGTTCGCTGCTAAACGCCATAGCTTCCCCACTATGTCACCACTGTCTGCAGAGATTTACGAATATCTACAATCTGGCCAAATCACGCCTTCATCTTTGAATAACGTTGTCAGACTGTTCTTGTGCCATAGGCCTAAAGCGGAAGTTGTCATTTAACCCTCTCTCTGACTGGGTTTGGATTTGTTCTTGGAAAAAGCGAGCCAGCCTGAACACCAAGTAGGGGGGTTGAAAACTTGGGAAAACCCTCTTCTTTTTTTCTTGGACTTGCTGACGCGTCGGAGCGGCTAGGTGCTGTGCCAAAGCACCGCGGATTAATACCCTCATAGATTAAACCATGTTGCTTCACTTTCTAGTTTTAGGGGCCTTGGTTTTCCAGGCTGAATGTTACTTTTCAGAGGAAAAGTATCCGGAGGAGTCGAAAATGCAGCGTCCTACGGTGGTTGTCGCTATCATAGCCAGAAACACCGCTCACTCCCTGCCGTACTACCTCGGAGCTCTGGAGAGACTCAACTACCCCAAAGATCGCATCTCTGTGTGGTGGGTTTCCTGCATGGACTGTGCACTGCCTGGCTGTTTGTAGAGGCTGTCCTTTTTATCCGACTATAGCAGCCGTTCAAAAGGTCAATGGCATTTAAATTAGTTTGCGAAAGCAGCAGCGTCCTACCCCTCCCCTATTCCCTGTGTGCCTTTCACAGCCCAGGCTTCCTTTCTCTCCGCCACATTCAGTTCCTACTGTGAATTGCGTGACATTTTATGTTCTGCAGAGTTGGTTCTAACCGCTTTTTTTTTTTTCTTTTTTTTTAGCAATGATAAAAATGTGTCAAACACTAATGATTAAAACTCACAAACTGAACTGTCCTCGGTTTTAGCGGTATATGCCTCTGTGGGGTACTTTGGTGTATTTTATGTGTCACAAAGTAACCCTTATCTCATTTAAAATGTATTCTGCTTGTAGATTTAAAGTTTGACTTGATGAACCTGGATCTAAGAAGAAAGATAAACTGTTGCCTAACAGCACAAAATAGAGCTGTGACAATAATATAACAGGACCTCTGGCGATTAATGCTGTAGTAAAAATGTGGTTTGTATGTAATGTGATGTGTTTGTATAAAGGTGACAATGATACTATAGGTGGTGTGATATTCAAGTTCACTTTTCAGGTAGGGTGGGGATATAGAAAAAAATCCTCTGTCACCGTATATGAAATTTTATATCACAATATCAATATCATGATGTATCATGTAAATTGTCTAAAAATCGATTGAGAAATCGCTAGTTGATTTAATAACACAAGGGTTTCTGTTTTCAGATAATCCAGCAAATTAAATAAATGACCGATCAAAATACTTAATCTCATTCATCTAAATATCCAGTATTGGAATTTACCACAGTATAAATGGTACTGCAAAATCTCTGACAGCCGAAACATTTACAGTAAATTGAGTCAGGGTATACCTATATCATCATAATCCCTGCCCCTGCTTTCCAGTTTTACTAGAGAAGATATTCCAGCTCTGAAGTAGAAGTAAGTATTACTGGTGTTGAAAGCTATTTAAATATAAAAGTAACACTTTTGAAGGTTACGCGCAGTTACTAAGTTACATGTAGATATTGTAAAAGAGCCAAAGTGACATCCAGATTGATAAAGTTTCACTCTGAAAACACCCCATTAACTAGTTTTGCCTCTCCCAATTTAATGATGCTCTTCCAAGTTGTCACCATCTTCTGTTTTTGTCTTTTGAGGGAAAAGACAACGAAATTATATTTCTGAGGAATACCATATGCAATAACAGCATAAGAAAATGCTAAGATGAGACTAGTAATTATTTGCGCATCTTAAAGATTTTTTTTGGAATTAATTTCATTTGAAACTTATAAGTTCTTCAGTCAGATCTTCATCACTTTTGATGATATGCATTTACTTTATACTCTTGCTTTCTCTGTGCTCCTCAGGGCAGCCACGGATCACAACACAGATAACACCACAGCCATACTGAAAGAGTGGCTCACTGTCATGCAGAAATTTTACCATTATGTTGAGTGGAGACCAATGGACCAGCCCACGTAAGTCCACATATATTTAATGTATTGGACTTTATTTACATTAGTGATCTGGGTAAGTAAACACCCTGTCCTGATCCTGTAGGTCATGTGTAGATCGAAGCAACTCTTACTCAGGACACTTCAGTAGGTGCATTAATATGAAGGAAAAGAAAGGAGTAGTCCTACTTCTTTGGTTTTATTTTATCAGGATCACAATCAAAGATTCCTTGAAGCATCATTCTGTTAGTGATAAGTTGAAAACTGCACTTTAAGCACTGATCTTGCTCACTCACACTCACTCTTTTTTTTGTTTATTAAAACACCTTTATAGCCTCTTAGTCTGTAGTTCACCTATTATACGTGGTGGAGACACTGTATTGTCTAAAGTGAAAAATTATCACTTTGCATGATTAGGAATGATAATGATCCATATGCGTAACTCTGTGTGGACATCTGTCTGAGCTGAAGAGGCCATTAGGGAAAATGATGAGATATGAGGGGGGAAACAAAAGGTTAATCAGTACAACAATATTGTATAATGTCTGAATTGTTTCTGTCGTAGGTCCTATGCAGGAGAGTTGGGTCCTAAGCATTGGCCCAACAGCAGATATGAGTATGTGATGAAGTTGAAGCAGGCAGCACTCAACTTTGCCAGGAAACACTGGGCTGATTACATCCTGGTACATAATAAAATAATGTCTTTCTTGTGACAGCACTGTGCAAACCATATCCGGTCCCTTCCTTGATTTATCTGATGAGATTTGTTGTTGTGTCGTTACATCCAAGAAAACGTTTTGGCAACGAGTGTGTCCAGAGACGTGACACTACGTTCACTCTCCTGTCCTCTGTCTCTCTGTTTCAGTATTCTGACACAGACAATATCCTCACCAACCCAGACACCCTCAATCTGCTGATAGCAGAGAACAAGTCAGTCATCGCTCCCATGCTAGACTCTCAGGGAGCGTACTCCAATTACTGGTGCGGTATCACTCCGCAGGTGAGTGTGAACTTCCGAGTGTGAATCATCTGCTGGAAGGGAACAAAAAACTGTGTTAAGCACAAGTCAGCCATTACTTTTGAGCGGTACACATGGGCAGCACACAGAAACGACTAGAAAATAACCTTTTTAATGTCAAGATTCCTCTAACACATGCATATCTGCTTGCACTTGCACGAACACCGACCCGTAAATATGTTTTAAAATAAACATGATTTCTTGATTGTATATCTTTGCTCCCAGAAAAGTGACAGAACAGAGATTATGTTATGTTCAAAGTAACCATAGTTTTTTATATTTCTGCAAGTTCACACACTTATTGCATATCCTAATCCTTCACTCTCTCAGGGATATTACCGTCGAACAGCAGAGTATTTCCCCACCCGTCACCGCCACAGACTGGGCTGCTTCCCTGTGCCCATGGTCCACTCCACGATTCTGCTGGATTTAAGGAAGGAGGGCATGAAGAAACTGGCCTTCTTCCCTCCTCACGGGGACTACTCGTGGCCCTACGACGACATCATCGTGTTTGCCTTCTCCTGCCGGGCTGCAGGTTCGTTAGCGCTTGCTTGTGGTTAGGTTTCTGTACTCACATCGTCAGGAAGACCGGAAGAAAAAGAAAAGTAATTAGGTTTACTCAAATATCTCATTCATTCATCCATTCATTTATTGATCGATTCATCTTTGACGCTACTCAGAGATACAGATGTACCTGTGTAACAAGGAGCGCTACGGCTACCTGAACGTGCCGGCCAAACCTCACCACACCTTGGAAGACGATCACCTCAACTTTGTCCATGTCCATCTTGAGTCCATGAGTAAGAACAGACTGTTTTCACCGTTTGTTAACACTGATAAAGACAAATACCGACAGACAATAAAAAAGCAAACTGATACATTGACGGACAAATATATGAAAAGCAGCAAACTGCATTCATTTGTTAATCCTTGTCCTATCAACCATGTCTGCGCAAGTTCATTATGTTGTGTTGATTTAGCTTTATTTTTAATAAATTATGTTCTTCTAACTTGTGTTCCCTTTTTGTCAAACAGTTGATGGTCCTCCAATGCACCACTCGCGCTACGTCCATATGTTTCCCAAACAGAGAGACCTCATGGGCTTTGATGAGGTAAGAGACACCCCATTTTTTTCTGGTAGGGATGTAGCTATGTTTTTGGGACACAGTAATCTTTGATAAATTGATATACTGTATACCCTGTACATTGTGTACATACATTAGATTAATTTTCAACCAACACGGTAGACTCACCATCTGTGGAAAAACACTGTACTCTAACTTCTTATTTTTTCTAAAATGATTGTAACAAGGCTTTCTTTTGTTACCTGTTTTTCCAGATTTTGGAATGGTATTTATCAGAATCCTGGAGTTATGCCTGTCTTGACATCTGCTTTTAATAACATTTTTTAACTGACGCAATGGGCTACGAAATAATGAGAACATAAGGAAACTCAAATTTTTTAAGGCTGTTTTCATCATTCAGATTAAGTATGAAGCACATTACTTTCTTTAAGTTCTTTTCTGGAATGCAGTTTAAGAAAGTACAGCATATAGACTTGTTTACAGAAGTTAAAGGTGGGAGTTAATGATATACATTTCAGTTATGACATGCAGTTTACTGAGTTAAATAACCATTTGTCCTCCTCTCCTCAGATATATCTGATTAATCTGCGACGGCGTTCTGACCGTAGAGACCGGATGCTGTTCTCTCTGAATGAGCTGGAGGTTGACGTCAAGGTGGTGGACGCTGTGGATGGAAAGTGAGTGCAATCTCAGGGAAAGGCTCAATATAGTGAGAGCTTAGATGGAAAGTGTATTTTGTGTGTTTGTGTGTGAGAGAGGGAAAAATCAATACGAAAACAGCAGATACTGACAGAAAATGTAGACTGGAGAATGGTTGGTGAGAGAGAAAGAACATTGCCTACAGAAATGCACTGATACATCAGCTCATGGTCTGGTTTACTGAGTTCCCAGATAGTATCCTGATATTTTGGGCAAATTCTGAATAATGGTAACTGGAAAATATCCTCTTTATTTATGATGGAAAACAAAAGAAAATGTATGGACCATGGAGTACAAGTTTCCATCCATTTGTCTATTTTCTAGCTGCTGAATCCAGTTCATTAACACTTCCCTATTTAATTCCTTTTTTTTTTGTTTTGCTCTTTGCTTTCCTCTTTCCCTCCTCCTGACTCTGCCTCTGTTTATTTTATTATCTCTCTCAAGCGATGTAACGATTTGTTTTCTCAGCTCATGGTTCATGATTTTACTGTATGCTCATGGTTTATTGCTAATGACATTTTGAGAAAAATCTGAAGGAAGACATTTATGACAGGAAAAAAAAATCTATTTTTAGTATACTATACGTGTGCACAACCATGGAGTTTTCTCATTATGCAGGTAGTGTTAAAAGAAAAAAAGTGTTAATGTGTTAAGTTTAAGACTAAGTTGCAACATTAAACCATACACCTCCAACTGGAGATATTCATTGTGGTGTTGTACATGCTGGAGCATGTTTCTTTCCGGTGTAATCTGAGAGACAAAGCTCTCTATGATGTCAACTCTTAGATCACCTTGGGAAACAGTGTGCAGGCGACAGTGGAGTGTGGAAATATGTAAATATAACTGTGTGTGTGTGTGTGTGTGTGTGTGCAGCGCACTGAACAGCAGTGACATTAAGATCCTGGGTGTCGACCTGCTGCCAGGCTACTATGACCCATTCTCTGGACGCACCCTGACCAAAGGAGAGGTGGGCTGCTTCCTCAGCCACTACTTCATCTGGAAGGAGGTGAGAAGACACACGCATTACACATGAAAGTCTTTATTGACATGACTGAATAATTATCACTTTATATCTTGTTTGTTTACTTCATACAAAAACTGAAGTGTAAAAACGACAATTCACCCAGCCAGGCTAGCTGTTTCCCCGTTTCTGTTTTTTGTGTTGTCCTAAGCTAACCCGGCCCCTGGCTGTACCCTTATCAGTGGCGATTCTAGAGTCTGTTAGGGCCCTAGTCAAAAATTCCCAGGGGCCCTCTCCAACCAGCACTGATCACCATTCTGTTATAAATAATCTGACACCAACGAAAAATGTAAGAAATCCCATTTATTTATTTCAAATGTTCACAATAGTAGAATTTTCAAAATAGGAATATAAAGAACAATAAAAACCTCAATAAATAACTACTTCAACTTGTCACATTGTAAATAACCCACATTATACAGTGCTCATCAACACATAAGGCATGCATTTTGCAAATGCTGCCATTATGTCCTCCCATCGAAAGTTCACAAGCTGCACGTCTGAACCCATTGACTGTATATACTGTGTATTTATACAGTCAATGGTATGAACCTGACACTGCACTGTCTTGAGAGGTGTAAACAAAAAAAAAGAGCCTAGAAAACTGGGAAGAGCAACGGCATCACAGGAATGACTGAGAGAGGAATATTTTCCTCCTGCGCTGACACTTCATCTATATATGCATGATTTAACACTCTTCAGGGTTCTCCCCAATTAGTTAACAGCATTCAGTTATTTACTGTTACTGTTATTTAATCCATTATACTCTGGTTTCTGGTCTCTGGTTTGGGATTCGATAGAATTATTTTGTATCTGAACATAGTATCATCGTTATAATAAATAAAAACTACATTATAAAGACTGAAATTCAGCCAACCAAAACTTTTGCCAGATAGATTACATATAGATAAATAACTACTTACTTGTTTTGTAATTTTTTCTTGGCTATTAAAAAAGAGGAGATAAAAGGTTTGATTTGAAATTTTTCAAGTTGGGGTTTATCAAAACACAAGCATACTACTACTACTAATAATAATAATAATACATTTTAATTATAATGTGCTTTTCTAATAACCAAAGCGCTACAAACAATAACAATTAAAATAAATAAAAAACAAGAATAATGAAGTACAAAATAATTATAAAAATAACCATTACAGTACAACATAATAGAATAATGTTAATAGAAATCTATATATAGGCAGTTTAGGTATACCATGTATTCAAGACACTCTCTTTGAGTGTGTTGACTCTTTATGAATCTTAACCCCTCTTTTTCACTGTCCCATCTTTTCTTTATCCTTCAATTAAATTTGTAATAACACAATCTTGAATGTTTCTTTCTCTGTATTCCTTAACCATCTCTTGGTCATTCTGAAACAAATGTTTTCCCCCTTTTCTCCTCAGATGGTGGACATGCAGATGGATAAGGCGCTGATCTTTGAAGACGATGTCCGTTTCCAGGCTAACTTCAAACGGCGAGTCCTCAGACTGATGGAGGAGGTGGAGCAGGTGGAGCTGGACTGGGACATCATGTAAGATAGACACGTTTTATTCCTGTTCCCTTCTTGTTTTAGTAGGGATGAGGTAAAAGGGTGAGGGTTAGGCAGGGATGGGTATATGGTCTGGTTAAGTGAATACAGTGTCCTCAAAAGTATGTTTTGTGTGTGTGTTGAGTCTTACTGTGATTAAGGTTTCCACAGGACATAGAAACAAATGTTTTTAATCGAAATCATACTGAAATGATTAAACAAAACTTCAGACACACGATAAAGTCATTTTGCAAGTATGTCAAATGAGGGAAGATGAGAAATGCCAGCTTCTTTTTTGTGTGTATTGTATTTGCCATAACTGTCTGAAAATGGTTAGACACACATGCAGAACCAATGCTGCAAATAAAAAAGTGATGCTTCAACACATCTGGCAACAATGAACAGCAACATTGCAACAGCTTTGCCTCTTTTCTTCTTCACTATTGTTTTTGGCCTTCTTTATCCTCTTTTTTTCTCATTATGACTTTATGTTGCTACAGATACTTAGGCAGGAAGCAGGTGAATCCCGGAAAAGAGGAGGCGGTGGAGAACGTTCGCAACTTGGTAATGGCTGACTACTCGTACTGGACTCTGTCCTATGCCATCTCCCTACAGGGAGCCCAAAAACTGCTTAACGCTGAGCCACTGTCCAAGATGCTGCCTGTTGATGAATTCCTCCCCATCATGTATGACAAACATCCCAAGTATGTATAACAGCACTGACTCCACCGACTTATGCATGCACATCTTATATTTTTTCCTGTTTTAATCTTTGATCCTGATTAATATTTTGGTGAAATAATGTAGATGTTTCTTATCAGTTAGTGAATTCTGTGATAAAACTTGTCTTTCAGCACTCTACAACCTTCCTTTGCTGCCAGACCTATGAAGCTAACCTGACCTCACAATAGCTACAAACAGCCTTCCCTATAGTCGCCTAAACTTGTATACACGCTATATATTTAGCCTAGTTTTTACTACCAAGAACTATAGTTAAGTCTGTGGTTTACTTCTATAAGTTCTGGCCATGATCTCTATTCCTGGCAGTTTAACATTTAGTGCTTGTCGGGCTGAAGTAGAACACCACATTTCAAAGTAGGTCTTTAATCTTTCTGAACATTTTTCTTTTTATGATGAACAGGTTTCATGGCAGCGTCTTTTTCTGGGATTTATTGTCTGGATTGTCTGGGATTCAGATGTGTTTGTGGCAGACTTGTGCTGAACTTTTATAAAATCAACATTTCTTTTAACGTTTTTAGCCACGCAATCGGTATGGCTTGAGGGATGGGAAAGTCGGCTGGTCAGTCCACCACTTTGGTCCAGACTGAAATATCTAAGCAACTATTGAATGGATTGCAGTGAAATTCTGGATGAATCCCATCAACTTTGGTGATCCCCTGACTTTTCCTCTAGCGATACCATGAGGTTCACATTTTAGTTTTTTAGTGAAATGTCAACAATTATCGGATGGATTGCCATGAACTCTGGTGTTGACATTCATCCTCCCCTCAGGGTGAATTTTTATAACTTTGGTGATCTCTTAATATTTCATTTTGTGCCATCATCAGGTCAAAATTTGAATTTGTCCAATACTTCAGCAATCAACTTATGACATTCTCGTCAGCATCGGCTGTACTTCGTGTTTAGTGATAATTAGCAAATGTTAGCATGCTAACCTAAGACAGTGAACATGGTAAACATTATATGTGCTAAACATTAGCATGTTAGCATTGTCAGTGTGACATGTTAACATGCCAACATGAGGAACTTTTCTCAACGCACCGCTGTGCCCAAGTACAGCCTCACAGAGCTGGTATACTCTGGTGGTCCAGCCAAGGTTGTCTCAAAACAGCAACCATATTTAGGTCCTACCACCAGTCCAAAGATGTCTTCTGCTCTTCTTTCTCTTCCTACACTAATTTCTATCCCATAACCCCCTTAACTCACACACGATGATTGTTAATGTCATTTGTGGTTGTTTGTGATTTCTTACAATGACATTGTGATGTGCGTTAATTGCGTCATCTTTGAAAAACACTGCAGTTTTATAAAATGTAAACGTCACCTCAAGACTGTTTTTTAATTTATTGGCAGCATCTATATTTATCCCTGACCCCATTTCCAACCCTAATATCCCTGACATGACATCAGCCCTGACCAAATGACCTTTCTTATCCCACAGTTCTGATCTAGCAGTGTAACTGAGACACATATGAGGCACTGACTGTAAGTGACGAAATGCACCTTGTGCAAACCAGAAGACTTGGCAGTGTCTGGGTGCTTCATCAAGTGTGGAAAACTGGCTTATAGCCAACCCACTTTCTCTATTCTCTCTCTTTCTCTTTCACCTCTCTGATTCTAATTCAACATGCTTGACTAGTCACAACGACTGCACACCACACATTGGTCCTGCTGTCGCCCTTCATGCTAAGAGTAACTGAACTGCCTTTGAAAATCAGCTTCTGTCTCCATCTCTTGTCAAATCAGTGTGTTCCAAATAAATCACAAAATATTAATGATTAACACTGAATTATAAAAGTCACTAATATTTAATCTGTGATGCAGATGTTTGTTTGTTGTTTTCCATACTGTTATTAGGAGTTATATTTTTTATATTGTGACATACTAAATATATGTTAATGTCTCAAATGAGTCCAGTCACATCTGTAACATCTCTATCACTGTTCTCTCTCTGCAGTGAGGACTACAAGTTTCATTTCCTCAACAGAAACTTACAAGCCTACAGTACACGCCCCCTTCTGGTCCAGCCGTGTCACTACGCTGGTGATCCCCAGTGGGTGAGTGACACGGAGACTTCGACGCTGTGGGACGATGACTCTGTACGCACCGATTGGAGGGGTTCCCACAAAACCCTAAAGGGGGCTGCGCCTCCACCCGACATGCTGTCAGCTGCCTACAGGGATGAACTTTAGTGCGGACCTGTGGAGAACCTGCAGGTCAAAAGGCCATGAGGACAGAGAGACAGACGCTGAGAAGAGAAAGTGTTCTCAGACTTAATTTCAGTCCACTCTGTTATGTCACTGACATGCTCAGTGTCATTTAAACTGGACTTTGGTTTTTTCAGAGCATGTTAGCAAGTGTATGGTACAAGATGATTTTTTGGGCGGGAAACAATATAAGGGACAGGGTTAATTGAAGCTGTTTGTAAAGTAAAAAAATGGGTGTTTTATCACTTGTTCAGATGTATTAGCAATTCAATAACTTGGATTGCGCAACAGATTTTTCTTGAGAAAAATCCAACCTTTAGATATTTTTCTTTACTTTCTTAAGACATTTTTGATATTATGAACAGATATTATGTTTGTGTGGCTGATGACAAGAGCATTTTTGTTTGAATGGCTGCTTGTGTGTGTGTGTATGTATGTTTATAATGCTATTTACACAGCTTTTAAAAGTAAACAGGAGAGGCGGCTTTACAAGGACTTTAATGTGTTAATCTGTTTAGTGCTGACTAAGGCTCCATTAGCTGCACTGTTTACAACTCCTGGCAAGTCTGGACAAAAGTCTGATATTGTTATTGCTATGCTATTATTTCTTTTTTTCCATGTTGGTTTGTCTATCTGTCTATCCATTTTTCCATTTGGGCATTTCGTCCATTGTGACTTAAGAGATACAGTTGTATTTAACACCAAGCCAGACTAACCGTAATTAATATTTCCTTTGGCTTCATTAACAGTTTTAAAGCTGATGTACCTCATGGTTTCTAGGGACGGTTTCAGTGGTACCATATTGTATTCAGGAAGTACTTTGTTACTGAAACTACCACATTGAATGTTTGCATTTGAATAATTTATAAGGTACAGGTCATCCCAAATTCAAAAATACATATTTTTCTTAGATTGTTTTGGTGTGAGTTGCCGAGTTTTGGAGATATCAGCCGTAAACAATTTAGATGGATAAATAGAACTACAGGTAAGGAAAAATATGTTTTTTTGATTTTGGGGTGAACTGTACCTTTTTTAAAGGTGGGGTATACGATTCTAATCCAATACACGAGTCTTTGTCAAATTCAGTGAATATCTCTTCACAGTTCGCTAGCTGTCCGTTCAGTGTGTGAAAAAGAAAAATAATCTGGTGTTTGTACACAGCCCTGGCTCTGTAAATGCTAAACAAAGTGGCTCTGACTGAGCCACACCACGCTATTCCAGCCATGATTTGTGTGTCAGGTGACCTTAAATGAGTTTCCCATGGACATTCAGCTTACTTTCTAGTTTGCCAAGATATGCTGTAGTTGTGATGTTAGCTATAGTAGCAGGAGAGTTGTGAGTATTGCTGTCTGGAGCTGCTGTGCTGCTCTGGGAAACACGTCGCCCTCTCTGGCTGTCAGTGTCGCAGCAGCAACTGTAGGGACAGTTTGCTAACCCACAACCTGGCTAATGTAAGTTACGTTACTTGCTCTGTCATTGTTCACTCTATATCATGGTATTTGTCATGGGAATGGATTCTCCAGAATTGCATGCCCCCCCCCCTTTTAAGTTTATTTGACTCATTAGACTACCTTCTACTCTATGGCTGTGTTTAAAATAGTTTTTACATTTCACATTAAGCCACAGAAATTGGATTTCAAGGTCATATTTTGTATAATATTTATTTGGCACTCCCTATTCTACTGCCACTAGGTCATCTCTTCCCCTCTGGCTTTTTAATTGTATGTTTTCAGAAGTATCAAACTTTATAAAGATTTTGAAATTATATAATATAATTTATTATTCTCAAAATAAAACCCCAAAATATTTATACTCCAACTAAGATTTATATGACATTACTAAAGTATCAAAGAAGCGGTCAAAATGTTTCATATCATCTGAATTTAATCAGTAATCAGAAAAGTGGTTTCAGACTGTTTTAATTGACAATACATCTGCTTGGTACTGTTACTGCACAATTACTTGACAAGTCAGTGGACAAATTTCCTGTTTTATCATATATGGTGACTACTTTAGACATGCTCCTTTGAAATAACCAAGTAATTTTGGGAGTGCTCAAATATCTGTATAAAATCACAACTCCACTTGTTTGCAGTGTAAGTCGAAGATGGTGTGTCTCAGGGGACAACCAGCTACTTTCCCGTGCTACATCTTATGTGAAAAAATGGACCCACGCATGTAGCAGAAGTCTGTAAAAGCCATATTAAAACAGCCTTTAATAACCTTTTTTTGTAGCATCACTGGGATCCAGAAATATTTTGACACTTTGTCTGCACAGGGTTGCAATGCAAGTAACTGCTGTTGGAATTCTGATGTCGCTCATGGATTTAAATTATGATGATCAAGTTACACTAAACCTATATTACATCTGTCTTCATAAGCATTTATGATGGTCTGACTTCATGTATTCATTTTCTATCTGTTATTATGAGAGTTGCTTTTCTTTCATTTGCCTTAATTTATTTGTTGAGCCTTTCTTGATGTGGTTGATGGATGTGGTCACACAAAATGATGTAAAGCAAGCAATTAAAAGTGCAATGGTTTTTCTGCCAAAAGCCTCAAACTCTCAAATGTCTTTGAGCAATACATTTGTATTCAGATGTTATAAAGCAGGCTGTTAGGGGAACTGTACTGCACACTTTTCAAACTTTAATTAAAAAAAATTACACTTTTTTATTGACTGAATGAGATTATGCATTTTGTTCAATCTTTCTTTGGACAGAGTATCTAAGTATATGGTCATTAAAAAAAGGACTCCCAGATGTTGTACTGACAATAATCCACCACAAGAGGGTATAATATATATTTTTATGCTTATAACCAGGTGGACCGGGCATAGTACTATTTCCTGGATTTCATTAATAGTCTTTAAAAAAACAATTGGTGATTTACATTTGACTGGAATTTGTATTTAATTTTCTTATTTTGTTGACTCTAAAAATGTACCCACATGGAAACAAAACAAGATACTTTTGCATATTTTGTTTCATTAACAAACTTCCATAATAATGACAGTCTGTAAAGTCCTTATTTCACTTTAACGTAACATCAAATATTAATCTCAGTCAATTCATTTTCAAAAATATTTCAGAGCTGTCTATTCAGCTCTTTTGTTTGTGTGAGTTCATGTTTACAAGTCAAATGCAATGGCAAGAGTATACAGTCTATTCAAGACTTACTGAAAATTCACAGGTGATAGTATAAGAACGTTCTTCTTATGCACAAGTAATACTTATGCAAGGACAGAACTTGTCATAAACTTTAAAGTAATTTGAAAGAGTTTGGAGAGTTTCTTTTTCTCTGTCTACACACACCTACACACAACCATGTGTGTAATAGCACACGTTAACCCCTATACCACAGCTGCTGCAGTGTCTGCACATGCAGTAATCTATCCATTTTACATGTTACATGTCACAGATCACAATGAATGAAACTTAGTTTAAGATAAGTGACAACATACAACCTATGTGCAAATAGCCCTGCTGTTTGTACATGCATAGCACCCACACTTGCAAATGTGGGCGCATATAAAGGTGTGTGTGTACATGCCATGCTGCACTTAATTTCTAGTTCAGAAACGTATTCATCCACATGAAAAGGGTTTGAAGAAGGCAACAAAGTTCAAAGGTTGGTGTAGACCATTTTCTCAGTCTGACACACACACACACACACACACACACACACACACACACACACACACACATACAGTTCATAAAATAGAGGGATTGGCTGCAGCTCCTAGATTCAGATCATGTCTAGCTCAAGGCTGTATGAACTGGAGAGAACCTCCTGCCACAGGAGGGAACCTAAACTCAGTGCCTTATTGGCTGCTGGCTTAGTGGTGGGGCTTCATGAGATCAACTTGGCAGGCATAGACAGCGCATATGGCTCAGGGCTACAGAGCATACGTTTTCATAATGTTGAATTAAGCAGTGTTGTTTCGGGTTTTAAAATGTTTTCTCTTCTCTTCTCACCCTTTATTCTCACTGCAAGATTACCTCGACTATGTATCCAATGCCTCACACGTGCAAAGTCGTCATACATGACGTCCTATGCAGAACTGATGTTCTACTTCTAAGTCTCTGGACCTTGAGTACAACAGCTGCTACCCTGACATCCTCTCAACACACACACACAAACACCACCCACAGTTTATATAATTGAATCTAAATAGAACAAACAAATTGACTGATTCTGCATTTCTCCTTTAAAAATGCAATTTTTCCCACATTCATAGAGTTACATCCAGTTAACTACTATTTCTATTTTTTTGTGCTTCACCCTCTAATGGACTTCGTTATTGGTAAACACCTGAGGCAAGGCTGTTAGGCATGTGATGTGCTCCCAGCTGGGCCTGAATCTGTGCATACAGCAACTCAGACCCAACAGCTGACTGGGCACCGCTCGACTCGGAGTCCCACAGCCTAACGACTAAAGTAAAAGATGGGTAGGTAGGCTACTTTCTATTTACGTTTGTACTTTTTAAACAGAAAACACAGGCTTTAGATTGTGATATTTCGATGTTTCTTAACTGGAAATAGCATGTTATTAGCGAAGGCCATTTACATTGAGCTCCCCTGCCACATTTGTTTAGGTTTTTTTAGTGGAGATGCAGAACAGTTAGGATTTTTGACCCTCGCTCGCATCGCATGCTATTAGGACAGGGTGTAGCCCTCAGGAATGATCTGCATCACGTGACTTAATGGAAATGACAGTAAATTATGCAAAAAGTTTTAGGCCTAATTGTATCCATAATAAAGGTTAATGGGGGAAGTAACAGATCATGAAAAGAAAACAGTTTCTAATAAATGAAGAAAGTTGTTTGAGTTCCTTATTGTTCAGACCTACAATTAACACAGATTTTTAACTAGATGGTGGTGAATCAGAAAACGCATCAAATGTAAAATTCGGGAGTGATAAACACTTGAGTTTAATCTGTTATCTGTCTTCAGTCTGGTATGAAACTCCAGTAATGGTGTGAAGTCTGTCTCCTGTCTCCTCCCTCAGAGATTAGAGCAGCGCATCCGGGTATTTGCCACCGGGTCAAGTTCCCGCCCCCCTTTGGGTGAAAGCAGCCCGTCAGCCGCATTACCGTGGTCAATTTGGAGTGCTCACGTATTCGGAACTTTATGGTAAATGCATTGAAACGACCCAGCGCGAGCTGACAGGCAGAGCTAGCGACGGTATTCTGTCTGGTTTTCACAGTTTCCAAAGACGTGTTGCTGAGTGAAACTCGCACCTGAAGAGTGGCTATGAAATCTGAATTGTACGCGACGTGATCATATCACATACCATTGTAGGCTAATACGGGACGGTCCCGGTTTTCTTCAGGACCTCTGGTCCCCCTAAAGTTGGTAACGTTACCTTCGAGTGTAAAGCATGCTTGAAAGACTGGTCGCAACTGGTACGTATAAGGGTGACAAGCGGAACAACTGCAGTCCCGCTACAGCTCACATCATTTGGAACTGCAGCGCCCCGGCCACACTTTAAAGCGCTGTCTCTCTCAGGTTATACACGACTATTAGGCCATTTTTCGCGACTCCAATCCTGCCTGAAAAGTACCCCCCCCCCGCGCTTTTTTTGGATCTTGCATTGAGTGTATAGTCTCTGGACAGTCCGCACTATAACAGGGCGGAATCGAGTGTAAGTGTACACGTGGAAACCAAACTGCTCTCATGCAACACCGTAACTGTGTGCGAGTAACTGCGTTTATGCCTGTTAAGTTACCGCTTTCAGCTACTCGGGCTGTTTTTGTTGTTTTGGGACGTGACGTTTACCCTATATGCTCAAGTGCATGCAGTCTATTTAATGGGTATCTTCTGTTATACACGTCGGTCTGTCCTCAAGTACAATAAAGCGACGCGAGCGTGAGGAAAAGCTGTTTACACTTTAAAGAGCGCGAGACGCGCAGGACCCAACACCGCTGTTGCACTTTAGCAGCCAGTTTTTACAGTTTGATGCGAGTTTTTTTTCCAATCCTCCTCCTCGCCATCAAGCTGTTGGAGGTTGCATACCGCACATATCCATATAGCCTACATAGGTGTCATTTACACTGGGGACATGTCGCCACCACTTTTTGAAATGGCTGATTTTTGTCTCCAACACTTAGGCCTATAAAAAGCACAATTTATTAAAAATAATGAATACAAACCTAAATCAATGATTTGAGTTTGTTTTAAAATGTAATGTGGATAAGTAAATAGAAATCCAATCCCTGGCCCAGTTTAATTCATGTTCTTGCATATCGATATTAAGCCGATCAGTCATGATTGGTTGAAATTGACTCATGAGCGCTTGTGAGCTGTTTGTCGAACGTTAGTGTGCAGCATCGAAACAAGACAGTTTAACTTGCATCTAAAGGTAAGGTTGATTGGTTATCTTTAGCTAACGTTGTTAACCTTATTAGGGCAGTGATATTGGATATTGTTATTGGTGGGCCGGATGACGGATTGCTTGTGCGGTCGATGTTTTGCGTTTTATGCTGAGTATTTTTGTATTCTCGACTCTGCTGTAGCCGAGGCTGTGCTCTTTTCTCTTTGCAGTTTATTTGCCAACCCGTCGCAGTTATCTACTCTGAACTCATACTGATTACATTACTTAGGCTACATACTTAAATTTCCTAAAATCGCATAGGAGGACCGTTTAAACAATGCTTTTTCCTTATGTTCCGCCACTTTTCCACACAAAGACGCCCTTGATACTGTAGATTTGAACTACTACTAAAGGCCAAATGATGAATGGGGACTCGTGTGTAGACGAATGGTGCTGCCCTGCCAATCGTGCATAATTATTAGTGTAATGTTGTTAGGGTAGCTGGGTTACTACTGGAACTGATGACCCTGTTCACAGGACCAGCTCGTGGCCTGCACTGAACCCTCTGCTAGCACCGGTCATGTGGGAAAGGAGGAAGGATTAAACCTGGCAGTTTCATTCACTGACCAAAACAGAAGCAGCAAAATCTTTTTTAGTGCTAATGTGACACTGTGAAACATGAGTTCCATAGAGGAAATTTGTTTTCAATTTTGTTCAGATTGCAGCCAGCTGCTGACTAACCTTGGTGGTAGAAATCTAGGACACCAATCAAAGCAGGTGTTGGTGGAGTTTAATAAGGTGTTTATAGCCATCTGTTTACCGAATGCACAATTCAATGTAGTGTAATGGTACACAAACCTTGGATTGGACTATACACTATATAAGTGTGACATATCTCTGGCAACCAGAGCGCACAGATACAGAATATACTATATAAATATGTTATGTCATCTGTCATGTGGTTTAGGTAAAGGTTGTTGTAAATAACTTTGAAGCTACTTGCATTATACATTAACTTTATTCTGAATATTGAATATTCTGCACATACAATCCACATATGCTTCTGCAGTATGACTCTGTCCCTTAGTGTCTGCTGACTGCCCACAGGGGCCATGGCCTTCCTAGGGAGCACAGTTCGGCAGGTGGTGTTGGCAGTGCGGCTTCCTCGCTCTCCCTTGTGCTGGACAATCACTCGGTCCTACAGCTCAGAGCCCACCAAGGAAAAAGGTGTTCCCTATGAGAAGACACTCAAGCAGCAGGATGGAGCCTCCTCTGGACCCACTAAACCTTTACCCAGGTTAGCTTAGTGGATGAATGGATGGTGTTTATGTGTTGTAAAAGTGACTGTTGATTTCCAGTAGTTTTTGCAATTAAGACGAGCTTCTGTTTGAATTCTTACATCTTGATACAATGAGTTGGGATTAAGCACATGCATATCATTCATCTACCAATTTAATAAAAAATATAAACACTGTTCTTTTTAATTTAAGGGTGGGCTTTAAAGCAATATGTTTTACTTTTGTGCTGGGAATTTGATGAAAAGGTCAATACCACTCTCAAATCTGTCTGTTAAATGTGAAGCTGCAGCCATTAGCCAGTTAGCTTAGCTTAGTATAGAGTCTGGAAGAGGAGGGAAACAGCTAGCCAGATGTAATCCTCCATTAAAAACAGAAACCGGATGGATGGATTACAGACACAACATAAGTGTTAATTTGTGAACTTTAGAGGAGCCGGTAGGCAAATTGTGCTACCTAATATATTTAAAGGACAGACATGAGAGTGGTATGGCTCTTCTCCTCTAACTCTTGACAAGAAAGTGAAAATGTGTATTTCCTAAAATGTCAAACTATTCCTTTTGTGTTTTACTAGGTTTGATTCTGTAAATGGTGTCACTGGTTTGAGTTTTAAGTGACATTGTCCTTATCCCACTTTGAAAGTCATGTTCTCAGATCACCTGTAGTTATCTGCCACCTGCCTCAGGTCAGCGGATGTGGTGGTGGTCGGAGGAGGGAGTCTGGGCTGTCAGACCATCTACCACCTGGCTAAAATGGGGATGACCAACGTAGTTCTGTTGGAGAGAGACAGACTGACTGCTGGCACCACCTGGCACACTGCAGGTAACAAGCTGCAAGCACATGGACAGGCGTAAGGGGTGTGTATGTACCTGAAATATTTGCTTCTTAATATGTTTTAATTCCACTTTAATTGTATGGTTCCAACCCATGTAAAATATCCTTACAATGGGTAAAGAACTGTGGGTTAGTTGGTTTAACAATAAAGCCAAATCCATGTCGTTACAGTACTTCTACCAACTGCACTGTTATACTGTTTAAACCATCCACCCACACTCCTACTCCTTTAATTATCAACCTACAGTATGTAGGTACTTTAAGTCTTGATAAGATTGCTGTAGATAACGTGCTCACAATTGTGTGTTTGTATTTTCACCTGCATGTGTGCTCACACACGGTTCAGTACATTCATTCCTGAATTTCTGCACACCCACCGATGTCTGTGTCTGTTCGCCAGGCCTCCTGTGGCAGCTCCGCCCCAGTGATGTTGAGGTAGAGCTCTTGGCCCACACCAGGAATGTGATCAGCAAAGACCTGGAGGAGGAGACAGGTCTCCACACAGGTTGGATTCAAAATGGAGGACTCTTCATTGCCTCCAACAAGCAGAGGATGGATGAGTACAAGCGTCTCATGTCGGTAGGAATCCAGATTGCTTGGTTTTTGGTCGTTGTCAGGAAAATATTATTACATTGATAGATAAAGTAAAGGCTTATTATGGGACACAATATTTGTCTATTGCTAGGGTGGATTTTGGCATAACTGGTGTACTTTCACTGTTTTTATTTATTTTTAATTTTTTTCTATGTGATACCAAAATTTGAGGGGTAGAGCGGTTAGAGCTCCTGCCTCCTAATAAGCAGATCGTGGGTTCGGATCCTGAACCAGACCACGATCTCTCTGGGTGGAGTCTGCATGTCCTCCCAGTGTTACCGTGGGTTCTCTCCGGGTTCTCCGGCTTCCTCCCACCGTCCAAAGACATGCATGTGTAGGTTAATTGATAATTCTAAAATTGCCCCTACTGGATGAATGTGAGAGTGAATGGTTGTCTGTCTCTGTGTCAGCCCTGTGATGAGTTGGCCACTGTCCAGGGTGTACGCCGCCTAAGGCCCGAAGTCACTGGGAGAGGCTCCAGTCACCCGCGACCCCTAACGGGAACAAGCGGTAGAAAATGACTGACTGACCAAAATTTGAACAACCTCATCAGAACTTTCCCTCCATGAAGTGTCCCATTGGGAGCAAAATATAATTTTCTTGTAGAAATAAATGCTATTTTATCCTTTTTTTAAAAAATTTTTTCATTTAAATTTATTTGTATAATTTTCAACATAATTAATATGACTCATTCCAATGTCAGAAAGAAAACTACCTTCACGTGTTTGTTTGAGGACTCCTCAAACAAATCAGCCCCTTAATACTTTGCAAAGAGACAGATATTGTACTGGCTAAAATTTGCTAATGGTAGTCTACATTCTAACATTAACTATTATTGTAGCTGCCTGTTAATTGTTTTTCACCATACAGCCGATGTGCAGACATGCCAGTGCGACTGCTCTTGCACTGAGCAGAGGTTATTTAAATATGTAATTAACTTGCATATAGCTTTAAATGGTTTCCATAGCAACAGGTGTCATTCAGTCCACTACAAAGTAGGTGGCTGCAAACTCGAACAGGGTTTTTTTGTTTGTCTTTTTTCTTTTAAGAACACAAAAAGATTTTGGACAGAGGATGCATCACTGTGACAGCAGTGAGGCGGATGAAAGGAAACATCATTACACATAGAGGTTTATGCTTGTATTCATAATAAATTAGTCTAAAAGTCAAAATAAATAAGCTAAGCAAATGACATTGTAAAATTCATACATATTTGTGCTACAAGAAAAAGCTGTTTGCTCTCTTAGCCAGTTTTTTAAGAATTGAATGTTAATGGGATGACACTGATTTTCAGCTACTCAGGGCTTTAAAATGCAGAGTTGATATTTGGGTTTGTAATTGCTCAACACCATGATGGCTCATGTTTACCTTGATTGTTTGTGTCTGAGGTTCGAAGTTCACTTGAAACTTTACCTAACCTTTGCACGGTGTAAAACCGATTCAGCCATGAAAAAGCAGTGAACGCGTTTAGTTCAACAATTCTCCGATAAATCCTATCTAACGATTTGCTACTAGTGACTGTCACTCAACTTCTCTGGCAGCTGCTTGCCAGTAAGAAAGCTAATCAGATGTGTTTGCTTGAAAGTTTACTGTGAAGCAAAGTGACTCTCATTTGATGTAGAATAAAGGTGATAGAATTGATCGTCTTTTAAATGGAAAAAATCCCTCTCATGCAAGACCATAATCAATAAAACATAAAACATCTCCCCATATTTCTAGCTGGGTAAAGTTTATGGTATCGAGTCCCATGTCCTGTCTCCTGCGGAGACCAAGGACCTGTATCCTCTGATGAACGTCGAAGATCTGTATGGGACCCTGTATGTACCAAAAGATGGCACCATGGACCCAGCAGGCACCTGCACCACCCTGACCAGAGCTGCCTCCGCCAGGGGAGCCATGGTAATGTGGTAGTGTTTTTTTTTTGTTTTTTTTGGAACAGCATTGCTCATGGATACATCATATATCACAGAGGATGTACATATTTGTAATTGCAGTCTACCAAATAAAAATCAGTTATTCTTTGTAAATTGTAGCTCCTTTTGAGTTAGTTTTTGTATTTTTAGAACAGCAAATGGGTTAAGTGTGTCAAAAGCTACAATACAACACTGCAATTAGAAGCTTATATAATCATGTGCATGTGATTTTAAGTTTCAGTTCAGTTTTGCATAATTTTCTGCGTTCTTTATATCATTAATTGTCCAGATTAATCACACTTTCACACCTCAAATAGCTTTAAAAATGATAGAAATAATATGTAAATACGGTTTAACTTTTCTGTTTGGATCATTTTGGGAGTTCAAAATACCTTTTTGTTTACATTTGGTCTATATGTTTAAAGGAATTCTACTTTGCACTCAAACTAGTTTGCAAATTTAGTGAGCTGCCGTCTTTTGTGGTCACATCTTTTCACAGCCTCAGTGAGCAGATATTAAAAGAGCTCTAATATTATTCAATTCATTTCCTGTACAGCTTCTCTGTACATACGTGAAGAGCATTTACATTATCTTTATGTTGCATGTGAATAACTCCAAACTGCCCTCTTTAAATCAGGTGATCGAGAACTGCCCTGTGACTGGAATCCAAGTGGGGACAGATGACCTCGGCATGAAGAAGGTGAAGGCAGTGGAGACCCCTCATGGGACCATTGAGACACCTTGT
Organism: Coreoperca whiteheadi; assembly: GCA_011952105.1. Classification (NCBI taxonomy): domain Eukaryota; kingdom Metazoa; phylum Chordata; class Actinopteri; order Centrarchiformes; family Sinipercidae; genus Coreoperca; species Coreoperca whiteheadi. The sequence goes on along the minus strand of CM022482.1, from coordinate 12,855,921 downwards.
GTGGTGAACTGTGCAGGTGAGATTCAGACAAGCTCAGATAACTAATCATCCCAAAGACAACAAAACCACAGCTTATAAGCACTTCTTTCTTTCATTCTTGATGTAACTCAGGGAGCTATTAGGCGCATCTCCCTGCTGATGCAAAGATGGTGAGATTGCAAAGAGCTTGGATACTTAATGCAAAAGAAGCAATTTGGCACAATTTTCTGGTGTTTTTGTCATCCAGAATTAAAGGTCATATTTTTATGACTTTTTTTTTTGTTACATGCAGGCGTGTGGGCCACCAGACTGGGGGAAATGGCCGGAGTCAAGGTGCCTCTTATTGCGATGCGTCATGCCTATGTGGTGACAGACAGAATTGAAGGCATACAGGTACAGTAGGACCTCCATCTGTCATATTTGAACGATTGTAGTTCGTGATGTATTTTACTGAAAATAAATAAACTATTGGAACACCGTTCTGAAGGCCCTCAGAGTATGCTGGCAAATGGCAGGAATGATTTTCATATTTTAATTTATTGCTTTTGGAGCATCATCTCCTGAAAGTGCTGACCTGCGCAGCAAAATTGTCTGAAAATTCTTGTATTGTTGTCAGTACAAGAAACCAGAAGATGGGACATAATATATCCTTTCTAATACAGACCTGTATCTAATGTGACTTTTTTAAATAATTGTTGCCCAAACACAGTCCAAGAAGTATTTATACTACTTGTTTGTTTCAGTATGGGGTTATTTTAATTTTAGAATCTGCAAGGTCATTTTATTGACTCTACCAAATGACATGTTGCGCTTTTGTGCTCTTCACCTGTTAGTATTGATACAATGTACCTTTGGGGTTTATGTAGTATGTGGACGTAGAGTTGGCTGTAATGTTCTGTTTTCCATCTTGTTGAAATCCACAGGCTTTCTGCAACCTTAATATTACACATACATTTTATAGTATTATATTCTTTTTGCACTTTTTATTGTCAAAAATGTTCTTATAAAGAAGCATTGTTAAAGTAGCTGCTTTTTTTCCAAAATAAGTCTAGTTAATTGTTCATTGTTTCATTAATTTTTATGTTAACATAAAACAGCATGATGTTTCCAACAACTTATAACACATATGTAACTATGATACATGATTGTATGTGTCAAGCCACAATTACCTTGGGACAATTATTGTAAGATTTCACAATTCATTAGGGAACATTAAAGTATTAAATTACATTATGCATAAAATATAAATATTATGCATTTATAATCTACTATTCAGTCATCCTCTTAGAAAGTACTAATGTAACATAGATTTTACTGTTCATTTAGTTCCCCATGGAGACAGAAATTCATTCATCTGTCTGTTTTAACCAACAGGGGGCACTATGAGATTATAGATTTTCACCTGTAATGGTCCAGACTGCTCTTAGTGAGTGTTGGACTGAAATGTGTGTGTAAGAGAGAAGGAAATATTGTTTTGTTTGTATCCATTAATGCTGATAATGTGTGTATTTGGGGGGTATTGTGGAGGTCTCTGTATGCAAATATAACACATGTCTGACATGGCTTGTGTACATGATCCACTGTAACTCTGTGATTATGGATCGTGTATGTTAGATTTAGTTAGTGTACACATGCATAACTGTGCTCATCCTCTAGAGGCTGGTGGTCTTAGGCGGGCTGTCAGAGCTTCCCAGTGTTATGTAGTTTAAGAGCAGCTTAACCAGCATTACTGCTACATCATGTACACAGAAATCAGCCCACACACAAAATGACACACTCAGATGCCATCAGGAAGGATGTGCAACATCTCATGCTGACCACATGTCTTTGTGTGTGTGTGTGTGTGTGCGTGAATAGATGTGTTTTTGTCCTCAGAGGCTGTAGTGGATTTAAAATTAAAAGGTATATTTTGTATGATCTGTGTGAGTACATGAAGGACAGAGTGTATTGACCTATAGTGCTCAGTATTGATCATACGGATTAAGCTGCCTGGCTGTGCTCTGCACAGAAGAGAGAGGAAATTAGCAGTTTGGTTTTTTTATGGTATGCGCCATTTTCCAAATGTCAGCTTGTTCACTGGTATTTTGCTTTTGTACCCAGAGAACTATTGACTTTCGAATGAAAAGCACTCGTGACAGAATGAATACAAATGACACAACATACTTAAAGTGTAACTATTCATTAGACACTCATGACTCAAGGGGGTGAATTTTTCTCTCTACAGTGTTTTGAGAGAAGATTTTATGGTATGTCAGTAGCTGCCATACTGTACATAAAGAAACGATATGGTTTGTTAAGGTATGTCATGGTACGTGCCACTGGTGCTTTAAAGATTTTTATGGCTGTTATGTCCTGTATTGTATACCCTGTTCTGTACATACCAAAAGCACTGACAGTGAGAATCTGGGTGAAGAAAAGGGATACAGCTTGGTAAATTCCTTTTTGTTTCAGCAAATGTCCCCCATTTTTATAATAGTCCATTTGATTAAAAAAACATAAAACATTTTTTAATGATAATTTTAGTCCAATATCTGATAAAACTGTTACAGCTTCAACTATGTTGCTATCAACTCGCCTTACTTTGTCTTGTCATTGTGAATGAATATTTTACAGTTCTAGCTGCCAATCAATCAAAGTAATACCTTTTTTAAATAAAGACTAGGGCTCTAGTAACTTACGTTGTGCATTTGCTGTTATGTTTGACGCTTAAAAAGTTTTAAAATTAATTGATGAATGAAACTGAAAACCATTAATTCTCTTCTTGTTTATGAAGATGAATCTAGCCATCATTTTATTACTACAAGTGTTTCTAATTCACATTTTAAATTTTTCTACTTTATTCTTCACTGTTTACAGAACATGCCAAATGTCAGGGACCATGATGCATCAGTCTACCTGCGCCTCCAAGGTGATGCCCTGTCTGTGGGTGGCTATGAATACAACCCCACCTTCTGGGATGAGGTAAGCTTGAATATTAACTGAATTATTAAGTCTCATTCTCTGTCGATAGCTTTGAGACTCTAAAACCTTATGTATTGACTACTTGTGTGCCTGAGTGAAAGCCGTGACGCAACGTCTGTCTTGTTTTACATAAAATTAAGTTTAATCCTGTTTATATACTTCTTTTTCTCTCAGTCAGTTTGCTCTAATCTCTTATTTAGTCTGTTTTTTTTCTTTTCCCTTGTCTTAAATTACAGGACTGTGTGTGTTCACTAATCTTTCCCACATAGGTGGAAGGTTGTATTCAGATTCTTTACTCGAATAAAAGAAGCAATAATATTGAATTGCTAAATTAAGAGTAAGAGTGTTTCATTCAAAACTTAGAAGTAAATAAATGTACAGAAGTAGTATCAACAAAATGTTCCATAAAGAAAAAGTTTTTGGCAAATATACTTATTTGCTTTCTTGCAAAATTGGATAAGAAGATTGATACCACTCACATGTCTGTAGCCAGGAGGCAGTTAGCCTAGCTTAGCATAAAGACTGTAAGTAGGGGGAAAATAGCTAGCCTGGCTCTTGTTAAAGTTCAGAAATACGCCCACCAGCACTTTTAAAGCTTAATAATTAACACGATATAGCTCGGTTTAATCTGTATAAAAACGGAAGTGTAAAAATTACTAGCTGTGGTTTCATTGGGCATTTCCTTTTTAAACAGATCCAGACTAGCTGTTTCACCCTGTTTCCAGTCTTTGCACTAAGCTAAGCTAACCTCCTGCTTGTTCGAGCTTCATATTTAGAGTACATGACAAGAAAGTAAATAAGCGTACTTGCCAAATGTTGAACAATTACTTTAAAGTATGGAGCCAGATTCAGGATGTTTTTATGTTAGCTTAGAATAAAGACTGGAGGTGAGGGAAGCTCTTTCCAAAGGTTAAAAATAAGCCTACCAAGTTTTCTAAAGACTTTTTCACACAGTGTATCTTGTTTAACTTGTACATAAAGAGAAAAAACTATATATATGACAATTTGTGGTTTTAGGTTGAGTTGGGCATGTGTGGTATCAATCCTCTCAACTCTCTGCAAGAAAGCAAATAAGCTTATTTCCCAAAATATCAAACCTTTTATATCAAGTATCAAAATTAAAAGTAGTCATTATGCAGAAAAAGTAAGGTTTTCAAATCACCCATCAAACAGTATATTGTATACTGTAGCTGGTGGTGCATTGAGTATTTTATACTGAATAGAAAGAGATGCACAAAATAAGAGTTTTTCAACACTATTGACAGGGCCCAATGGATTCAGAGGTCTTTTGCTGGGTAACTTAGGTAAGGCTGGGTGTCAAATTTAATACTTTTTCAGTTATGACTGAATTGTGTCCACTTGCAATAAACCAGTATTTACAGTATTTATTAGTATTGAAAACTAATACTGAAAAATCTTCCATGGCTGGTGTAAGGACAAGATTAAACACTGACACATTTGAAAAAAAAATGCTTTTTAGAAAAAGATGATCTTTATAAAAGCCTTTGAATCGACAGGTAATCTTGGTCTGTATTGATGCGTACTTTCTCTCAAGGACAGGTTTTTAGAGCGGTTTGTTAACTGGACTGGAAGGTTTGGTGGCAGGCATGTCTGCTTGTTTTCCTGTCCTGGTGCTCCACACTTATAACATTTCACTTTCCATGTATTCCCATTTGATTTATTCCTTTAAATCTGTGCTATTACAATGCAATGTAATCCTTGACCTACCATTTAATAGTAAAGATTACTATATCTATTCAACCTGTTCATGTTTAAGAATGAGCCATATCAATAACTGTGATGAAATACAATTTAATTGGTAAAACTTGTAGAAACAGAAGATATTTCTGTCTTTTAATAAAATGTTATCAAGCCCGAAAAATCTCATGAAAGGCACCGGACAGAGTTTTTGCAGGTCACTGATAACATTTTCTTGCCTCCATTACTTTCTGTCTTTCCATCTGGCTGCCTGCCTGTCTACAGACTCCTCACTGGTTTTACATGTTAGAGGATTTCTTTCTGCAAAAGCAGCTTCTTTTGTTCTCATTCTGCAGCTGAGCATTGCTTTGATGTCTTGAGGCGGATGGAGGAAGAAAGAGGAGATACAGAAAGGAGAATTAGCAGGGAGACGGAGAGAATAGAGGATGCCTACTGAGTGAAGATGAGCAGGATCGATGGATTGAGAGAAGTGTGGTGTCTAGGACAAAGAACACTGCTCCTCAGATACTCTAGTTGAGTGTCAGTGCTCGGTAATAATGCAGAAACTCTTTGTTCACATAAAAGCAGCCACTGTCAGCTCGCACATCCCTGTGACATTCAACGCTTAATCAAAACTGAAAGTGTCACCACTGATGCTAATTGTAAAGCCATAGGAACTACTTTCTCTCTCAGCACATCTGTCTAACTGCAGACTTCTAACTTAAAGAATTATTATATTTAACAGTTTAGGCTGTAATTTGATGCTGTTATCCAATGTGATATGTCTGCAATGACTCAGAAAAGCCCTCTGAAAGTAACGTAACTATTGCTTTTCTGGGTTCTAAAAACCAGGATGGAAAAGAGTCAAGTTTGACTGGAGGGATGACCAGATTGGTGCCAGGATATAGAGAGAAATACATGACTGATAAAATAGCTGCACAGAGCATAAGCTGGTATGCTGGCCTCAATTTATGTCAGATTAGTGTAGGAGGGGAGAATTTTAAGACGAGGCAGTCTGAACTGCTCAGCATGAGTTGTAGGAGCTAAAGGCTCCATTTTGGCCTGGCTGACAAGGAGGGAGTTACAGAAGTCCAGATGGGAGCAAATTAAAACTTGGACAAGGAACTGAGAGGGAAGGGTGTGATTTGACAGATGTTGATTCCGTGATGAGAGAGTTGATTCAACAGATGCTACAGGATTGTGTTGGGGCTACAGTGTGTCTTGCTGACAGTCCACTCCACTGCAGGAGTGGACTGGAGTGTTTCTTTTTGTGGGAAATAGGTACAAAGTAGCCAGAGCTGAGTGTCATTGGTTTTTAAAGTGGGTACAATTAATATTTTTATAATAACAATGTATCCAATAACAATGTAAAAAACAATGTGAAAGGGGCCGCTTGTAGTGATGAACCTACAGAGAATTTTCCCTCAGGAGGTGGTAGAGAGTGAATATTGGACTTCTCTCTCTCCACTCCAGGTGGCCAGAAACATGATTGCAAATAAATAATAATGTTGCCCCATAACTGCTGGATGTGTAAATAAGCAACGGTTTTCTAACAAGTTCATCATATCCGCTTAAAAGGTGATGATATTGTATGTCCGTGTTGTGTTTGCAACTTGTTTTTGATGCCCCCAAGTGGCCAAGAAAATCAGTTATAGTAGTAGTTCTCTTTGATTGCTTGAATTTCTTGGGGGGACTTTCATGCATAATCTGTCACTAATTTGCATTTTCTCACAATTTTTCGCTTTATTTTTTCACATTGGAAGATCTTCCCCTTGTAAGAGCAACTGTTTACCTAGATCAATGTGTTCTTGCAGCAGGATACATTATTTACTTGAAACATGAAATCTGCATGAAAACAAGTTTTGGAAATCTGGGGGAAATCTGGGGGGAAAACAATGAACCTTAAAAACATCCCATAGGCAGCCGTTTTAAGAATGACACACTTGTGTTTTGCCAGCATCAGAAAACCAAGTCCTCATATACATTTTTGCTTGACAGGAAATAAGTAATCCATGTATTTGTGTGTATTTTATTTCCCAGGTATCTGATAAGTTTGCCTTCAGCCTGTTTGACCTGGATTGGGATGTATTCATGCAACTTATTGAGGGTGCAATCAACAGAGTTCCTGGTCTGGAGCAGACTGGCATCAAGTCCACGGTCTGTGGACCAGGTACACACACACACACTCACACACACTCACACACAAAAGCTGGTGCAGCTATACTTGTGAGGACTTTCATTGACATAATGCATTCTCCAGCCCCTTACCCTAACCTTAACCATCACAACTAAGTGCCTAACCCCAACCCTTACCCTAAAACCAAGTCTTAACCCTCAAACAGCCCCATGAAGGTCTCTTGAAAAGTGAGGACTGGCCAAAATATCCTCACTTTCCTAAAATGTCCTCACTCCCAAGGTCTAAAACGCAAATTGGTCCTCACAAAGATGGCTGTACAAGTGTGTGCACACACACCAGTTCCACAGATGCATACATTTTTGTGAAAGCCCTGCAAGCCTTCTTGCACATTTCTTATAACATTATGCATTACAGCAAGGAACAAGCAACTTTCATGACACTTCTTAAATTGGACACATTCTAATTTAAAAGTGAAATGTGTCCGTCTGTGAAATATCTTATGCACCGCTCCTATACTGCATTCGCTCATGAATACCTAAACTAGCAGGCTATGTGTCATGTTTTTAGAGGAGATAGTTTGATTAGCTGAAGCCTGACTTCCTGTCCAGTCAATATCACATTGCCAAACTGGTTGAGTGAGCCGGTCTGTAGCTGTGCAGCCTGAAAAGTTACAGTATTGAATTGGATTTTTCGTCATCATGGTGATAAATGGAAAGAGAAAATAAATGGTCAGAAGTCAAGAAAGACAGCGCTCAGATAAAATGGAGATAAATTGAGGATTTTATCAGAGTCCTGTTGTTGCAGAGCATCTCCTCACCTGTGACCTCGCTTTGAGGCTAGCTGTTGTTTCATTTCAACTGTTGTGCTTACATGATAAGTACACCATGTTGAGCGATGAGTCCTCAACTGTTTGCTTGGGACAAGAGGATGAATAGACCAGAAATCTCAACCATGAGCCCAGGGTTGTGAGTTCCTTGAGTACCTATAGTTTGGTGTGTTGGTTATGCACTGCTTCAAAAGGTTCGCTTAGGATTAAGGTTGAAATTAAAGTTAAGTAGATCAGATCAAGTTAAAGGTTAAACATTTTTTCTTTTGGCATATTCAGCAGGTAATTGAATGTGGCTGATGATCATCTTCATGTGTGTCATAATACACGCGTGTATATGAGGGAGAGTGAATTCATGTGTGTATTTTTAGCCCCAGTGAGTGAAGTACTTGACCTTGGATCTCCTTCTCTTTCAGTTCAGTGCAGTTGGATAACTGTATGTCAGGGATAATGTACAGGGAGCCGGTCATTATTGTACACCCAGGAATGCAAGACAGCAGCGACAAGATAGCGAAGATAATAATATGGTTATTTTCACATATAATGTTTGACATCTGGAAACAATGTCCATCCACTTTGACTGCGCTTGAACACCAGGCACCATCGACGTAAACAGAGTACACCTCCCCTCATCCCGTTGGAGTCTTGCGCTCCTTCAGCTCAGAACATGGTCCGCTCGTTGAGTGCTTGATCCGGGATATTGGTGGAGCAGGTCTCGTGTTCACAACCGTCTAAGATTTTCTTAGCCAGGAGCAGCCTTAAATCCAAACTGGGCCAGCTTGGCTCCTATCCTGGCTCTTCCTCTCGTCCCGGGGTGATCCCACAGCACCTGTCTTGGTGTCTGGTTGATCTGGCTGGGTGGATCATCTCAAAGTCTTCTGCTCTTTAATCCAAATCCTGTTCCAATTAATAGGTAATGCATGTTTTCAACAATAAAGCCAGAAAAAGGTCCAGGTTTCAACACATGGTAAATTGAAAATGCAAACATTAATTTAAAAATAATTCTGCTGCACATGACTCCATTAGTGTTACAGGTAGCGTAAATTTGAGAATTTAAATACACCCTGAATGACCACATGATTTGAAAAGAAAAGGTTTACTGTATCCACTAAATTCCTCCCACAGTATTGTATACTATCCCAGATAAAGTGATATGAAGTCTGTATTTCTATATAGAAAGTGTGCCCTCCTTGCATTAGATTGAATAGTTTATTATTACCAGTGTTGGGCAAGTTACTTGAAAAATGTAATCAGTTACTCATTATATATTACTCAAAAATGTAATTATATTAATTCACTAATTTCTCAACAGCAAAAATGATTAGTAAACTTTCGAGTTACCGGTAGGAGGTAACCACCTAGCCACAGCTAACAGTTTGTCCACTGAATGCTCAGATGAAATTGACATCAACCCTCCATCAAACTCAAGTTTAAGACAATGAGCTTTCTTTAATGTGTTTTATTTATTATTTAGTTATTTAGCCAGGATAACTGAAATACATTTTTTCTTTTACAAGAGATCTGAAGAGAGACCTAGCCAAAATGACAGTGTAAAAGATCCAGTGACATTTATAATGTCTTATTAGACTATGCTATAAGACATTGTTAGCTATTTGTTGATAGCTACTTTCTGCTAAGTGGTAAGTTTGTGTATCTTACATTTGTTGCCACTTTCATCATCATCAATGGATCTTTTGCTGTCTGTTTTCAGAATCCTTCACAGCTGACCATAAGCCGCTGATGGGAGAAGCCCCTGAGGTCAGAGGTTTCTTCCTGGGCTGTGGCTTCAACAGTGCTGGTAAGTGCTGCAGGGATGGAAAGAACGGGGGGAGACTCTTAAGAAACAACAGAAAAGAAAGGGAGAGAAACGAGGAGTGCACAAGAATGACAGAGTGGAAATCAATCTCCAGTCACATTGTCAACATCATAATCTCTACCTAAAACAAATATACATATCACTCACAGTTGTATGCTTTCAAACACGTCATGGTGTATGTAGAGCTTTCCCTTGAGGGAACCATGAAATAATAGAGCTAGAATGGTCAAAGTGAAATTCAAAGAAATATATGGAAACAAACAGGAAGCAAACAAGCAATTGGCCAAAGAGTGTTTATCCTAGATTTTGACCCAACTCTCGAGGCACAAATTAATAATGGAGTGCTTTTAATTTTTCACTGTGTCCATGGATTACACACGCACACGTACAAACAACAACCAAAGTCACTCCATTAATTACGTACTTACTCCATTAGCTTACCTCTGACATTAGACAGGGAGAAATGTGAGCATCTCAGCAATCTGAAAAACATAGAGAGTGGGGGCTTAAAGGGTAAAGTAATCTCCATCAGCGTTAACGGACAGTTAAGAGAAAGCTTTTCTTTCTGCAAAAGACCACAGGGTCGAGCTCTAAAGTTGTTATGACAAGAGCTTTGGAGGCGCAGCGAGGTGGAGTTCTAATGAGTGAGCACAGGGTTTTCAACACACACACACACACACACACACACACACACACACACGCGCATAGTGCACCCTATTCATTGGATGTGTATTGCTTATGGTTTACATTGTGCTGAAAATATTAGGTGATTAAGCAATTAATCTGTTAGTAAGTCTATTAATTAGTCTATTTATACAGAAAATTAAGTGACAACCATTTTATTAATAGATTAATTGTTCAAGTCTTTATTATTTTTTTTGTTGTCCAGTTGCTCAAATATGTTTGCTGGCTTTCTCTGTTATATATCATTGGAATGCATCAATTGAATATCACATTGGACTTTTGGAAACTGTGATGGGAATTTTTCACTATTTGCAGTCAGTAGTAGACTAAATGGACTTATACTTTATACAAATAAAAAATTATACATTTCCATCTGAATGGAGTTGGTTAAAATATTGCACTCCCCTCCTCCTTTAGTGTGTGTTTTAAAGTGTCATGCTGGGACCAAGCTCATTGAAATGGGCAAAGCGTCACTCATATATCACACTTGGTAACATTGACTTAATAATTAGAGATTTTCCACCCGACACGCACAGCAAGGATGGTTCAAATCCTTAACACTTGCCTGAGACAAACACATACATAAATAAACAAACAAAACATGCTAGTTTTTATCAAAGCAAGAGCTTGATAATGTCCATTTTCCCCATGTCACCCTTTTTTCTATTCTCACTGCGTCTGTTACTATTTCTTCCCTCGACCTCTTCGTCCCTCTGGTAAGGGAAAAGTCTCCTGTCCATTTCACTCGATCACATAAAAACACATGAACTCACACAGCTTATTTCACTCAAGGCAGAGCAAGACAACGGGGGTAATTCAGAAACCACAGGGTCAAAGTCGACAGTTTCACATTAAGAAATCCATCATTGACTGCTCTGTAACTTTTTAAGCCTCCAGTTGTTTTATTTTCATTGCTGGGGTTCATTTTGGTTTCCAAGCAATCGGTAACTCTGCTTACTTGTAGAAGTTGTATTTGTTGCCTAGCTACCTTAAGTTACTTATTTTTAGTATCAAAACCATCATGCTGAACTCGGAGTGCATTTACTTATTGTGATTATGGTTCTGCTGCACCTCTTACTCAGCTGCATCGCCACAAATGGCTTTTTTAAGGCAGTACACAGTGAAGGCTGAGAAACCACTGGGTTCAGTGGCATAACAGTTTTAGCTGGGATAGAGTCAGGGACGCAAACAGCAAAAAGACCTCATCCCCTACAGTTGTGCTTTGGTGGAGGATAGAGAAGTAAATTGAAGGGTTGTTGGGGATTGCAACCCTAAAGAGAGGTAGTTTGAATCCTTAAAGGAAACCAAGGAAACTCCCCTCTCTTGGCTACAAAGCAAATAAATACATTTCCCAAAATGTCCAACAATTCATTTTAAGTGTAGAGCAGTCAGGAAGTATTTCAGCTATTTTAGGATGAAGACATGAGGTAGGGTGAAACAGCTCTCCTGGCTCTGTCCAAAGTTCAAAAATATACCTACTATGGCCTAAGGTTGACTTATTTACATGATGTGTCTTGTGTGTACATGAGGAGATATGTAAATGTCAGTTTGTGGTTTTAAAGGGTGTGTGCTGGAACTACTTCTTGGCGAATAACAGCGAGGTGCAGTGACTGTGCGCAGCTTCCCTGTGTCTTGTCGCGGAGAGGTCGTACACAGACCAAATCCTAGTGGCATATGTTCACCAGCCTCAAGATGCTGCACATCAGTGCAAATGAGATATGTTGTGTAAATAAGTCAGCTTTATAGATGCTGGTAGCCAAAGTTTTCAACTTTGGACAGAACCAGACTAGCTGTTTTCCCCGTACCACCAATCTTTATGCTGAGTTACGCTAAATAAATCCTGACTCGAGCTCTGTACTTGCCATGCAGACATTAGATGGGTAAGCGCATTTTCCAAAATGTTGTAGAAAACTTGGACTGTTTTGACCTAGATTTCAAAATGTCTTTTCACCTGCAAATCAACATGCTTACTGGGCAACTATGGTAGAGAAGGATACAATTATGAATGTTTTTTTCCCCTCTTTGAAAGCATTTTTTTTTTTGAGTTGCAAGTGGCATCAATATAAATGTCACGAGGGGGAGAGAGCAAATATCTTAAAACAATCTGAGAGCAATGCAGAGGAGAGAAGAGGGAGTCCTAGATAATGAACAAACATAGAAAAGGAACAAATGTTTGCACAGCATAAACTAACAGAAATAGAGTGAGATAGCGGGTAAGGAAAGGGGAACTACAAGATGAGAGGAAGTGATGATAAGATGAGTGGAAACAAGAGCATAAGGGTTCACACGCAGATATACGCTCACACATCCGTGTGGTTATCTTGGGTGACATTTATCAGTGCCACCTCGCCTTGCTGGTTGTCTCGACAGCGTCTTGCGAGAACTCCATCATCCCCCTACCGCCCTCCTTCCTTTAAACTCTGCAACCTCTGCTTCAATCCAGCCGTCCATCCCACCATTCAAATGTCCACCCGGAGCTTTGACTCAGGGGGACAGTGAGATGAGTGGAGCGAAGAGAGATGAAGGGAGAGGGCATGCTGTGAGAGATGGAGATGGAGGGATGCAAGGATGCACTGGTCGTGTTGCTGCATAGTGTGTATTCAGACACACAACACACACACAATGTATGCAAATTACCATCAACACAAGAAGGGGGTTGCTGAAAGGGAGCAGCTCATTAACGCAGCAGTTTTGGGACTGGATGGAGACAATATTAAATTGCCAGTGTTTGTTTGTTGGTCGAGTTGAACAGAATGCTACAGCTGATGAGGTCAGATTGCTCAGGGGCAGCTGTGAGCAAGGGTCAAATGATGGAACAAAGGTCAAAACAATCCTCTGTCATATGACATATAGAGGCTGTAGCAGAGGACAACAACTTCTCCAAATTAATGAGACATACTCACGGTCCTCCAGACAGGCTAGAGAGAAAGGGAGAGCGGCCCTGTTTTTTATGATTAATCACGGAATCATTTTATTTATAAAATGTTAGAAAATAGTTTAACATGCATATCACAGTTTAACAGAGTCCACGGTGATGTCTTTGTTTTTCTTGACCATCAGTCCAAAATAGTGCTGTCACCTTGTGCTCTGGGAATTTGCAATGGGCATTTTTCTCTTTTGTCGTAAACGTTTCATCAACTAAACAATCAATTAAAGAAAGACGTATCGATAATTAAAACAATCATTAGTTGCAGCCCTAAACCAAAACCCAAAGATATTCAATTTAACATAATGTGTAAAGGTGAGAAGAAAATCCTCACATTCAAGAAGAATGGATAGAACCAGCAAATTTAGCACTTTTGCTAAATAAGTGACTCGACGTTAATAAAATTGGTTCATGTGTTTTCTGTATGGAACTGAATGTGATTATGAAATGTTTATCGTTTCTGTGTTATCCTGTCTTTTTTCTGTGTGTCGTATGCGTATGTTTTGTCAGGTATGATGCTGGGAGGTGGTTGTGGTAGAGAGCTTGCTCACTGGATCATACATGGCCGCCCTGAAAAGGATATGTATGGTTATGACATCAGGTACATCAATGCACACAAAGTATCTGAGGAGTGACAGTTGCAAATGAGCCTCATTGCATTCCAATTCACAAACACTATCGCTAATAGCACACGCAGTTAGAGTGAAATTATAAGTGTCTTCAGAGAGTTGGTGGTAACTGAAGTGAATTTATAAGAGGTGTTGCCCAGAGTTTCCAATGATCATGGCAGCAGTGATTGTAGGCAGGTGACGCAATAGCGCAACATAAAACCTCCTGCTGCGAGACTTGGAGATGGTGGTTATGCACTGTAACAGAAAATTGCAGGTACCCATTTAACAGACGCAAAACAATGGCAAATTGGACTCAGCTGCAAAATTTTATGCCCAGGTTTGGGCTGTATTATCATTTTTTGGGAATTGACTCCTTGAGACGGTACAGATAGCGGTTGCAAATGATGCATAATTCGTGGTGCTATCAGCGGCCTAAATTGATTCTTTGTGTATTTGGCCCTGAAGAATTGTGATTTTTAATGAGCATTTATCTTTTTGAATTCCTCTCCCTCCTGTCTAAGACGTTTCCATAACTCGCTGACAGACAACCAACACTGGATCCGAGAGAGGAGCCATGAGTCATATGCTAAAAACTACTCTGTGGTGTTTCCTTTTGATGAACCGCTGGCCAGCCGAAACATGAGGAAGGACCCTCTCCATCAGGTAGATGAGCGGTTTGAGCTCCAGTGTAGACGATTAAACAGGGTATTTCTGGAGGAGTTCAAGGAAACAACCCTAATGTGCATCTTTCCAGTGTGAGTTAGACTCTTTTCAACTGTGATGAGTCATTTAATTCCAGGCACCACAGGTTTTATTGGCAAATTTTGTTATTTATTTTTTGCTTCTGTACATGTAACAACTATTACTAATGATAGAATACAAGAATCAAAAGAACTATGATCAGACAATTCATTAATTATAACTACAAAATTTTATACTAATAGACACATTTTCATATTTTAGTAAAATATTGACTTACTGTAAAATTAGTAAAAACACAAATACATACAAAGATGCACAAAATCACAAGAAAATATCCTTTGTGGAGTTATTGTGTTATGTAGAAGCGTGTTCCTGTTATTTTTTCCCCTAAAAATGTTCCCTATTCTGGTGCCTCTCCCTGAGATGTTATGAGACCATATTCATATATATTTTAATGATAAACATTAAACACAACCGTGGCTTTATTCAGACACTCTCAGTAAGGTAAGCAGGGCTTGATACTGTCTGTGAAAACGTGTAGGCAGTATTGTGTGTCAAGCTTTAGACCGACACCTTTTGGCTTGTGCATAGCTGAGGGGAAATTTCTGGATCCCCAGTGACGAGGTTTCCTAACATAGATGAAACCAGTTCACCTCTTTAAGTCACAGGTGCATCGCTACTGGCATTATCTGACCAGTTATCTTTAATAACTTCTATATTTTTAGAGGTTTTATGAATCACTCCTCCTCTCCTTTTCCATTCTGATTTCCAGGTTTTTCTCCTTCAGCCTTTCATTCCGCTCCTATTTCGTTTTTTCCCATGTATCTCCCCACCACCTTCACTCATGTGGTATTCCCTCTTTTTTACTTCCTCCCCAAAACAATTTCCTCTACTATTCATCCAGCTATTTATACTTAATGTCTCTTTATACCTTTCTCTCTCTCCTTGTGATTGCCACTGTCTTTGTTCTTGTCACAATCTGTATTTTGTGTGAGAGAAAATGCAGTGCCACTGTTTCTTTCCCTCTATTAACCTCTGTAACTTCAGCGTCTGATTGGATAATTGAGACCATAATGTGGCGACAGAGCAAATCAACATATGAACGATGCTGCTGAAACATGAAATGTATGGAGTAGATGTTGAATAGAGTACCCTTCAGTTGATGATGCTAAAAATGTGATTTAAGTTGCAAATAGGAACCAGCTGTTTGTGCTTTCATGTCTGGCATTGAATATTGGCCAAGCTAGTCTTGAAGTAATGATGATACAAGTATAAAGATATTATTTGTATTATTGACCCCATCTCTCTACTCCGGTCTTCTCTGCACAAATGTAGAAGACAAATAGCTGATTCAGGCTTAGGCACACAGCAGTTAGCAGCGTAACTTATCCCCAGCAGCTACATTTATTAATGCAATCTGTGCCAACATGACTATAAATGATACACTTAGCTTCGGTAGCCTGGTATCAGATGTCTTTCAGCTTCCTTTCTCTCCATAGCTCGACACAAACTCTTAATGGGCCTCGCCACCATATTTTATGCATTAATGACCCATTTAGCCTTGCTTTCCTGTTCCAGACTTCATTTACCTTTTTTTAACTTTTGAAATGTCTACCCCCACTCACATATGCAGGCGTTCTTTCAGAACAGATTACAGTCACAGAAATTGCATTAGCAATGTTGTCAATGTATCTTGTAGATCATCTCTACTACTTTCTTAAAGCTTGTTTTATTTAGCTTCCCTGACACCTTTCATGCATAATTTAACCAGATTTCCTGAAGGGTGTTTTTTTTACAGAATGAGCAAAGGCATGAAAGGATGCTAACTATTTTAATGTTTTTCACTTAGTGGTTTGTGTCCTGACAATGAATTTGTACATTAAGAAGAATTGTCTTGTATTTTGGATTAATTACTATCTTATTTTAGTATTTTGATTACAAAAAAGCAAGTGGAAAATGGAATTGAAAAACAAATTTTACACTTGCATTTCCCCCTCATTTTTCTCCTCACGCCTATTCCTGGAATTCTTTCTAAGCTATGCACATTGCAGGAGAACCGCTCTGCTCCCCTTTTCTTTTTTGGTGAAAGACAAAACACATGAGCCTTACTTGTAGCATAATGTTAGTAACGCTGTCAAGCTGAATGTATTACTCCAAGTCTTTATAACAATAGTCTGTCTTGAGAGCAACACACCAGTGATGTATGACGTGTCAAAACACCAGCACCTTTCTAAAGACCACACGGCGGACTATATTCCACTGTGTCCGCATTAACTCTACAGAAAAGCAGTTTTATTACATTCACATCCTGGTACTGTTTGTTGCAGTATGTGCTACAGGCAGCAATTTGCCCACGTAAAAAGACACAACATGATTCGCCATGGCCAGATTTTGCTGCACTTTTGTGTTCCAGTACAGTGCAAAACTTTCTCCTCACAAATATTTATAGACTGTTTGCAATTTGGGACTTCAGCCTTAAATATTCAAATAGCTTTTGACTTTCAGTGAGACATTATTACTGATGGCACTTTAAAATGAAAGGATTTACCTAATGTAAAACACATGAGCTGATGGACACTTCTGAGGCTCAATATATCGTGTCAGCATGCAGTGGCATTTTCAGGCAGCTTTGGCAGATCTAGTGTCCTGTTGTACAACACTGTACCATTAAGACTTAATTTCTTACCATTACAGCTTTCTCCAGCCAGCACAAAATACATTAATTAGCATGATAACAAGTGCATGGTGAGGTATCATCATCATGTTATGTTCAATATGATTATGGAACCTGATTTTATGCTAGCCAGCTACAGTATAGAACACTGAAAAGACACAAATAACTGCTCTCAGGTAGACAGACTGGAGCTTGAAGAAGGAGAGCACAGTTCCTGTGAGACTGGGTTGTGCCAACCCTCGGCTGCAAGCCCATTAGACCCGTGCTAATTACTCGTTGAGGACCATCACCTAGCAACTAGCCTTCCTACTGTTGAAGAGCCTCAGATAAATGTAGGGGTGGCAGAGAGAAGAAGGAAAAAACACAGAAAATGTATAAGTATTATTTTTAAAATGAGTTTCTGGTCACAATACTGGCTCTTCTGTTTTAATCATGACTGCATGTATTATGGCTAAGATGTACTTAAGGAGTTTGATCTGCCAAGAAAGCTGTCCCTGTGCAAATAATGAGACTGTGTTTGCCTCCTAAAAGGCAAAAGTGGTATATGAGATTATTTCAGAGCACAAAGAGGCCATCTCTGAAACTGCAGCTCACACTTTTTCTCCACCATGGTAGCACGGATGGTAAATATAGCTTGGCGTGGGAAGTTTTGGCAAGAGACAGCTAGCTGCCTGCTAGGAGGAGAGCATAGCAGAACATACCTACAGACTCTGGGCGACTTTCAATTTTAACAAGGAGGATGGTGAGTGCTGAAATGTCTTATTTCAACACTGTTCAAGAAATCAAGAATTAACAAGTGAACTATATTTGCTACGGTTTGTGCTAAAAGAAGGGTTTTACTATCACAGCTTATCAATTCCTTCTATGGTCAGTTGATGTAATATTTATTGTTTACTAGCAAGTTCCCATTAACAGCTTTATATGGTGATAATATGTCAATGTAGGTAGAACTTCTTGTGCTGCCCCCAAGTGGCCACAAAGAGCAGCAGTCAAAATGCACTTGTTTTCATTCAATAATTCCAAGTAATTGCTGAACAGTAAACGTCCTTCACTGGTACTCTCTGTACTGATTTGATCTCTTTGTTTGTCTGTGTAATTGTCTGTCTTAGGTGCTGACGGAGCAGGGCTGTGTGTTCCAGGAGAGACATGGCTGGGAAAGACCTGGCTGGTTCAACAAAGATGAGCCTGCTCCAGTGAGACACACTTACACTACACACACATATACTGTACACAAGCACAATGATTTATTTACATCCTCATACTGACACTTGGGAAGACATAAACAATTAAGATGCAAATCTTCTCACAATGCTGGCTGGAAAGCGACTGTTGGAACAGATTGACTGCCAGTAATGGACAACACTGACACAGTATCTGCCCCAATACTTCGTTCTTCTCAACTTGGAAACACTGCCTCTAACTATTTGTTTGTCTGTGTTATTGCAAAGGTTAAAGACTATGATTACTATGGAGCTTATGGGATTAAGAAGAATGTGAACTACAAATACAACGAATTGCTGGGCAAAGAGTATACCTTCGACTTCCCTCCACATCATGATGTGGTGAGATACCGAGCGTAAAAGTGTGTGTGTGAACATGCGTTATGTAGTAGAAGTGTAGTTATTAAATGACATGCAACTTCCTGTTTTGTCAAACAACTATGGGCCAAAAAAATCTCAGGGTCCCCAGATGAATATGAAGGCTCCCATGAGGAAATGGAACGTGTGTCCTCGTGGGAAATAACAATCATGGAGAACTGACAGGGATGAGAGTACAGTCAGTGAGGTTTATGGTGCACAAAGTGCACACCACACTAACTCAGCAGCTCAGAGGACACACCACATGGGGAGAATTACCAACCTTGACGTCAGAACCTCTTTATTAGTTCTTCCTTTAATTTCACTGTTGTGATGAATGTTTCCTTCAAGGATCTGGCTCCAAATATATACAGGCACATAAGAAATGTTTGGCAAAGAGAGGAAGACACTTTCATTTAATGGCATGATTTGTGTTAATTGGATGCGTGTATTGTCTTTTTAAAAAATTTTTTTTTTAAATGCAGATTAAGAGTGAGTGTCTCTCGTGTAGACACGGTGTGGCCATGTTTGACATGTCCTACTTTGGAAAGTTCTATCTCACTGGACCAGATGCCAAGAAGGCTGCGGATTGGCTGTTCACTGCTGATGTCAACAAGAAGCCAGGTCAGTCTGCTGCAGCAAGCACACACACACAAAGTTACAGACACTGACAGATGGGAGAAAAGATGGGCAGATACATGGATAGAGGGACTAAACAAGATGCCAACACATGAGCAAAACAGTCCACTCTTCCACAAAATCTCAAAATACCACTAATATATTAAATGCGAGTATATTGTAACTTCTCAGAATCAACAAACCAACAGCTACACCTGCTTTCTGCAGTGACAGGTGTGTACAGAAGTGAAAATGGGCAGAGCTCCAAATGCTCCCGATATTCTTTTCTCCAATTTCCTCACATTCCTACTTCATCCACTGTCCGTTTTCACAGCTGAACAGATAGATCGCCTCTGTGTTGACAATGATATCTTTTCAGAAACTGAAAGGATCTGATCTCTGTCGGACTTGAAAATGTCTGATTTTGGCAACTCCCAGTGGTACCACCCCACACATCTGACCCATGGACATGGAATGAATGGGCTGAAAGCAACACATAGCTTTCAGTCATTTTTGAACCAATAAAAATGTAACCATAATTTGAAACAAATAAGTCTACACATGGAGGCTCTGATGGGGAGCTCCTCAGGTTTGTGGACATTTACCTGGTAGGGACATTTTAATGAATATATGCTATTGGTTGCATTATGTGAAATGTAGGATCCATAGCAATACAAAATCAGGCCTTCCACACGGACGAAATACCCACGGGAAGGAAATGAGGGATGGATAGAGAGAGAGAGAGACACACACACACACACACACACACTAGTGGGCAACAAGAGTTAATAAAAAGTGTTTATGTGTGTGTGTGTGTGTATATATATATATATATATACACATAACCATAAACAAATAGCTGTTAGGGGGATTCCGAAAAAAAAACAACCTAGGCTAGGATAATAGCAGAGCCACATAATAAATAAAAAAATAACTAATATATATATATATATATATATATATATATATATACACACACAATGATAGGATGTAAGATCTAGCAATTTTTAAAGCCTGGGTTCTGCTTGGGAATACTAGGGAAGTCAGGACATCCCGGACTCTGCTGCATCAATTTAGACCATTCTTTTTTAGCCTGTCTCATGTTGGATAGGTTCGAAACATACTGCAATTGAAGTGCAATACTAAATCGCTGGAATAACCCTTTAGGCTTGCACTCACCAGGACATGTGTTTACCTGTAAATGCAATATTTTTCTTTTCTGTAGCCTGCGTGATTAATTTCTTCCACTTTATTATCCTCCACTGATTATGACAACCAGATCTCACCCCACCTATGAAGGTAGCTTCTCAAAAACTTTTTTTTGAATGGTAGGTGACACATCATCCGACCTTGCTTTCTCAGCCTCTTCTATCTATTTCTCTCTCTATCTTGCTTCCAATTCTCAATGTACAGCAATTACAGTGGCCACACTTGCTCTGAGACGATTTATGCTTCGCCAACACATTTACGTAGCCCTTTTTTACCAGTGACAGAATGAAACTGTAACATCAATCATTCTTTCAAATGAGAGATGACAGAGCGACAGCCACATATTACCATGTCACTGCAGCCATCAGCTCCTTTGGCCAGTGGATGACAGCACTGTTATTGTTTTGTCTCTTGTGATTAAATACAGACTTCATTCATAGGAAATTATTTTCGTGATGTTCTCATTATGCATCTTTGTTAAGTGATGTTCTCAGCAATCACTTTCAATGGGGTTTATGTTTCACACATTTCCATGGTAACTGTTTTACAAAAGGAAGAGGTTCACAAGTCGTCAGTGTATTCTCTGGAGGCAGAGCTTGATAATGATTGCCCCTTAAAAACAACAAAGTTGTGAAAGAAGTGTAAGCACACTTGAGTTTATTAAAAATTCATTCTTATTCACACACAGGGGCCAGGGACACTCTCACACACACAGTCACACAAAAGCTTATGAACTGGATTACTCACAGTCACAAACAGAAGGCTGACATCAGATTCGGGTTAATTTTTTTTAATTCTGAGATTCACATCGGCTCGGTTCCAAGAGACTGTACGCTTTTTAAATTGGCCTACAAAGTCTGCCATGAGAAATAATTGTTTGTGTGTGTGTTTGTGTGTTTTCTTTTTTGTTTTTTTTGTTGTTTTTTTTTAGGCTCCACGGTGTATACCTGCATGCTGAATAAGAGAGGAGGGGCGGAGGCTGATCTGACAGTGAGCAGACTGGAGCATGGTGCTGCCAACCTGCCCCTGGCACCAGAGTCCAAAGGTGGGGAAACATGTTGTGTGTGGTTATCATATTAACCTACTGTTCTATCTGTTGCTCCTCTGTTTTCATTCTTCTGTTTATCATTCCATCACTGTTGTGTTTTTTCATTTTAACTGTTGTATTTTTATCTGTTGCTTGATATATTTGTCATTCGGTTGTATCTTATTTTGGATTTATTGTTGTTTTGCTTTGTTCGATTTATTGCTCTGTCTCCCAGTCTATCAATACTGTATATCTGTTGTATTAATCATTCTATTCTTTCATCTATTATTCTTAAGTTAATTCTGTTGTTCTCCTCTATCAATTCAATATATCAGTCATTCTATCTGTTTGAAATCTTTCAACTTCAATTACTCTCTTGTTGCTCTACTGTATGCATCTAGTCTGTTCGCCATTCAGTCATTTTACCTACCTTTCTATGTATTTCCTCATCCTCCAGTTTTTTCCACTTCACCAGAAAGCCCAAAAAATAATGAATAAAAACAGTGTCTCTGGTTTGAACCCAGATGGGCCATTGTTGCATGTAACCCCTAGGGTCCACACAGATCATGAGGGACACATTTATTTATTTAAGAAATGCCATCTTAGGTGGGAAGCAGCAATGAAATGCTATGATGTGTAAAAGTTACTGGTGCTTGATTAATTAGGTAATTTTGACACATCCTTTTGAAAATATTCGCCTGAAGGCAAAATGACTGATTCAACATTTTGCCAAAATGTTATGAAGTTGCTTAAAACTTGTACAGCATTTTTAAGTACATATAACGTCTGTCATTCTACCTTTTGTTGTATTTAGATGTAGCTGTCAATTTATGTGCCGTCTGTTGTCAATTTGTTCTACTTAGGTTTTCTGTCAGTTGTTGCATTTCTCTGATGTTCCATCTGTCTCTTTGTCATATTCCTTAATGCTATAATACTCATAATCCTTAATCACTCTTTATTTCTTTTCTTTCCTGCCTTTTCTCCAGGTGATGCATACTACCTGGCCATCGGAGGCGGTGTAGCAGAACACAACTGGAACCACATTAGAACGGTTCTTCAGGACCAAGGCTTCCACTGCCAGTTGACGGATCACTCTGAGGACATGGGGATGATCAGCATCCAGGGACCCAAGAGGTGTGTTTTTTTTCTTTGTGTTTTTTTTTTTAAAAAGGAGTGAGTAACAGAAAAGAGCGGTGGAGAGGAAAAAAAGAAGAGGGTAATTGATTGGTCTAAAGACGAGTTATGATTCACATCCTGGACACAAGAGTTGGGGAAACTGAAAAGACCAGCTGTTCGATCGATAAGAGGAGAGCAGGTTAAGAGCCTGTTTTCAGGACATGGCCACAGGTAAACGAGGTGAGTGAGTGCAGGGATGGAGGTGGACTGAAAACAGGAGACCGAAGCAGGGAGGTTCAAGAGTAAATCTGCAGTTTGATGTAGCCATCGGCTGATTCGTGATGCTACAGAGTAAATTCAAATCTATTTTTCATCTGTCTGAGTGATAATGATCAAGATTACCCACAGTTGTGCTGTCTATCTCAACATGGGTTTTAAAAGTTGTACCTGGGATGACCCGTCACTATCTTACCTGAATCATAACGGATCCATCCATTTAAAAACATATGAAGCCTCATGGAACAACTGGAGTCTGTATGGACCTAAATGCGACATGATTCCAAACCTATGGTTTTTGGCCATGCTAACAGGGTGGCTCTAGGGATGGCAGTGTCAGTCTGTTGCTCATTCCAGACTGAAATAAATCAAAAACTATTGGATGGTATGCCATGACATTTTGTGCATGTTCCCCTGAGATGATTCCTACTGATTGTGAATCTCTGACTTGTCCTCTAGCGCCACCAGCAGGTCAAACTTTTAATTTTTCTGTTGAAATATTACTAGGAATTTCCCAACAAAATTTTTTTTTGGTTCAGACCTAAATCCAAGGCCTTCAATATTCGGTATCTGCTGATACGGAGTTCAATCTGATACTTATATTTACCTAAATGTTGATTTAAACATGAATCTGACGCACTGAAATAACATGAGCTACTTGATCCAAATGCTGACGGTTCTGTTTTGAAACTTAAGTTTATAATCTTAAATTATTGATATTATATAAATTAAAGTTGAACTGGAGAATGTGACACCTGAACCTGATGTAAGGCAATCCGCTAGAGGGGTGACTGTTGGTTTTGTGGGAACTACAGAAGGTCTCAGTTCACTTGCGATTTGTGAAGTGGTGTTACAGAGTGGATCTTCTTCCAACACAAACAATCTTTGGCCAAGCACAGACACTGGCTACAGAGAGCACTTTAACCAATAGACAAGATTTATTTTGGCCTGTTATCCAGTTACACTCGTTCAGTGTTTATTTAGCGACAACTGATATGATCTGCAGCCAGCAACATTTGTCTTTGTAACCAGCGAAGCCGGCTAAAAATGAGAAGTTGCTATCTGAATGTTTTGTATACCGCTGTTTGCTAGTAAGAAAGAGAGAGGGGAGATACCAGATTCATTAGTGTTGGAGTTTAACAAATCCGTTTATTTAGCCGAATTCTGTGTCTAAACTCAGTCACTCAAATAAATATTCACGTTCACACCCAAATCTCACTCACATATGCAGTGAAATGCTGTACAGTAGGCAGTTGTAAAGGAAAGCAGCACTGCTACACTAGCACGCTGAGGTGGACAAAGCAGAGTACAGGAAAGAAAGGCTCAAGTTATCAGCTTTATTTTAGCTCATACTGATCTATTAAAAATGCCTGCATTGGCCCTGATATTGATCCTTAGGAGTGGCTCGGGACATCTACCTAATGGATTGGCACAAAATTCTGTACAGATATTCGTGGTACACAGACGATAAATACTACTGACTATGGTGATCCTATTATTTTTCCTCCGACGCCACCATGAGGTTCACATTTGTGGTTTTGAGTGAAATATCTCAACAACAATTAGATGGATTGCCATGAAATTTGGAACAGACATTTATATCCCCCTCAAGATGAATTGTTACAACTTTGGTGATCCCTTAACTTCTCATCTAGCACCATCCCAGGTCAAAATTGTGATTTGTCTAAAACTTGTCTTGTCTAAACTAATGACATTCCCATCAGGTTCAGCTGTTCATGCGTATTTTAGGTATATACATTTTTGTTAAACTTTGAATTACTGTACAATTGGATGAATACAGAAATGTTATATGATAACTATAACATCATAGTAGATACTGGTGTTAAATTTGAGACCTCTCAACCGTAAATGAGTTTTGATTGCCGGTCACATTTCCGTAATAAAAAGGCAATCCTATAGAATCATTATCTCTTTACCTGCACCGTCTACATGATGACTCCCCAGTGTTAACGCTGCAGTGATGAAATTCAAGGACTAATGTCAAAAACTCTCAGTCTTTTTATATCAGGTTTAATGAAATGATATTGTACAGCTTAGCAGGGATGTAAAGTTGCAGATTTTTGTAAATTTGTTTAAATAAAATTATACAACAAGTAGTTCTGACCATGGAATTTGATTGGTCAACTAGACATTTCGAAAGTGCTCAAATCAGCATGACATCACTAAAAATATATCCTCCATCAGCTGTGCTGGTGAGTCGGTGACACGGCGCTACTAGCTTAAAAATACATGTGAAGTTCGCGGACGTAGTAGCTTAATCTGTCGAGGGGGGGGACAATTTATTTTCAGCAGATCTCCTATCTCAGCGCAAGCGCCTCGGTCCTGAACACATCACTGTCATGCCAATAATGGCGTTAAAGCACACCCTCTTGTGTAATATTGCTTAAGTCTGGACATTTTTTCAGGTCAGATAGGGTTTAATGCTACAAGTTCCAGGATGTGGTGAGGGGAAGATGTGTGCTCTTTAAAATGTATTACTACTATTGGTAGACTTCAAAATCAAAAGGCCATTCTAAAATGTAGGCCATTCAGATATTTGTATGGTATGCCTTGAAAAAACACATCTACCAATACCTCATTTTCTTCATCTTTCACTGTTAACAGCAGTAACAATTAACATTTGTAGGATACCATATTCGTCATCTTACTTTTTTCTTCTTTAAACTCTAGTTTTGTGGTTTTGAAACCTAAACTGAAAATGTCACAGTATTAATTTTTTACCCTCATCCATTGACTTCTTCATCTAAGGATGAGAAATCGTGTATTGTCCAGGGGAAAATGGTACTGCACATTCGGACATGGGATGTAGTCCAAGCTTGTCACTTTCTTCTTGCTTCCTACAGCTTCCCTTTGTTCTTCACTCAAAGAGCAAGCCGGGCCGCCTTTTACCTCTTTCCGATCTCATTCTCTGAACTCCTCATCTATCTTTTCTTCCCCTCTCACCTCCTCTCCTCCCCACCTCTCCGCCCTCCGTCTTTGTTCTTCCTTCTTACCAGCAGCAGGGTTAGGCCACTCTGTTCTGTGTGGGCTTTGTCGATTTCTTCTCCTTGAGGCTTTTCTCATCTTCTGTTCTCCTAAGTTTCTTTGCTCTCTGTCTCTGTAGATCTCACTCTCTCCCTCCCCAGTCCTCCCTTTTTGCTCAATCGCTTATTCTCAGTGTCCTTCCCCTTTTTCAGATTTTTCTCTCTCCCTTTATTGCTTACGTCAAACAGGACATCAATGCGTCACAGTAGCAGCAGTAGCCCCGTGTGTGTGTGTGTGTGTGTGTGTGTGTGTGTGTGTCTACTCAATAGGATGTTGATTATGGAGCTCATTGAGTTTTCTTGAGCATCCAAAGCGCACTCATCTTGTCTGTATCTGTGGAGGTTTTTTTTGTGTGTGTGGATAATATAAACAAGATTGGGATCTGTATTTCCTCCCTCGGCAGAGAACTGTAATGATTCTCAGCTCCTCATTGTTTACGCTACATATGAAGAATTTCAGAAAATCAACCCTCCAATGTTTGGATTTGGTTTTTTTAGGAACAAATTGAACTGTTTTTAAAGCTTGAGGAGAGAGGAAATTACAGCGTTTATGGAAATGCACTTGTCTCTAGTTTTCTCTCAGAGATGTCTCATTCCAATTCTCCAGAGAGGGGGATCTGCAAACTTGCAGCTTTTCTCACACAGCTTGGCAGCATGCAAGGGTGGAACTGATGCTCTATCGTTTGTTTTGTAATTATGAACCTCATTTATAATATATGAAATTATGTGATAGCCTGCTCTGTGTGTGTATGCATCCTCTGATCCACAGCACAGAGACACAGTTAAGTGGCAAGTCAGGAACAAATTGGTGGTTGCTAGATTCCCTCACCACAGACACACAAACGGAGCCATTCACTGATTATATATAGCTAATTGGCCTTGCTCTCAGGGAGTTCAGTGAACAAAGTGTTGCTTAAGGAGGACAGAAATTGGATGATAACTAAAAAGAAAATATCAGCCTGTGCATCATACTAGCACATACATGCATGTCTGCAAAAATTTTTTTATTTACATATGAACATACCCGCATACGTACATTTCTGCATCCAACTATGACCACATCGATTGCTTTCTAGAGGAAAGTGCACCCACACGGATGCACAAACATGCACAGTACACACAAGCATAACCTGAAGCCTTCCCCAAATATCTTCAACCCTGGCTTCCTGCCACACTGTTGCAAAATATCTTCCAGAAAAGGCCTCAACCTGCCCACTCACAAACATACAAGTAGCAAAGTAAGCTAAACTTAGTCCTTTTTTTCTGTTGACTCATTTTTATGTAATATTGATTTTAGTGTGTGTTTGTGGAAGGAGGAGAGATGGTACATTTCTACAGCAAATATAACGGGTACTGCTGTAGTTTTGTAGTAATGTTTTCTTGAAATATTTTTTAAGAAGTCTGATAATTTGAGTATTACTAAGCATACAGATGAAGTATTTTACCACACCAATTGCACAGGTGAAATGCAAAATATATTGCCATACAACCACTGTTTATAATGTTTGTGTTTTCTCTTTATGTGCAGTCGAGAGGTACTTCAGGAGGTGTTGGACACAGACCTGAGCAACGAAGCTTTCCCTTTCTCTACCCACAAAGTTGTTAATGCAGCAGGGCATCAGGTGAGAACACAAAATGTGTCTACAGTAATTGGATGTGGTACATTTGTCAGCTTCAAATAACCCTGTCAGTGCTAGTTTAAAAAAAAACCAAATGCAGGTAATTACAAAACATGTCTATGCAAATCACATGCTTTTTGAATTAAACTAGTGTATTATTTTAAAGGTTCAATCAACAGAGATTGTAAGTGTATGTGTGTTGGACAGATGGCATGTCTCACGGCATCCTCGTGACTTCATTAGATGTCAAGTCTGTCCACATGTTTTGTTTTTCTTTTTTCTACCTTTTTTCAGCTTTCTATCTCTTTCTACTTCTTCTAAGGTCTAACAATTCCAAACAACGTTTATAGCGCTGTTGTTTACAAGCACTGGGGAAATCCCGTGTTTATACTTATCTGTATTTTTCATTCAGTTTTCTCACAATAATGCTGCAAGGTAATGTCTCCTCAGTCAGTTGACCTCTACACTGCTCATGGCCTCAGACCAAAACGAGCATGTTGCACCGGCACACGCAGCGACACATATGTCCACACACACTCGCTCTGTCTTAGTTGCTCTTGCATGAATTATGCAACGCTCCAGTGATTGCAGTCACCATCTTCTCACAGCTCTGTAGAAGTCTGTGTGTGCGCGTTGCTTGTGTTGTGTTCCAGCTGGTAGCTGGCCTCGTCTGGGTGACATTTTAATGGCTACACTGCTGCGAGAACAGAGCCCTCTCTCTGCCCTCTGCTCCCCTCATAGCTCATTAGATTATCTCTCTCTCTCTCTCTCTCTCTCTCTCTCTCTCTCTCTCTCTCTACCCAACTCGCCAGTGGAAGCGTGTGTGCTGGCATGTGTGTTAGGTCATATGAATTCACGTTTATTTGCGTTTTTGTCCTTGTGTCTGTGCTCTGTGTGCCTGTGTTTGATGTGTGCCTGGTAAATGTATGATTGACAGTGTGCATGAGGTATACGTGTGTCTGTGTGTTTAAGTTTGTCGCCTGTTCATCTGGTGGAGTGTGTGTCAATATGCACAGGCCTACATTTACTGTCCTCCCTAGAGTTTCATGGTGTACATATGTGGCCCAGGGTCATCCCTGGCTGGCCAGATGGTCTGGCTGTCACAGCACCCACTGGGGAAACTGTTGGAGAGATTTCTCTCCTCTTTTTTTTTTTTTTCACTCCCCTCCACATTTTCTCACTCGCCTACTTTCCTTTTCTCTTTAGCTTTCCCTCTTCATTCACATATATTGTTTGCATCCTTACCATTCTGGTATTTGTCAACCTGGGTGTTATTCTCATATTGTTTCTATTGTGACTATGATTTCCTGACATACAGGAAAGATTGTCTCATTCATCTCAAACCCTTTTTTAAGTTTTATGAAATCTAAAACAAAAAGTAGTCCCATGGGAATCCCTGTACATGATGTTGCAAACATGCTGGCTGACTTGTCTGCCATATTAATGTGCGGACAGTGGTTTCTTTAAATTAGAGTAAGTCTGTAGCATGCTTTTGATTTAACTTGTGTGCATCCTAGAGATGAAGGGGAAAACACCAGATGATGGGTTGTGTCTACAAGTTTTCCGAATTGCAAAAATAAAATGACAAGATACACACTGTGCACTTTCATGGATTGCTGCTATAAGATATAGTTGCGTGTAATTGTTCCACAGCTGCTGAGCGTTTCACTACGGCCTCTACAACAATTTCCAGGGGACTATTTTCTGTGTGTACTTGCACTTGGAAAGACACGTTTTTGAGATATCCATTAAATTGAGTTTTTTTGGAAAGCTGTGGGAGGCTCGCACTCTTTGACCCATTCAACGCCCTTCTTGCTGCATTTTACAAAATCTCTGCAATGGAGTTGTTGAGTAAAATGACCAATACTCATAATGGACGAAATATGAGAAACACCCAGGATGATACATAGTTTTATTCATAGGGTCACATTTCCTACCTTAAGTGCCTCAATTTTCTTGTCCATCATTGCACATTTCATCTCTTTCCGTCTCTCAGGCCCTGTCTCTGCCCTCCTCTCTGCACTGTTTCTCTATTGTTTCCTCTGTCACCTCACTCCCTCCTTATTCTCCTTCTCCTTCTGTCATTTCCACCCCAGACGGGTTTTTTAATGTCTCTCAGGACTTAAATGCATTTTGGACACAACATTAATTTCTAAAGGGAGATTACAGTTTCCCTGTTTGCTTCTTTGTGCACTTTATCTTATCAAAAATTTTGTTCTGCTGGTTTCTGTGTTTGTTTGTGTGTGTGAGTGTGAGCGCAAGCAGAGGCATAGCAGCTTGGTCCTCGGCATGCCTCTCTTCATCTTTCTAAGCCTCTTCTCTACCCCTCTCTCGTTCAGGTGCGAGCTATGCGTCTGTCATTTGTCGGAGAGCTCGGCTGGGAGCTGCACATTCCCAAAGACTCTTGCCTTCCAGTCTACCATGCTGTCATGGCTGCTGGTGCCAAGCACGGCATCATCAACTCAGGCTACAGGGCCATCGACTCACTCAGCATAGAGAAGGGTAACTTTTAATAAGACGTAAATAACTAACCCTAACGTACAAATATAGCTCAGGTAGCGGTTTACTGAAATTTAGCTAGTAAATCGAACAACTGGTTCCTGATTCTGTGGGTTCGTTACCACAAGCGACCACATTAAACAGTCATTTTCTACAGTTTTAATACAAAAACATTGATCAAAGCAACTTTAACTTTGCATTAAGCTGTAGCTTTATAAAAAATACATATATAATATAATTCACAAACTACCTGTTGATCAAAGGAAACGCATGCTCACATCTCCCCCTTTCTTTTGGTGCTTCTCATAGCTAATAGCTTTGCTTTTTCTCTCTCTCTCTGTCAGGGTACAGACATTGGCATGCTGACCTTCGCCCTGATGACACACCCTTGGAGGCAGGACTAGCCTTCACCTGCAAACTGAAGACTTCGGTCCCGTTCCAGGGCCGTGATAGGTTGGAGAAACAGAAGGAGGAGGGGCTGAGGAAGCGCATCGTCTGCTTCACCATTGATGAGTCAGTAAAGCCTGAGATCACATGCTTGTCAGAAAGAAATTCATGAAATGGGCAAATTGTCTTTATGACAAAAGAAAATTTGATCATTGTAGGAAATTTTAGAAGTTTCTAAAATAAAGCTTCATGTAGTGACTTATTTTACAGATAGATTCCCAACCATAACCTAAAATTATTTTGAAAATTACTCAGAATAGGCTTCTGCCTTTTTAATATTAATTCATTTATAAAATGTTCAGTGCTTCATATATACTGTCCAGCAGTTTAATGGAATATTACTAAATTTCTTTTAAAGCATTTACATGCTAGATTTCTTAAGCAAATACAGGCCCAAACTGAAACTTTGGTAACATTTCTGACTTTTTCTCTTTAGATGTTTGTTTGAAAACACATAAAACATTCAAAATATTTGACTTAATTTAGATTCTAAGATGTAATAACACCATCTCGTGGTTTGGTTATTATTAATGGTTAATCTTCAGCTGGAGGATTACATTATCAAAGATCTCATATTGTGTTTGGGCCTAACAGCCATGGTTAGTGTGAACTGTGTGTAGTTGTGTGTGCATGTCTGCTGTGTTGTAGTGTTAACTTTAATGTCAATCAAGAGACTTCTGTATGTGTTACTGTGCACATGAACAGATATGAAGTTCTCTGGGTTTTAAAGAACAAATTTCAACTTGAAATATGAATGAGCTGATTTTGTGAGCTTGTGAAACAGACTGTATATAAAGATGGACGACATGACAGTTCCCCAAAAGTGAAGCCAAAACATTTCCATCGCCCCCTGGCTGCCGGCTGCAGTATAGGTCATAGGTCATAAACCCCGCCCCTCCATGTTAGTGGATGGGACAAGAGCCACACAAAAAAAATCAACGTACATGTCAAATTCTCCCAAAGATGGTTTCCTTCATTTTCGGTAGTTCTTATCACACTGATGTGTGTTCAAGTGTTAATTTTTCTTATAAGTTTGGTTTTAATTAGTTATTTGATGCTATTAAAAACGGGGTTTCGCGTCATGATTGACAGCTGAGGCGGGCTCGCAATGGAGTCTGCCGGGTTTGTGGGCGGGACCTCGATACTGTGGCTGCTCCAATCCCGATCACTACTGTGCAGACTCGGGCTCCAAATTACATCACCAGGTCAAGATGGCAGCTCCCGTATCCAGGATATTTTGGAATCATTTTTGTACAGTGGTAGGAAGTGCAGACGTGTCGTCCAACTTCACATGCAGTCTATGGTGTGAAAGAAACAAGGCATATGTGGTGTTTTGTTTGACTATAGTTAATCTCTCTCTCTCTCCCTCCCTCCACCAGGAAAGTACCGATGTTCGGTCTGGAGGCCATTTTCAGTAACGGTGTTCCCGTAGGTCACCTACGGCGTGCTGACTATGGCTTCTTTATCAACAAAACTGTCGGTTTTGGATACATCCGCAACCCCGATGGAGGAGTGGTAAAGACCTTAACCACACAACACTTAACCCTGCATGTTGTGTCCCTATCATTACGCTCTTTGGTTGTTCTGTGTTTGTTTTGTTTTCTGGGCTGTCATCATTTTGTCTCAGATTCTGCCTCATGTTTTTTAAATGAACAAAATATTTTGCCAGTGTGGTGAGATAATTCCACTTGTCACATTATTTTCAGGTACTGAGTAGAAATGTGTATCAAAATCACTGACAAGCATTAAGAAAACATCTTGATTCTACAAAATTCTCGAAACAATTTGCAAGCCGGTGAAATGATCACGAATGGTAATCGAATTTTCTTTTTACAATTTCACTCAACACTCAATAGAAAAATTTCATATTTTCTTGCATTTGCCTTGGGCACCCAGATAACATCTTCCTAATGCTTGGAATGAGTATATAAACCTAACCAGAAAAACCCAGGACTATATTTGTGTGGTTGTGCTTTTCATACAAGCATGACCTGATAGGTGCATCAGTCTCCTTTTTTTTTTTTTCTTTTTTTTTTTTTAGGTACTTCAGGTATTATCAGGTCCCACCACTCACTTTACGCTGAATAAGTTTTGCTGGCCAGTATACAGTTGTTGTTTTTTGTGTGTGTTTCTCTCCCGATAATAATGCAGAAATGCACACAGACTAGCAGATGGAACATCAAACAGGAGGATGGAAGCACCAAGGGAGATATTAAAAAGTTATTAGTTGAAGTGGTGTACTCAAAGGCAAAGACAATTTTTTTTTAAATCTGAAAAATAGAACAATCCTTCTGAGTATTGAGATTGGTATCTGACTGTGTGCTCAATAGACACACATGTGCATGTGAATGGTAGCATGTCTGCCCCTGTGTTTGTATGCGCTCATTTGTTTAATATCCATCCCTGAGACGTGAGCAGCGAAACAAAGTGAATTGACTGTTGGCTTTGTCAAGCACTTCAGTTTGGAAGTATACTCCCAGAAATGCAGATACATGTGCACGAAGACACACACGTATACACACAGGTCTCTGGGATCTAGTCTCCTGTCACTCAGCATTACAGATCACATCCCCTACAATCACATCACTGGCTTCAGCAGAAGTGTGTGTGTATGTCTTCTCTCCTAAGCAGACCTACGTGTAGAGAGCCATACAAGCGTCTGCACTCCTCTGTATACTTGATCTCACTCTGTTTCCATTTCACTGCTCTGTGGTATAGTGGTAACTAAGGAAGTGTGGACACCATAAAATGTATCCCCCAATTTCATTGGCTTTTAGACCGAGTACTGCACATGCATCAATGGTGTTTGACAACTGTGTATTGTGTTTCCTGAAAAATAAGTAATAGTAGTAGGTAATACTGTTAAGCATGTGTGTACTACACCACCAAATAATGATGGGCAAGATGGTAAATGAGGTAAATTCAGTCAAGTCACAGTGAAACAGCAGATATTGCGTCTTAAACTTCTGTAATGTGACATCTTTGAGTGGAATATGTGGGTGTGGTATAATTACAAGAGGAATTTAAGTTGGACTCCTCCATATTTGATTGACTCTACAAAGTAGGCTTGGCGTACCATTGGCCTCCACCCACACCTCCCTCGCCTGTATTGTGAGACATCCAAACACATACCTCCTTTTATGATATTCCTCTGCTAACCGCTGACGAGCTAACAATCAAAAGTTGTAATTCTTGGCGGATTAGCACCAATTAGGTTTAGGTAAGGGCTGGGGAATGCATTGTCAATGAAAGTCCTCGCAAGTATAGATGTACCAGGTTGTGTGTGTGAGAAAGAGAGGCAGAGTAACAGATCAGTGGGAGAACTGCAGGGAGGGAAAAGGGAGTCAGTCATTGAAAATTAGCTCTCTGGGTTACGAGGGAGCTGACATTGACTCATGAGTGAATGAATTGCTTTCAGCGTTTTATAACTCCTGCACCGTTCTCTTCTGTCAGATATGAACGCTGTGAAATTGTCCGTTCTGGAGTGCTGTGCCAGTTGGGAACACTATATTTTACAAAGAGTGTGGATTAATTAGTCATCTCATATTCACTCTCTTTTAATCTCCATGGTCGTCCTCATCTCCCAAAATATAAATTCCCTCCTCTCTCTCCTTTTCTTGCTTATCTCCCTCTGTCATATAAAAACTTTTTTTTTTTTCTTTCTTGACTCTCATTTTGATCCCACCGCTCTCTCTTCCTGTCTTTATCAGGTGAGTGCTGATTTCATAAAGAGCGGCGAGTTTACCCTGGAGAGGATGGGAGTGACGTACAAGGCCAAGGCCCACCTCAAATCTCCATTTGACCCTGAGAATAAACGTGTCAAGGGCATCTATGCTTGAGAAGGATCACACATGTAAAAACCGATACACACTGGTTGGAGCTGAGAGAGGTGCAACTGTTTGTTTTACATGCGGGTGCAGCTGTTAGTCTTTTACAAGGTATCTCAAAAAGGTTGAGCGTTTGAGAATAACAGCGTTGCCTTGTGAATGTTCTTATGGGGGTCGTATTACTATGAAGGCCAATCCAAGAGTCTTATCTCCAGTAATAAAATATTTTTTTACCAGTATGCCTGGGTTAACAGAAAAACACCCATTTGTAATCCTGCATTGGTCTTAAGGACTCTAACAGTACATGATCAGTTTTTACACAGTCTTTCTTCGTGTCAAACCATCAACAGTTAAGATAATTCACAATGGGGCCTTAATCTGTAACTACTCCAAGTCATTGGATTTTTCAGGTGGTACGGTATGATTTTTAGGCCTCCACTGTAAACAGTACAGATCCTTTACACTAGATAACTCAGGAAGTCATCTTAATTACCATGATTATTGGTGTGATGGTAATGATATATATATATGAAGCACATACAACGGTTTCCCTTATAACCAAAGTTGTGATAATAGGGCTAAAAAAAATGTATGTGTCTAAAGTAAATGTCAAAAATTCTCAATTAGTTACTGTGTACTTAAGCTGAAGAAAAAAACTACTCTAGACCTTTTATTAGAAAGAGGCTGATATTAGAGTCAAGCCATTAATTCTATTTTGTCCTTTATAGTGTTCTGCATCATGTAATGTAGTGTAATATTTCATTTCTAATTCATCCCATGAGGCCATAGAGTACCATATAAGGGAATAAAAGTATTGTCAAGCTATACACTAGCCCTTCAGGCAGTTTTACTCAAATTACAGTGACTGATGTTCGGGCTGATAACAATGATTAAAAACAGAGTTTTATTTGCTTGTATGGTATCTAAATCTTAGGCAGACAGCCTGAGTGTTTATCAGAGTTGCAGGGAAAGGGAGAAAAAACACCCTGAGGCACAGCGTACCAGCCGGGGACAAAACACTGCTGGAGAAAAACTACAGAAAGACAAGTTATCAGAAAGCAGTTGTTACAGACAGAAACCCCTTTGTTTTCTGATCCATCTCTCTGTTGCTTTACTCTGCGGTGATAAGCTCAATTCTCTCTCTGTTTTTTAACGGATACATTGTTATTGAACAAGGCTATTAATTCAGGCATTCTTTCAGCTTTCGTTTAGTCTTGTTTTGCTGTTAAATCAAACTCAACATTTTGTGCGTCTGCGTCACGGTAAGGTCCTCCCAGCAGTTCAGAGGGCATAATAACTTCTCTCTTTTTTCCTATAGTATTTTTAATATGAAGCAAAACTTCTTGGTCTCATTAATTAATACTTTCAATTCAAAAGATGAACTTAGTAGAGCGGAGTAGTGAGTATGGCTGGACTGTATTGAAGGACTCATGCGATTCAAATGTAAATTATCCTGAATCGACTACCCAAGTCCTTAAAGGGTTCTTTGGGATTTCACTGAGAATTTATGGTCCCTTTACATGTATAAACTGTGAAATATACTATATACATAAACGCTGAAACTAACAGGTTTGCTAACTTGGTAGCTCCTGGTTTCTTTTCTTGACAATTCATGGTTGTTGGAATGAAAATGTCTTTCTATGCTTTCCGTTTTATTGGGTAAAACTGACTTCAACAGCAAAAAGAGAAATCCCTAGTTTAGCATCCTGATAAGTGATTCATGTCTGTTATGCAGGTGCAGATATGTAGAGTAATTAAAGATGTTTTGTTAATTCTTTATGTTAACATGAGTGACTGCACTCTAACTAGAAAATGTAGTTTGTTTTGACTGTTACTATTAAATATATTTTCCATTTTTGTTTACATCTACTTACACTAACACCGTTTTGGCCAAACAGAAATCAAAAACACATGCTTTGTGAACAGCAGCCTAACAAGTGTGTCGAAGTAGAAGGCATTTGTATGTATAGCTACTATTTACCTCTGAGATGTGTGTTGGTGCACGTTCAAAATGTTTACTAATGTGGAATGATTCATTGATTCTGCCCAGATGGCCATTAATCATCGAAATGGTTGTTCTAAAGCACTATCACTACTGGTCCTCTACCACAATATGTCCACAGGTATTTTCTAAATCAGTTTATAGAATTTTTCTTCCTTCCAATAATGTGAATATTCCAAACTCTGTTTGATAGAAAGCCAGTGAAGTTGATTCTTAAATACAGAAAAGTATACATTTTTGCATATGGTTCTTAAAATTGTTATTGTCTAAAGACAATTTTTTTTACCAGTTTAAAGAGCAAACATTACCAGTGGAAGGATAGGCGTAATTTATTCTGTCCAAAGCAATTTGTATACTAATAAATTTCTTTTGAACTGCCAACGTTTTTTGTGACATGACTATTATAACATATTGAGACTTATTATTTAACACACAAAAATGATGCAAGGGCACACAGGGGAATGTCATTAAAGAGAATGAAAATTAAAGTAATTTTACTTTTTTTTTTGGACTGTGATTACCGCTCAAGTCAGTCATTACAGAACAGTTTATTACAGACTAATTAGTCAACAAATAGCATACAAATCTTATTAACATTTAAAGTAACAGCTTTACTTCACTTTAGTCCCCAGCACCAATTTGTTAGTCGTGCCAATGTTTTTTGTTACATGCCAATCCCAGTTCTTAGTGTCAGAATAATGCCCTTGTTCAATGCTTTGAAACATGACATATGAAAGGATTATTTATTAATTTGTGTGTACTAATAATAACAGACAGTGGATGTATTATATAAGCATACAATAATAACAGCGAATGTCAGAAAACCCAGTAGAGCATGACATCTATCCCCCAAACACAGAGAGAGAACCAGGGCAAGTTCTGCAAAGTTGCAGGAACTTGGTTAACTTTCCACAGGTTGGGTGCCCTCTCCCCGGACTGAAGCATGCCTAGATGCCCCACTCACTCAGACTGTGGGTGTACGGGGTCGGCTGGTGGGAAGGGCCCCTCCCTCACAGGGGTAGCGAGGTTTTTCAAGGATGGAGGTAACCACCGGAACAGGCTGTTTGTCCCACTCTCCCTGGAGAAACAGATAATATGACTTTGGTAATGGGCTGTTTGGCAAAAAACAGGTAGGTCCTTGATATTTAGACAGCAGGTTTTACTAGGTAACTGCACAGTTGTCACTGTACAATGTATCAAACATGGTGCATCTTCAAAAAAGAGACTCAAGAGCATTTCTTTGTGGTCTTGTGTGTTTTCTATGGGACTGTGAAAGGGCTGTTTCCCTCCGTTTTCACCAGGTCCAGTTCCCAAACATTACAGTTAATCTGTCAATGTATTTCTGCTTGTGATGTCATTGCTGATTGTCTCCTCATTAATTGAAAGTAAAAACAGGTGTTCATCATTGGCTCCTCTAAGCACTGGAAAACTGGACACTGTCAAGTGATGGTAGGACAGGTAAAACTGTTGAAAGTGGTATACTTGTGTGTGCCTGCAGCTGAATTTAAATGTCAGCAGTAACTAAGAATTCTAAAAGTATTGCTTTGTATGTTGTTTTCAAGAGTTTTAGCCTCTTACCATTTTTGTTAATAAAACTCCATTTTAAAAAAAAATAAGCTTCTGCATAAATTTGATGCATTGCTCATTATTCTTTGAAAGGTTTTCTAGTGCCAACAAGATC
Organism: Coreoperca whiteheadi; assembly: GCA_011952105.1. Taxonomy (NCBI): domain Eukaryota; kingdom Metazoa; phylum Chordata; class Actinopteri; order Centrarchiformes; family Sinipercidae; genus Coreoperca; species Coreoperca whiteheadi. The sequence continues at coordinate 12,817,965 of CM022482.1, read as the reverse complement.
TGCTGGCATATGGAGTATCGCAACTACACTTAACACTGTGAGTTGAATTACTTTGAGATTATTTCACACGGTATGGCTTCACCCGAAATATCTTGAAAGCAGTTGTAGCCAAAGTCTTTCAACTGCCTTCCAGCGGTGGCACCATTAATGAAATGCATGCCAGTTTATCAAAAAGACCACCCATTGGGGTGGACGTTAATGAAATAAATGAATGACAATGGATAGTGTTGACAGCATCTTTATATATGTATGAAGACATCAAGCAGTAGGTCTACTTTCATGAACCTAATCCTGATGTTTTAAGTTACATGATGGTTGCCAAACCTAGATCAGCTTACTTTGTTATTTAGCACGCCTCTTAATTGTGCTCTCTATGTCGTCACAAAATTGGAATCGGTCTTATGTAGGTGTATTTGTCCTGGTTTTTACACAGCTGATGTTACACATCAAGGAGAAAGCTTTTTCTGACAAACAAGGCCTCTACACTGTTGTGAACTGTGGTAGACACACACACAAGATATTTGGATCAGAGCGAATGAATTAAATCTATGTTTCTATTGCAAGTTAACAAGCTGTCTGTTCAGCTGGTCTGACTATGCCATCCAACTAATGTCTGCCTTTGAACAGGTTTAACTGGTGGCTCGGCAGTCGCTTGTAGCATGTGGGTATGTGCGATTGGGGACTTACAGGAAAGAGGCGTGCAGTCGACTGGTTGCAGTGCATGGAGATGGGCGCTGTGTTATAAAGGGAGTCCAACACCTCTCCAGTGAATGCGTCCCACTGTAGCTGAGAATACTGCTGCGTCACACTAACCTCACCGCACACACACTGGTCATTTCCGTGGAACCTGGAGGTTGAAGGAAAGTCGATACAAGAGGGAAGCAGAGTGAGATTGAGAAAGGAGGAAGAGGTTGAAAAAAAGAAGCCGTGAGAATTGGCGTTAGGGGAACACAGTTTCACTTTAAAGGACAAAGCATCTGGTTTTCAAGATTAAAAGAAGTAATCACTCTGGTTCCCGGGAGCGAAGGATGGAGGGGGGAAGGGATGAATGCTGAAACCAAAAATTGCTTAGTCACACAGGAGATGGAGAGGAAGATGCAAAATGAAAAAGAGAGAATGAAGGACAGGGGGAACAAGCAAGTGATTTTAGGGGGAAGAGAGATGGTGTGTGCGTGTGCTACCTGTTAATGAAGTTAAAGTATTTCTGCAGGTATCCTGGGTCAACATGGCTCTTGCAGAGCTCCAGATTAGTTCGAGGGTAGTAGTGAATGTAGTTAACACACATTTCCTCCATGATGCCAAAACCTCCCTGAGAAGACAAAGAGATTTGCATGGAGATGGGGAGGAATGCATGATATATGGTACAATGAACAGAATTTGGCATTAGGAGGGAGAAATGGAAGGATTAGATGAAGGAAATATGGTGAGTTTGAAGGAGAAAGATGGTGGGATGAGAGAGATTAGAGAAGGCAGTGCTCAAGGTTATGCTGTTGTTGTTGACAGTGTTCAAGGTGAACTTTTACAATATAAAAATAGTCCTGTATAGTAAGCTCACCACTGTAGGCTTGCTCCTGTCTTCCGTGTTATACGTACACTTTGTTATGAGGACATCGCCCTGCCGGATCAAGCACAAACACACCAGCACTTCACCATATTTTTTGAAGACAACAAAAGGCAAGAAAAGAGCACTGAAGATAATTTAAGGTTACTGACAGAAAATATGTTATTTAAGAGAGCCAGTTGTTGTTGAACAGACTTCTGCTTTAAGCTCAGCTACTGCAGTTTTGTCTTGTCTGTCTCCCAAGAACTTCCCACCACAGCACTGATTTTACAGCTTGTTCCTATTTATACTCCATTTAAGAACCATATACAGCAGTGAGGTGTTTTAATTCAATACTTTAAATGCAAAGGGGGGGGGGGGGGGTTAATCTGGGGCACTACCATTCAGAAGTAGTTGGCTGAGCTTGCAGAATAGTAGAATTCCAGTTCTTGTCTGAATGAAAAATCTGCACAGTGGAAAACTTGGTCAATTTAAATGCAGGCATAATGATCGTCTTTCTACTTACGGGTAAAACATTCACCATTTTCCTTAGAACTCGGATTGTCTATAAGAAAGAAGAGAAAAACAAATACAGTACATTAAAATGGAAAGGATTCGTGTCTTCCATCCATATATTTGGACATGAAAACACTAAACCTAGAAATAAAGCTGTAACAAAAACACTGAAAATGACCTTGTGGATTGAAGAGAACAGTGCTTTGTTAAAGTTTTCCAAAAGTCTAAATAGAATTCCTTGTTAAAACTGGACATATTTTTACAATGCATTTCCCTCACTCTTTACAGTAGATTTGTCAAACACAGCAAGATTAAACACTGCTTGCTCTTGATGCTTCCTTAGAGGCAGCTTTTATACTTATTAGCTGTGTGTGTGTGTGTGTGTGTGAGAAAAGGTCTATTAGCTTTGCTGAAATGGTTTGATAGTCTTCATATGCATAATGAGGCTGCAGGGTTTGAAACAACACCACCACACAGGTGCACTCAGATTAGTCTGACAGCAACAGCAGCTGTAGTGTTTTATCATGCAGTCTAGCAGATGACCTCTGCTCTGTGTCTGTGTGTGTGTGTGTGTGTGCCTGCCTCAGGATATTGTGCATAAAAAACAACCGATGTCATCTGCTGCCTCTCAACAATGTTAATGTTGTTTGTCAGTTCTGACGATGAGTTGATGGTCCGGGAGTTTTTCTAACCTACTGTCTTGTGGATGGAGATTATAGTGTGCTAAACTTTACAAGGCCTAAATTCATGTCATGACTAATATAATTGTGTCTGCTTATCACAGAAGGATTGTAACTTGTGGCCAACAGGTCAGCAAATTGCACAAGCTCAGGTAATCAGTGATTGGCCAGTTATGTACTGTAAGTGTTCAGTCAAAAGTAGTACAAGTACATAACATGTATGCTGTGTGCTTGCATTATCAACACAAAAAGGTCACATGCAAGTCCTAAAGGTGTTTTTCTTTTTCTTTTTTTATTAAAAGCACAAATTGATGTGACTAACAAGTATTGTCCGTGTATTGTCGAAAGCCTGAGATGCTCATTCCTCTGTGCCATAGATCTCCATTGTTGTCCAAAAACTATTAAAAACAACATCAATGAGACACGTGGTTGCACAGAGTGACATGTTCATTCATTACAATAAATATGGGCACTGTCATTGGTTTTGAGATACTTACTAGAGCACCGCATGTGTGTTCATCCACTGCTGAAAATAGTCTCCAACAAATGACAAATTTACTCCTATTCGACGTTTGCTAAAAAATAGTTTTTAGGGAATTACTTAGCCTTTTTGAAAGAATGAAGTTATACATTTATAGTTTTTAAAGATTTATGTTCTCAGTATCAACCAAAGGGATTAAGGCTGTCAGTGTTGGTTTTGGTCTTTATATAGGACTTGATGAAATACAAATAATATTGGAGAAATACAGAATAATGCTTTAATATTTTGTCTTTTTGTGACTTGTGTAGCACCACTTATTGGGCCTACAACATCTGTAGCTAAGAGTAAGTGCAAAAGAGATTTTAAATAATGCCACTCCCTTTGTCCATTTGGTTAAATATCACATGGTCATTATTTTCCTTTTAATTTGAATTTCCACTGCAACAACTACACAACAGACCATAAAGCATTTGATTGTAATTTTCAGCTTGTTATAAATATATATGTATGTGTATTGTATATATGGGTCACCTGATGAAAAAGTAATGACTAAATCTAAGACTAATGTAATGATATGGCAGGTTTTTACTTTAAAAGGTGCAGTAGAAGCAATCAGTAGAAACAGCTAGATTCAGACTTAATTTTCCCACATATTTGTTGAGGATAATCTTTGTCCCAGTGGCACACAGCTCAGTGGGATGTGAAGTAAAACTCCCTTTTATCCCATCTAATACAATATAAGATACAATGCACAACGGTGGATCTCTGCACTGAGTTCCTATGGGTAAACTGAGCCCTGCTGTTGCTCACCTGGTAATGTGTGCTGAAATGCTGGTCCTCCTGTACCACCTCCAGCTCTTTGCCTCCCCTCACCAAAACTGTCCTCACCCCACGCCCCGCCAGGTGGGTGTGCAGCTGGGACGCAAATATATAGATTCCTCCTCGAGGCAAAGCCTAGATAGACAAACAGGCAGACAAAGTGAGAAACAGACTTTTTTAGGGTCAAGCTCCAACAAAAGATATTTTGTGCTTAAGGGGACAAAACTTGAAGAAATCTGTTTTAATATATTTTTTTATACATACAGTCTGGGTACACTTAGAGGTGCAATATCCATTGAGGTAGAAGGTGTGTTGTTTGGGTGGGATAGCCATGACAGGAGTATAAACGAGGCCCAGCTCCATGATCCCTGCATCGTACCGCCTCAGACTAGGGGTGTAATGCAATCGTATCCCTGATGAGTCACGGTGGCCTGAATGAGAATTAGCATGGAATATTAAAATATGTCACATACAGTCAGTTTACTAGTAAATCATTTTAAAATACCGAATTATTTTGCACTAAACCAGGCTATGAAGTATGTATGAATGAATGAAAAATCTATTCATCACAAGTGCTGTTCACCTATAGAGCAACAAATTTAACATTTGTGAGCAGGGAATGTAATGAATTACAATAAGATAGAAAGTCAGCAGAGAAATTATAATGTCAAAGAAGAATTAAACAGGTGTAATTGTGTGTTCTTTATCTGGGTCTGGTAAACACACACACTGCTACATTTTTATTCATCTGGTGTTTCTCTTGTGTAGGCCAGAAACAAATTATTAAGACTACTTAGGATAAAAGCTTGCTGATGAAAAAAGTGACTTTAGTCAAGCAATATTCCTAAGAATGTTAAGAGCTGTTCTGGTGATATTTCTGAGCTAGGTTTAAAAATTCAAATCAAGGAGGTTCCCTGGTGGCCTAGAGGGTTTAATTCGCAACATCTCCAGTTCAACTCCAGCTAGGGACTTGCATGTCATCCCCCATCTCTCTCTTCCCTTATTTCCTATTATCTCTATATTGTCAACCCTCTCATAGGCATACAATGCTCCATACATATTTAAACAAAGAAATTAAATCAAGATCACTGAGCACAGCAGTGTAAATATTATTCTGGCTTGATTATTGTTGTTGTTTGCTCTATCTCTGTTGAACTGGAAAAAATGAAGGAAGAGATATGATGATGCACACAATCGGAAAACTGAAAAACAACTCTTAAGCAAAAAAAGATGTGTAGAGAATAAGAAGATAGCTAGGTAGAATGTATGCGTATTCTGAGGTCAGATCAGGATAAGCAAGGCAAAGACTGCAAGATCAAAAGGTATATCTGGAAAATTTTAAATGAATCTGATAATCCTGGCAGTCATCGGGAGAGATGTGTGTAACTGTGTATGCTCGGGTTCGAGTACGTGTGTTTACGTATGTACCAAATATAAGGAGAGGGTTGTGGTAATGGACCTCCAGACGAAGGAACCTTGAGGAACCTGGTCCACCCAGAGGCAGCCCTGCATCAGTAGGATAGTAAAAAGCCTGCAAGCAAACACACACACGCACACACATTATTCATTATGCACAGCTGCTTTGAAGTCGTAGCAAAGACTCCTCTTCACATATCATACAGATGATATTGAGTGTCTGAGTAGTAATATGTACAAAAGTCAAAATACAATGGCATTTTATTCCAGTTATTATAATTTTTTTTTTTACAAATACTGTAAATGTTATCTCTTCACAATAACTTGGTTTGTTGAAATTTTTTGTCAGGCATTGTATTAGAGACCGCCACTTGTGGAGGCTGACAGGTGTTTTACTATAAGTAACCAAACTATAATCACTCACTGCAACTTTGCAGGAAAACACCTTTTTTTTTAGCATCCTTGCTCATTCGTTCAAGACAGACATTGTTATAAGATGACAAAAGAAGTCACCCAGATGTATATTCCTGTGCAAACATGTACCACTTAAGTGTTGAAAGCCATGCTTTTGGCCTTGGAATCTTGATAGGTGTTTGTCAAACTTCCAGATGAAAGAGTTTAATTTCACCCACGGTACTGTAGGATTCCTTAAAATCCACCTCAAACCAGTCTTCCATCCTCTTTAAGATTCCCTGTCAAAGTGCAATATCTAAGGAATTACAATTACATCATTACGTCTTCTTGCCCATACTGCAGAGATGATAGCCTCTCTAGCTCTACTTGTGTGATTCTCTACCATTTTTGATGATGGCCTCTAAAAATAAAGGCTTGCTTACTCACAAACTCCCAACCACCCACAGAATTTAAAATTGTAACATCAACAGATTGTAAGACTGAAGAGGTGTTTTTAAACTGATAATGATACAGAAAACTGAGCATTAACACATTGATATAAATAATTTCAGTCTTTGCTCTGGTTATGTTCCCTGTTGAGAACCTTCAAATTTCTATGAGGCCTTTTGGGATCTGTGAGCTGTTAATTGATTATTTCTAAACAGAGAAATGTTGTATTCTCATCTGAATGCACCCTCAGGGATGCTAGTATATTTTCTTTTTCTTCCTCATTCACTTCTTGGATTCTGAACTGTTCTGCTTATCGTAGCAAGAATTCATCTTAGAGTAACTGCTAGCGCCATGGGCGTCAAACCTCCACGCTATCATCAAGGAATCTAGATTTAATCTAGATTCATCATCAGTGTCCTTCCATATTTCACAGGGAGGTCCACCTTAGGACACTTTTGCTGATACAAACAGTTTGTAATGGAAGAAAGAATTGTTTTATTTAATCATGTCGTAACAGTAAAATCCTTAGAGACATGCTTTTTTCCCCTACACACACACACACACACGCACACACCTCTTTTTCTCTGGTGCTGTCCTCTCTCTTCACATTCTGACAGTGCCATACATTATTTTTTCTCTCCTCTTCCAAACTTCCCCCACTCTATTTTCCCCTTTCTCTCTTGTTTTGTATTTTTTGCAAGGCCACATTTCCCTTCTGATGCAGTGCCGGGGAGAATGAAACAACAGTATTAAGAGGTGATGAAAGAGGCCTGAATATTTCCCACCTAATCTTGTCTTCACAGCTCACAGCTCACAGAAGGCATCCTGCTTGTTTTTGTTTGGCTAGCAGATAATCCAATCAGAGAGGGGCCAGGCTGGCTGTGATACAGTGGGGAGCAGAGCAGAGAAATATGGTGACAGGCTCACCGTTCCCTGTCCTCTTTGCTTTATGTGACTAGCAGGCTGCTTGCTTGCTTGGTCAGCTGGCTGGTTGGTAGCCATAGTTCATAAGTGGTGTGATTTAATGCCTGATCGATGGCTGACTGACTAGCTGGCTCAGGAGCTCTGACTCAAAAAGTCAACCAAAAATCTGGAAAAAAAGTTGTACTCCAGTGGTTTCTTTGGTTTCTATTTGCTGAAAATAAAAATCAACTAATGGACTGATCAATCCAGGTTTTTTCTATTTGTTTTTTTTTCCACTGGAGTGCCACCTTTTAGCTGGCTGACTAGGTGGCTAACTGACTGTCAGGACCGTAGCCAGGATTTTAAAAATACTCATAAAGGCCCCTCAGAAAATTTTGATCAGACACCAAAAGGAAAGCCTTTAAAATGTTTTAATTCTTATTAGACTTTCCATACTTTTTTTGTTCAATTACATTGTATGCAAAAGAAAGTAGTCAAACCTTTTTTTGGCCCTTGGGGGCATCAGAACAAGCTGTAACACTGACACTAAAACAAACAGTAGCAAACAGTTGCCTTTAGGACACACAGACTAACGTTAGCACTCCTTTGGAGTCGTGCTTCTGGCAACCTGATGACTGTCCAAGTCCAATACTCACTAGAAATGACACTGATGAGAGCGGATGTGGTGGGCGGGAAAATCTAAAACAATAAGCTAAAAGAGGTGAAAATGCTTCGTAGAGCTGAGGGAAACTTCCAAGTTAGGGGATAATTCTCAGTAGGTTTTGGCACTTTGAACAACCCGTTTCAAAGTACATGTAGTCATTTTATCCATTGTCAATATAAAATATGAAGTAGTTCAACTTTAAATATATATTACTGATTCTATAGAATAAAGAAATCAGCATGTAAAATACTATATGTATACCATATGTATGTGCTAGCAGATTACCGGTTGAATGAGAATATCACCCATGATCAAACCTATTGTGCTTCATAGGGTGCCTCTTTTAAAGCTACCAATGTACATAAATATGTGATTTTCATTCGTGTTTGTGTTGCCTATCCATGTAAAAAATTATTTACATGTAAGTATGCTTCCCACATACAGACTGTCTCTTAATAGACTTGTGCTGTGTGTGGGATGATCTTTCATTTTCTTCTCTCAGTTTTAGGCTTGGATATTACTCACGTAGGAGTTTTTATTTATCTGTCATAATAGGTACGAGGACTGGACCAAAATCAAACTTTATTGCAATTATTTTTTCAATTAGACACCTACTATGTTTATTCTGCTTCATCTGGTGATGTTTGTGTGGGTGCTCCTCTATTGTTTTGCTAATCAGTATGGGTCTTAAATCTTAAGCAAAATGATGGCATTCTGGTTGATTGTTACATCTATAGGGGGCAGTTTTAGAGTTAGGACGTTTATTTGCATGGTATATTTGTGAATATAGCCAGTGGAAGGTCCTCATAAGGATAGAAGAGGGTGCGTGTGGGTGTCTATTTCCCATCATACCTCAGCACCCATAGCCCATGCAGCTATCACATGGCGGCAGAAGTTGAGCTTGCCCGGTTTCATCTTATCATCACAGGAGCCGCTGTACTCTGGAACATCGCGGATATCTGGTGAACATTCAAACACTTCGATGTGATGCACGATGGCCTCGTTACCTGGAGTTATCACTGACTCATACTGGCAGGAACAGAGAGAGGTGGAAAAAGAAACAAGTTAAATGGAGAGGGTCACGTTGTTTTATGTGTATTTATTGCTTAAAGTTGTGGCAATATTGCTACCTCAGAAATGTATGTCAATTAAAACATCTCTGGAATTAATGATATACAACATACTATGCAATAGCTTCCATATATTATTAAACTGTATATTTTTGTACTAGATCTGCTCAAATGTATTCATATCTATTTATAGATGTGTAAATATGGATGTGAGGTGATGTGTTTGTTGTGTTGAGCCATTTCTTTAGATTTATGTTTCTTCTTTCAAACCATGAGAATTCTTGTTAGGCCAAGCTGGTAAACAAGCAGCAATAATAGCTGCTTGTGCACTATCTCCATCTTAAACAGCCACTCTACTGTGTATAAATAAACTCTATGTTAAGTGTTTCCATTTTTAGAGGCATATATACCATAACAATGTGGTTCTTGGGCATGTTTTCTGGCAACTTCTGTATGAAGCACCAGTAGGTGGTCTCTTGATTTGGTATAATGACATTCGGCGCCACAACATCCAGCGTCTGCACATCTGGAGGCAGGGTGGGTGACGGTGTGTCGGGACGCAGCATCAGCACTCTCTGTACTCCTGTGTGGATCTGGGACAGGTTCAGATGCTCGAGCGAGGCAAGGGGTTGATCCAAGAATCCATAGATGATGTGCACAGTTCCCTCCTAGCCAATCAAAAAAATCAGAAAAGAAATCATGTGTGATGGCTACAAAGCAGAACATGAACAGCAGAAATGTGTATTTCGAATGAATCGTCTCTCATGATTATTACTTGGTTGAAATGCCTACTAAGGCAGAGCATTTTTCATTATGTTGTCATAGTGATGAGCTCTGGCTTTGTGTCTGCAACTTAGAGCTCTGATATGGTACCATGGCAACAATGCTTATATTGAGTGCTTCAGTGGAAATTGTTCTGATTCCTTCCAACTTTCTAATTATGTATTTAGTATTTTATGTACACATCTGAAACCATCACCTGTCCATAATAATAAGTGTCATAGCTTTTTTTTTTTTAAATGCACTAAAGACAGCAATGAAAATATCGCCAAAAAAACGCAGAAACACACCCACTCACACACACGGGCACAGTGCAAATACATTGCGTTGTTCTTGAGGTTACACACATGTATGTACTTAAACGCCATCTTTCCCGCCTTTCTCCCATGTTGTCTACGTCTTCTCGGCAACTGTCAAGTTCAGTCAGTTCAGGCGTTATTTTCACTTGAGGCCAAATGTGACCCATAAAGCAACACGTGTGCTTGCCGTTTACATTTATAAGGTATGTAGAGGAGAAAATACAGTTTTAAATGTATTGCACTTTTCATAATGTTTAGTTCGGTTCAATGTGCTCTACAGGAGACAAATAAGACAGCAGAAAGATAAACAGTAACACAATAGGAGACAACTGACAGCAGAGCGCTACAGTAACAGTGTTATAAGGAAGAGAATCACCTGTTGCCTTAGCCAATAAACAAGAGCTTATTCCTTACATTAGGAAGTCCGGCACACATTCTTCAGTAATGAGTCAACAGATGCAGTGCCATGTTTGCTCATGTAGTTTACATAGCTCATAAAAGGTGAACAAACTTGAGATGAAGATAGCAGAGCAAGTCACAGCTATGTCAGCTGTGTGAACCCTCATTTAGTAGTTAGCATAACTTGTTGCAATTAATTCCTGGGGGGAAAATGTAATTTCTGCAAACTGAAGATTCTCATTAAGGTTGTCCAGAGTACCCAGTTGTCGCGGGTACTCGCAAGCAATTTACATTCACAATCCCATTCTGAAACTAATAAGCCCAAAATTCTGCTCTCGTGACATGTTCACAGACACGCACACACACACTGTGAAAGAAAGACTTTACACACCTCTATGAGGTAGTCCCTGGGGTCACAGGTGCTGAACGGCCTTTTGAAGAGCAGGTAGAATCCATCAGGTTTCTGTTTGGCTTCGATCAACTCGTAGTCTTGTTGGCTGTCCAGTGAAACGTGACCCTCGCTGTCGCTCCACGCATCCTGAAGGAGTAGACACACGCAGAAACTTTAACAAGTCAAACCTATGAATATCATAAACACCAAGTAGAGCACATTGTTTTTTTCATCACATATAGTCATGATTTGGTGGGGCAAGATTGGACTATGGATAACCTTTTCTTTACTGCAGATTTGAGTAACAATCGAGGGAGACAGTTCATTTCCATTTTAAAAGAGCAATGGAGGGTGGATTTTTGCCAAGTGAAACTCATTATTCAACGATTTTCTGAATAAATTCCAGGGGAACTCTGTGTCCATGCAAACCAGGTTGGAGAGTAAAGACTAAACAAAGTGCAGCTATAATTTTTTCCAAATTATTCTGTAAAGAAAACTAACCAGTAGTTGAATTTTGTAGAAAAAATGTTTCGCTGAAATGTCACTTAATAAATATCATCAAGTAGAAGAAAAATAATGTTTTTTACTTTTAAAATGAACAAAACAAACCTACACAGTTTTAGTGCCTTGTTTAACGGGGGATTTATGATACAATGAATAGAAAGAATACAGTGAAACAGGCCAGTGTACAAGGCTCCACTTTTCTGCCAGGAGGCTTTGCAACAGCTCCGTCTATCCACTTCTGTTGTTTCTCACATTCATATCTGTCCAGAATAACACCTAAGATCTCTGTCTTTATTTCTGTCTCCCTCTCTGTCCCTCTTATATAACTGTTGTACAAACTACAATGATTCTGACACCAGACAATTTGAAAATACATACATTATATATAAATCTAAAAAAATGCAGGCAGTATACAGTATGTGTTGTGTGTTACTTGTACAGAATATACTAGCCTTGACCTCAGACTGAGAGAGTCAAATCTTCACTATTTAATCAAAAAAAGTTGAGTTCTAAGTATTCAAAATTGTTAAGTTTACGCGTTTTGGTAAGTAAGTAAGTTTTGGTAATAGTTATGTTTAGGTTAGGGTTAGACAGGGCTGCAGGTCAGCTTTTAGTGTAGTTAGGAATCTCTGATGGACTTTCATGTCTGCTTAAATCCAAGTTGGGATGCTTTAGAAAAAATATGTTGGGTTAAAGGAGAGGTTCACATTTTATCAAGTCTATCTTATGTATGTACACTTAAACAGTTTATGGGCACCCTAACCATTCCTCATGGCTATACTGGCATTGAAGAGATCCTTTCCCAATGTGATTCCAATGGTGGGCCCCCTTTACACTTGGTATTAACATGTGATCTGCATCTGGATACATCATTTAGATAATGACATCCGAATCCACGGATGCAGTTACACCTGGTATTAATAAGTGAGGGAAGACTTGCTAGTTACTGCTTATACTTCCAGCTTTTGCCATGCTGATTGAGCACATAGGAAGAGGCGGAGCGATAGGTGACCTTTCAACTTGCTGGGTAGATTTTTCTTAAGAATGTGGTCACGCTGTGTAGATTTCCGCCTGTTTTAGATCTGATCACAGCGTGAGCCTGGCCATTTCACCGATATGATCTCATTCTGATTACAATGCATTCTGCGTGCATTTAAACCTTGCATTAACATGTGTATTTCCTTATCCACATGGGATTTCCAGACACAGATCTCATGTTAAGCATGGTAAAAAAAAAGAAAAAAGAAGATGGGGTAAAAAATCCTTGGATCCTTTGTTTCCTTGGACATAGTTTCCTTGGTGAGCTACAAGTCACACCTAACCAAAGAAAAGAAAGAGAAAATAAAAAAATGTTGTGTCTTCATATCCCTGGTATGTTGGGATAAAATCTTAAATTTTAAGTCTCCATGGGCTGATTTGAATACATTGATTTTAAAAGGGATTTTAGGAGTGCCTGAATTGGAGCATCAAAAATGTGCCTGGCTTTGTGAGAAGCAATGTGTCTGTGTGTGTTTGTGTAAGAGAGAGCGAGAGAGAGGACTGTGGCTCAGCAGTGATCTTTCTTCTGCTGGTAGTTCTGCCCTCCTGAGGGAAGAGAGACAGATGGGACAAGGGGAGGAAGGCAGTCGGTATGCAGGGAGGAGATCAATTTAACAAGAAAATACTTTACAATGATGTGAGTTACATTGTGATGGTTTGATTTTAAACTGCATGGATATGGTACACAGATTTGGGTAACTTAAAGGGAAACAAGGCTGAGTTTAGAAATTAGGCAGAAATGAATGTGGGGATCAAAGCTGTTAATATAGAGTCGCTTTTCCATTACCAGTACCAGTACCTGGTCGTCATAGTGACGCTGCAGGAAACTGCCGTGACGTGATCTTCTAAGCGACACACACCCGCTACCCACACACACAGGACAATGGAGGAAATCGAGTGTATGCTGTTTTTGATCCTCAGGATGTGGCTGTTTCTCACAGCAAGAAGACAAATGTTGTCAAAGGAGAGTCTGCACCTCCTCGTCTGACCACAGCGTATTCTTCCGAGTTGCCATAATAGTAATGGGTGTGCCACGCAATCTCTGGCCAAACTATTTAAAAATGGCAAGGTTATTCAGGATACTCTGTCTGGCGCGTGCAATGATGACGCAGTGAATAGTGACGATTCTCTCTGACCAATCAGCAGTCTGCTGTGTTGTCACGTCACATTTTAGTATCGCCTCAGCTTGCCTCAGCTATTATAGTAATAGTAACATATATATTCAGAAATAAATGTGCTGGCCTCAGATCGAATCGAGATTCCCAGCAGAGATTTTTGTCTTTTATCTCTCCTGAATAAGTCAATAAAACTTTACAAATGGAGTTGACTGTCCATTGTCTGTTTTAAAAGAGATACGTAATTTTTTAATGAAATTTCATTATTATTTCATATTAATAAGAACATTATCATTTTATGTTCCAGGCCTGCAAAGATGTCATTCTCAAAAACAACTTTTAGATTTGGATACAGTATAAAAGTAAACGTTTTTAGCAGAAGAAATCTGCAACAGTAGGTCCCAACACAGGGACAACATTATATCGCCCCTTTGTAACTTTTTAACCCATTAACAATTTTTGTTTTGTTTTACATTGGACAATATTCTCGGTTTCTAGGCATTGATGAGAGAGACTATTTAACACTGCGCACAATGCCTGTAGCTGTGAGTGATTGTTCTGCAAGAAATATTTTGACCTCTTAAATGCCACGACAATGTTGATGTCCTCGGCAGACATTACTGTCTTTCATAGACTCTAGATGTACACTGTAGCCTTTAAAGCGGTCCCTGACCTCTCACCTCAAGATGTATGAATGAAAATGGGTTCTATGGGTGCCCGCTTTATGCTAATAACATGCAGTTTGGGGTGAAACCACTGCCATTGGAATAAAAAAATTTGTTATTTTGACCTATTTGAATGTTTCTACAGCCTGGGGTCCCTAAACAGTATTTGAATTGTATAAACTGGGTATGACTGGAAAGCTGAGATGAGCCCAATATTTATGTGTGATGTTGTGCCCCATAGTAGCCATTTCATTGTAGTGAGACCATTTTTTTAAAATTGACAGCCACTTTAAAAACTTTACAGCCCCAAACTAGAGTCCTAGGGCCTTCAGAGGATGTATGGTTGTAGGTATATTGACAATAATGGGGTTTCTGAGCAATTTCCAGAACAGAAGTGCTCATCATCCAATCACCGAAACCTGCAATTCTTACCGAAATCTCCAAATGTCAAACATTTTTAAGACCAATTTACAGCATGAATTTTTTAATGGTGTTCCCCAAGGTCTTAGTGTCTTAATGTGGTATTATGGAGGAATTTCTGTTTTTTTTGAGTGGTCAAAATGGTTAAATTATGCACCAAATCTGTGTAACAAATGCTATCAACCAAAAAATTGCTGCAACAATGTATGAGACATGATTGAACATGGGAAGGACCATACTATAGTTCCATTGTAATGTTCTATGGCCTGGAAGAGGTTGAAGAGGAACAAGTTGGAAATAAGAACATTTACTTATGACCTGACATTAACCCTGCCGCTCTCTCTGCACTGAAACAGGCGGGTCAATGTGCTGAAACCACATAACAATAGAAGCAAACACAGAGTAATTCCTTATTTGCTGATGGCTTTCCCCATAGTTATACAAATTGCAAATAATTTGGCAAACCAGGTTTACTAGTTCTGTAAAAACAGGGTCATCAAGTTTTCCAGAGAATGTCGTCCATTAACCAACCAATCAGATGATGATAGATACTGTCTCAGTTCTTATGTTAATAGTATGACACAAGTAAAAAGGTTTTTCCCAGGAAGAAGAATCAGAATTGATACTGGATCATTTTCATATTCACACATAACCCCTATGGACAAAATGCAAATGAAAAGGGATGTAAACGGAATTTTTATAGCAAGATAAATTGTTCTTGAAAAAGTATATGAGGAAAATTCAGGAAAAAAATTCTTAGTTGGATTTTTTCAAAAAGCTCGTGTGGCAAAATGAAAATGAGGCATTTTACACATCTTAATCAGCATATAAGATTCGATTTTGATATGCTAATGTCTGCTAATGATTCCCCGATGAACTTCAGCCATTAGTGCAGTTTGAGTGATTTCCAATTAGCAGGGGCCGATAACATCCTTTGTGACTATGTGATCATGAAACAAGCCGTGTGCCGGCTCCTCGTGGAAAAACACCAATCTCATAGCCCAGGAACCAGACTGATGAGGAACACTAAGAAAGAGGGAAACCTCCACTCCTTAAGAACTTTCATGTAATCCCTGTGCATTTATGAATTTGACAAGTGCATACAGAGAGAACATTTGGAAGAGAGAGTGAGAAAGACAGTAAAATGATTTGGTTTCTCAGCTTCTGTTTAGAAACCTGCTTGATATCCTCATCTTCTTAGAGGCAAACCTTTTGTCAGTCTGACTTTTTAAAAATGTAACTCCCCAAATTCTTTACAAATTCAATCATTTGAAAGATTATTCAGACAACACACATTTAAGGCCTGCTTACCCCAAAGTAACTATTAGTTCCAGAGTCCCACAGCACCACCAGGTCAGCATTGGTCAGCTCCCCGTGGTCAGACATCCCCAGGACCATGCCGTGTCTGAGCTCCGCGACCCTCAGCTCCATGTAAACCTCCTTGTCACTGTAGCTGATGTTCCAGGCCAGCTGGAGGTCCCCGCGTGGGTCCAGGGGCACGCGGAAGGGCATGGAGAGAAGTGGGAGAGGGCTTGAGGGGTTTGATTTAAAGCTGGAAATTTCGATAGCATTGCTGTGTGCCTGATACGAAGCCACCAAGATGACCATTAGAGCAGCTAGAGCAGTGAAGTACATGATGGTGACGTCCTGAAGGCGAAGGTTCTTACTGAAGACCTTCATAGCCCCAATGATGGATCTCAATCAGCTTCAGTGTAGTAGCAGACAAATTTTCTCCCGATTAGTTTTTTCTTTTCACCTCTGTTTTGTCTTTCAGTCTTCCTCAGTCTCTTCAGCCAGAGTTGATTTGGAGTTCAATTTAGAAAGTTGTGACGAAGGTTTTTTTTAGTTTCTCCCTTGTTGTGGTCAGGTGAGGTTGTTTATTCATTTCCTCTCAGGTCCTCATTTTTTGAACAGTTTGACTTTCGTTTGAGTACCACTAACTTTCCAGTCTAGGTTTCTCTGTTTCCAAGCCCTTGTGGGTATTGTCTCTTTGCACTGAGCAATGGCTCTGTCTCATTCCCCTCCCTGGTTTTTAAGAGACTCCTCCCTTGTGAGTTGTCTGTTTCTATCCAGCCTAATAGTATTACATTTGTTGAGGAAAATTGGATTGTATCCCTTAAGCCCTGGGGTCAACCATGATTCTGCACATCTGCCAGGCCCTAATTGGTCCAAATTCAACGATGGAAATTATCAACGACAATCTGCTTAGACTAAATAATCTTTATTGGGTGCTCCATCTCTGTCTATTTTTCTTTCCTTTTTGTTTTTACTTTTGTGAGCATGTATCATATATTTTCTTGTACATTTCCTGACAAAAACTATTCCACACACTATACCTTTCAGCTGGCTTGTTGGGTTTTTGATTCAAAGTAGATTTAGGGGGCAGCCAGCACTTGTAGAGGCGTAAACACATAAACAAGGCATTAATGCATTAGGCCCTTTCCTTAAGTCACCGCCTAAGGCTGCAGAAGACCTAATCCAACTGTCAATTATGGGTTTCAAAAGCAAGAGGTACACATTCAGGTTGGTTTCAAAGGTTAGTAAAGCCCCTGTAGAAAGGTGTGTGTGCTTGTGAAACACTGCTCTTCAGGTTGTCTTTGCCTTCGGCACACATTCGAGAATCAATACAGTATAAAAAGTTTACACACGGAGCTTGACATTACAAAAAACTGGAATTACAAGAAAACAACACAGAGTCAAAGAAAGAACTGTAGAAAATCTAAATGAAGTAAAATAAAGTTTAAAAGGCAGAAATGCAGGCACAAAGTTTTATAAAAACACAAAAATAGATTAGAGAATGAAAACAAATATTACATGAGTTTATGTGCAATTAATTATATTTATAGCACCACCCCCTGCACCCCCACACTATGGAGTGTGACACAGACAGAAAGTCAAGAATTCTCCATATACATTTAATCTGATAAAAATAAAGATTATTTGTAAACTGTAGCACTTCTCAAAACCAATGTCACAGAGTGCCTCACATAAAGCAGACAATAAAGAACTAAAGGAATTCAACAAAGTGGAATAAAACCATCATAATATAATAAAGCTACAGTACTCTGAATGTATAATGTATAGCTCAGGGGTGGTCAACAATGTGCTATGGAGATCCAACACCCTGCAGGTTTGAACGGGACATTTAAACAGAAGACATTGTGACATGCCACAGTAGGAAAAGCACAGGTGTAAAACATTTTTTAAAAGGCTGAATTCCATTTAGCTGCTTCCGTTTCAGGTTCTTGGGTGCATGCTGCCTCACTGTCACACTGTCATGGCTTACTTGAATAGAACAGAGCCATCATTAATTTGTAACACCTGTGCTTTTCCTTCTATATGACAAGTCAAAATGCCTTCTGTAAACAAATTCTTTTCCAGGTGATTTCACTGACATGTTCTTTTCCTCACCTTTAAGGAGTGTTAATCAGTCTGTGGAGTCTCTGGTCGACATGAAAACCGGCAGACTGCTGGCCCACCATGGTACATAGGTACTGTGTCATTGTTCTTTCTATATTATGATATTTGTCATGGTATTGGATTTCTTCAGAATCATATATGCCTTTAACAAATGAATAGGGATAAGTACAAGATGTATGGATGCAACCTCATTTTTGCAGTAGTTCAGCCCATCTCTTTTCATGTCCTTGTCTAATGGGATCATTCAATACATTACAAGTTCCAGTGAATTCCAGAGAAAGCTCATCATCAAATGTGCTGTATGTGCTGAATGCAAATTCTGCGTGTGCTGGATTCAGTTCCATACATGACATCAAACCACTGAATAATTTTTCTGGAAGAGGCTCATAAAGGGAAAGGTTTGGATCTGAGCAGGAAACAGAGAGAGCAGAACAGAAAGGCACAGGCTGGTATCATGTTGATGTAATAAAGACCATTAGTCCCTGAGGCTAAAGCAGACATGTGTGTCCTTCTAATGTCTCTGGCCTTCACGTGAGGCTCAATATCCGTCTCTTTCTCTTGTCTTTTTTTGTTTCTTTTCACCTTTTACACCATCACATTTCTACCTCTTTACCAGTCTGTCTCGCTGCCCTCTATTACTGCTGATCACCCTCTCCCACTCTCTTCCCGCCCTCTCATTACTCTTACATGCGCACTTATCTTTCTGCTGCCACTACTGATGTGTCAGCAAACATAAACGAGACAAGACGCCGTAAAGTCGGCTGTGATCTGGAGGGAATGGCAGAGAAACAGGGGGATAGGATGGGGGATTGCTAGGGAAGAACAGATTTAGGGAGAGAATGATGGTCCATTGTGTAATCATGTCTGTGTGTGTTTATGCAAAAAGCCTGGGGGTCTATCTGACATTATCCTGCCTAGAAAAATCCAGATATTGCCCCACAAAACTTTCCCATCATGCTTTGATTTCAGTTTGGGAGAAGCTCAGGCATGGACACACAGAAACACACACACACACGCACACACACACACACACACACACACACAGAAGCCAAGACAATTATTTGACAAGTGATCCATAGCTCACGCACATAGATTTATGTGGTGTGCTATGCATTGCATTTTGTGTCTGATCGCATTATAAGTTTATTATATATCATATAGTCCTGCAACATGTTCATCTTTTAAAGAAACCGCATCAGAGATACATTGAATTGATTTAGCTCGATGGTGACATGTGTCTCTTGTATTAACTTGTAGGATTACGTTAATTATTAGGTTAGCTAAATACTCCATATTGTCCCTTTATTTATACAGACATAGGACAAAATAACATTACACGAACACCTTTTGATGTAATACAATATCACAAAAAACAGCCTCAATAACTATGAGAGAGTCGACTCAACACATAAATAAATAAATAGTACTTTATTCAACAATTTTCTGATAAAGTCTCAAACAAGCTTCAAAAAAAGCATGGCTGGTTTAAGAAAAGGCTCTGAATACTTCTACCACCACTGCCAGAGATGCAGAGACAAACAAGTTTTCCCATACTGTAATAACAGCACCTGACCCCAGTTACTAATAACTTTAGTTAGAAATATACACCATACGACTTTTATAGGAAAAGGTCTTCTGGATTTTTACACAGGACTCATATACAACACGGAGCACCATTGTTAGGTAATAATACATAATCTGTCTTAGTTGATGTTGTACCTAAAGCAAGCCTATGCAACATTTGCTGAAAAGCAGCCATTGTGGCCACAAGTGGCAATTACAAGAAAATGGTAAATGCTAAATTGTAGTGTAACAGAACTACAAGACATAAAGTCAGCAAACTGACTCAGTAATGTCAGTTACACGGCAATATCTATGTAAAATTTGCAAACATTAGCTAGTGTACACACCAAATAAGGTTGTAATGAGTGTATTGAGGGTGTTTATTATTGATCATAAATTCAACTTTTCTTTTACACCAGGGAGATGGTGTTATATCTTCTTTTTAAAGTTACATAGGTACTTTTAGGTGGTCAAATTCCTTACAAGTTTGCAAATACTCAAACCACCAAAACCAATTCACATGTAGAAAACCTGGGACATTCACAGCCCCTAGGGGTTTAGGGCCCCAGCGCTGTTGCCTACTTTGCCTGTTTGGTAATCAAGCTTTGACAAATGATTACACTCAATTGCAGGGGTTGATGTTATTGCACACACCCCTATTCAAAGATAATACAATGAAAGCCTAATTTAAATTCTGCTACTGAATCTTATTTTATTTGGCGCAAAAAAGAATAAACGCTGTGAATGTGAGATGAGCTGCCTCTTAGCCACTCTGACAGACCTCAGCCGGCGCACACACACACACACAGAGAGAGAGAGAGAGTGACTGAGAGGAAGGGATGGATAAAAGCATAATTCACCTCAACATGACCAATTCAACCATCTCATTCTCTCCTAATATAAATATTTCAACACTGCACTCTCAAAGTGCACTAATATCCACTTCTGTGAGTTTGAATAATGAATGCAATAAAAACTCACACTGCTACTCTTAACGCTGCCTCAAACCGCCCCTCAACTCATCTGAATGGGAGAGGCGAGCCATTGTAAGGGTGGATCAGATAATCAGATGAGTGAAGAGTTTGGAGAGGAGAAAAGAGAGAGATGATGGAGAAAGAAAAGGAAGTGGTGGAACAGTTCAGGTTCAGAGGAGGGGGAAAGAGAGGCACATGGATCACATGACAGAGGGTAACAGTAAGAAAGTCTGTCACATCCATGGATGGATTCCTAATCTGTCCTGTAGTCAGAGGTAGAGCGATAGAGTCAGAATGAAAAGGACAAGAGACAGAGGGAGGTACACAGAGAGAAAAATGATCCTTCCAGGGATAGTTGTGTCCATCGTCCTAATGGGATTTAATGAATGTTTTGTTCCAGACAGAGGGCCAGTTTGTTTTTCCACCTTGGCTGAACCTTGGGCAGAGGACGGGTGTAATTTCCTAATTATCTTTATAGAGTTGGCTGTCACATATGCATACAGCTCAGGTGATTAACTGCTGTGACTGTAAGTGGGAAGCTTAATGAATCTCCTCTAAATGCTGTTGCCGCTTCTGGTTTCCAGTGTAATAAGAGGAAGTAGTGAAGGTCTGACTGACTTTCAGGTATAGGCTACACAATTGGCTGTGTAATGGTTGCTGGTGATACATTTACAGAGTTTGTCGGAGGACTCACACTTCCTCTCAGCTATTTCTTCTTCTTACTGCCCGAGCACCTTTTCTGTTATTTCTCCGGACTTGTGATGCAGAATTTTTGACACAACTCATTTTATATGCATGTGTAGATGTGTTTGTGCAAGTCTGTAAAGCTAGTGCACTTCAGCATTTTTATTATTATTTTTTTTTATGTAATGAAAATTTCCAGCTACATCCCCTCATTGAAAACTCAGCATCCTTGCATCAAAGCTTACAGACTTCTGCTTGGAAGTCAAAGGGGGACTTCATCCAGCATCGTGCCCCTCTTTTTATTCCTCTCTTGTCTCTTTTCTCTAGCACCCATAGCCAATCTGAGCCTGTGACTAAAGCGCCATCTCCCAGGCTGTACACTCCAGGCTGCATTTACTCACTGGGTCTGCAGGCGCTAAGAGCCACCTCTGAATTTAAAGCCATTTCACTCGTCTCCGCGCAGTGCCGTCGCTCTGCAGGAATCAGCAAATATTCGGAAAACCAACTACCGTGCATCAAATATAGGCTACAGTAGCCTATATTATCTGGGACTGGCCGGCTGCAGACACTTTGTAGCCCTAGAGCGAGTGCTTGCCAGCTTGCTTTTAGCCAAAGATGGGATGCAACGAGAGAAACACACTGGAGCGAGGAAGGAGATAGATAAATAGATTAAAGCGTGCAAAAAAACCCCAAACCCTCGCATCGATTAGCCGCGGAATCCGGAGCAGCACTACAACAAAGAGGCTATCTGACCTCGACCTCCTCGAACGGTGGGAAACTGGTTGTTGAAATGGAGATGTCAAAATGTTCTATCATCCCGTCTCCTCCTCCAACACACACACTGCTGAGGCTGCTGATGATGATGTTTGCGTAGGAGTGTTTTATTTTGCGGGCAGCCGTTGGTAAACCAGTCTCTACTGTTCAAACAACTCCAGACAAGCGGTGGATGGAACTGTGTGCGTGTGTGTGGCTGGCTGCCTGCTCCAAACACATCTTTCCAGAGGTATTGTTTTTGGAGCTCATTTTTGCGTCTTTGGGGTGTTTTTCAGTTGTCTTTCTGCGAGTCTGGAATTGGACAGAAAACGTTTTGCACGCGAATTGCATCTGGGAAAGTAGTCTAGAAGCAAAGAATACGAACATTAACGTGGACATCTCTGGCAAAGGACGCATGTGCTATTTTGTCTTTTTTAATTAACAACCAAAGAGGATCAGGCCCAGTGTCGAGCTCCATCTCTACTTCGATAGCAGGCACTTCACTATTTTGTTGGTTACTTTGCCGACATTGGCGGCTTTTTTTGTGGTCATTATTGGTTTCATTATTCAGTGAGTGAGGTCGACACAAACTACAACCAGCAGAGGTCGGGACCTGAGCACCAAGGAGCCACCACAACCCTAAATGTGACCCGGTGAATTCCTCTTATCTCTGAAGGTAGGTTTCTTCACCCTGAGAGAAGGTTCGTCTTCTGCTCCATTCACTCATTCATATGTTGGATTTTTATATATTGGTTTCACTTGTGGCAAAACGGATACATCTGTTTGTTGAGTCATGCATGCAGCTGAGAAGTTCTGCTTGTTAGAAAATTGATATGATTATTGCTGAAGTCTGAAGCAGAGAAAATATTTAGATAGATAGATAGATAGGTGATTGGGCTGAGAGGCAAAGAGCCACACTTGTCTGACAGCAGGATGTGAGGAATCTGCTTTTTTCTCCTTGTTTCATCCAGAACATTTATAATTCATTATAGTCCATAGGCCTATACACAACATTCAGTACAATGTACATGTAGCAGAGTGTGTTTCTAGGAGCTTAAATTAAACCATGGCCAAGATAAATTAGCTAAAATGAGAAGATGAATAGATATACAAACATGCAGAAAGATGGATGAGAAAGCTGGCTTGCTTGCTGACCGACTTGCCACATGCTGACAAAACAGCATGGCTTGTGTGCCACAGCTACTGTCACCAACTGTTAGCCATGGTCACATCCAAACGGTTCACTCCAGATATTTTTAGGCAGGGTGGAAATGCATCTCAAGTAGCATTAAGGCCGTGCAACATGGAAAACATTCCACTGAATGCGGTTAAAATGACAAAATATTTTAGGCAAGGGAACACACCTACCAAGCCACCTTCTGGGTGTTTTGGAAACACTGTGGTGGATGAAGTAATAACTAACCAGCCAACTAGCTGTGTGATTGAATTGTACCTCATACAGTATTTAGATTTGATAAAAGAAAATACTTTCTGTCTCTAAAAACAGCACAGGGGCAGAACACAGGGGAGCAGTCAATTGGGCAAGAATTTGCACAACCCGCCTTATAAAAATATAGAGATTTAAAATCCAACAAATTTTTCATATGCAGTGATGATAACCCCAGACCTGTGTAGTTTATGTGTCCTGAGAGTGACTGGGAACAGTTATGACATAAATCTTCCTTCTCTGTAGCAGATGTATTTTGGTAATATAGTGGAGGGATGGACCTTAAGAGTCTTGGGGTAGATTGCCTGAGATTAATTTTAAGTAAAAGCACTTTTTAATACTTGCCAGATTGGAAAATAACTTCTTTCATATCATCACAATGTAATGCAACCTGTTAGTCTATCAAAACTTAATTGTGCTGCTTCAGTCCAAAGCCTCGCTTCAGGCTCTGTTGTGTGCTTAAACTACCAAAGGAGGAATAATATTCATGTGTATCAGCAGACATGATTTTGAGTTCAAATGATTTACCTGAGCTAATCTACCTAAATGCCTCACCTCTTACTCATGCACTGTCAAGTAGAAAAAACCTGACAAAATGAGTGGAGAAAAACAATTTGTGCAGAAGCTTCCATACAGGGCATGAAGGGTCACTGATATGAGAATGATGTGAACCATATCTCAACGCTCCGTCATCAAAATACCAAACGAGGGAATATCTTGGAATGGTTTTCATCTCCCTCCAGTAGAGTTACAGAAAGGCTTGTGGTGGCAACAACACTTCACTAAAATGTAGGTTTTCCTTTTAATTTCCCGGGGGTAAAGAGGGCTGAAGGTTGCACACTTACTCAGATTAATACCTGGGAGGCCTGCTGTATGGCTGTTCATTGAGCTACAATGAATTCAGTTATGATGTCAGTGCTTCTATTATGCCCATCCTGCGCTAGTTTTAGCATCACAGTGACTGGTTTTAAACACTCCATATCATATATCATATCATATCATATTATATCACCTAGTCTAACATAGTATGGCCTAAAGTTAATATAGGGAATGACAGCTGAGACTAAATTCGTGTTGTGGACTAAAAATAAAAAAAATACACACACACATACCTACCGTGCTTCTAGAGGGCCTACAACAATGAAAGACAAGGCGGGGCTTGTGTTCCCATGGCGACTTCCTCAGTGACCCTCGGAACAACCTTGGCCCCCTGGGAGATCAGTTGTGCGCACACACACATACACGCACACGCACACACACACACTCAACTCCCCCTCGGAGCGTGACTATGAGTGACTGTGTGTTTCTTGTCTGCAAGCTGCTGCTTTACCAGCCTCTCAGTCATTACAGAGAGACGAGGAGGAGAGAGAGGGAGTTGAAGGACAAACAGATGAGTGGGATGGAAAAGCAAATTTCAAAGACAGATGGGTGATGAAAAAAGATGAAGAAAGGTGTAGAGAGAAGAACGCATATAAAATAGGAAGAGATGGAAAGAAAAGAGGAGTAGGAGGGAAGATTCAAAAACTGGCAGAATAGTCAAGTGTGAATGCAGTTACAGAGGCAGCATATACGTCTCTTTTGTTTCTGGGCATTTAAAGTGTACTCACATATCAGCTTAATTACCTTTAAAATGAACTATTGGGAGGAGGGATCATAATAGATCCACTGTGGTGGAGATAAAGAGGATAAGTGGAGTGGATGGATTGAGACTGGGGGAAGGGAATATGGCTGCTCAATGATCATGTTAAACAGTCACCACCCGTCTCTCCTCCCCTCGCAGCTAGACCCTGACATGCTCACACATCACGCTCACCCTCATGCGCAGATGGGTCCCACGCAGACACCGATATCACCAGCGCACATGTCCGGGTGAAAGCGCACACACATGCACAAGCCGGTGATCCGCTACCCTCATCCCAATGAGTGATTGCAAAAAACTGAAGCTCACTCCAAGGAGTAGAAGGGAGGTGAGGGAGGCAGGGAAGGAAAACAGGATGAGGGCGAGGAGAAACGGCAGCAGAAGAACAGCTGCTGTTCCCTTCCTGTGCCTTGTCCATGGATCTCCATGATCGTGTGTCTGTGAATTTACAAGCACATAAGACATGAATAGTGTCAATAATTGTATCAGTTAATATGGTAGGGGTTAGGGGTTCTAAGATGGGGCTCGTTTCCATAGTTTTGGACATAATTCCTAGTAACTTAATTGCTGCGCTCTGGAGACAAGATGACATCACTAGAATTAGGCCAAGCTAAATGAGCAGTCAGAACATCAGACAGGTTGCAAACAAACCCCCATTTATCCCAGTTATCTAAAACAAATTAGTTTTAAGTTTGAAATGTCCATGATAGTCAATCATTACACGGAAAAACTGTGCGCTCAAAATCACGATAAATAGGCAAGGGCAAAGATGGTCCTGGAGGTAGCTCTGAAAATAGTAACAGGCAGTTTGGGGCAATAATGTTAAGATTGACTTATTTTTGAACTTCTAAATAAGTGAGACAATATGGTGGAACTGGGGATTTTCTTATAACCTGTCAAATTGTTAGACCACTTGTGTTACTTGCCCTAGTGGACCCTGATGTTGCTGTGTTCCTAGATCTCAGCACTGGGTTTGGTAAAATTATTAAAATTTTAAAATAACTGGTCGAAGTGAAAACTGAAGCTGCAAAAATAAGTTGTTGTGGAGATGTAGAATTTTCCTTTAATTCTTGCACAGCTGGTCTGTCTGTCTATGTGGCCTGCGGCATGCTGCATACATTACACACTAAATATAAAGGCAGATGGCATACTGCTCAGAGTACATTTACAAGTTGCATGATGTCTGTAATTACAACCTACAATACACAGTACATTTCAGAGAAGCCTCTGGGCTTTCTCATTACAAACTTTATGGTCCAAGGCCTTTTTTACAAATCCTACATGCTCATTATAGGAACAGCCAAGATTAGCTGTATAATAAATCTGAGACTAAAAAGTTGCAAACGTCAACATGCTCTTTTTGGAAAGTGATGAAGCAAAAAGAATTTAAGAACAAGCCAGCTCAGCAAGGTCATGACTTACTCTGCCGTAAGAGTTGATCACAACTAAAGTGCACATGAGAGGAGAGATTCTCATTCATAAATTCCTCTCTTTCTGATGCATTCTGTCTTATTATGCATCTCTGCAATTCTGCCTGATTGCCCTATGCTTCATGTTTATCAGCTTAGAGATTAGCATACAGTGAGTGAGCTAGAAAAAGTCTGTTCAAGTACAATAAGGCTAGAACTTTTAAGCGTAAACCACCCACTCAAAAAACAGAAAAGGCGACGGTGAAATGTCAGTCTGTAATAGCCCCGTTACCATAGTAACTGAAGATCTATTCGTACTTTTACACACACTGCCTATTGAGCACTGACCGTTAGCACTAACAACCAAGCAATCATCAGCCTTAGGCTTTTGACACATTTATTTCAACCATTTATACATTTCATTGAGGACATGTCCATCCATCTTCTCTGCTGCCTTTTCTTCTTCATTTGTTCTCAACATACTTCTGCATCTTCCTCTCCTTTCTTGCTGCATCTTCTCCGGCCTTTTACCTTTTTTTTTCCAGTCTGCACCCACTAATCACTCTCCTTCATGCTGTCTCCTTCCATCTTGGCCCTCCCTACCTCTTTCTTGTTTCCTGAGTTTTGATCATACATGTCCACTTTTGGTCTTGCATGGACGGTTAGACTTTTAAAGGCACACACACATGCAAAGAGTAAACTAATCAAGCACAATACTGGAAATATGCATTTGATGTTTACTCATCACGTGCATGTGATTTCCCCTTCCAAGACATCTTTCCTGATGGTTAGCAGTGAGGAGCTTGATGCCACATACACAGAGATATGAGCAGAACATTGTTTCTATTATGTCACATATGTACGTCGTGTGTGTTTGTCAGATAAGAAGACTAAGGAAAATTCAGAGATTAAGGATGCGCATAACTCCTTTTTCCTAGACTAATCCTTTTCGGCAGGCAGTAGATATTTATCAAAATTGCACATTTTTCTACCCAAACACAAGCAGATAAAAACATGAAGACAAAAATATAAGAAGATGCGATGTTCACTGTGCAGGATTTCACATCTGAAGTAAGTACTGATTTTCACACTGCTCTAATCAGTCGCTTCATGGGAAGCGTTTAGAAGAACATTTATGTTAACTTCTGGCTGTGCTCTGCAACAAGTCCACCAAACTAAACATTATGAAGTTGGGTAACAACACATACAGTATGAGTAATGTCAGGGCCTTTCAAAACCATTACAATTGACAATTGACAAAAATTATTCATATGACTTTTCTGATCTGACATTGCTTCGGTTAGATTTGCGCTCAAAATATACTTGGTTAAGATTAAGATAAGATCATGGTCAAATAACCCAAGATTGACTGCTGGTAGTAAACTGGATGCAACCAGTGATCTATAGTGTCAAAGTCACATGCTTTTGCGGTGCTATAAAAACATCACATTACACCTTTGTTCCTGACAGACTAGAGTCGTAATTTCCACGGACACTAGAGGCCTTTCTCAGGTAAAAGTAATTTTATCAATTTTAACAAACAACAAATGTTGTCTTTTTTCAAATAAGTGAATTTGAGCGGGCAGCCTATAGAAGATCAAGACCAAAGGAGTGTTAAGTCTGACATTAAGAGCTCTATTTATGTCCAGATGCAAGATATGAAGCTTGAAAGGCACGTTTTTGTGCGTATCTGAGGGTATCTGTGGGATTTTTTGCACTTTGCAATTATTCATCAGTGCCTTAGATATGTAGTAACGTCTGACTCTCTTGTTACTGTTCTGAGTTGTGTAACTTGTTGTAAATATCATGTTTGCTTGACAAACTGTGGCTTTGAATATGCAAAGTTACGCACAGCATGATTTATCAATCTCTGTGTCAGAGGCGCTGTCTTTGCTTGTGAGTGGCACTGCTGTTCAAAGTGATGTTTAAAACAGAGGCCTGCCCATGCTCCCTCAGGCAGTGTAGAGCAGCTGAGAGCAAGAGTGATGGAGAATAGAGAGGGAAACAAAGACAGTGAAGTTAATGGAAGGAGAGGCTAAACAGACAGAGAGAGGCCACAGGGAAAGAGATGACAAGAGAGCAGGTGGAGATAAGAGTGAGGCAGTAGAAAGCAAAAGCAAGGGAAAGATGACAAAAAAATGTATAACACGACTGGCAGTGTGCCAAGAATATCGATGGGGATATAAAAAGATGAAGAAGAGCAGCAGAGCAGCACAGGTGCCCAGCTGCCCTTTACAGAAAGCTTTTTGCTAGGAAGAGGTGAAGAAAAATATACTCACACACAGGCAGATGCAAGGCAATTTAGTGTCCTCTTATTCATGAAAATACATAGATAACTTTAACGTTAACAAACATGGGGACTCCTGTGCTCTCTCTTCTCTCCTCTCCTGCCGTATGCTTTGTCAGCTGTGTGCAACAACAGCAGCAGCAGCTGGGGTTATGTAGCGGTGAGCACTAAGATAACCAGGTTATGATGTTATAATATGACTTGACCTTCACTAGACCACCATCTGCAGGCATGTGTGTGTGTGTGTGTGTGTGTGGGGGGGGGGGGGGGGCTTTGCAAAGTGTAGGTAATTATCCCTGCAGTACTGTATGGTGAATTTTAATGCACACATTTAGATTGAATATCAGATGAAATATCCATTATCCAGTATGAGGACATTATGACTGATCAGGTTACGTGTCCTTGACTTACTCAGGGAGCTCAGGACTCACACTGTCTGCAAAAACATCTGCCTGTCTTTCAACCCTTTCTCCTCTCACACACACAGGTCACACAGGTGCAGGCATTTTTCTTCTGATTTAAAATATTTTTTTATAGAATAGAGAGAAAGACATTTTGATATAGTTAGAAA
The DNA here is from genome assembly GCA_011952105.1 of Coreoperca whiteheadi. Taxonomy (NCBI): domain Eukaryota; kingdom Metazoa; phylum Chordata; class Actinopteri; order Centrarchiformes; family Sinipercidae; genus Coreoperca; species Coreoperca whiteheadi. The sequence continues at coordinate 12,788,675 of CM022482.1, read as the reverse complement.
ACGTGAAAAGGGCTTCTGTATGAGCTGTGGCTATACTATTGTATCCATCAAGGACTGTAGATAGCAAGAAATGTTTGAAGCGTTACAGGTTGCCCTCAACTTCAGTTTAACTCAGAGAAGTACAGTAATGCCACAAAAGATATTTTCACATATAAATGCTGGTTTCATGTACCCATTTTCAAGACTCAGACCTTGTGGTGAAAAACGTGGGTGTATTCTTTCTGTTCACAACAAAACGCTAACCCCTTTTATACAACCCATTCAAGGCAGGAATGTTAAATGTTAATAAAATGTACCAACACAGAATGGTAGGGCATAGTTTTTCCGCGGCAGCCGAGGTAGTAACAAAGCCAAATCGACGTCAGTGTAAAATAGGGGATAGGAGAGGACAGGACACACTAGATGCCGACGCTGTTGTGTTGCACGTCATGCCTCTTTTGCTTCTGGAACGCACTGAAGCAGCATTATGCCTATGTTGAGTGCTTTTAAATAATTTCCACAACACCGACGTTGTTTGGTTCAGTGTAAAAAAGCAAACCGCCGTAATTGACAGGAATTCTTTATGGCAGTATTGCGAGTGTCTGTTTAAAAAGGGCTTCTGTTTGACAAGTTGATAGCCAGTAACACAGTGGCGGTGACCACGCATGATAACTGTACAGCAGGGGCTTTGCACGCACAGTAGCAAACAAGATAAGAAATGAAAGCTAACATTACCTGTGAACTGTGAAATGACTTCTTCCAGATATTTGCTTTTCTGAGTTGACTTGCTGCAAGGTAGGGAAAACAAAGGCATGTTGAATCCGGTTTTCAGTGTAAACTACTATATAAGAACTAAGCTGTAAATGTACATCCATGCCTATACCTAAATGGAGAGAACTACTTTATATCCAAAGTAAACCTACAGGTACAGCAGCCCTGTTACAGTCATATAGTGAGAAGACTGAAATTTGAAAAGGTACAAAATCTTGCAACCAATGACTTTTAGTGAAGTTCTTAATGTAAAATACAGCATTTGATCTCAATTTGATCCCCTTTTCTAAGAAGCCAAATAGGTTCAGATGTGACCACACTGTATCATTCTGGTATATGTGAAATTGTTGTTTTAATACATTTGTGTAATCATTTTATTCATTAATATAACTTTATACAGATTTTAATACAGAGCTACATTTTATAGCCTACTTTGCTGTGTAGAGATTAATAAGCACGATACGTCTCCAAAAAAGTACTTGTACTTGTTTACACGGGTTTGCGCCTTGCACATTTTGTCATATATGCACATTGGCAGCTTATCTGAGACACATTGAGATGTTTCAAGACACATTTTCACCAGCCAACCCAAGCTAACTAAGCTAACCAGTACCCAACCCAGCACAAAGTATGGAAAGTTATCTATCTAAAATTGTAGTTATCTCATTGTCAAGTGTCAAGGAGCAAATGAAATTTAATGGTGTCTTATCTAATTCAGGAAGAGGAAAAGGAATTCAATTTATTTTAGGGCATTGTATTACCCTGGACAGACCATGTAGCTAGAGGCAACATTTGTATGTGGCTGTGTGTCAGTGTGTGTGTGTGTGTGTGTGCGCGTGCGTTGGTCCTTACATATGATTACACTTTTGGTTATTTTGCAATAACGTATTAATCTCTCATAAGGGCAGACTCAGCACCGTATTATCTGCTTGGTGTTTGCATGGGTAGCATTTTTTAACACCGGGAGGTCCTTATGGAGCTCTGAGTGTCACAACAAACTGTCTCCTCTGTCACTGCGATTTCTCAGGAGCAGACTTGACTGACACTGAACTTATAAACCAGGAGTGAACCAGTGGCAGGCAGCAGCTACTGTTATGATCCTCGTTAGAGTTAGAATAGAATCAAATAGAATAGAATAGACACACCTATGTGCACACTATACACATGCAGAGATTATGCATTGCCAAGGGTGAGCGAAACGTTCTGAGATTTGGTTTGTTTGTTGCTTTCATTATTTTTAGTATGATATATGAAAAAAATTAACAGTGCAGAGAGTTTGCATAATTATCTCTGAAAGGATTTATATTCTATTATAAACAGCAGTTTATTTCTAAAGGGCCCTGAGTCTGCAAACACTGTTTCATTAGAGTGAAGTTCCTTGAGATGTGTGAATGTGTGTGAGAGTAAGTGAGTGTGTGTGAGGAGGAGATGTTGGAATAAATAGTTTGCTCTACATGTATTCATACACAGACATAGACAAATATGTGCACTTTCCTCAACTATGACCTATATATTAAACAGAGGTATGTACACAAATGCAACAGTCTATCTATATTCTCAAGTAAGCCTGTTTTAGTCAATGTGTTGGTTGCAATTGTTGCTTGATTACTATGTGATTACCATTCATCCATCTGGTGGCGCTGGGCCATCACTGAGCCTAACAGACTACAGTTTTTGCAGTGCATTCAGCACTGTTAGCACTAGTCAGGGCTCATCAGTGGCAGATCATGAGCATGTTGAATCGACAGAAGAGGCAGTCTGAGATATTGTAAACATTAGACAGAGCTAGTTGGGTTAAAAAACCTTCGATTCCAATATTTGTTGAAGCCTTTTTTGAAGGTTACTTTTTCTCTCCACTAGTGGGTTATAGTTTATCAACTACATATCTATAACCAATCTGTGTGCTCTGTAAAATAGTATTATTGTTTAAAGTGATGAAATTAGCTAATTATTTAGGGCCAAAAGTAAAGATTAAGGCCTATAGAGCAACTGTCACAGCCTTTTAAAAACCCTGAACTTGTGCACGTATTTCCATGATGAGAGCTGAAGGACACCTTTTTACCGCTTGCATCACTCAGTTTTAGGGCTAAGAACTGCTCTTCAATCCATCATCTGTGAAGTTCAAAGAAGTGTAATATCTCTGAGCCAACTTTAGTCCCTGCTGGTGCCAAAATTATAGCCTGTCATACACAGACTAGTGGTATTATTTGCACAGCAGAGGGTAGAGCATGGCATGGAAGAGGGGAGGAGCAGGAAGTGCAGTGGCAGACTGACAAAATCTGATTACATGCAATTATTTTTGAGATGATATGAAAGTGAAAGCTCATTTTCTTTAACCATTCAGGGGAAAAGACAATTTTGGAAATAAATGATGACAGATAGACATCCTTTTAAAAGTTTTTTTTGTCAAATTTGTATATACAATTCAAAATTCAAATCAAAGTGAAAGAAGAAGTAATGCTTTTAAATTGTTTGCACATTTCACCATTCTTTACACCCTTCTTACTGTAAAAGTGCAGTGAACTGAGAAGTTTGTCTGCTGCTACGTTGCAGACACACACACACCAAGCAAAGGGTGTACATAATGCTTTAACATATTATCACTTCTTTTAGACTGATTTGATGAGAGCCTTTATCTGAGCATTGATGTGACTCATAAAAGCATCCTCATATTGTGATTTAGCTGCACTAAACTGGGAAACAATCCATGTTCTGTTACGTTTCGGTACAAAATATTAGAGATGACTTCATCTGCCATGGATTTGCTAATGGGGAAAAGAGTGTAGATTAAAAGAGACTGTTTATAGCTTTGAGAGAACTGACTTGTCGCATACCAAAGAGGATCTAAAACAACATTCAAAAAGAGTTTCAAATATATTCAAAATGTGTCACTGTCTGCAAACAATTACAGAAGAATGTTGCCCATTAAATGCTGTAAACAAATGTAAAGTAGAAGTTCAGTTTCATCACAGGTTGTCTCAACTGAAAGTGTTTGCTCTGCCTACAAGTTTTTCAAGTTTTTATTCACTGGAATATTGTAGCTGGAACATCATTCATTCCCCTACATGAATATTTAATTTTACCTGTAGTAATTTAATCCATAGACTGAGACAAAACCCAAATTGCCATTTTTAAGAAATACTGCAGGCGATGATACTCCTTTGAAAGGCTCAATTTTCTACAATTCGACAACATTATAGTGTCACAACATTCTCAAATATTCCTAAAAATGAATTGGAACTCCAGAGGAAAATCTAAAAAACATTGTCTAAAAATACAGTATGTCATGGACAACTAAGGGCAGTCATGCTTCCAGTGCATGCACAGTGCGTTTAAAGTTTCAACGGTGCTTCTTACATCAGCGTGCAATTTGAACTGGAAGAACAACTGAGCAAGGTCATTCAGATGAATGAGATACATTTAGCGAGCTGTGTAATTAAATGAAGAGACCCCAGGTCACCATGAAGTATTTTTCAAACGTCCTCATGGTGCTATATTCATTCTAGCCGAGAGCCATTTTTATGATACATCGTTCACTGAGCGGCACTAATTGCAGAAATGTTGCCAAGGAAGTACTAAGACACATGAGACGGATAAAAACTATTCCTGGGTTCCAATCATCGCTACATGAAAAAACTAGTTCCTCTCTTTTCTTCATCCACAATCCCAAACTCTTCCCCTCCCTTTCTTTCCAACAGCCCTTGGGATTTCCCAGATACCTGATTCAAGGTCAGAGTTGGGGTGAGCTCAGCTGGTCAGTGCCTTTCAGTAGAGTGATGAGGCAAGGAGAGTTTTACCTGAGGCTAACTCTGTGTTGTCATTATTGTTGGATGTGGGTGCAGGGACGCAAATAAACGGTGGCAAAAGAAATGTTTGTGCAATTGGTGAAATTTTATGCTGGAACAGGGTGAGCCAGGAGGCTGAGAGGGAGAATCAAGTGATGCTGCAGTCAGGGTCAGTGTATCCAGACAGGATAATATTGTGACAAGGCTTATAGAGGAATTCATAAGCTTATTAAAACATGTGTACATCAGTCTATAAGTGTGAAAGAGGTGGGTTTGTGACAATTTGTTGGGGTCTATATTACTGCTTGGATTAGAAGTTACAAATAAATTAATAAAACATCTGGATAAATCAATGTTACACCATCACATTCCACTGAAATCAAGTACAGAGCTAGGGTCGGGAGGCAATTTGCTTTGCTTAGCATGAAGACTCAATGCAGGGGGAAATAGCTAGTCTGGCTCTGTTAAAGGTTCAAGAATATACCTACCAACACGTCTAAAGTTCAATAATTAACATGTTATATCTCATTTGTCTTATCAGTATACAAACACAAATGTAAAAACAATTTGTAGTTTTTGGGGGAATTACATGCCGTAACTATTTTTTGCCAAACGGTCGGTTGAAGTGATTTCCTTGTCTTGTCATCACAGTGCCAGACTGGTTGATAAGCTGTTGTTCTTTAAGAAATACTTTGAGCATGTATCTTCCTCTAAAGCCATTTTACATTGCTGTTTGTGTATGGATTTAACAAACAAAATATGCCGTGTCAATGAATCAGCTTTAGAGGCGCTAGTAAGCATATTTCTAAACTTTACAGAGAGCCAGGCTAGCTGTTTTCCTCCTGCTTCCAGTCTTTAAAAGCTAAGCTAAGCTAACCGCCTCCTGGCTGTAGATCCACACTGAACTCACAAACATTAGAGTGGTATTGCTAATCTCATCTATCTCGCAGCAAGAAAGCAAGTAAGCGTATTTCCCAAAATGTTGAACTATTGCTTTAAAGCCATACAGATGTATCACAAGCATTTCACAGCAGGATAGGTTGTGCTCCAAATAAAGAGTAATGAAGTGTACAATGTAGATCACAGTGGCATTTCATTATCTTCACGGTGGTGCATTTACTGCATTTATCACTCATAAGAGATGGTAGATAAGATGAATGTTGCATAATAGAAATCTGAATTCATTTTAATTTTCTGATTGCACAGTTTATCAGAGGTACACAAAGACTAATCGAAGACAATAAAGCTGTAATCAAACCGCTTTTGTCACGACACTTGATGAAGCATGGGTCATTGTGTCTTTCTTTATATTAGCAGATTGGAGCTCTGTTATCAAATACTGTTTGTGAGCTTGGAAACATTCACTAAACTTTCAAACATAAATACATTTTTAGGACTTCTTTGGCATGTGTCATTTCCTTAGAGCACCATGTATGTGTGTATGTGCTGTGTCTTTGTATATGGCTGCAAATATATGTGTGAAATCACTCTTTGACAGCGACAGCTGTAATAGAGCTCATCCCATTGTTCTCGGGGCATGTTATTGTCTCTTGTGTATGACTCCAACCCGCCACCTACTGCGTACTTCTTCCCATTCAGCTGAAAGCCTGTCAACAGCCATTATTTCTAGCAAGACCTCTGCTGTGATCCCTGCCATGTTTCATCAAAGCGTGGCAATTTATTCCAAAGCCCACTGTCTGAGCATGTTAGCTAGTACTAAAATTATTGCATGTGAGTGTTTTGTGTGTGTTTGTGTGTGCATGTGCCCACTGCTATTCTTCTTTCGCCTGAAACCTCTTGTCATTCCTGTGGACGAATACAAGCAAAAGAAGCTGAGCAGACAAGTTTGCCTCTCTCCAGTACTATTTCACAATGAAGTCTGAGTTGTGTGTGTGTATGTGTGTGCTTAAACAGTTAACACTGTTCGTTACCTTGCTGTAACACATCCCTCACACACTGTTCTGATTAAGGGAGCCCTAGGAGATACACATTGCCTGCCTGACTAATGCATGTACATGTCTGTGTGTGTACACATGAGTAATGGCTTTTCCCGTGTCATTGTTTGTGTGCATTATTGTTTGTAAGCTTGTCATGATTTGAGAAGTTTTCTGTTTGTCTGTTTTTTCTTCAGTAGTACTACTTAGTAATGCTATACATGCTTATTAATATTTGGCTGTTGTGTGTGTGTGTGTGTGTGTTTTTTTTATATGAGCTATTACTTTGTGTTCTCCTATTAGGGCCAGAGGTTAATGAGTAGATAATATATTGTATTTTAAGAGCATAAAATATTTTGTCTTAGTTTTAAAGTTAAACAGAAAGTGTATATCTGGATCATCAAATCAGCCAATACACGGAAAAATTGTCTCATTAGCTGTATTCATTATGTGAAGTATTATTATAAAACTGAAAAAAAAGGGTAAAAAAAATGCCACAATACTGTATGTACAATGGGATTCCCCTCAGTGTAGCAATCTAATCATAATATGAGTATTTTATATCCAAAATATTTATATTTTGTTGTGTTTGTAAAGCCGCAAAAATAGTTTTTTTTGGCCACTTTGGGAGACTGGAACAACCTGTAAACAAAACAATGACATATTATCACTTTGTAAAGTTGGTGTAGCGAACTTGTCAGCAAACAGCTGCCTATTTACACATCCAACAAACAGAGCAACATTAGCAGTCATTTAAAGTCATGTGTCTGGCCACCTAGTGAATCTAAGTCCAATATTCACTCTTATTTTAGTTCTGTTTTTGGTCCTGAGGGAAATATCTGGCTTTTTCCCCTCAGGGATCAATAAAGTATTTCTGATTCTGATTCTGATTTTGATCCTATTTCCAGCATCGCCTTGAAAAAACACTTTTTTTCCAGATAAGAAGCTTTTCTGTTCTTCAATACAAAGCTGTCCCAACTACATACATTATTTACTAGCTTGTCGCTTGCTTTTCTCTGCAGTGTTAACTATTTTACTTGTGCCTGTATCTACAAGGCAAAATAAATAATAAATAAATAAATAAACTCCACCTGCTCCTTGCTTATAGACTACATCCCAGCTCCCATGGCATCTTGACTTCCTGTCCTCACCTCTTTCTGTCGCTGTCTCTCATGTGTAGATCATTGACTATATATAATACATAAAAATACAGTCTATGGTGTAGAACGATGTAGGTTTATGCACTGCAGCACAGCGCTTCCTATTGGTTGTAAGGCCTGCAGTGTGTTTTCCACTTTAGAATTCAAACTCTACTCCTTGATTTCCAGTTCTTGTTTCCTGACATCAAAAATGTCCCAAATATCACTCATTTCCCCTCTTCAATTGAACTCAAAGCCTTTAAGGCCAAAACGCTCTGTTCTCGTTGTTCCTCTGAATTGATTTGGTTGGTGGACTGTGTGGCCTGCAGATTGGATTAGCATCTAGCTGTATTCCAGCCTGAGGGGAGAGTGGCTGTAGACAGGGCAGATATCTACTGTAGAGAGAGTTTGATCCATTCTAACTTTATAGAGCGTCTCTGAAGAGACATCTCACAATGACAGCTAATATAGTTTAGGCAAGCTATCCACAGAAGTGTTTCAGGGTGAGAAGGTCAGAGCTGTCAGTCACTTGGTGAATAGTACACACTCTGTCTTACAGTAAAGTGTATGTGAGTAGGCAGAGGGATGCTGATTGAATGCATTGTTTACACTAGAATGTGGAAGTGTAAACTGGAACAAAGTCAATGTAAATTGCGTAGTCGGTAAGCAGGAAATAGTATGACTGGTCGGTTAGATTTACCTCAGACTGCTCCTTTTTTTGTGTCCTGACTTTGGCAGTCCTGCTACTTTTTCACTGTTTCTATATTAGGGTGTGTCCATGTCACAGTTGAGTTAGATCTTGACAACACAGGCCTATACTGCTGTGTTATTGCTGCTGATAATGGCTTGCACCACTGAGTCATAGCTTAGCAACAAGCCTGCTGCCCTATTTTTGGTTTCAGGCAATTATCCACAATGCAGTATGATGGGGTGGTCCTATGACACTTCCAGATTGGGGATGAAATGAAGGGGGAAACGTCTGTACCCACATCTGTCAAGTATCTGCAAGGTTGTCCCCAAATATATATGAATGTTACTAAACCTGGCAACAATTCCTTTATTTCATTGTGTGGTGAAATCTGTGCAATGATACAGATACACTCTACTTTTACAGCAGGGACACATGCAAGGCAAGAGGCAAAAGGGCTGCGCAAGACAAACAATGTTAAGTTATGGGATAGAAGGAAAAGATTAGATAAGATTAAATATTTTAGGAATGCACAATTTTCTGTTTTTACCTCTAATATTTGCTTCATTGTTGTAGCGTACTCAATCTTTTGGTGAGTGTTTTTCTGTATTAATTGTTGATTTATTTAATTTATCCCCATTTTCCAGTGGCCAAGACATGTTGAACGACCTGAATATCCAAAAAGTCTTGCAAATACGAAAAATGCAAGCGCATTAACGGAAAACACAAAAGCAAAAGCCAAAATGTAACAACGGAAGTGAGCAACAATGGATGTTGACAATGAAACTGGCCAGTTATTATTGCCAGTGAACTATTTTTGCCTACACATGTGAAAGATGAAAGTTCTTGTTATTTGAGAAGTAAACCCGTCCATTATTGCTCACTTCTGTGTTCTTTGCATTCGTGATGTGATTTTTGCATTGTTGTTTTCAGTTAATGTGCATGTGGTTTTCAAATTTGCAAAGTGTTTTGGATATGCATTTCATTCCACATGTCTCGGCCACCATACAAATTTAAACAAGCAACGGGATTTACTGATTCATCTCAACTCTTAACCTCAGCATTTCTTTACTTTTATAACACTATTATACTGTTAGAAAAGACTGTAATTGATTTCAGTCACACTTTATTTTACGGTACTTTAATGAGATGAAATAAGACGTGCTTTGTATCCGGTATAATATGGTATTAAATTTGTCTAATTGCAGCCTGTGTAGTCTAATTAAGCTATCATAGGCCCATGTTGGCAGCATTAAATGTGGTGTCTAATATAGCATAATTTGATAGTAAGGGTAGAATAGCAACTCACTGTAGCATATTTTGGATATGATATGGTCGGCTATTGTATTTGATTTAATTAGACTACGATCTTGTAAAATGGTGTCTAACTGTGTATTAGGATCTCCTATCTGGTTTCTAATTAGAGTATAATTTGGTATAATAGTGTCTAAGTTTAGTATGTTTTGGTTCTAATACGGCATTATATTCGGTTTCTCATTACAGCTTAATTTAGGTGTATGTTGTCTAATTAGGGTATAACTGTGTTTGTTTACTGTCTAATAAAGAGCATATTACTTCTATTTTCTATCTAATTTGATACAAGGTACAACTTATTACAGCTTATTACTGTACCGTAAAACAAAGTGCGACCTTGATTACTTTGAATGTTCAATATGCATTTAGTCATTTAGCAGACACTTTTATCCAAAGCGACTTACATATGAGGAAGACAATGGAAGCAATTCTAACAACACAAGGTAACAAAATGCATAAGTGCACCAGAAACTAGTCTGTTAAAGCCCAGCACAGTGTACAACGCTAAGGATATGAATTATTTTTTTATTTTTAATGAAAAGAGATAGAAAGGAAGAAGAAGTTAGTGATTGTCAGTTAGGTGTTCGCGGAAAAGATGCATTTTCAGGTGTTTTTTAAAGGTGGCTACAGAATCTGATGATCTTGTAGGAGCAGGCAGATCATTCAACCAATGTGGAACGGATCCAGAGAAGGTGCGCGAGAGTGATTTTTTTCCTTTTTCGCATAGTACCAACAGACGTTGTTCGTTTGCAGAGCGCAGGGATCTGGCAGGAATATAGGTCTGTATTAGCGAGCGAAGATATGATGGTGCAGAACCAGTGGGGGGTCTTGTAGACCAAGAGCATCACTTTGAACTTGATGCGGGCTACAACAGGGAGCCAGTGTAACCTAATGAAGAGAGGGGTTTCGTGCGCTCTCTTCGGTTCCTTGAAGACCTCTCTTGTCGCCGCGTTCTGGATCATCTGCAGAGGTTTGTTTGTGCAAGCAGGGAGTCCAGCCAGCAGCGTGTTGCAATTGTCCAGTTTGGAAAAGACAAGAGCCTGGACTAGGACTTGTGTAGACTGCTCAGATATGAAAAGTCTGATTTTCCTGATGTTGTAGAGGAGGAATCTACAGGACTGGGTGGTGCTGGCGACATAACTTTTGAAGTTTAGCTGATCATCAATTACCACCCCCAGATTTCTGGCCATGCTGGACGGTGTAACGGTCGATGAGCCTAGTTGAATGGAGAGGTCATGGTGAATCAGGTGAACCATTGCAACGCAATTCCAGAGACACCCATAGCACTGAGAGAGGACAGGAGGCTGTGGTGATTAACTGTGTCAAAGGCAGGAGACAGATAAGATAAGTACAGATGACTTGGATGTTGCCTTTGCCAGTCCCAGGGCTTTGACAACTAAGAGTAGTGCGGTCTCCATGGAATGGCTGCTCTTGAAACCAGACTGGTTGCGGTCCAGGAGGTTGTTCTGTGTGAGAAAGGAGGAGAGCTGGTTGAACACAACATATGCAATATACATATCTACTAAAATGGAGGTAATTCGAAATCAAATAAGATTCACGAAATGCAATTAGAGCATTGGAAAACTCGCTTCTGGCTGTTGTGGATTTGCAAGATTTTTCAAGAAATGTTTCAGTGGTTATAAAAATAACCATAACATCAATGATGAGCAAATTCTAACCTTAAAAGTGCAAATATTGCAGTAATAGTAACTTCAAACGAGCTGAAATCCTACTTATTTTGACATGTTGCAGTTGCTGTGAGCTCTACCTACATCCCGGACAGTACAGCACTTCATAGTGTACTAAAACGAAGTGTTGAGATCGGTCTGGCTATGCGAGACTACCATTGTGTGATGCTACATTATGGTTACGTGTCATCACAAGTACCCGCTGAGGTCAATGCAGCGATGCATATCCTCCATACATGATTCAGGGTGGAGTTCCTCCGATTGTAACAGATTATAGTGAGCGATCAGGTAAGGGTTCACTGTATTGTTGATAGACACAAACTGGCTGCTGCAGGGATCAAACTCCTTGGTTATGTGACAGCCTCAAACACTTTCCTGCTTTATAGTGAAAGGAAGGAAGAACAAAGGAATTACTTTTGACAATTTAAATGACATTACAATGTTTGAGATTAATGTACATTACTCAAGAGTAAAATGAATATTTAAAGCCTCTAGGCTCAAAGCTTCTTCCAGTAATCCAGCTGCTGTAGAGACTGAAAAAAGGTCATAAAGGGAAGAATTGATCTAATAAACTGAGAATGAGGTCAGTTCAGTCTCGAGTCAGTCATACTGCTGCAAATGTTCTTATGACGTACTGTAGTATTCACCCCCAGTCATTTCTGCATGTGACATGTGAAACTGCAGTGTGAAGAAAATATATTCAAGTGTTCAAACTGTAACAAATATCTGCCTAAATTGACAAAATCAACAAAATAAATTAGTCTCATGTAGATTGCATGAAGATCATGACTTGGGTTTTGTGAATCACATAAAAGGACAGCATGCTAAAGCCGCATCTACACTACCTGGAATAAATGACATATAAATACAAAGGAAACATGCAATTTTTGCATATAAGCAATTCACAAAAATTAACAGTACAATCACATAGAAACAAGATAGATAGATAGATAGATAGTAAATGTAGATCGACACTGCAGTCCTGCAGAGCTTGATGAATATGAGCTCAAAGCTCATGAGTCACTTTCTCTACATGACTTTGTTGTGAGCTCTGATTTAAGGTCAGAGTTCAAAGGTCACCCACAGATGTCCTGTTGGATGTTTCCTGCTGATTGAGGGAATAAAGGTCATGAGCTTTCTCTCTGTTTGCCTTGCGCATTACCTCACATTATTCTGTTTCTTTTCTATCTGCTCATTGTTGAATCACAGCAAAATGAAAATTATCTTTGTCACCTTGCTTGCAAAGTTTACTTGTCATGTCATTCATCTTATCTTATATGATTGTTTTTTTTCTCTCCATCGTCTGATATTCCCATGGTATTGGTTTTAAATCATCCCTGTTTCATCAGGAGATGCCTCTGATTAAGGAAGCAATGAATGACTTTGAAAATTCTCTCAGGAGTGCAAATGTGTAACCACAATCCAAGGATTTCTCAATACTACCTGTGATACATTTACCCATAATATCTCCATTCAATGTCTTGGTATACATTGTTGTATTTTGCAGTTCAATTTATATTTTAAAACAGAGGCATATAATGATGCATATATTACTAACTATCAGCTGTGACAACAAGCAGACTCAGCTGCATTCATTTTGAGCTGATGTATTGTGGTTTAAGTTTGATTTTCTGTTTCAGTTAATTGGTATTGACAATACTTAAATTCTGACCTTTCAGCCTTCTTTTAAACAAAGATATTTTGATTTTATCTTATGTAATGTTTTAAATATCTTAAAGTATTTTGGTTGGTATTAATACAAAGACCACATAGGTGTTTTAAACTGTTGTGTTTCCAGCCTAATTACTACTACTATTGCAAGGTTCTGTCTACCCGAGGTTTGTGGCATATGGTACTTCATATTTACTCTCAGGAGCAACTGAATATAAGCTAATTTATGGATTGCATGTGATGATTTTATTTTGCTATTTTATCATAGTCCTACAGATATATTTATTTAGTAGTTAAATAGTGGGCATGAACAAAAGTCTATGGGATTAGGCATTTGTAAGTTCTGGGTTCATGCATAAAGCATCTGTTGTCATTCAACCATGGGCTTGGCTTGAAGATTTCACAACACAAAATCTCAGCAAAATCCCTTCTCTTTTCTCCTTGCATGTTATCTTGTACTTTTTAAAATCTTTTTAGCCACCCAATCACCTCGTTTTCCTTTTTTATTGTCTCATCTTCATCTCCTCTTTTCCCCATTTACTCCTCTTCATTTCCATGGACCCTCTGTTTATGCTTCACCTCTCCACATCTATCTCTCACACCACCTTCTTCATCCCCTCCATCATTTTGTCATTCAATTTCATATCCATTCATCAAATCCCTTTCTATGCGTATTACTCAGCTCAACTTGACCTCTTTCTCCCTTTCGCTCCATGTCAATTCACTACTCACTCTGTCTTTGTTCCTCTCACCTGCTCAGTCATTTCAGCTCTCCTTACTCCCACCATCCATTCATCTCTTTGCTCTCCTGTCATTTCCATTGCTGTTCTGTGGATGAATGCTGATTTCCATCTCGCTCACACTTTTTTTTTTCTATGCGTTCCATCCTGATATCCCATCTATATTATGAGCAGCATTTGTAGGATGATTCTATTATATGTCTCCTAACTGCTGGATAATTTAATAAGCACCACTGAGATGACTAACAGTTGTAATCTACTTAATGAAGCCACTGTTCAGATGAATTGTGTGCTTTATCCTCCTCCGTCATTTCTTCTTTCACTTACTCCCTACCCTCCTCTACTCTGTTCCACTCTTTTCCTCTCTCTGTTTCTCTCCTCCCATCCTATTGCTCTCTGCAGGGTGTTGATGGAGAGCCATTCGAATGACAGCCGGGACAGTGGTCATCACTGGTGGAATTCTAGCTACAGTTATATTACTCCTTATCATCGCAGTACTGTGCTATTGTAGGCTGCAGGTGAGGCCACAGCTGCTTTGTTTGCAGAATTGCAAGTCAGGGATGTCCCTGAGTACAGCACTTTGTTGATAGTCATAGGATGGTGTTAAATGATAAGTATAGCTATTTTAATAGGTGAAATTGTGTTTGTGACCCTAAATTACCAAGGATCATACGGTCTTTCTTTCAATCAAAAATGTAAATTTATGAGTATAGCCACAGTCTGCGTCAGTGTCTGCCAAGGCTGCATTAATCTCAGTGTTACCTTAATAGAAAATGTTTGGAAATCTACACTCTGCGCTGTATTGAAAATACAGTGATATTTGGCCTAATGATGGCACTAGAAGAAAAATCAGGGGATCACAATTCGTCCTGAGGGGAACATGAATGTCGGAACCAAATGTCATTGTGATCCATCCAATAGTTTCTAAGGTATTTTAGTGAGAACCAAAGTGGTGGCCCAGCTGTCTGAATAACAGACATTGCCTTCCTTAGAGCTATGCCACTTGCATGGCTAAATCTACATTTATGGTGATGAAGCTAAAACTCACTGTATGTCAGAAGTTCTCGATCCTGGTCTTTGAGACTGCTTGTCATCAAAGCAGCGACAGATCATAACTAGAACTTCAGGTGAATCTATAGATTAGAAAATGTAAAAGATTGCTACAGCACTGTGAAGAATAAAAGCCATATCTGCACTCACGCAGTGAATGTTTCTCCAGTCTGACTCAGTCTTGTCTACAAAGTCTTAAAGTTTAGGAAATCATTTTTTTTTTATCTCACATTAGCTGTGTTACAGACTTTTTGTGTTTACAGTTTACTTTCCTTCTAAGGAAATAACTGTGGTCATTTTTGAAAAGTCTTATGCTGTCCATCTTTCTATGGGGGCTCTGATATTCAGTTTTGGTTTTGTTTTGGTCAGGTGCTCTGTACCGTGTAAGAATATAATTAAAATGGAATTAGGTGAAAAGAACTGCTTTGTGTTTTCATACTTGACAAACTCCATTTAGGTTGAAACATCACACTAATAACACCACGGGGAAGCATTACTGCAGTTAGTGGATTACTATTCCAGCATGTGGATTTGTTTCAGTATACAGTAGTATACTTGATGTTACACTGAACTAATCCCCTTTGCATTTACCTACCTGGACTTGCAATGAAGCATTAAAAATCTTTTTGGCATGCAGAATACAGACAGCTGCCAGTTAGCTTAGCTTAGCACCAATACTGTAGACAAGTGGAGACAGCTAGCTTGGCTTTATCAAATGGTAAAAAATCAACCTACCTGCACTGAAGTGTAAAAACCACAATTTTCCATTTTAAAGATGTTTTATGTGCCTAACTATTTCTTGGCCGCAACCAGTAACTTCCTGCTCAGAGTCAAGAAATACTCACATAACCACCCTTAAAGCAAACAATTTGTAGTTTTTACACTTCAGTTTTTGTACAGATTAAACAAACAAGATATAACATGTTAATTATTGAGTTTTCATGGTGCTGGTAGGCAGATTTTGTTACCATTTTATGCTAAACTAAGCTAACTAGCTGCCATCTGTAGGATTATATGTACAGTATAGACATGACAGTGGTACCCTATCAATCTTCTCATCTAACTCTGCCAGGAACCAAATAAGTGTATTTCCCGTATTTCACTTTTGCTTTAATTTATCAACTTCTACCCCAAATATGCTTCATTTTGTGTAACTGTACAAGCTGTCTAAATGCCCTGAAAGTGAACCCTAGAAATCACAATGCATTACACCCACTCAGACCAAAATGGTTTGCATTGACAAAACGACTGAGCAGCT
This sequence comes from Coreoperca whiteheadi, assembly GCA_011952105.1. Classification (NCBI taxonomy): domain Eukaryota; kingdom Metazoa; phylum Chordata; class Actinopteri; order Centrarchiformes; family Sinipercidae; genus Coreoperca; species Coreoperca whiteheadi. Next base: position 12,772,658 of record CM022482.1, on the reverse strand, counting down.
CAACTAACTACCACTGCCCTTTTCTCATGGCCCAGTGCTCTCAGTAGCAGAGCTATAATTGACTTTTCCTGCTATCACATACTTTTTAAATACTAAAAGGCATTTTCATACCTGTGGAACTGAGCTGTTTTTTAATACTGAACACTGAAACTCATCCTTGGTATCAAGGTTCAGAAGATATGTGTGAAAGCAACTTACTCATGTAGCTCTTAATTTCAACATCTGATCATAAATTAATCTGATCATAAAGTACTGTAATTTCTTTAGCTTTAATATACACCATATCTGGGTCTCAACAGCTTAGTCTAAGGACATGAAAAAGAATTTTCCTCAAGTGAGTGTAATAATAATTTAATCAAAAAAATACTCAGTTTCTTAAGCTCCTCACAGTATTTTATAAACTTTGCTCCAAATTCTCACATTTATTTCATAAGAAACATTACATGAGCAGTTTCCAAGTATATTTTTTATTCATCCCATCTTCAATTAAAGGAACGTAATGTTATCTAAAAAACTTTTTCATAAAGGTATAGTGAACAAGATTCTATATTTTTATTAAATGCTTTGCATATGGATATGGTGTTTCTTCCAAATCCAACAGCCTGCCCACGGTCAGCAAAGGGGGGAGGGGAGGTTGTAAACCAAAACAATGGACTGAATGTGGCTGAATGCTACAGAATGGGAAGTTGATTTTCAGTGGGTGAGTAGTAATAGAAATCTTTTCAGTCATTTGGTTTTAATGTAAAAAAAATATGGCTTAATGAAGTTTAAAAGGAACAGAACAAACAAGAAAATTATTTTATGACAGTTAAGACTGGGCTGATAATCTATGTGCACACTAATCTGTATATAATACGGGTGGCTGTGGCTCAGGTGTTAGAGCGGGTCGTCTACTGATTACAGGGTTGGTAGTTCGATCTCCACCTCCTCCTGTCCACATGTCAAAGTGTCCTGGGGCAAGACACTGAACCCTGGTTGCTCCCCAGCCACTGGGGGATGCAAAAGCCAGTCCATTCCTAATTGCCAGTCTCAAGCCCGGATACATGGGGAGTGGGGTTCCATCAGGAACAACATCCGGCATAAAAAGCCTATGCCAAATCAAAAATGCAGATCATCAGAGTTCCATGCCCGGCTACCGCACAAAGGCCTCCATGTTGGGAGGGGCACAGTGTTCCAGCGAGATGGAAACCGACCCCTATGGGGAGCAGCTGACAGAAGAAGAAGACACTAATATGTATATAATGGTTTAAAGATCTGTAGGATCCTACACATAGCTATTCAAAAGCTCTGGACAGGGATTTACATTTAGTCATTTAGCAGACGCTTTTATCCAAAGCGACTTACATATGAGGATCCGAGACATTTAGCACCTTAATCATTGTATGTAAACTTATTCTAACAGGGGTGTCTGTGGCTCAGCAGGTAGAGCATTTATTGCAGAGTTTGTGGTTTGTATTTAGCTCCTCCTCCATGTGGTGAAGCAAGACACTAAACTCCAATTTGCTCCCAATGGTAACGTTAGGGCTTTTGGTACCTCGTTGTCATTGGTGAGTGAATGGATGAAGGAGAAGGAGGGGAGAGGAGAATTGTAAAGCACCTTGAATAAAAACACTATATGAATGCAGACCATTTAAGATTAGTTGGTGTGATGCCAGAAATTAATTTGAGACATTTTGTGGGCCAGAAATGGCAACCACAAATTCTCCACTGAAAAGTGGATTCTGTATACAAGTTGGTTCGAATTAATTTGGCACAATAAAAAATATGAGAGACCGTTTTGACATCATACTATAGCATGTGCAGCCTCATTGTGACGACACATGAAAATCTAGGGTCATGTACATTGAAGAAGACCTCATGAGGAAATTATGTGAGATTTGATTATGAGTGATATACTCACTCATTTTTGAGTGAATGAGTGCTTTCTGTCCATAGTGTGCAAACCAGAGACATTCATGCTATGTTACATTGTTGATAAATGTGTAGATACATTCATTTAGGCTAAATTGTTTATATAGAATCTTACTTGCCATTTTCTTCACCTCAATATGTACAAAACCTCTGGTTTCATGGTTGCAAATGTTGTAAAATAATACTACATGACCATAATTATCATCCTATGGAGATTTACATTACATCATTAAATTATTTAAAAAATAAATAAATAATTCTCTAGATAGTACATGTAAATTTATTTACCGAATCATTTATTTTGCTGTTATGCAGTTATGCCTCTTTTTAACTCCCCACCCTCTACTTCATCTCTCTTAAAGTTTATCATATCTCATTCGGTACCTTTTTGCACTAATATTCTCCCTGCCTCTCCCTCCCTTCCTACGTTCTTCTTCTCTCTTTTCCCCATCATCTTTTTCCATATCCCATCCTCCTTCCTCTCCCATCACCAGTATTATTGCTGCAAGAAGGAAGAGTCCGAGTCGGAGGAGGAGGAGCCAGACTTTGCCGTTACGTCCCGCCTCCCGCCAGTCCACTCCAATCACAACATTGTGGCGGCGACGGCTGCCGCCTCCTCCATCCCAAATGGCCCTGCCCTTTTCTCCACCCCTCCGCTGGCCAGAAAACTAACACGTTCACAGACCTTCTGTCCATCCTGTACACATTATGAGCTGCCTTTCTACCTCCAGCCCCCTCAGCCTCAGCTCCACCATCAACCAGATGGGTTGAGGAACGGAGGTGACCGGATCAGCTACCGCAGCGTCCAGCAGCAGGATCTGGACCTGCCAGTGCCTGTAAACATTTCAAACTACCGTAAACCAAACCTCGCCCGGTCGGTCACCATGAGGGACATGTTCACACGCAGCTGTAGCATCAGCACCGATGTTTAGCTGGGCGAGGTTGGAACTCGGGTGTAACTTTATGGTTAAATGAATTGGGATGGCCTAGGCTGGACTGGGCTTGAGTTTTGTCATGTTGACCAGTTTAGTCAAGTCTAGTATGGTCTGATCTAGTCTGGTCTTGTTTTACTTGTCACCTCTTGCAGAATGGAGGACTCGGATGGCTCTCAGGACAGGATTTTTAAAGGTACTATGCTCAGGTCCAGGATCTTACACTTGGGCCAATATAGAGTTCAAAGTATTTAAAAAATGTTAAATTATCAATACAATGAACTTCTTGGTTTGTTTTGTTTTGGATATTTCTTTTTTAGTGATTAGAATGGGATTTGTTTTACGATTTGATAAAGTTGTGTAGCCCTACTTTGGATTCTTCTACCCATGGTCCAAAAGATAGACTGATTCCCGCCATGTCAAAATGACATAATCGGCAGGGATTTTCTCTCTGCCATAGCTGACACAAACAAAATATGATTAGGAGAAGTCTAGTGTTCCCCTTTTATATAATGGGATGATCTGTCTGTTCCTCCATCCACAGATTATCGAGACTATAAAATAACACTCACCACCAGTAGCGAGACTAGAGTAGGAAGGGGGATGTCGTGATTTAGCTGCCACCCACAGTAATTTTACATAGATTTAACTTAGGCCATAATATTTTAAGGCATAAAGGGCTCACAGAAGATGGAAATCCTTGCTTGTTTTTCCTTTGATCGAGGTCTCCAGTTTGACAGAAGGCTGTTTTCTCTGAGCTTCTGCTGACAACACATAGTGTAAATAAAGTTTGCTACACTTCAGCAGAGAAAGACTTCTGTGGTCTTGCAGGCTGGGTGGACTAGGTGCCAAAGGGGATGGGTTCTTGCATTTGTGTGCATTTGTGCGAGTGTGCTTGCATGTGTGCGTGTGTGTGTGTATAACTTAATCAATTGTTATACAAGAATTCTTATTCCATACATTTAAACACAGCCTGTCACCCTTATGTATACTGAACCCAGTGGTGGGTTGCAATAACAATTTAAACATTTATTGTTAAGGGTGAAGGGATTGTTAGTTTCAATGTGCCACTTTTACCTTGAAATTCATGTTAATGCGAAGAATGACCCAACCAGATGATACGACAAACTCTAAGTGGGTTTACAGCTATTTTGTAAATGTTTATTTGACTGATTAATGCTATAACACAGACTCAAGTTCTAGGTTGCAGTCAAAGGAGCAAAAGTTTTTACGGCAACACTTAACTTTACCATGTGATATTCGTTATAGTTCTGCGCTGAAGTTTCATTTTGTGGACTCTTCACTGCATTCCTTGTGTTGTCTCTGATTTTTCGATATATGGATTCATGGGCTAAAGATTAATTCACCTTCAAAGGCACATCTATAAATATTTAACAGGCCATAACATACACTCCAGTCTCCCTCTTTTCTCGACCCGTTGGACTGAGGAATATTTGCTCTTCCTGAGGTACTCAGAGAGTTCCTTCTTGGGATTGTTGTTATTTTATGCGCTTGGCTGACCAGACCTGCTAGAGGGCTCATATTCTGACTGGAGGAGCAGTGGCTGAGTTTTATGGACTGGACATAAGACACACTAATGAAAGAAATTATTTACTGCTTGATTTCAAGAAGAAATGCTAGTGGTTGTGTGAGGGGCTTGAAGCTGATTGGATTGTCCCTCTTGGACCCCCCGCTCCTCAAAATGGATGGTAAATGCTGTTCTACCCCCACCCCCCTTTCTCATTCTGTCTCATCAGCAATCATGCTCATTTATTTTCCCAAAAGGTGAAACAGTGAGTGATTTTGTGTTGGGTTTTTCCTCTTGTGACATGTGCTTCCCTGCAAATACGCTACTAAACACACACACACACAAACACACACACAATTCTCAATGCTATGCTTTCCTTACTTTTTAAACAGAAACTATGTGACAGTTAGTGCCATAAAGACTTATGAGAGGAATTGATTTATTATTATTATTATTATTACAAGTGTTTATTCAAATGCAGTGTTGCTTTTACCCTAAAGTATTTGAATTACTTGCTTTATTTTATGATCCAGCTGGTTTTTCAGACTCTGTACAATACAGCAGAAATGTTTCTGTCCTTGTTTCTAATGTATAACTTACAGACACATTGTTGCTAATAAAATAGTGTGAAACTCCTTCTGATCTGTTTTGCTGTTGCTGTTGTTGTTGTTGTTGGGTTTTCTTTGAATGACACGTTTAAAAAGATGTTTGCGCTGTTCACTTTTATATGAAGTGAAGCTTCTTGATATAAAGATGTATCAATGGACATTTACTGTAATGAGAATGGGTATTCCCTGGGAAGGCAGGACTCCACAGGACCATATTTCTGCTGGCTGCCAAATGTTGAACAGTGGATTCAGCTAAAAGCATGGGATTATCTTATTTAGTGAGCAGCTAAACGCAGGGTAAATATCAGCTAGCTGAAACATATGCTTTGATCGGAGTACCACACATCAAACAGCAGAGCCATTCAGAGAGTCTTGCAAGCAATCTGGTAGAAAATATGAGTTTTTGTCTAGACCACAGGATTTAAGTTTCCTGATCAAAGTAGCTTTGTTTGGATATCTCTGGGAAGAAAAATGTATTTGTGTCATCCTAGATTGAAAACAGCAATCAAATTCTGCATTGTTTGGTGCATATGTTGGCTGTGAAGCCAACATCTGTTCATCTCAACCATCATAGAGGACAATTAAAGTTGTATTCTCTAAAAGCTTACAGGTGTACATATTTCTGAAAGGGAAACCAGGGAACCTACTAATATGTTTTTTTCATTTATTTTAAAAGTCAAACATCACATATACTGTAAAAGATCAAATTTTAACATGAGAAAACAGTGAAGCTTGACAAACCTCTAACCACAGCAACAGCGATAAAGTGTCTGTTTGCACACAGATCCAGTCAGCCCTGCGGCTACAAGGTGAGAGGCATGACAGCAAATATGTTTGAATGGGAAGGTTAAGAAACAAGAATGGGATGCTTAAGTGCGATGATAAACCGACCTGACAGTTAAAGGCAAGGAGATGATAGTCACAATGAAAACTCACCCGTGCAGGGAGGCTTAAAAACTGAAATGGGAAGTTTTATTCTGACAATAAACTGAGTGAGTCAGAGTGGGAAGCAGACTAATCACACAATAGAAAAACAACTGAAAACTATTTCAGAGAGGAAATAGAAGTAGTTATTAAAAGGATGAGTCAGAGCTAATGAATGAGGAATAGCACATAGCACAGAATCCACAGACAGATGGAGGCGTAGAGGAGCTGATATCAAACCAAGGCCTCCCTGGCAGAGACATGAATAGCCATTTTGTGATGGCATTAATACAACAGCAGTGCTTCAGACATGAAAAACCTTTCAGATTATGATGGATTCCCTTTGATGTGGATACATACAAGCTCCCACTTATTTCTACATGGATTTCAAGTACTGTAACAGGGAATTACTTTCACACTAGCATTCCACCCACAAGGCAAATTGGCTGGAAATGTATTTATTGATTCTCTTTACAGTCACCATAATTTACATGTAATGATACCAGGACCACATGTCTGATAACACTGCATCTCAGTTTTCAGGTCTAGAACATGTTTAGCATGCTGTAGCTTGAGTAAACTGCTAGTAGGTCTGTGACGATATAACACCATCACAACTGTAGCTCAGCAAGAGTCTGCCTCATAACAACCTAACAATCTATCAGCTGCTTTCCTTCTAAGAGTCCTTCACCCAGGCTAATAGCTAAATATAAACACAAATTGTTTTTTCTGACAGTTAACCTACCTAATTCTCTAAAATGTATTTGTATTTTAATGAAACTACTGATTTGTAATGTTATGGTTGTACAAAGTATACATTTCCTGACTGCCTGCATGTGTACACTACAGGAGTATATGTTTTCCCGATGATAACAACTGAATTTTATTTATTTTCTTGAGAACACAAGTTATTTATGTCATTATCTCAAAATAACAAATGTTGTTTTCCCGAGATAACAAGATATAGTAGACTAGGTTTCGTTATCTCAAGATCTTGAGATAACTATTCCGTTATTACTTTAAACATTCGTTATTTCGAGATAATGACTTAAATAACATAAATAACTCAAGAAAACAAATACAATTAACTTTTTATCACAGGAAAACGGAGGAAATAAAACATTTGAATCCACAGCCGTTTAAGGCTTCGGTAAATAAACGCTTGCACAGGCTATGTGGATTATTTAGAGGCATAATCGCCTCCAGTGTAAGCAGAGTTCAAATCACAGCCTTTAGAAGTGTATCGATGTTTTATGACATGCTTTGAATCATCCCACTCATCTACCCCTCATCCTACTGTAGTGTGCTCACTCTCTCTCTCTGTCTGTCCACTGGATCTCTTGTAGTCTCTCTCTCTTTATCTTCTTCATGTTCCTCTGCTACCCCCACACCCACACCCCCATCAACACACACACACACACACACACATACACAAACACACACACACCTTACGCTCTTGTACTACATGGTGTGTGTGTGCCTATTTTATGGTCCCTGGTCATATAATTCCCCAACAGTGGAATTTAGATGCAGTACAGAGGAGCGGCTGGGATTCCATGAATTATGAATGTGATAGATATGAGGCTATCCAACTAAGATTACAAACCAAAGCCTTCTGCCCCTTCTCCTCCTTTCCTCTTATTGTCCTGCTGCTTCAACCTCCTGTCCTGTTCCCTCCTCTCATTCCCATTCCTTGTTCTTCCCCTGCTCGGATTTTCCTTACTTTTCTCATCGCCTCCTCTTCCACCTCCTCCCTCTTCAAATCCTGCTTCTCTAACCATTATGAAACTTTCTTTTAATTTTCAACAGTGAACGATTTTTGAGATATCTGTTTCAGAGCATTAAAAATAATAACTTCTCTTTCCACATTGGACAGGAAATGTGGTTGTTGTTGTGGATTTTGTGCACAAACACCCCAAAAATCATTATAGAAAAGGAAAGAAATTGGCTTAGGCCTGTCCAATAAAATACAAAAGTGTTGAGCGTGAAAGTTAATGCTTCATCTTGGAAATGATAGTTTGACCAAAGAAAAGCTTAACTCAAGGACAACTTACTACCATTTGCATCTGCATTCTGAGAGCGCAGTGTTCTAGTGGGGTAATAAGATACTGTGTGTCAGGGTTTGGGAATATTTTCCCTAAACTCCCTCATGTTTCCCAGTGTTTTGCCCTGCCTTGTGTTTCTTGTCTGTCTCGTTTGTTGTTGTTCGTCTGGAGCCATCCACGGAGCGGACCAGTCTCTCTCTCCTCCACACCTGCAATCACTCACCTGCGCTCCGCCTACCTGCACACCTGCAGCTCATCTCGGCTCCTCACCACCTCCTGCAGTATTTAAACACCGGCTCAACCTTCCAGTCTTCGCCAGATCGCACTGTCTCCTTAGTGGTACTTACGTCGTGCTCCTGCTACTGAAGAAACTTTTCGAAGAACTATCTATTGCATTTATGCGGGAACCAATTACAGCCTCTGTTTCCACATCCAGATATCCTCCCATCTGCCTGTCTCGCTCCGTGGATTCTCCTGCCACCATCCACCTACGTGTTTGGCTTCACCCGGCTCCTGCAACTACCGCTTGGCGCTCCAGTCTACCAGCCGGCATTCTTCAGTCCCAGTTCGTGCTGACTCTCCACCTCCACGTACCGGCCTATCCCGCTGCCAGACTTCCCAGCCCTCAACCTCGCTGTTACCACTAAATAAACCTTGTTGGTTATCCTACCGCCTACGTTCGTGTCCAGCCTTGTCTTTAGGGTCCAACCTAAAACTGCCGTTAACCATAACACTGTGAGCTCTTTAAGATACAATGGTGCCTGAGCTTTGTATGTGAGGAGAAGGATTTTAAATTATATTCTGCATTTTACAGGGATCCAGTGCAGAGAAGCTTATATTGGAGAAATATGATCTCTTTTCCTAGTTCTTGTCAGTACACGTGCCGCAGCATTCTGGATCATCTGGAGAGTCTTAAGTGACTTAACCAGGCAGCCTAATAAAGAATTGCAATAATCCAGTCTAGAAGTAACAAATGCATGGACTAGTTTTTCTGCATCATTTTAAGACAGGATGTGCCTTGTTTTTGCAATTTTACTTAGGTGAAAAAGACAGTCCTTAAGTTTGTTTTATGTGGGAGTTAAAGGACAAATCCTGCTCAAAGATAACTCTGAGGTTCCTTATGGTGGTGCTGGAGGTCAGGGCAATGCCATGTAGAGTAACTATAATTTTAGATAATGTGTCTCGGAGGTATTCAGGGCCAAATACAATAACTTCAGGTTTGTCAGAGTTTAAAATCATAAAATTGCAGGTCATCCAGGTTTTTATGTCCTTAAGGCATGCTTGAAGTTTAGCCAACTGCAATTAGAAGGTCATTTGTAATTTTCAGCAGTGCCATCTCTGTGCTATGACACAGATTGGTGAAATTCCATTTCCATTCAAGTTTTTGCTATGTTGGCTTTAATTTGCAGGTTTGGGGGTTATGCCATGGGGCTAACCATATTTGTTTTATTATCATCTTTTTAGAGGGGCAAGAGACTCAAGTTCATTCCCAGTGAGCCTGCAGCACTATCAATAAGATGATCAATTTGGGAGGGACTGAAATTAGCATAGGAGGAGTCTGTTATATTGAGACATGGTATTGAATTAAATGCCAATGGAGTCACTTCTTTAAATCTAGCTACAGCAATTTCAGATAGCCTTCTAGTGTTGGAAATTTTGCCTAATGGTGTCTAGTCCAGTAATAGGACTTCACAAGTTCAAATGTACAGTAGTGCAGTACAGTACAATATAACAAATAGAATTGGCTGTAGTGTTATCCAGGCTGGGTGTGAAAGACTAAGGAAAAGGCTTTATGAGTTGTAATTTAGTTTAGGTTTCGGTTAGATTAATAGGCTTGATTTAAAGACGGCGGTAACTCCAACTCCTTATGGTCCTAATGAGATTCATAAGCAGTATTCTTGAGCATAAACAAAGACATCTGCTAAATGATGTAATGATACCGTGTTCTATGACAGAACATATACAGAACACGCCTTGCAAATATTTGAGTCTTTTATTTTGGCAGTCCAGAGGCCACTCACCACCAGTATGGGCATTACCCAGACTGCCAAAAATAAACACTGGCAGTCCAAGCTTTGAGAGGTTGCTATCACATTAGGAAGGAGCTCTTTCCTCAGACTATAGACAAAAGTACAACCAGCATCACAAACAGACATGTCTCCATTGCTCACATTAACAATAACACCAGATGTCACATTTGTTGAAAAAAAAAAAAAAGTGTCATTGTCACTAATGAAGTTTTTGTACATGCACACAAATGAAACATGAATTTGTGTCCTTAATTAACAAAACTCAGAAATATTGCATCTATTCAGAATAGGTGATGGAGTAACACACACACAGATGTGTATTGCTGTGTCAGAGATGTCGAGGAATAGCCATTCTCCACAAATCTTTCTCTCTCTGTCTCACACACACATGACTATGTGCAGGAGCCATTACCGGCCAGTGTGTGTTATCTTGTGATTTCTAAAAGGAGAAAAGGCCATGCATCCTGTTTGAATTTTTCATTCCCCACCCTCTCTGTCTCTGTATAACAACTGATAAATAAGCAATGAATCCTGTGTACATCGCAGAATGGACTCGATTTTATGTTCGCCAAACCCCAACACCAACTCCCCTAGATACAAAATTTGTTTGCTTTTCTCTTTTTTGTCTCACTCTCTTCTTTTCCTTATGAACCCTGTTAAAGAGGGAAAGAGAGTGAAAGAGAGAGCAGCTGTTTTGCGAGAGGGGAAGACATGAAGACAGAACTAAAAGTCAACTTAAGTGGTACTTTTTCGCCACCTGGTGGTCCAATAAGGATATGGCTTTGTTGAAACATTCCAGCCAAACAAAAGGTGTGGTAGTTAACTACAGTAACGAAACGCAATATTTGGGCAGACTAGCTTTAAGAAGGATATTTTTCCTTAACCAGTTATAATGAAAATCAATTGAAAGGGTCAAAAACGTTTTATGTTGTGACTTATTTTGGCGTAAAATAGACTTTAATTGCCCAAATTGGACCCCTTGATGATTTAGTGGTATCTATAACTGTTACATGCCAAGACTGGACCATGACCCTTGTTTCCTACAATGCGTCTGTAGGCCTATAACAACTTATCTTGACAATAACGCTAACTCTTTGTAGTCCGTTTAAATATTAGCCTAAATATCATATATAAAACCAAAATACAATTCTAGGTTGTTTCATACTTTGAGAAACAACTTGCGTTAATGTGAAAATACTATAAAGTTACCAGGGAAACCAAACCTACCCAAGTCCCGCCTCTCGGTTTCAAGAACCAATCCGGTTATAGTGTGCGTCTGTTTACCGTCAGCCGCGAATTGCGAACTTCCTACTTATGTCGGCGTTCAAGTGCTGTACTGAACCATAACACAAACATATCAGGCAGTATGAACACAGAGCAGTCAGCTGAAACCAACTTTAGTAAAAATAATTGTCCAGTTTCGACGTCGGAGGGGGACGACTTGAAGAAAGGAGCACTGAAAGGGTAACGTACGTTAACTTGTTAATAGTTAAGTTAGCCCTAACGTTAGCTATCTGAAATGTCGTCTAGTTACTAGCTAACGTCTGCTAATTTTATTTTCAGGCATTGCTGATTATTTGTAATCACTTTAAAACAATGTTTTACATGGCTTTGTTCCACTGTCTCGCTGTGCCCTAAGACCTCCCTGAGACGGCATGAGCTGTAACGTTAAAGATGCTCAGGGATCAACAACTGTTTCAGCCGAGGAAACATTTTTCACCCACTTGTTATTTACAGAAAAGCCTTTATTAAACACAGACATCTTTATTACATACCCTCAAACATCAAAAGATGTTGCACTGTTTATTTGACTGGGGTTTTATGTGGGAAATGCATATATGAATGCATTTTCTGTTATCGTTAACTCAAAGTCAAATTTGACCCACTTTCTTGTTGACCACAAAATCAGCAACTAACTATCCTCCGTTGTAAATAAAATCTAACCACCTAACGTTAGCTACCTTTTCACTTATCCCACTTATTCTATTCAATTCTATTCATGCCTTTTGATTAATTTGTAAAATATACTGGCTCTTTGCAGAACTTGTCAACACTAGATATTTCCTTGCTACCGTCATCTGAGTAATCCTTGATTTGATTATTATCATTATTTAGCCATAGCTAGAAAACTAAGAAAGACTTGGCTTCGAATCCCACATGTATGTTTACAGGGGCTTGCATTTAATCAACCTAAAACATAGGAAATGTGATGTGCTTAATATGTTTGTGTGTAGGTTAACAAGTTGAAAAATGGCTCAATATTGTTTGGAGGTTTGCACTCTTGCTGTAAACCTTATTTTATGTATGTACACAGACAAATACAGCTTTAATTGCTACTATTTCCCATTAGGAATTACTTTGTGAGAGTTAATGAATACTGAGTGATTATGTAACCACCCACTTCAAAGAAATTTTATTCTTGATACATATTCTCCTCAAGTGAAACATATCCTATGTTTAACAATAGTTTCCTTCCCCTCTCTCACTAGAACTCCGTTTGCAAAGTTTAAGAGAGTACACTCCAACTTCAAATCACCTGTAAGTAAACCTCCTCTCTGTCTGTCTGTAACACACATCAATCTTATGTAGTGCCACATGTGGATCCCAGTATCAATGTTGTCTGTCTTAAACCCCAAAGCTTCAAGTAACCGAGAGTGCTAAATTTAGCCCTGCGGAGAAGGTGGCAGAGCTAGAAAGGAGAAGAGAGCAGCTGGACACAGAGATAGCACAGCTGGAGGCTGAGTGAGTACAGCTGTGTGTGATGGTCTTGTCCTGTATTTCTGACTTTGAGGTCCAACTTGAATAGTATAGGTTGAGGTTAAGCATGTAGTGTTGATGACTCAGTTTAGCATTAAGGGACAAGGAATCAGTAGTGTTGAGCTCGACAAATAATACCCTGAAATACCTATAAAATATGTGTGTGTCCATGTGTCCTCTTCTTGCCTGCACATAGTTTTGTCAGTCTTTGGACAGATCTGCCTTTGTGTGAGACCAGTTGTGTGTGTGTTTGTTCTCCAGGGGATACAGAGTAGAGGAGCTGGAGCATCATATTGATATGCTGCATGAATACAATGACATCAAAGACATTGGACAGTCACTCCTGGGCCGTATTGGTAAGAGAAATACTCATGTAGACATTTCAATTCACTAGTTTTTAGTAGTTTTTAAAAGTGCATAATAGTAGCCTAGGCTTGCAGAATTTACAAGGCCAAGATAAAGTGTTTAAGTTCTAATGTTTATGCTTGAATATTGTGGGTCAGATACATTACACTTCCAGACAAATGTATACACAAGTGAATCTTAAGGTCTCTCATTTCTACCATATACAGAATTAAAGCTTTAAAAGAACTAGCCAGCAGTTAAACAAGTCACAAGTTCAAAAAGGGATTCTGGTGAGTGATTCTGAATAATATAGTAATGACAACTGCATGTACTGTACATGCCTTGAAAAAGCCATGCAATTACAGCACTAATTACCAATAAAGGTTCTTTCCCAACTAGCATGAGTTTGCACTTGTCTGGATCCCAGATATGCACAACTTTTTGTCAGGCAAGGTTGCTGCAGGCACTGCGACAAATTAGCTTGATGTGAATTTACTAAAGTTTATGGGTAGTAACTTTCATGCCTAGGCTTTTTGGTATGGCTCATCCAACCCCACAGTGATCTTTCACTCATTTAGCTCAGTTCTTTTGATTAAATTATATGGAGATTGTGTAGCAATGGGTCTTTTTTTTTTCTTTCAAGTGGACTGAGGCGTGGAAAATGTGTGGTATGTACACAGTGTAATACCTGACATGTCAGCTGATCGTGACAGCCATTTATAGGATACATCCTCCCTTCCCTCTGATAGCAGTGGCCTTTTTTGTATCCAGGAGAGATGAAGTCCAGTTGTGGTTAAGACATATGAGTTATTTTCAACGATTTATTCCTCCTCACACCAAAACCACATCAGCTAACCAAAACTGTCAGTGGAAAGAGTTGTCCGTCTGTCTGTGTGAGTCATGTTTACACCTCTTGGCTCATTTTTAATCAGGCAGTGTGAACCCTGAACAGACTAGATGAGACATACAACAGTATGTCTTTCTGGCGTGATTTGGACCCAAGAAAACAAACTGCACAAAGCTGTGATCACATCCTTAAAAACTACTTTAAGGACAGAGATGAATGTAAATAAACAAACAAAGACAACATCAGATTTACCACATGGTCATATACAGTTATTGTCACAGTCTTTACCTTATGGCATTTTGATGGGTATGCTCCATTAAAATATTATAGCTAAGAATGCTGTCTATGGAGAAAATGAATGCGTGTGGTAAAATTGACATTAATGCTATTTAAACATATATCATAGAAGGAAAATTTTAATAAGCGATTATCTGATTAGGTAAGGCAACTATAGCTTGTAGGAAAAAGGTGAACTAAAAATTATGGGCTTTTCTCATCCTATTACAAAATATTGAGATAGGTTGAGATTCAAGTTGTTCCACAGCCACCCACCAGAGGGCAACAGAGCACTCTGTTTCCCTCTGACAACTGAATCAAAAGTCAAGGCCAGTCTTTGATTTGACTTTAAGTATTTACACAGCTCTGATTATGTTTGCATTTAGATTGAATTGGTGTGCCTATAAAAAAATTAATTCCCATTAGATGAACACTTAACAGAAAAATGGCATTGGTTTAAGTGCTTCTCTTATTTAGATAAGCTTGGTTAGGTTTCCACCTCATCCTGCTTATGTAAACTGAAAGTCCTTTAATTTTCTATGTCCAGTCATATGTTGGCAAATAATGAACAGTATTGTTGTCATACATCATATGATAATAGAAATATTAATTTAGGTGAAATTGCAATACTTTTAGTGCTACGTTTAGTAATCACCTAACTCAAATCACAGATAGTAGCAAGTACAACAATTGCAGGCTTTAGACACATCACCTTTCTTTCTCATAGGGATCAAAAATTTGCTTTGGAATTTCACTTTGTCCCTACAACCCCTGTGACACTGCATAGTACTGTGTCAATCCATAAAGTAGTGATTTAATGTAGTCAGGGGGACACACACCAGTATGAGGAAATAGGCTACAATGACTGAAAGCGTGTTGTAGGTTTTGTCTTTGAAACATATTTGTGTGCATGTGCTGCAACTGCATGAGGTTGAGGAAGTGTGGAGAAGTTCACACATTTCACACTGTTAGGGAGGTTTTGGTGAATCAAAGCCAAGTCACATTATGGTCTGTGCGTGTGTCATAACAAACATGACTTTTTACCTACTTTTAAATGCTTGTGCGTGTAGTGTTGAATAAAATCTGGACGTCGACTGATTTAGTCTCCTGATCTTTGCAGAATATGAACACAGATCGTTACAGTATAAATTCCTCAGATGCTCTAATGTTCCTTATTTCCCACTTTTGTGTTATTCTGTGTAGAAAAAGAGTGAGTTAAAAGCTTGCTATCTCTTTAAATTCTCTCTCAGTACAGTGAAGAGTCAGGATGATAATGACCTCTTAGTGAATGGAGATGGCGTTTCCCCTCTGATACAATGGAAGTCTTTCACATCACACACACACAAGTACAATCTCTGTCTGCCATGCAGACATCATGCATACACTCACACATATACAAACTGTCAAACAAAAACACATGCTATCGTCCTCTCTTTCCCCCTTCCTGCTTGCTTGCTCCCTCTCTCTCTCACTTTCTCTCAAACAAACACACTTTAACAAAGGGTCCACACTTAAACACTGAGTTGCTGTTGTATGCTGTTATGGGTGGGCAGGCTATAGAGTGAGAGAAGAGACAAGAGGAGATGCCCTGCAGTACTCTAAAGACAACTGTCCCTTTGTCTCTCACCATGTCCGTCTGTCTGTCGGTAAAGTTTAAGGTCATTGTCACATCTCCCTAGAAATGTCCCTCATTGCCTATAAAGTCTGCAAAATAATCAAATTTTCACCACTTTAGAGATATTGAAGTATATTACCTGAGTTTTACTAATGAGAAATTTTCCCTGAAACAGTTTGCCATTGTTTTATGAAACAGTTATTATGATTATTGTTAATTGTTCCTGACAAATTCTATTGTTTAGAATCAACAGTGGTATCCCTGTCTGAAATTAGCCGAGTATTCAGGTCCAATACATTCTAAACTGAAATGTCAATAAAGGAAAACAGACAGTATAAGTGCAATTGTGAAAGGAAACTTCCATTCAAAACCTTGTACTGTAACCTACTGTGTTGTGTCTTGAGTGTTTCTCTGCAGGCGCAAAGAGGACGGATGAAACCATATCACAACAATGATTTTAGCATAGCTTGGTTCTGCGTGAGGCAGATCTAGATAGTGGGGATTTTCGATGGTGTATAGTAAATTATGCTTTAACAGGGTTCATTTATGAAAAAAACTCTATTTACATTTTAAGCTGCAATGAAAATGACTATGGAGATTGATTAAGATTGGTTTTATTTTTCATTAGCATTTTAAAGCTACTGTTTTAAATCTTTTCACCAAGTACATGCCTTATGTTTAATGTGATTAATTTCTCTGGAACTGTGATCTTGGTCTGTTCAGGGTTTTGATTATTGTTTGAAAAGTAGACTAGACCCTGTAACCTGCACAAGGGGCCTAACTCCCACTTTGCTGTGTCTTGCAGCTGCTCTGAGGGGGACCACCACTCGAGATGTCTACAGCCACTTTGGTCTGGAACTTGATGACTGAAAAAATAAAAGACTGGAAAAAATGTATGAAAATACAGTGGTGAGAATGGTTCCTCAGACCAAGGGGAGAGGGGCATAAAGAGAAAAAGAAATGACCAAAGAACTTTTTGATAGGAGGATGGATTTGGACTAAAGATGCGATTGCAGGAACTGTGTTGACCTTAACCGGCTCCTTCACGCAGAGGTTTGCACATTTTCTTTGTGATTTTGTTTTCACCTCTTTACAGAGAGCGATTTGATTAACAACCATGAGCATGATACGATGAGAATGGTGTTAGTCCAGAAGGAAGGCCTGATATTTAAAATAGGCCATGTACACAAACCATAAACTTAAGGCTGTGACAGAAAACCAATGTTTTTGACTTTTCTCTAGCCTATTGCATACCTTGCTTGTGCAAGAATATAAGTGCTAGTGAGACACTACCAACTTTGAAAGATTTTGTTTTGACAATTGAGTTTATCTAAATGGAGTTTGGAAAAGGTCATGCATGATGGCTGAATAAATGTTAGTTATTTCTGTAGGGGTTTTTTTGCTTGTTATGTACATTAAAGAGGGAATGTGGGAGTGTCAATTTAAAGTGTAAAATAAAATGTTCTAGCTCCTAGTATAATATGCTTTGTACAGTTGCAATAACATGTAATAAATAAGGCATTCAGTAGGACCTTTGCATTGTTAACCTCTAAACCCACTATGGAAACTAAAGAGTTACAGATACTTTGTAGTTATAGCATTAATTTTGTGGAATTAAACAGTTGAGCTGAACTATGTCAGAAGGTATCACGATACACTTGTCTATTTATGACCATTTATAAGTGAAAATGTAACTGTTAAAAAAAGATGCATTTAGTTAATTTTGATAGACTGCACTTCTATAACAGGCCTATCGGTAGACTTCCGCCCCTAAAATGTGTGTTATCATACCCCTTAAGGTCATGTTAATCCCACCCACTCTTTAAAAAGTCTTCATGGAGGGAAAAAGGATATTAGGCAACTGTCAAACTCACTTACAGTTTCCTGTCTGTCTCCACGGGACCATCCAAACGTTTTACTACAAAGAGAGGGTTGGGTACCTACTTCCTTTATTAAAAAAATCCCCAAAGCTGCTCTGCTGGCCTTAAATGTTCAGTACATGCACTGAACAGAAAACCCAGACTAGTGGCATAATACACTGGGTGTGCCCTTATCTGTCTGAGAACCACCGATAATGTGTCTTCCCCTGACCGATAGCCCTAACGATGCTGTTTGTGGTGTGTGTGTGTGTGTGTGTGTGTGTGTGTGTTGATGGGCGTCTGTTCCCTCAGGTAAATATATATAAACCACATCTACTGTATTTTCATATTTATTGGTTTGCAACCTTTTGAGTGCAAAGAGGACTGCAAGTTTTCAATTGAACAAAATGCTAGAGCATTTCAATTCTAACAATCAGCTAATGGAGCTGTCACCTGTGTTTTGGTTGCAGTGAAAACCTGCAGGCTGGTGGCTAATGGGTTTCAGTTTTTATTGTACATCCAGGCCCACAGTGGCACACGAGTCCCGTATCGTTTGACATCCTGTCCTTCCGCATTGCTCGCTCCTCCACGGGTCCCTTCAGCTGCCAGATTAAAGCACATATTGTGGCTGAATAATGAATGGACGTGGTGGGACGGACTCTACAGCCAGAGGCAGGGTTCATTTTTACGCCACACGGTTCAGCAGCAGAGCCTTTTTGTAGAAACTGTTGTGCGCGCCGCTGGCCCCGCTGTCTGTCAGTGAGCAGGCAGGGCCGCACCGCATTTCCTCTTCACCAGTGCCGCAAACCCCGCCCCTGCCGGATGGGATGTGTTGAAAATCGCCATCCTCGATTGGCCCAGGCACCCGTCCGTCAGAGCTTATTCATGGTAAACTGATGGGACGCTGACGGCGGTGGGCGGGCGCAGCTAAGAAAATTATAAGGTCATTTGAATTACGCTTGCTAGCGAGCTTATGGCTACAATGAACCCAGAAATGATATCAGTGATTGTGACAATGATCGGATGATGATCGCGGGGTCAAAGTCGATGCGCACAGCCAGGAGAATCTGACGGCCGACCCACCGGAGGAGAGGAGCAGCAGCGGCTCGTTGTGGCATTAACACCAGGAGGGGATCCCGGTGCGTGTGTCCGTCTCTGTGCGTTTCTGTGAGCCTCTGTCAAGCCAAGCGAGCGGCGGCAAGGAGCGGAGGGGGCGACCAGGCTAGTCTTTAAGCCGATCAAGGCGGAATCGCACACAACGAGATTCACGTCTGGTATTTCTGCGCACCTACATGCTGTGACGGTGTGAACGGGGGGCAAGGTATGTAAGCAAAAAAAAGATCATCCCAGCCACAGCCCAAGCTGACTGTGCGCCCCCGCGATGCTCAACCTCACGGATGGGTTCGGTTAATATTAGCTAGCAGAAAGGGGAAAGAGCCCGGTCATGTCTCCATTGTCCTCTGTCAACCTTGTGAGCGATCGACGGGACTCGAGATGTGCGTCGACACTTTAATATCCGTCAGATCTCGGTCCATGAAAGGTAATTTATGTGAACGTGGACTGCATATTCAGCATGCTCCTTCACCCTGAAAGAGGCTGCTGTCAGATCGTCCATTCGCTTCCTTGCTAAGCCGACGCGCGCAACACGCTGCGCATTCTGCTTCCCAGGCGCGCCTGTTACCATGATAACCTACATCAGGTTAGCCCGTTAAATATGGTCCGACCGGGTTACGATTGAAGGCCCTGTCTGAAAGCGCACATGGCACGGTTAGCGAGGCGTAGTCTAACCAACAGTGGGTTGAACCCCTCCATCATTTCCCTTTCCTCTACCGCAACATGATGCTACGCGCCTTTAAAATTTCCGGGTGTAGCAGCAGCAGCAGCGAATGAGCGAGCTTTTTTTCTTACTGTGAAGTGGCCGCTGCTCTCTCAACGCATTACTTCCCCTTGACGTGTGACAAATCCCATCATGTCGGACATTTAGAGTAATTTAATCGTCCAAGACAAGCTGACACAGAGCGCCGGTCTATGTTTTAAATAGCAGCAGACTTGTTATATGGCCGTCATCACCATTAACGTTACAGACACATGCAGGGAGACGGAACAGTAAATATCCAGTCAGCATCTTGGTTCTAGATAATGGGCTGTGCTGCCATGAAAAATATATCTTCCAAAAAATACCCAGTTCTTCCATAATGATAAACAGAAACAACCATCCTCCAGTGTTTTTCTACTTGCCTAATGCATGGATAATAAGCAGTCATGTAAACCTATCCTTTACTGCTTCAGGATCGTCTTCCTAGATATCTGGTGGCACTGAGCAACAATGTCAAGGCATGCTGCTCTCAGCTGTCACTATAGACGATTTGCTTGGAGTTAGGGTTTCCCCAATTTCTCCGTTTTACCAATTCTGCCCATGTGAAGAAATGTATTACACTAGCATGAGTAGTTTATTAACAAACTGTTTGTGTATTTGGTTTGACATGCAGATTCAATACAAGATGACAACATACAGTATATGACTGGTTGCATATGGCTGACCTCTTCCTCATTTATTACAAACTCACAGTGTAGCAGAGCTGAGTCAATGTTAAAATGGGCACCGGATGTTTAAACAAAATCATAGTAGATAACATTCTTCAGTGGTTGGCTTGAATATCCTCGTGAAGATGCAGCTTCAAGATTAGTTGTTTTTTACTTACTTAAACCACATGTAACCTTTCTCCTACTCTACTGATGTTTGGTCTGGAATGTTTGGGATTAGTTGCCCCAGTCTGGAGGCATCATCTTTATCTATTTATATGTGTTCATATTCTTTCAGGATGATGCGTCTAGCGTGTTGCACGGCCTTGCTGTTTGTGTTGAGGCTGCTGGTGGGCTTGCCTTGGTACCAGGTTCTCCCGGCCATCCTGATCTTCTACCTGGGAAGTGGAGGATGGAGCTTCCTGCAGATTTTTGCCAAAACAGTTGGCAGAGACTTACAGTAAGCATGGGGATGTTGTGTGATATGTTTGCATGGTTCCAGTGTTGAAACCTAGAAAAGACATTACATTTTAATGTCATTCATTCTTTCATTTGCTATTTTTCAGCCGGTCAGTCTTGTCTTACTGTCTGTTGTCAAAGGAAGCTACAGCCAGAAATATAGTGCTCCCTGTAAGCCTTTTGACAGTGACAAATGTACTGTTGTTTTGGCTCTACACTCGAAAACATTGGACCTGAATGGAAACAATGTCTATGAGGTGCTGACTTTCAGCTCTAATTTGAGCATGTTAAGATCCAGATTGGGTGAACAGTGTTAGAAGTGTCACCCTATCATGGTCTCACTGCACTGTTGTAAATCTGGGGAATCATAGCACTTTTTATACGTAACATTTTATGATTCCTACATTGTTCATTCAATATGTATAGGAGAGCAGCTTAAAGTCCCCCTTTCAAATCCAATGCACTGGATACACAGCCAGAACAATAGAAACTATTTCACTGTTCAAACACTTACAGGCATCTCAACAATCAAAGTTCCTGGAGATAGTTGAAGTCAGCCAAAACAAGACCTTAGACATAAAATAATACAGATTTGACATTTGAAAACACTGTAGTTTCTGACAAGTAATGAACAAGAAAATTGTGCGATAGCTCATTGAAAAATCACAGTAGGAACACCAACATTGTTGCCGGTCTTTGCTCAGACTACTGGCAAAGACATTAGTGTAGATAGGGCAGGGTTAAAACTAAGTGATCGTTTATCACCTCTCGACGGAATGATACATTGCAAAACAATGATACTGACTCAGAGATACACAGTAATGTTCTCTAAGTTAATTATTAAAAGCACGCATCTGCTCAAGTTTCACACAAATTACAATCAGAATAAATAACCGTGCAAGTAAGGTGTTCTGGTATCTTTAGCCCTGCAAAAATGTAGCTTGTCGTCTTTGAAAGCAGCGTTGAAGAACTCACCACAAGACCTGAGGCTCTTCCTCAACAGGCGTAGTTTTACAGCCAGTGTTTTTTCTAACCAGCTGCATATTCCTGTCGTGCATGTTTCAAAACCTTGTGGCATTGCAGGTAGTCTGACATGTTTTAGTCAAAGGACAATAGGGATGATGGGGGAGGAGCAGGTGTTTTAACTGCCTTACCTCGAGCCAATATTTACAGTTGGGGGTTACCATGGTAAATTGGTTTGTGTTTAACTTCCTTTTTACTGGTAGAACAGGAAATTGTAAAAGTTGGCCTTTTGTGACCTCTCCATAAGAAATAAGCCAAAGTGACCTAACCTGAAGTGATTAGCACATTTCTGAGACCCATTGTATACAAAAGATGGCATCTGCTCTTTCATTGTTCAGAGAGATTAAGATCACAGTTTCCAAGTCTATATTTTAAAGACATTTTGCTAAATTATCATATAATCAGAGCTTGCCACAACTAAGTTTTCTTCTTCTTTAAACCTATTACTACCTAGTTTGGTGCACCTGCTCAGATGCAAATACCCCTAACTACAAATACAGTTCTAAAATTATGTACTGACAATGTCTGAAGCCTCAAGGATCAAAGATCACTATATTTGACCCTGTCAAAGCATGCCTTTTCCACAGTGACTCATACATTCCTATTGTGAAGTGTACTGTGACAAGGCTTAGGTGTTTAAACTGCGAAGCACTGTGGTTCACATCTTAATGCCTTTGTAAACTAAACCAACTCCAGTATACACATTTCTGTCCTTGCAAATGCCATTAATTGTCACTGGGTGGTTTTAGTAGGCGTAAAGCATCTGTGTTTGCTAGAATTGGTTGTAAATAGAGTTTTTTGTTTTTTTCTTAATGGTGCTGTGCAGTTTGTTGCCAGTATGAAACTCTACTCATAAATGGGAATGAAGAAACCAGTATTTTAAATTGTAGAATTCAATAATACCAGATATATTATGGATATGTCTAAAACTCACTTGGCTAACAATGACTCAGCTTAACAAGAAACTATCTTGACAAAAGAAGCTAATTACATAGTGTAGAGTTCATGTAGCTCCTCTATTGTGGCCAAGTGTGCTATTGAAATGACTGAAACAACTGTGCAACAACCAGTCATGGTTATCTGGACCAAAATGAAACAAATCCGCTGTGTAATGACACAAATATCATCATCACGACCACAATGTAGCTATGAAGTAACTTGGCCCAATAGATTTTTATGATGCTTCTGTAATTATACTGCTCAGGAGATTGCCCATTATCTACCTTTGCACCATAAATTAAATGGGCAGACTTTGCACCTTTGGACCCACCCAGCCATCTCTGTTATAATGTTTTATGCCCAGTGTTGTCAATGTTTTGCACAGTATAGGTAGTAGATTACCTTAGTTGGTCAACAATAGATGTTGACCTTCAAAGTATTTTGCTTTGAATATCAAATTACTATATATGATAATACTAGTGGATTTGCATATTTTAGCCCCTTAACTATAAAATATCCACACTTCATATTACTGCTGACCATGATCCAAAGAATATCCTAAGTTATTTGTTTGACTTTGTCACAAAATTAACATTTAGTTAGCTTTATATTTTTGTAAAAGTCATGTTAGTGATGCATATTAAACAGTTGCAAATACTGACTGTTTGGGAAAACTTTGCTGCAAAACAAACACATTTTAAACTCAAGAAGTAGGAAATCAATTTAAACACTTGTGTTCCTTGGATAATGGCTTGCAGTAATGGCAGTACAGGCAATTTGTAATGTGCTACAACATGCAAAACCAATGCAATGGTCTTTTAGACGAGGTGGATCGCCATTTACATCAAATGAGAAATGGGCAATAATTATAGGAAAAGTTATTTTAATTGTCTGTTTTTAAATTTTTTTTATATTTTCTCTTGCTTCTTCAGTGCGGCAGGTGTGTTATTGCGGGTGAAGATGAATGTCAGACGCCACCTCAGAGAGAAGAACACTATTCCCAAGATCTTTGCTGAAACAGTGCACCGCCATGGGGACAAAACAGCACTGATCTTCGAAGGGACTGGGGAGAGGTGGACCTTCCGACAGTTGGATGAGTACTCCAACAGAGTCGCTAACCTGCTGCTGGAACGGGGTTTCAAGGTAGGTCTGGCCTACAAAACAAAATATTTCATAAAGAATTAGGAAAAAAGACATTTGTGGCAAATTTAACACATCTTGGTCTACAAACTTTTTTGGAAATATTTCTTTATTGCATATAACTGCTTTCAATTAAGCTTTAAAAACATACACACTCCTGAAAAGAATTAGACTTGATTTGATAATTAATTCACTTTCTGTGGAATGGTGGAAAAAGTATTAATAGTGTGTGTCCAGGGGCGCCCAGGTAGCTCACCTGGTAGAGCACCTGCACAATGTACAAGGCTGAGTCCTTACAGCAGCAGCCCGGGTTTGAGTCCAGCCCCGCCACCCTTTGCTGCATGTCTCCCCCTCTCTCTCCCACATTTCCTGTCTCTCTTCAGCTGTTCCTATCAAATAAAGGCAAAACTCCCCAAAATAATCTGTAAAAAACAAAAGAAATAGTGTGTCCATCCAAAAAATCCTCTTTTTGTGAGTTGGACTCTTTGGGTAAGAGATGGTGTGCTTCATTATTAGCTTATCTTTCCAAACAATGATAAAGCAGAACTGATTACTCTTAACTGTTAAATGTTTCTCAGATGTTGTTTCCATTCAGGAGGAGGCACGATATGACCCCTCCTGGACTTAGGTTCCTAGACTTATGTTTAAGAAAAATAAACTTCAGTCAATCAGTGGATGGCCATCATATTGACAAGCCCTTCCCTTTTCTGTTTTTCTCCTCAGGAGGGCGATGTGGTGGCCCTTTTCATGGAGAACAGGTCCCAGTACGTGGGCCTCTGGCTGGGCATGGCCAAGATTGGAGTAGAGGCCGCGCTAATCAACTTCAATTTGAGACTAGAGGCCTTGATCCACTGTGTCACTATCTCCAATGCCAAGGCTGTGGTGTTTGGCTCGGAGCTGACTGATGGTAAGAGCAGGGAGGATGGAGGAGGGGGATGGGTATAGATTAGAGAAGCATCTGAAGGATATGTGGTAGATTTTCTTTGTTATAGTAGTAACTTAGTTAAGTTTATAGCCAAAAATCAGAAGCTGGTCCCAGAGGGCTTTACAATCTGTACAGCATCGACTTGATGAGCTGACGAGTGCTGTGATGCTTCCGCTGTGATGAGAGAGGTAAGTGGTGCGGGGAAAAAGCAACAGAGGTCATAAAAGATAGATGGGTTTTGGAGGAGGAGTGGCTTCAGTCAGTGGGGCTTTAAATGGCTGATGGATGGAAAGAAGGGAAGACGTGATGAAGAGGAGAAATGTCTCTATCATCAATCTGCATTGTTCAAGGTCTGAGTTGGTCAGAGAAGAGAATTAACTGATAAATAATAAACGAAAACAGGTACAAGGTGTATACAGGAAAAACATAGCTGATGTAAAACCAGTCCTGCTGAATCACATATTGGTTTTATAAATGAGTACTATTGTTAATTAAATCTTAAACCTTTTTTATTGGATAATACAGCATATATAATAATTTAATTTCTCTATGTTTTCCACCCATTTAATACTGGACTTGAGCTTACATCTGTTACGTAGATTGGCTAATATCATCAATTAGTTGCCAAGCAACTGTTCAATGTGCAATGGTTTGTGATTTTTACTTGCAAGTAAGATTGCATGAAATATTCAGATTAAATCAACTATTACATGATCACGTGTGTGTTTGAGTATTTCTGAAGGTCCAAATGGAGCTAATTACCTGTTACAATGTCTACTCTACTAACCTGCCGTGTATTATTAAACATGCTTTATATTGCTTAGACTAGGGAGGCACTAATGATATAAAACTGCAGCGGCTCAGTAGAATGGTCAAACATAAATTAGGGATCTATTTCCATCTCCTCATGACACTCTTTTGGGTCCCTGCCCAATCTGAAAAGCCCTGATCTCAACAGCTATAAAGAGTGAATGAGTTTTGAACTGTTCATCCTGGGACTGATGGAGCAGTCTCTGTATTGGATCCTGGACTTGTCATGTGCTTTATGCCTTTAGGTAATTGGAAACACAGCCTCTTTGCTACTGAGCCAGTAGCATTAGCCCTGAGCCAGCATGATGCAAGGCTTTTAAATAAAGATACACTTTTTTTTTACATTGGAAAATATAAAGAGCTGTTTAAATTTCTGTCAGCTTCGCTCACAGTCACGTTTATTGGTACTTTCTTTCCCTTCACACTGAACTTCCTCTCTCTCTGCCTGTTTGTCTGTCTCTCTCTCTCTGTCTCTCACTCACTCCTCTGCCTTCCACCTGACACCACACCTGACTGAAGGTGCACTAACTATTTTAACCTACTGTCTCCCCTATTACCTGGCCCCATACCTCCTGTTTTCTTCGTCTGCTATTTCCTTCTTCTCTCTGTCCATAATGCAAATGACTGCGGTTTTGTCGTACAGAAGTCTTGTATCACATGAAGTCATCTTGCAAGTTGAGATAGTGAAATACATTTACTAATATTAGTACATATTAATTTACTGTAATGTGTTTCTCTTACTCTCATAGCGGTATGTGAGATCCACAGTTCAATGGGGAAGGCAGTGCAGATGTTTTGCTGTGGTGACTGGGACCCCAAACGAGTCCCACAGGGAACTGAGTGCCTAGAGCTCCTGCTGGATGGTGCCCCGTCCCATCTGCCAAGCCAGCCACAACGCTGCTTCACCGGTGAGAACAACATGCCAATCACACTTCTTATAACTAATCTGGATCAGAGTTTCCCAACAACGTTAATAGTTCCAAGAAGTTCATTTAACAAAAAGCCATTTTACATATGCTTTCGGGATTCATTTTAAGTGATATTTTCCGTCATAATAATTCAGCAACCAAAATGTCAGCGCCTACTCTAACCAAAGCAACACATCAATTTCAAAAAGTAATTTGTTTGCATTTACTGATAGTCTGGCAGCACTGGAAGCTCTTGTTAACCTTGAGCCAGCTCTACAAGTATGAAGTAATTAAGTAAAAACTTTGCTTAATTAATCATATGATGCTGATAAACTAAATGAGAGAAATCATTATTAACTCGAATTTTCCAACCGTTTTATTGTTATAGTTATTGGGAATTACTGATGACCTGATCACCTGATGGGTTGCTTGTTTCTAAGGCAGCCTGTATACAGTACATGGGTCCAAGGGAGAACAATTTGAATCCAGAATATTTATAATCAAGTCATATAAATTTTATTTATATAGCCCAAAACAAATGTACCTCTAAGGGCTTTACAATCTGTACAGCATGCAACACCATCTATCATTAGAGCCCCTTTCAGATAACAAAACAATATGCAGATAGAATAGTTAATTGCTTTTTGTTATTGTCTATTATTTGGCATTTCATATTTTTCATTCTATCCATAGAGCTAATCGGTTAGCTGTTATTCAGAACAATGAATCGGGTCTTAGCTCACTCAGTTTTGCTCTTGAACACTACATGTAGTCACTGACAGCCACACAGGCTGTTGCTGCAATAAAGCCATGTTCACATGTCGTGTTCACACTTGGGAAAAATGTGTCTCTGGTTATCTGAACAGATGGCAACCAAAATGCACCAGGATCACATAAATCAGAACACATGCAGAGGTGATTAGAGATGAAGGGAATAAGCATGTGCATACAATGTCACAGACAAACAAGATCACGTATAATATGTGCAATTTTAAAGAAAGAAGTTGCATGTTGTAATATGTTTTTGAATATTTCCAGGCTAGAATTCTGTGATCCTGACAATGTAAGAGGTGATTAGAGATATGTATGCAACAGACAGTATGTTGTGTAGAGTGAATGTACTGTAAATAAATACCATTACACTGAGGTGCTGCTTAGTCAACTTTGTACACATAGCACCCACACAACTGATTTATGCAAGTGAAGGATCTGAAGTTTGTACATGTATTGAGGTAGGACATAGCCACCACGATCCATTTCTCTAGCTGTATATCAGAAAGTGTATTTCTTCTGTTTAGCAGTGGTTTGAGTTTATTACAGATAAAATCAGTTGTGAGCAGGAAAGACAAATCCAAAAACAAGTGTTCCGTTGTGATGTCACGGACCTCTTAACTGGATCTAGAGCCAGTTCGTATACGTCTGGATGCAGGACTTTTGGTCTGAACAGGACCTCACCATCTAACCACTAGACCATCACACTTTATCCCTGAGCAAAAAGGGACATAATGGACTAATTTTCACAATCTTTAAAACTAGATTCTGCTTAATTCTGCCTCTATCCTTCAGTGCTGTAACTTAGTCACAATGAGTTTGCAATCAAAACTGTGAACAGTGCTGTAATTATGGATTAAACCCAAGCATTTACACTCCTGCACATCCCCTCAGAAGTGATGTTTATTTCAAAAGGGGTAAAGTGAAACTGCACATTTAAGATAGAGCCTTCATTTTTACTCCCTCAAGCATGCCAAAACCAGTCACAGCACATTTAGTTGTTGATAAGTCATCTCAGTCTCACTCTGCTGTCTGTTTCAGATCGCCTGTTTTACATCTACACGTCGGGAACCACTGGAATGCCTAAAGCTGCTATTGTTGTGCACAGCAGGTAGGAAGGAGCCGTGCAGCTAACAAACAGACACACAGGAATTGCAGCTGTTTGCTTTGTTGGTCTGTGTAGCTTTCATGTGTAGTATAAATACTGTTAGAAGAGAATGGAAGAGAAATGCATAAAACTTGTTGGTTTTGTTTTGACTTCTTTTACTTTCTCCTTGTGCCTGCCTCATCCTACCCTGGTTTTCAGGTACTACCGCATGGCAGCCTTGGTATATTATGGGTTTAGGATGACATCGGATGATGTGTTGTATGATTGCCTTCCACTCTACCACTCTGCAGGTAAAACTATAACTATGCATGATTAAAGTCCAGATTTAAAGTTACAGTGCAACTTTTCCTCATGTCAGGACGTCCATCTCCTCTTGTTCCCTTCAGTCAGTTAAGTTCTCTATAATGTTCACCTTGATGAACCTTCTAGCTTGAAACAGCATCCAGCCCAAGGTAGTGGATAAAGCCAACAAAAAGTGGTGCTAATGTTCACCTTTGTTTTTGAATGGGTCCTTTCTGGCACACATTTATTTCAGCGTTATCGACCTCTTCTGCTAACAGAAAGTGGTGCACAAACAAAGGTCTCCTCAACATCCCTGAAAAGCCAAATAAATGAAGAGAATAAGAATGTGCATATAATGTCACAAAAAACAAGATCCGGTAGACAATGTGCTATTTTAAAGAAAGGAGTTGCTGTTGTTGCTTTAAATGATGTGTCTTTATATATTTCAATGTTGAGGCTAACGTTCTATGAACCTGACAACACCTATTTCTTTGTCTACAGGTAACATTGTGGGAGTGGGCCAGTGTATAATACATGGCATGACTGTAGTCATCAGAAAGAAGTTCTCTGCCTCGCGTTTCTGGGACGACTGTGTTAAATACAACTGCACTGTAAGCATAATGTAGAATATAAATCACTGCCACAGAATTTGTGGGCAGTAGAACACCACAATCTCACAGGGTTGCTGAAAAGATAACTTTTTACGTCACTGTCAACAAAGATAATCTCAAGATTTACTGTTCGTCCCCAGTTAATCTCTTTGAATCCCTTTTTTGTTATTTGAAGTTTGGTATTAAATCAGTAATTAGTCTATTCTTATCTCTCTCATCACTTAACTATTTTTTCTCACTACCATCCTGCTTCTTTCTCCTCTAGATTGTACAGTACATTGGTGAAATCTGCCGATACCTGCTAAACCAGCCAGTTCGGGACACGGAGCGACAGCATCAGGTGCGCATGGCAATGGGCAACGGCCTGCGCCAGTCCATATGGGTGGAGTTCATGAACCGCTTCAATATCCCACAGATCGCCGAGTTCTACGGAGCCACAGAGTGCAACTGCAGCCTGGGCAACTTCAGTAACAAGGTGAGAATGTGTCCTGCGATGAAGTGATGATGTGATTTTCCTAGATTGCATTATTGTAATAGATAACCCTCTTTTGAAATGATTAAGACTACCACCACCCACTCATGTCCTATCACCTGACAGTTTCACATTATGTTCATAGGCTTTTCTTTTCTGCACTGCTCTAAAATTCTCTTCATGTTAAGCACGCTGTTATTCTAAAAATGGGCTGTTTTCTCAGTTTTGGTAGTTTCTCATCAATACAACACAACACACAGCACTGCAGCTTTTTGGCTGGTTAGAACTTGTTTGCCTTTCATTTTTCCTCACCACACTAAAGGCTTTGTGGTTGTTCATAATATTTATATTTTTGTCTCTACTCTAGGTTGGAGCGTGTGGCTTCAACAGTCAGATTCTACCCTTCATCTACCCCATCAGACTGGTGAGGGTTGATGAAGAGACCATGGAGCTCATTAGGGGACCTGATGGCGTCTGTATTCCCTGTAAACCTGGTAGGTTTACTGTGTACACATATTAAACATCAACTTTACATCTGGTAAGCTTAATGTACATACAGAGTGATGGTGTTAAGCAGAAACACACCTCAGGAGCCACACAGCTGCTCATATATTCCCATCCACATCATATGTTTGATTATCAGTGAAATTAAGCTGGACATGTAGTGTGTACCTTTGGCAGCTTGTTGTGATTCTAGCATGTACACATTTGTCTATCAACTTACTGGTAATAATAAATTAGCTGGCTAGCAAGCTAAGACTGTCCTTTATAAATAAAGAATATTAAATGAAAGGATATAGCTCTATAAGTTAAGAATAATATAAAGACTCAAGACTCATTATCCATGTACAGTACATGCATCTTGTACATCTATCCAAAAGCAAATCTCTAGGTATACTGCAGTTGTTTTTCTGCAATGTAAAGTACAGGTGCATCTCAATAAATTAGAATATGGTGACATGCCAATCAGCTTATCAACTCAAAACATCTGCAAAGGTATCCTGAGCCGTCTCTCAGTTTGGTTCACTAGGCTACACGATCATGTAGAAGACTGCTGATCTAACAGTTCTCCAGAAGACAATGATTGACACCCTTCACAAGGAGGGTAAGCCACAAACATTCATTGCCAAAGAAGCTGGCTGTTCACAGAGTGCTGTATCCAAGCATGTTAACAGAAAGTTGAGTGGAAGGAAAAAGTGTGGAAGAAAAAGATGCACAACCAGCCGAGAGAACCGCAGCCTTATGAGCAAGCAAAATCGATTCAAGAATTTGAGTGAACTTCACAAGGAATGGACTGAGGCTGGGGTCAAGACCACCACACACAGACGTGTCAAGGAATTTGGCTACAGTTCTCATATTCCTCTTGTTAAGCCGCTCCTGAACCACAGAAAATGTCAGACATAAACAGTCTTACCTGGGTTAAGGAGAAGAAGAACTGGACTGTTGCCCAGTGGTCCAAAGCCCTCCATTCAGATGAGAGCAAATTGTATTTCATTTGGAAACCAAGGTCCTAGAGTCTGGAGGAAGGGTGAAGTCCAGTGTTAAGTTTCCACAGTCTGTGATGATTTGGGGTGCAATGTCATCTGCTGGCTTTGGTCCATTGTGTTTTTTGAAAACCAAAGTCACTGCACCTGTTTACCAAGACATTTTGGAGCACTTCATGTGCTGCTGACCACTTTTTTGAAGATGCTGATTTAATTTTCCAACATTATTTGGCACCTGCCCACACTGCCAAAAGCACCAAATGTTGGTGGTGTTGGTGTGCTTGACTGGCCAGCAAACTCACCAGACCTGAACCCCATAGAGAATGTATGGGGTATTGTCAAGAGGAAAATGAGAAACGAGACCAAAAAATGCAGATGAGCTGAAGGCCGATGTCAAAGAAACCTGGACTTCCATATCACCTCAGCAGTGCCACAAACTGATCACCTCCATGCTACTCCTAACTGAGGCAGTAAATAAAGCAAAAGGAGCCCCTACCAAGTATTGAGTACATGTACAGTCAATGAACATACTTTCCAGAAGGCCAACAATTCACTAAAAATGTTTTTATAATTGGTCTTATGAAGTATTCTAATTTGTTGAGATAGGGAATTGGTGGGTTTTTGTTAAATGTGAGCCAAAATCATCACAATTAAAAGAACCAATGACTTAAACTTCAGTTTGTGTGGACTGAATTTATTTAATACATGAGTTTCACAATTTTAGTTGAATTACTGAAATAAATGAACTTTTCCATGACATTCTAATTTATCAAGATGCACCTGTAAGTGGGTTGAACACTCAGCTCATAGGTTAATAGGCTCACAACAAGGCTTCAACAAACCGTCATCAAAGGTATTGCGTAGCATTGTGTTTATAATGTAAATGTATTGTAGACATACAGACATGCACAGACACACTTAATACTTTGTGGGTAAAAATGGTCATTTGATTTCACATAAATGCCAGCCATACATTCATAAATTATTCTGTTCTGTCTTTCTCTCTCTCTCTTTTTAGGCGAGCCTGGCCAGCTAGTCGGCAGGATCATTCAGAATGACCCTCTTCGGAGGTTTGATGGTTATGTCAACCAGTCAGCAACCAGCAAGAAGATTGCTCAAAGTGTCTTCAAGAAGGGAGACAGTGCCTATCTCTCTGGTTGGTCACTCACAAACACACACATACGCATATTGAGTTACTCAGTGTATTCCATAGTGACTAAATGAATATGATCTTTCACCCCCTCTTTCACTCACCAGGTGACGTGTTGATCATGGATGAGTGCGGCCACATGTACTTCAAGGACCGCACAGGAGACACTTTCCGCTGGAAAGGAGAGAATGTCTCAACGACTGAGGTTGAGGGAACTCTCAGCAGGCTGCTAGACATGAAAGATGTCGTTGTCTATGGTGTGGAAGTACCAGGTAAAATCTTTCAATATACATGCTTTAATATCTGTTCTTATTTGAGAATAAAGTGACATTTAAAAAATTATAATT
Source organism: Coreoperca whiteheadi (assembly GCA_011952105.1). Taxonomy (NCBI): domain Eukaryota; kingdom Metazoa; phylum Chordata; class Actinopteri; order Centrarchiformes; family Sinipercidae; genus Coreoperca; species Coreoperca whiteheadi. The sequence goes on along the minus strand of CM022482.1, from coordinate 12,740,029 downwards.
TTGGTTTGGATACTGAATAGATATTTGACAAGAACCATACTGTGTTTAATATAACATTACATTTATTTAGCTGACGCTTTTATCCAAAGCAACATACAATAAGTGCATTCAACCATGTGGATACAATCCAAAAATTATATGAATCATGCAAGTACATCAACTTCATCAAATATGCTGAACTGCTTCAAGTGCTACAATAAGAAACCATAAGAGATAGAGTAGCCAGTGCAGGGGGCGGAAGAGCAGTGTAGTGCGAGATCCTGGCATACTAATGCTATAGTTATTACAAGTACAGTATTTTGGCTTACTCTTTACTTATTGTGACATGAAATTAATTATGCCATTTTTAAATGTCTTCACAAATACAACTGAGCTGTAGCTGAGTCTGTGCAGTCTAAGTGACACCGAAGACAAATCACAGATGCCACTTTCCAGTCGCTGTGATTAGATTAGATAACTTTATTAATCCCCAAAGAGGGGGGCAGGGGACGACTAGTTTGATATGCACATGTGACAAATAATAAAAGATACACAAATCTGACAGACCACGGTAAACAACATATAAAAGACTTTTTCTGCCACAGTGTTATTAAAGCACAAACTAACAGATATTCCAAGAGGACAATTATTAAAATAAATAATTATTACTACAATCTATGTGTATGTATAGAAGTAGAGGTAAATTAACACCGCCAGATAGGTCTCATTTACTATATGAAGTGTCTCTTTCAATACCAGTAGTATTTGAAGGAGAAGTGTACAAGTAAGATACTGTGTAAAGACATAAGGCAGAACCCGCCTTATGTACAGCATTCATGGCCTCGTTGCACAAACACAAGCATCTGTCTGACATAAAATCTCACTGGTCCACAGAATGAATCCTCTTGACTTGCCCGTTTCTGTGTGCACAGGAGCAGAGGGAAAGGCTGGAATGGCAGCAATCGCTGATCCGTCTCACTCCACTGACCTGGAGAAGTTTGTGAAGGACATGGAGAAGGCTCTCCCTCCGTACGCCAGACCTGTGTTCCTCCGCTTCCTTCCGGAAGTCAACAAGACAGGTAAAATGCTCTTTTCACTGCCGTTTGTGTAAAAGAATCCCATAAAAAACTGAGATTGACAGAAGCTATTTATTTCTGTGCAATTTGTAAAAACCTCTGAATTAGACCATAAACATTTGACATTTGATTGAATAGTGCTGTTTTGGTATTTTTCTTAAAGCAGTAAGACAGTCAAAACTGTGAAGTACATTCTAAAACAGCTGAATGGCAGCTTAATTGCTAAATGAAATACCTACATAATCTCTCTGTCTCTTTATTAGGAACATTTAAGTTTCAGAAGACGGAGTTGCGTCGGGACAGCTTTGACCCCAGCGTGGTGTCAGACAGACTGTACTTCCTGGATTCCAGCAGAGGGCGCTATATACAGCTGGATGAGGAGCTTTACCGCTCCATACTGTCAGGGAAACACAAATTGTGAAGACCAGGCTGACCACTACACACACACACACACACACACACGTAAAGATACAGAAAAGAAGACAACATTGTGTGACCAGGATAGCAGAATGCTGGACCTTGTCCCCATATACACGAATACATGTAAAGTAATAGACACACATGCCCACATTCAAATGCCAACACATTTACACATACACACATACACACACATACACATTGTATTCCCAAAACCACTTTGCTCTTTAAAATCCCTAAAATCAAACTTATGCACGCCACACACACACACACACACACAGCACCACTCCATCCATCCCTCCTGAAATCTCCCTGGCAACTCCTCTTGCTACCTCAGCAAACACAGAGAGAGGCACAAACATAATAACCAGGTCTATTTGGTAACTTGAAACCACCCTTCATAGCCACACAATCGCTGCCCACACAGGCCACAAACAACGCACGCTTGTCCATCCTGGTCCATCAAACCAGATGTGTTGCTAAGGGGACACTCCTGGGAGGGATACGGAGTACAGGCTGCCTGGCATCAAGAATGCAAGAACTACAGATTTGAAACTACAGATAACCACAGACTTAATGGATGCAGAGGAGGAACATGGATTCAGTACAAAAAGTGTGTGGGACAACGGAGGGACTTGTGAGGACCTAAACTGTCTCTCGGTTCATTGTTTTGTCAGCAAGATTGTTTTGTGAAAGACTGGAGCTTCTACTGTCGACTTCACCTGCACAATTAGCTAGCAGTGACAAACCTGTGGGACAACTACAGCTTTCCTCTATCTGAGGTTAACTTCATGAAAGTATTTCCTTGACCTCTCTGGCCTCCTTGTCTTTATTTCAACCTTTGCTCTACAGAGCTTTAGATGAAAATGAAGAAAGGACACCAAGGTTGTTTGTTTTTTTTTAAAAAGGGAACAACATAAGGATGTGAGGGATTTTGGAAAGCTTTGACATGTAACCCACGGTTGCAGAAGTCAAATTAGATCAGTGGTTGAAGCTGAAAGATTTACTAATGTGCAATAGGGCTCCAGCGTTTGCAGTGCAATAATCAGCCGCAACACATGAGAGCTGATATAAAACAAAGCTTTGTATTTAAACATGTCTGCATCACACCAAATATATTTAAGTTGTAGTATTTGTTTACATATTTAAGAAAATATGTAAGTTGTAGTAATGTATGTTGTTGCAGAAGCGTTCTCTTTTGTTATAGTGTTATAGGTTGTTTTTTGCTTTATGTATATCCAAATCCATGATTCAGTAGGAGTCCTCAAAATGGAAGCTGCAGTATGCATTTTATATCAGCTGCTGGAACACAAAGTCAAGTGATCTGACGAGGCTAAATACATGGGGCTATTTCCATAAACAGGACTTGTTCACATACTGAGCTGACATGCGGTATGTTTGTGTGGCTTTATTGTGCAGGTTTTGTCCTAAAAGGTAGACTTTGCCAATCGTAGGGGTGTGTGTGTATTCTTCCAAAACATATGAAGAGGACTTGACTGAAGAGACAGAAGCACCAAATCGCCTGATCAGCGAAGACTTATTATATATTCTGGTGCTAAAGAAGGATGTTCTGCCAGATTCAAGAGAGCCGAAAGATCCAAAGATTTAAAGATGGGGGAAAGGGACATTGTTATGGAGGGGCTGCGCCATAATAGAACGGTAGAAGAAGAGAAAATGTGCTTTGTCATTGATGTTTTGTCTGTTGTTTGCAGTAGCTGTCATCAGAGGTTGTAGCAGCATGAATGAGCCATCATCAACCACAATCAGAGCACTGTGCCTTACTGTGAGTTCACCTCCCAGATTCACAGGCCCTGGCCCACGCAAAGTGTATCATTTGGTTCCCTATGTTGGACTTCTACCTTTTATTTTTTTTTTCATTCAGCTTCTATCTACCCTAATTTCACTTGTCTATCTCCAAGTTCCCCGTCATATTAGCCTGGCAAAACTGGCCAAAATGTTGGGAGCTCATTTTATCCTGCCCGGTGCAGGAAGAGTTTGCGTTGATGTCTCAATGGGCAAATAAGTCGAAATTTTGCAAGGCTGCTGTCCTAGCATTTTCGAGGACTCTATCCTCATGACTTCCTTTCCATTTAGTTGCTTCCAGTCATTACTAAGGCCCAATCAGTAACCTTAATTTTTCTTTTAGCTGTCTTTCAGTATTCTTTACTTAGTTTTTTGGGGTTGTCTTATAGATATTGTTCTCCCAAGTTTCCATTTGCTCAGCACCTTTTACTTTAAGCCTTTATCATCTTTCTACCAGCACCCCAATCTTTTCAGTTAATCCATCTCTAACCTCTTCCTTCTTTCTTCTCTCTCTCTGTCTTTGGCCCTCCATCCCTTCGAGCCGGCACCTTTGTCTGTCAGGTACCAAGCCTCACTCTATGCCATGTCTGCTTCATCTTGCCGTGCTCATGTTGATTCAGACAAGGGTATAAACAATAGTTGCATAGATTTAAAATATTTCCTAATTGGAGTTTGGTTAGTGTTCGATAGATGGGTTTATTTTATCCACTTTTAAAATTGTTCAGGAGAGCTGGTGACATAAAGCTCCAACCATAAACTCAAAAACTGTTTTCAAATATCTTTTACCGATGTGTGTTATGTGTAGTCTGCCATTACCCTGTAATTTTTTTGTCTTACCTTTTGCAACTGACTACATCCTGAGTCACCTAAAGCCAGGCTGGCCGCTGCCATCAGAGGTTGTGTAACGAGTCGTTTGAAGACTGGCTGTGGTGTAGAGGACTTATTATTCTAAAACTTAAGTTTTACTGTGGCAATGCTTAGGCTACTTTGTTTTCTGCAGACTGATTCTCAATATGTTTAAATGGCTTTTCTCTTCCTCTCACTGACGGCTGCCGTCTGCTCCCAGTGATTGTCAAAGTTGCTCTCACCTATCCTTTCCCTGTTTTGGGGGGGAATAGACCAATAAAGCCGTTTGACCGAAATTGAGATTCATCCCTGTAGCTATGTGGTCTTAGTTGAAAGAGTCTCTCTCTCATGTGTATTTATTCTTTAATGATGAGTGTGAAATGTCCTCATGAGTGTCTGAAAAGACAAATGAGTGACCGATGATGATGTTGTATCTAAGGGAACGCAGTTTGGCTGTTATGATGCTTGTGAGAGTTGCAGTTGTTCAACCCTGATTGAACAGCCCCACAGCAGAGCACCCAGAATAAGATGTTTCCATTTTCCATTTTCCATTTTTTAATTTTTTTAATGAGTTTAAATTATTATTTTTGAAAAAACTGTTAATTATACTTTGATTGTTTCACTGCTATATGTGTTTGCTTTTGTTTTCTTTGCCTGAAATCATAGCTTTGTGATTTTGGTATAAAAATGGGATTCATCCATGAGACAATCAAATGGCAGTTGGTTTTCTTTCTACATTGGTTTTATAAAAGGCACTAGGAACCAGCCACGGAGCAAGCTTTTCTGGATTACAGTGGTTGTAGATGTTGACCAGGAGCCAATTTGCCATTTCCCAGCTAGAAACTGTTGTTCTGAAAAGTAGATGGCAAACCAGATAAGTCAGTTGCAAAACCTAAAACCACTTAAGGCCTGCAGGGAGCGTCAGGTCCAGTGGGACATGGTGTGTTGAGGCGTTGAGACACCTGTTTGACCAGAGGGGGGTGCTGTGTCCTTGACGACATTTATTTATCAGAAAAGGAAGGCTCAAACAAGAGACACAAAAGTTTTCATGGCATCATTCTATCATGCAGTCTTTGGATGACTAATAAAATAAACTAATGATTACAACCTAAAAAACTGCAGTTAGAAATTTACCGGTGAAAATGAAACCTTATGTGATATATTTGAAATTGTTGGATTTTTTCCTCCATTTGTAAACCAAATTGAAAACCGATTTAAATGTTTAATTTGGCCTGTGGATATTATTCAAAATCACTTGACCCTGTTTATTTGTTTCATCTAAGAGTCAAATTACCAGGTCTTCTGCATATTTTAACATTATTATTTAACTGATTAAGCTGATTTAATGCCAGCCCCCCTGATACACTTGGACCGAAAATGTAGTCAGTCTGTGGCGATTGATGTGAAGTTTATTCAGTTGAGCGCCAAACATTATGTGAGAAGCGCGTCAGAAGCAACAAACTGTCGCCAGTCTTCCTAGCTCTTACTGAGATCAGTCAGTCTCTGATTTTGCGAGAAATGAGAAGTCACCTCTTAAGATCAAAGTTAAATTGTGATTATGTGGCGGTCATTACAGACCAGGCAGACCATACAGTAGATCAGAAACCCGGGTTGAAGAATTGTGTTTTATATAATTTCTGTCTCTGCTGTTGCTGTCCCTCATGCCTCTGATCAACACTCTGCTTTTTGCACTTTTTGTTTGTCTGTTTTTCCCTGTCATGGGCCTCAGGAACATCAAGCAGTGCTAGAGAAGGAAACAAGTTTGTACTCGTCTGCCTGTGTGTGTGTGTGTGTGCGTGAAAGTAGTTTTTTTTTGTTTGTTTCTCATCTCATTGCACATGCAGCAGCTCTCAGCTTGTGTGTAGGGAAAGTTTGTGAGGTCTGCTGTGTGTGTGTGAGACACACACACTGATGTCTTCTTGTCCACTGAAGGCTAGCTGTATATATCATGCATTTCAAGAAAAAGATTAAAGCAATGCTGCAAATGGAAAATCATTATTAATAAAAAAAAAAACTATTTAAATTGTTCACTTGGGCTCTGATTGTTGTACCATTTTCTTGAGATCGAGCAGATGTAATAGTTAGATTGGTGCCTGACTGCTACGTTTAACAAATCCAGAAAAAACCCTAAAACATGCTGGTGATATGGCACCAGTTTCAACTCTAACAGCAAGGCCCTTTACCTTACATTTTTTCAATGTACCAAACATTGGGTTAAGCAGTTTACTTTAGGTCACACTCAAGATTAATTTGACCTGAAAGTTGTCTTACACGAAGTAAGATAACATCCAAGTAACATTTTAAATGTCATTTTTGTCTAAATGCATTTGCTTTGTTTTTTTAGACTAAATTATGGATTAATAAAAAAATTATTTTGTTCATACAATCGTATGAATGACATTAGACAAAAGGTATGAATGGCTCCTTTAGGCAGTCTAACAGCCAAACTATTCTTTTTAATTTACAGCAGAATCTGATCTAAAGATTTGCACATCCAATATTTTTCATACAGGTACATCAGAGACGAGAACAATATCTTGTTTTTGAAAAAAAGATTTGTGCACATTTGTTGAATCAAATTAATCTTTTGGTCCTTACAGAGCTTCTTTGGAGTATGATGGTCTTGAAAGAAAATCATACTTTGCATGAATCTATTTTTTTTTACAAAATAATCTACTACTGCATCCAAAAATCCTTCTCTGGATGTTAGAGGAAACAGAAACTGAATTAGACCCACAACCCACCACTAAGGGACTCAACAGTGAGTTCTTGTGTCCTGCAAACACACCTCCCTGCAAAGCCACTTTCAATATTGATCGAATGTTCTCTATATTCATTTACTCTACTCACTTTTGGCCACAGCACACAGCATCCATCACAGCCTCAGCCCTAATTTTAGCAATGTTAAACTTCTCAGCTGACCTCAGGCATACAAATTATATCTTAAAGCTTCTACATTACTTACCTTATATTTTTTAGCGTTACCTTAAACTTTGAACATGTTTGTATATGCCCTTTTGAGTCATTTATCATTAGGCCTACTCATTTGTGCTTTTTGGGACAACAAAGCCAAGATTGACTATATAACTGTCAAGACAGAAATACTGAAATGGAAGAAAGTGAAACTGGAGGTTGAAATGGAGTTTCAAAATGAACCTGACACCTTTACAGAAAGGTATGACTATTTTCCCTTGTCATGACAATTATGAATAACATTTCATACTGTAGTTGAAACTTGTCTTGTTTTTTATGCAATTATGAAACTTCAATTAAAGCCAAGTGTTAAGACAGCATTCTTATCACTGGTGGAAAGGTACCATACTTAAGTACAACTTTGAAGTACTTGTACTTTACTTGACTACAGCTATTTCCTGCGACTGTGTATTTCTACTCCACTACATTTGAAGTGTTCTTATTGTACTATTTTACTGGACTACTTTTATTTAACAACTATTACTAGATACTTTGCAGACTAAGATTTTACATACAAAACAAATGATCAACTTCTAGTATGATGCATTGTAATAGATGAAACTTCCCAACCATATTGGCAACATTAAAGTACCACTTACATATTAATGCATCAAAATAATAATCCAATAATAATGTAACACTAACAGGAGCCATTTTGCTTAATGAATACTTTAACTGTTGATAGTAAAGTACATTTTGTTGCTTAATACTCTATACCTTTTTGTATTAATTAAACCTATGTAAAGTGATTGCAAAACGTTTACTTGTAATTGAGTATAAGCTTTTTACATAGTGTGGTATTGCTACTTTTACTCAAGTAAATGATTTAAAGACATCCTCCACCTTATCTGTTAATCTCTTTAAAACCCCAGTATTAGGCCTTAGATGCAGAACCTACTGATCCCTCTAAGATGCTTCTTCTTGGAGTATTTCAATGTGGGACAAAGTCTTGTGTAATTTTGAGTCTGTGCTTGTGGGGACAGCACATGAGCTTCAGCTGATGCTCAGAGACCACAAGCATGATATAGTCCTGCACCTGTGGGAAGTGAAGTCTAAGTCGAGGTTGTTTTGGAGCCACACATCTTCAACACTTGACCACTGTTCCCTGATCCCTAGCGATGATTGGCTGATAACCAGGTGGGTGGATCAGGGGAAAACAAATATTGCCAAAGGGTTTGCCACTCTGTACCTGTATCTGTTGACTGCCTACAGTTCACTTTAGGCTCTGACCAGATACTCTCTCTCAACCTTGCAGTCCATCCACCTCGCCGCTTTCTTTCTCCACGCAGCCATGAGGACCACTGGGGTTTCTGTTGTCATGGTGATGTTGTTGTGCGTGATAATGGTGTATGCGGACGTGAAGCCACAGAGAGATTTCAACCTGCAGAGGGTATACAGAGACACACACACACATTCAGCTTTTTACAATGTTTGTTTTTGAGAATTCATGTATTTTAATCAGTTTGATTTGTTAGGTTAAGGAGGTTCTGCTCTGATTAACTGTTGTCTTTCATTGGTGAGGGAACGCTGTGTTTGTGTGTGTTTGTAAATGTCTGCGTACGAGTGAGTGTGTTTTGTTGAGACAAAGCAAGAACATGTCCATATGTGAGTGTGTGACTAAGAGTAAGACTGTGTGTTTATTTATTTGAAAATGGAAAATGTACATTAATCAACATTCAAGAAAATGTAAATGCACCCGAATTAGCTGGAAGGCTAGCTTTCATTGGTGTCCCTTTGCCTGATATTGTTAGGCATCCTAGAATGAAGTATAAGCTCTGGTGTGTGTTTGTGTGTGTGAGTCCCATTTAGGCTACCTTCAGGGAAAGATTTCAGATTAAACACCAGTTAATTGGGGACGGCCTGTCCAATTGGGGACAAAGCTGTATCCCCAATTGGGAAAAAGCTGATTTTTGGGTCGATGGTTAATGTTAGGGTTAGCCAAGTAGTGGTTAGAATAAGTCTCCAGGAAATGAATGTAAGTCTATGTAATGTCCCCAAAAGTGACATAAGTGTGTGTGTGTGCGTGTGTGTGTAGTCAAAGTTTGAGAACAGATACTCATTTGTTGACCCAAAACAAACAGTTATGGGTTTAAGTCTCGCCTCAGCACAAATTGTTATGATTAATACGTTTGTGAATCCTTATTTTCCTGGTTTCCTTACACACGAGGTTGAGAGAGGTCAGTTTGACTTTTCCCATGGTAGATACATCATGAGAAATGTCTTAAAAAAGGAGCATCTTCATTTTTTTCCTGTGATTGATTTGATAGCGCACTGAATTTTTCCCAGAAGCATTTAAAAGATGGGATTGTTCCATATTTATCAAAAGGTCAGATATTTCCCATTCTGGTGTGGGTTAATGCAAAATATGGGACAACACCCAACCAGAAACTATCGCTATTCCTCTTTTTTTCTCCTTACAATGTCTATTCTTTACCTAAAAAGCCTAAAACAGCAGCAGGTAAAAATTGTTTTTTGCTTACATTAAGCAGCATGCAGACTAATGACATGTTAGGTAAAGTCCTGAATGTTCCATCAGTATTCAACATTCACACTCCCTCCATCCAGTCAGTGTTTTTAATGATCTATGTACAGATATGAAGAAATGTTGTGGTTAGCAGCAGTTTTTGCAACATGGTAGAAGTAAAGCTCACTTGTTTTCACACTGGGGCCGCTAAAAATGTAGACACTAAATGTCCGCTTAAAAAACAGCCACAAAATGCTGCGGCTTCCATAAAAATGAAAAAAATGTTTCCATGCCTATACTTGGTGACTAATGCTGGATTAATGACTGGGGAAAAAGTTGCAATGCACATCGGAGGATAAGGATTTTTTATATTTTTCTTGTAAACAACAAATCCAAAACCATCAATGAATTGTTGAATGAATTGCCTGCCTTGTTCCATTGTGTCACCGACCTCCATTTTGGTCCAAAAACTATTAAAAGCACATAGATGACCTACACAGTTGCACTGGGTGACATGTTCCTTCATTACGATAAATATGGGCACTGTATTTTATTTCCAGTCAATACCACATACACCTTATTGCTTCCTTAAAGCGCACCAAATCTGCAGCTGAAAATAGTCCCCAGGCGCTATGTACTCGTGTTTGAGTAACCTTAGCTAAAAACTACAGTGTCCAGCTGTTTTAAGAAAATTACTGCACCTTTTTAAAAAAGATGAAACTCTATATACATGACCTGTTTTTAAGGATCTCTGTCTTCAGTATTGGGCTTGGAGCTGAGAGCTGCAAACAAGGTGGGGAAGTCAGAAAGTATTGACAGACCGACTTACGCATTGTTGTTTTTGGTGTTTTCCTGGGATGTGTAGACAAAGGAGAAAATATAGAATATTGCCAGGTTCATCCTTTAAAATTTACAAACCAGTAAATGTTTTTACAGCATCTGACATTTTGACTTGTCAGAGCATGGGAAGCTGATTCAACCTGTGCATGAATGATGGTTGGAAGTTAAAGTCAAATACACTTTTAGAAACTCAAGATCATTGATATGTAAATTTAATTCTGTGAGCCTGTGTATGTGTGTGTTTAGTTTGCAGGGAAATGGTACCGGGTGGGCCTGGCCTATGACTCTCCAACTTTTGCCCCCTACAGAGACAAACTGAAGGCCTCCATGGGCATAATTACACCACTGCCAGACAGCAATGTTAACCTCACAATGTGGGATGCCACGTGAGTCTGTGTGTGTGGGGCAAATACAATACGGTACATGTTATTGTTAATGCGTGGCCGCAAAATTGTATGTGGTAGTTAAAGAAGCGAGGAAAACAGAGGGAAGTATGGACTAAAAATAAAGACACATTGTGTTTTCTTTGTGTGCTTCAGACCTGTAGGTTGTCAGATTAAGGTGTACCAATATGAGAAGACTACAGTGCCTGGACAGTTTACCTACTTCAGCACACGTAAGTCTCTGCTCCCTTCTAACCTGACTAATCACCTTCCCAAGAGAGAAGAAATGTTTAATAAACTGTGTGAGTTTACTTTTTCCATGACAATGTAAATATTTGACTTGCGCTCACTGAGTGCCCACAGCAGTAGAACAAAATTAAAGTCTGCAACAGCACGAGCAAACAGCCACAACGAGCATGCGGATAAAAGCCACAGTGACCAAGCAAGACATGTGACAAATATTTCATTCAGGACACTCACATCAAGGCTTTAACCATTTATTGCAGTAATATGTATTTTAGTTTGTCTGTGTGGCTCTGCTCATGTGATACTCTGGAACAAATCTGAGCTCATAAAAAAAACCCTGGCAGAGCCTGAGATATACAACATTTAATGAACACGTTTTAAAAACACAAATGAGGGGCTGGGGAGGTGAAGGGAGTTCAAATTCTGTCAGTGTAGCAGCTAGGATGCAGAGCTCAGAATTGTTGTAAGCAGACTGAATGAGCGTCAGATGTTTATGTGGACCACCAACTGTGAGAGATAGGTGGTTGTGGACATACAGTGTTGTAGGGTGTGTGGAACATATGACCATAAAATGACTTCCGCGGCTGTCCAAACTACCGCGAAGCTCCATTCATGAGCATCTTAAGAATATATTTATATTTCAAATACACGTACATCTTGATTAATTTCCCTACTACATGTATTCATACTTTTTATTCTTTTATGTTTTATTCTTTCTTTCAAATACTGTATATTATCATGTAAATGTTAATTGCACATTTTTATTCATATACAGTATATTTAATATGGTTGCCTTTGGTATACTACACCCAGTTTTAGCCATCTCATATAGACCCTCTTTGTTTGATATCTTTAATTTCTGCCTAGAAATGTCATTTTAAATGACAAAAGTCAACTGATACGAATTGTAGGTTTCTATACAGATGTTACTAATTGTTCTACAGAGAGCATTACAATGTCATGCACATCAATTTCCATTCATTCTCATATTTAACACTGAATGCCAAGAATTGGCATGAATGTGAGGGACTGAATTTGTCCCTCACTTCTGTGTTGTATTTTCTGTCAGGCGATAACATGGTGAAGGACGTCACAGTGGTGGACACAAACTACACTGAATACGCTCTAGTTCTCAAACACAAGGCTTTTAACAGAGAGTACACGCAGGTGGCACTTTACGGTGAGACATATATATTATATATTATATTACATTTCATTACATCTAAACATGTGAACTGCCGAGTCAATACTGTTCATCACTGTGTTGTCTCTCTATATGTGTCTCTGCGCTTGTTTGCAGGTCGCTCTCAAACACTCAGAATTGATGTAATTCAGAGGTTTAAATCCTTTGCCTTGTCCCAGGGTTTCCCCAGAGAGTCTATTGTGACTCCACCTCCAGCAGGTAAAGTATGGGGAACACAAACATATCTACACATATACAGTATATACACATGCGCACACAGATAATGGGGAGAATTTAATGACCCTGACGTTTCCTAATTCTTATATGATTTCTGGCCAACAGGAAATTGCCCACCATCCAGATCTGGACGTTAGGTGAGTCTTTTACTTTTATTTTCAGAAATGTGAAAACCAGGAAAGTTACTTGTACTTTCGGGTGTGTGAGTGACTTCTACAAATCTTCTGTGTAAATTAGATTCTGTTACTCCCTGTAGGTTCCCTTATGTACCTGAAAGTGGCGGCGTATTCTGATGTGCTGCTCCAGCTCTGTATTCTCCGCTCCACTTTTCTCCCAGCATTTACTATGAAGAACTACAAAGAACTGTCTTTTTGCAAACATCATTATTCTGGCTACGATGATGATTATTGATATGATAATGATAATTATCAAATATTGCTGATGAAATGTATACATCATCCTCTTTAAAGCAGATTCTTACATTATTTTCATAGTTCTGCTGTGCTGCCATAGTTAAATAAACAATATTAACCTGTAGGCTATTTAAATCACTTCTTTTTTTTTTTCAAATTATCAAACACCAAACAAAACCTTCACAGAATAAAGGCTTCTCATTGCAGTAGCTGTTTTTTTCCTATCATCAAATAGTTTACATAAAATCTTTGAATTCACTTCCTAAATATAATCAATTGGGCTGTTTCACAGTGTTGACATAGTTGAAAAAGCAAAATTAACCTCCAGCCTCCAGGCTGAGTGCAAGTGCCCTTTTGAGCATGTGAGTGTATAATCTACACAGCAAGTGGTGTAGGTCACATATGAACACCAGGGGGCAGATACTACACATCACTACACCTCAATATGTTTCTGCTGTGAACCGAACCAGACCTCATAGCTCTCTGACGTGCTAGCTATTGCCAACATTAGCTATGTAACCTAATATAATACACATATGATGTTCAGAATACTGTGAGAAATTAGGTTAAAGCCACTATGTGTAGAATTAGGAAATTGTTGACTTTGATGCCCCCTGTGGTTTTTCCATAAAAGACACTGTGGCAATCCAGCCTTTTCCCTACTAATTATCAGCTGTTACATTCTGACATGTATTGATTTGTTGTTTGTTATAGTTTCAAATTCTGAAGTCCAGTGATCCATTGCTGATTATATGATCCAACAAACACACAAATGTGCACACACACACAAACACACACACACACCAAGACACACAAAGACAGATAAAGAGTCAATCAGAACTTTGCTTGTTTAGTTTTGAGTTTTTTGACAGGATGCAGAGAGCATTGAGTCTGGTGTCTCTGCTCCTCCTGGGGTCGGCCTGGAGCCTGCAAGCGGTCCCTGTGTTCCCAGAACCTCTTATCCTCACACAGGAGAACTTTGATGTGGGCCAGGTGAGTGGCTGAAATACAGGTTTTTATTATTTTATTTATATATGAGAAGTATATCATATGTTTTCCTTTCCCCCTCCACAATTATGTCATGTGATGATAAAATCTGAACTTTCTTTCCATATTATGATTTCTGCCGCTACACATGTAAGACCCCTTTTTGTCCCTTACCACTGAACTAATTCAACTGGGGATGTAAATTCTGACTAATACTACTGTAACTGTGTTTTGGGGGAAAAATGAAAGTATTAGGTTTTATTAGAGGTTCTAAGATGGTTGTCATCGCTGCACATTTGCAAATGTTTTATTATACAATAAATATTTATCTGTCCCTTTGCAGTTCATGGGGAAGTGGTATGAGGTAGCAGTGGCTTCTACTTGTCCTCATTACATGCAGCACAAGAGAGGAAACCCCATCACTGTTGCACTGGAGCTGCAACTTGTTGCCTCTGAGGGCAACTTCACAATGACAGCCGCTAGTTTCAGGTCACACAGAAATGCATTCTATAAAGTTTAAAGTATGTTAAATTCAGTGTAACCTTGTTGTGTTTACATGTCTGTGTGTGTGTGTCTATGTAGGAATGGCTTATGTAAGCATACGTCCACAGATTATCGTTTGACCAACACTCCAGGACGGTTCTTCTACCATGTTGCAAGTATGTTTCTCTAGCTTCCTTCCTCTCCCCATCCCTTTGTCTAAATGTACATTCTGTCCAAAGGTTTCACACCACAATAACAAGGTTTTTGTAATGTTAAACTAAAAAGTGGCGGACTTGGTACATCCACCTCTAATAATGTATGTGTTGACAAATCTGCCATGTAGTGTATTGTGAACACTTTCCTTTCTGCAGGGCTTGGAGCAGATGTTGATTCCTTCGTGGTTCAAACCAACTATGATGAGTATGCAATGATGCTCCTGCTGAGCACAGAGAAACCATCAGGAAATAAAACCACCATAGTCAAGCTTTATAGTGAGTGAATCTATCAATATGTTAGTTTGTTGTGCTTTTTGTATGAATGTTTGCAAAATGTGTTGTTTTTCATTCTATTTATGGATCAGTCTGTGTAATGGTAATTCTGTCATCGTCAGGTCGAACTATGAATATGAGGGCTGCCGTGCTGGATGACTTCAAAACACTGGTCAGACAACACGGAATGAGTGATGACACTGTCATCATGAATCAGAACAAAGGTACAAACACAGACACACATTCAGGAAAAGCACAGGTGTAACTAATTACAAAAATGATGACTGTGTTCCATTTTAGTGTGCCAGTGAGCCTGCATTCAGAATAAGTATGAACATTGCATTACGTTCGAAATATGAATTACATTTTTTATGGCTTTTTAACACAAGGAGACAAATGTTGTCAGAAACCCTCTCTCCATCTTATTGTCTTTCAAGGTGAGTGTGTTCCTGGAGAGCAGGTCACACAGCCCATCACTACTCAGCCTCAGGTATATGCTTCGCACTGTGATGTGCTGAAATAATATCTGCATACTGAAACCACAGATCTGTATTTGTATGAAGATAGATCAGTCACCTGTTGTGGGTACCTGTATGTTTATCATTCAGATTTTGGTTCCCAAGAGGTCAAAAACAGATGTGGGGCCACTTGTAGTTCATGCACAAGAGGAGGACGCTGGTTATATTTGACCAGGTGAGAGGACAAGTGACTCAATGTTTAAAAGTCACATTACATTAACACTGATCAGTGATTCGTTTGCAGTCATAATTTTTCTTCAGTTTAGAAAGACAAAAAATCCAGTCATTATACACTGACTCAGGCTCCCCCAGATCACATATATGGTAGCGTATTGGAACTGTAGTGTAGAATTGTAAGCTATCAAGGGTACTTTTTGTTCGCAGTCATTAGTATTTATTCAATTTTTTATCAAATGTTAAAAAAACAAGACACATATTGTATTTCTGTCCAATTTTCTCCTATTTATTAATGTAATTTACTCTTACAGTGTGAGAGATCAAGTGGAATACCTGAAGAAGACGATCATCACACAAACACTAGAGTATTGTGTTGTCACACTATTAATGCATTGACTGAGTTTAAAAAAATATTTCCCTCAATGGATAAAACAACATTGTTTTGTTCCTACTGACTTCCTATGGATACAGCATACTGTATACTGTGTTAATACTATATGCTACTATATCACAATTTTATTATGGTATTGTATTTTCATTTATGTGAAAGGCTTGATATGTAAAAAGAAATTTGTAATGTAGGCTCTTTGCAAATAAAGTGATTCGGTGTTTATCTGTGCATTTGACCTTTTAGAGCAAATACAGAAAGCCATACTCGACATCTTATACTTCACATTTGTCTGAACCTCTAATTTGTTGAACATAAAATAAACTAAAGACAAAAAAGAAAGACAGAAAAAAATGCCAAAATCTGGAGTCCTAAGGAGCTGATTTGATAAAACACTATCAGCGTAAACATTTACGTTGACAGGACTCCTGTTCTTTCCTGTGATGTACAGAGCTCCAAAAAACTGTATATGTATATAACATAGACACAGTACAGGATGAAGTATCGTGTAGGTGTAGATTCATTCGTCTTTCAGATCATGACGTGCATTGAGTTGTTGATTTTGCCAAAATTCTGAAGTCCAATGTTTAAGTGGTCAGCAGCACAGGCAAGTCAGAGCACAAAGCGAGACACAGAGAAGCAGAACTTTGCTCTTTAATTGTTTGTTTTGTATTTGGCTGTGGGAGTGAGGACATGCGGGGGCCATTGCACACAAAACATAGGTCAATGCCCTGTCCCCCTTTTGAAGAGTTGAGAGGAGGTCTTTTCCTGGGATTCAGTGTCTAAGACTGCAGTCCTCCCAGAGACAGACAGGCTGATAAGATGCAGAAAACAGTGATTCTGGTTTCCTTGCTGGTCCTGGGGTGGACCTGGACCATTCAGGGGCTCCCTGTACTCCCAGAACCTCTCTACCCCACGCAGGAGAACTTTGATCTGGCCCAGGTGAGTAGCTGAGTTCTACAGTTTTACATGTTATTTTTCTTCTTTTATGTATAATTATATTGTCATTTTGTATTTATACACTCAGTATGAAAAGAGGAGGTAAGAGGTGCAGAACTTCCTGTGTGCTCTTTTCCACCCTTTTCTTTCTGTTATTAGATTATTAACCTTTACTTAATATTATGGGGATAAAATGTTTTATCCTGCAAGCAATGGAAACCTTCATATGTTAATGTCTTGAATATGAGATAAAACCTCTTGTGATCTTTATGCATTAAATGCTTAAAAACGTAAAAGGAGTTTGGACTTGAGATGGCAATTTCAGTTAAACAAGTCAAGTAGAAGTACATTGAGTACACATTAGTAAGTAATACATCGTCTGCATAAAGTGAGATTTTGTGTCCTATATATTTAATGGCAAGAAGTTTTTTATTGTGAAATCTATTCTAGTTAGCTTTTCATAAGCTTTGATATAAGGGCTTATGGAAAGAGTGTAGGGCTTAGTACCAGTGTGAGAGGTACCCTTAAAATAAATACGATATAAAAACATTTAAAAATATTTTGACTGATATCGTATTTGTTGCGCTAATCTAACAATACTTAAATTTGGTTTCCATTGGGACGACTATACTGAGACATATGCATTACTCATCCTAACAGTGCTAAACAAATTATTTCTTTCAATATTTTCAAAATTTATTGCACTTTACAAATGTGGGTATTCTGGTCTGGTATACTGAACCAACAATATCTATACCTACAATAGGTTTTATGTGTATTATGTTTTAATTTAAAATGTAAATATATTCTGGTACTTTTGTCTAAAAGTTTTTGGGAACATGGCATGATGTTGCCGTGGCAAGTACATGTCCCCATATACGAAGTGGAGTTGCAGCCATTGGTAAACTGGTACTGCAGAGAAGCACCACTGAAGGCAAACTCAAGACGACTCTAACTGTACTCAGGTTTGTAAGAAGTGCGTGCATTATACAATTACACACACTCACACAAAACACACTAATGCACAAGCAGCTTATTAAAATACATGTTTTTAAAGGTTAGAAATACTTTCTCATCAGTTACATTTAAATTAGAAAATACATTTCAAATTAAAATATATTCTATTTCTATAGGTAGGTACAAGATTATGAGACATCAGGGAAAAAACATGAATATTTAATAAAAAAATGCACTTATATATTATGTAAATCACAATGTAGACACATTAGCTAATTCTGGCAGTGTTTTGGTCTGACAGAATTTCAGTGCAATGTCCACAGTGTAAAATCCAGTAGTGGAAATCACCAAAACTTACTCAAGTACTGTACTTAAGTAAAGTTTTGAGGTACTTGTACTTTATCTGACTATTCCCATTTTATGCCACTTTATAGTTCTACTCCACCACATTTCAGGGGGTAATATTGTACATTTTACTCCACTACTTTGATCTGACAGCTTTAGTTACTTTGTAGGTTCAGATTATTAACACAAAATATAATCAACTAATAAATTATGATTAAATATTATAGATAAAGCTACCTGGCAGTATGTAAAGTGTTTAGAATTAGTTAGTTAGGGCTTCCACATTAATGCATAAATAATTATAATCCAATAATATATAGTACCATTACTGTTGGTATATTTTGATACTTTTACTTGAGTCAAATTTTGCATGCAGGACTTTTACTTCTAACTGAGTATTTCTACACTGTGGTATTGCTACTTTTACTTATAAAGATCTGAGTACTTATTCCAACACTGGTCAAATTTAAAGCTGACCCTGCCTACTGTGTTTCTGATAATCTGATATATTCTGCACAGATGACACTCAATCAAATTTAGTCAGATGCCTGTTGCATTAAATGTAAACACACAGATACAGTATAACCTGTTCCACTACTAAGTCATTTTTTTGTGTACGTGCAGACATGGGACCTGTAAGGAGATGTCTGGGGACTATGAACTGACCACCACACCGGGACGATTCTTCTACCATATTGCAAGTACGTCTCTCTTTTTCTACCTCCCTTTGTATAATCTTGCATTGATACAGCTCTCTTTTCTGTTCATGTCGTCTATAAAGTTTTTACAGGTATTATATCTCTCCCTGTCCTTTCAACAGAGTGGGGGGCAGACGTGGATGCCTACGTGGTTCACACAAACTACAATGAGTATGCGATAGTGATAATGAGCAGACAGAAATCATCAGGGGATAAGAGCACATCAGTTAAGCTTTACAGTGAGTGGACACTCTCCATAGGTGCACTGGAACATTATCTTATTTATCTATTTATTCATTGTCATATTTTTCTCTTTGAAAGAGAAAAACATAGCTTGGCTGATGTTTTCTATGTGAGTTGTAAGCACAATTTCAACTTTAATTCTGTTGAATAAACCCAAAAAATAAACCAAAACATATATATTTTGCTTTTTTGAGTGGCCTGTATAATTTTTAACATCTAAAGTATTAGATTTAATTTATTTCATTCAAGTATTAGTAATTACCCCCTCATTTATGGTAAGATAGACCATCTTATTGGACATGATTAAATATAATACATTTAAATCAAACTGAATAAATAGTGTTTTTTTGAGATGCCAGTTATATCTAAAGTGATTATGAGTTGGGTCTGAACACATCATTTTACCTCAAACCCTTTATACCATGTTAAAGTTTTAGTATCTGCTTCATCTAAATAAACCTGTCCTCTTCAGGTCGAACTATGGCTGTGAGAGCCACTGTGCTGGATGACTTCAAAACACTGGTCAGACAACAGGGAATGAGTGATGACACTATTACCATTAAGCAGAACAAAGGTACAAGACAGAAATGCAGATTACCACACACATTTGCACTAATACACCTCTAAATATGAGAAATTTTGACGATATTTGAATGAATAATTAAGGTACATAGAGAGAGATGTTAATATCACTCCTCATGGAACAGTTCACTTCAGATCTTTATTGTCTTACAAGATGAAATTCTACAAATATAAAACATAAATGCAATACAAAAAAATATACAAGAAGACAATTGAAGACATTCAGAGAGAACATTGTTATGGCTGTAAAATGAATGGGTGTTTTAATGTTATGCCTTCATATAATCTCTTTGCAGGTGACTGTGTTCCCGGAGAGCAGGTGGCAGAGCCGTCAGCTCAGCCTGTGCCACAGGTACTCAAAATACATTTAATTAACCTGAACGATATTGTCTTATTTTCATTTAAAAACCATTTAAATGTTTTTATAAATTTTAATGTATTTTAGTTCTTGTTTTATTCTCCTCGTTGAGTGGTTTAAATCCACTCTGATTTAACTAAAATAAATCCCTTTCAGCAGAGTATTTTTACTAACAATACTGGTAGCAGTAGTTGCAGCAGCACATTTAAATAAGGATGCCTCAAGTAACATGTAATACTTCAAATATTTTGTAAAAATTGAGAAAATAAAATAGACAAACTTCTACTGTGCTCTAAGTGTAAGATCAAAATAATGAAATCCTAGAACAGTCTAAATCTGGTGGAAGAAATGGCCTATTATGTTAAAAAAATATAAAAAACATGTGTTTGCCTTGTGTAAACATGTGTAAAACTACGCAGTTCAATGCGTACATGTTAGTGCTACTACATGTAGCACTAACATGTACGCATTGAACATGTAATAAGTTAAAGTAGGTTAAAGTCATTGTAAAAAATTGGTCTTTTCAAAGTGTTAAATTATTGCCGCATGAATATGGACAGTGGATTCAATGTTTTGCTTTACAAGAAAATCTGGGGTTCAGCTGACTTTGTATCTCCAACTGAGTCTGTCTGTGGCTGTAATACAGAGGGTGAGGAGAAATGCGGTGCCTTCTTTGGCTCCTGCAGACGAGGAGGGTTCTGGTGATGATTCACCTCTTTTCAATGGAACCCGTAAGTGATCAGCTTACTCAGTTGAGTAACGGCATCCCCTGTTACGCTTAGATATCACTGTACAACATGACACATTCATTTTCATGAATGTGTGTATTGAATGGAAGAATAAGAGATCTGGTTTCTGATGTTGCTAACTATTGAGTATCTATCCTTACTTGTGCTGTCTCTCTTCCTCTCTCTCTCTTGCAGTGTCCTGTAAATCAGAACCAGATTCAGGACCATGTTTTGGGCTGCACCAGCGTTACTTCTACAACTCCTCCTCAATGAGCTGCAAACTCTTCACGTACGGAGGGTGTTTGGGCAACCAGAACAACTTTGAAAATGAGAGGGAGTGTCTCCAGAGATGTCGCACGGAGGGTGAGGAGTGAAAACACAACATCTACATATGGGATAATTATACATGCAGCATCAATATTTTTGCCCATTGCTAGTTTATTCTGTAAGTGCAATATTAAGTTGTTTTTTTTCTTTGCATTTCTTCTTCCAAATTTGGAATGAAATGGCCATTTCCCCATGTACTACTAACTGCTGTAAGGGTTGTGCTGGGGAGGATGTAGACTACCATATCAGTACTCCAAAACACATGCAGTTGCTGCCACATCTTTTTACAAACCAGCATAAGTTGCTGGTGCAGCAACAGGGATATGATCCCTTACAGATTTTATGCCCACAAATATTGTTGATTGTGTTCAGTGAGGCTCCCTGCCAAGCCTGATAAAGGGAATTGGGTTTCCCATATGTAGGCCAGAATTAAGTAATATTGCCTATTATGATGCTTAGGTGTGTTCTGTAAAAAAAAATATGTAAAAAAATGAAACCCTGGAAATACATGAAAATATCAACACTCCTCTGATCTGACTCCCCAGCTGTGTGCCGTCTGCCCATGGCAGCGGAACCCTGCACAGGCCAGCCACCCATCTGGGCCTTCGACTCCAGCGTCGGTCTGTGTGTGCCCTACAAACAGGGTTTCTGCCAGGCCAATGCCAACAAGTTCTACAGCAAAGCCGAGTGTGAGGAGTACTGCGGGGTGGTGAATGATGGTGAGATGATAAAGGAGATATAAAGAAATACAGAAATGCATACAGAATGCAAACAGAAACGCAAGCTGACCCAGCCAATGGCAAACCCATGGCCTCACATACTGTACCTGTTCAAGAAAGAGAATTCTGCACACTGGCAGAACTGCCGATGCCTGATTAACACAAGGATATCTGCCTGTAGATCTTGTATGTATTTGTGCAAATGCAATGCTAATAAACACACCAAATCTCCACCCACGTATGATAAAAGCATTTAATTTATTTTGCTCTTTGATAGACGGAGAGCTCCTGAAGGCAAACTGAGTGAGATGAGGAATCGTCGCTTCTAGTCTGAATTCATACAGAAATAAAAATAAAACATTTGAAGTTATATCCCAACAGAATGCCAATAAAACAAGTCATTACTCTTTTTGTCTGACATTTCTTGTTTGTTACTGTTATTTATTATTATTATTGTTTATTACCATGACGCCGAAGATCCTGTACGCCTGTTGCCTGTGTTAAGGACATGATTTTGGTGAGTCTAAACAATGCAAGTTTGAAAATTCAGCCAGTATTTCTGTTGTACACATCTGCCTCATGCTTGGGAATATCACCAGTTAATATTTGGTGTAGAAAGATAATCTTGGTATCACCATGAAGCTGAACCTTTCCTCTTTACAAATCATGTCACTCTCCAGCAAGGACACAGCCAGTTTTGGTTACTCAAAAAAAGTAATAACAGAAATTTGTAGCCAAGTACGAAGATGTCAGTCATGATTCTTGAATGTATTTGCATTGTTACCAAAATGCGTTCATTTTCAATGGGCAATTGGGCATATATGCGGCTGAAACAGGTAGCCTAGTGCATCCCACATTTTTCAACATTAACATTTTCATATAACATTATAGTCATTATGGCCTTTAGAAAACCCTAGTATTTATACTTCTACCTGAGTAATGAATGTGAATACTTTTGACACCTCTGTTTGCTGGGCAAACATTTGTTCACAGCCTCTCTGTGGCCATTCTTATGTTTGTGTGTTGATTTTCTTAGTTGTAGTGTGTCTGTTGAATTGTTGACTGTTGTTTTGTATTTGTTTTTCTTTTTACTTTAATGTCTTTGTTTACAATAAACGAAAATAAAACGTAAAAAAAAAAACGTAAGCCTATTACAAAAAATAAAATTTTTAAAAAATATTAAACTACGTCATCGATGACGTTGTCGCGCATGCAAATTACTGAAAAAGTTTTTCAGAAATAAATTAAAAAAAATTTTAATAATGTTTTTTTGGGGGGGGTTTCGGCGTTCAGTTAGAGTTTTGTCCTAGTGTTATTGTTTCATATGCGTTTTATACCCATATATACAATTAGTAATAAATAATAAATTTGCATCAATTTGAGAAGTTCAGCTCTGTAAATCTTGGCAGATAGTGAAATTATATTTGCTACTGTCCTGTGAAATATTCAAACTGCAGGGCTTAATGTCCCTGCGACGAGTTGGCCACTGTCCAGGGTGTACCCCGCCTAAGGCCCAAAGTCACAAGTGGTAGAAAATGAGATGAGATGAGGGCTTAATGTAGGGCGTTTGGCTGTTTGGATTTATTCCTTGTGCCAAAGATCAGTCTTAAAATGAATATCAGAAATTAAAATGGCTGACCTTAACCCAGATTAATTCATTATTATATCTGTAATATTAGTATTAAGGATAACCTCGTGATGTATATAAAACTTTAGTTTTACTTTGTTTTTGTTTTTTTTACCTCATGTACATAAAGCAACCTGTTACATTAATCACATTTTTTTCAGCACCATTTGCACTTTCCACCATTGCACTGGTTTTTTTTGTAATTGGTACAAAAGAGTCTAC
The DNA here is from genome assembly GCA_011952105.1 of Coreoperca whiteheadi. Taxonomy (NCBI): domain Eukaryota; kingdom Metazoa; phylum Chordata; class Actinopteri; order Centrarchiformes; family Sinipercidae; genus Coreoperca; species Coreoperca whiteheadi. Next base: position 12,716,383 of record CM022482.1, on the reverse strand, counting down.
TGCTGTGTATGTACATAGAGCGCACGGAAAAACCAGAGTAGGAATCCTTGTATGTAAAGCTAATTCTGATTCTGATTCTGATTCTGATTCTGATATATCTTCCTAAACCCTGAAACAAATAATCGGAAAAACATCGTTCTATACAGATCATCTTCACATGGAGCATGTTACCAACTCACATCAACCCAATAATGATTCCAAAAGTTTCAAATTGCAAGTGATTTATAATTCACATGGTCAACTGCAAGTATCTAACATTGTAACTATTTTATGGTCCTATGGTTCTGTTATTTCTGTCTGGGTAATCTACTAATTCAGTCTTGTTTTATGGATGCCAGGACACCAGATCAATCCCCTATAAACAATAAATAACAAACATCAGCCAGAGTAGTGAATTATTTTATTGGTGATCTGTTGTAAAATAATTTTACATATCCTGTGAGTGCGGACACAGGATCATAATAGTTCTTTAATGTGCTGTAATGTATTTATGTAACGTTGGTTCATGTGGTCATCTCTCCATGATGAGTTCAGATGAGCAGTAATGTTTCTTCATCTTACTCAGTTCGCCTTCAGGAAACATTTTCTCCTGTACTGAATTTCAGTTGGTCTGACTCAAAGAAGGACTTTAACAGAAACAAACACTTTGGCTTTGGGAGCTATTCTTCTGTAAAAGAGCAAAAATACATAAAATGCTTGTATTATATCTGGGTGTCAGCAGCCTTTGTCAGCTATAAAAGACCTCAGGGAGTCAAAACTTTGATATGTGAGTTTTAAAAGCAACATGAAACCGCCACAGCGCTCTGAGATATATGAAACATGTTGTGTTCTGTGTTTCACTCCTCACCCTCTGTGTTACATCTCTGCATACACTCTTCCTCATTTTTAAAGTTGTTCAGGTTGCCCTTACAACCTCCATAGATGAAGACCTCGCATCTCTTTGTGGAGGAGTTGTAGAAGTAACGTACAAAATACGCCTTGCATGGACCTGTTTTCGGTTTTTCGTTACAGACCACTACAGGCAGAGAGAGAGAAGAAATACCACAGAGAGGGAAGATAACCATTAATGAGGACTTGACTCTAATTCATGCCATCAGTATTGTTTCTACAGTCTGTAAGTTTGATCAACATCAGCAACAGGAACTCGCTTCCATTCAGAGCATATTCACCACCATCCTGCATTACCTGTTTTCGGTGCTGCATCACTGCCCTCTACAGGAAGAGAGAACGGAAATAGCACAGAGAGGGAAGATAACCATTAATGAGGACTTGACTCTAATTCATGCCATCAGTATTATTTCTACAGTCTGTTGCTTTGATCAACATCAGAATCAGGAACTCTCTTCCATTTATAACATATTCAACACCATCACTGCACAACTAAATATAACTGTACCATATTATGCAGCTATTCAACTGAGTAAGTTTATCTTTTACCTGTTCTATTGAACAGAGTTGTATTAACAGTATGATCCTCCACATTTGCAGTATTAACAGGAACAGGACAAGTATAATTTCCCTTTCATTGATAATAATTTGATTGATTGATGATAATAATAAAGTTTTGGATAATAGTATCTCACTCAATCAAAGTGAAATTATACTTGTCCTGTTCCAGTTAAAATACCGAAAATATATTAAATGCTTTTATTATATCTGGGTGGGGATTTGCTGTAAATTTGCATGGACACATACTGTATGTACTGTTCAGTGAGTACATAAAGTTATACACCAGAAACTATTAGCGTTATAAAGATGGATGATGTTAGGTTGAATGTCAATCAGCAGCCTTTGTCAGCATTAAAAGAGCTCAGGGAGTCAAAACTTTGATATGTGAGATTTAAAAGCAACATGAAACAACTACAGAACTCTGAGATGTGTGAAACATGTTGTGTTCTGTGTTTCACTCCTCACCTTCAGTGTTACATCTCTGCATACACTCTGTCTCATTTTCAAAGTTGTTCAGGTTGCCCTTACAACCTCCATAGATGAAGACCTCGCATCTCATTGAGGAGGAGTTGTAGAAGTAACGTTCAAAAAAAGCCAAACATGGACCTGTTTCTGGTGCTGCATCACATACCTCTACAGGAAGAGAGAGTAATAGCACAGAGAGGGAAGATTAGGACTTGACTATAATAGATGCCAATAGTGTACTGCTTCCACAGTCTGCTATTTTGATAAGCATCAGCAACAGTAACTCGCTTCCATTCAGAGCATATTCACCACCATCCTGCATCACCTGTTTCTGGTGCTTCATCACTGCCCTCTACAGGAAGAGAGAATGGAAATAGCACAGAGAGGGAAGATAAACATTAGTTAGGACTTGACTCTAATACATGCCATCAATATTGTTTCTACAGTCTGTTGCTTTGATCAACATCAGAATCAGGAACTCTCTTCCATTCAGAAAATATTCATCACCATCACTGCACAACTAAATATAAATGTACCATAGTATGCAGCTAATCAAATGAGTAAGTTGATTTCTTACCTGTTTTGTTGAGCAGAATTGTATTAACAGTAGGACCCTCCACATCTGCAGCAGCCACTGAGGGCTCCACAGTACTCTTCACCTGCTGTATAACAGCCACAGAAAGACTCAGTCAGAGATACAATCACACTTAAAACCTCATAGTCCAATATTCCACATAAAATTCATTTGAACTTGTTTCAAGATTAAGTTAAACACTTTTACAGTTTGGTTGACAACACTACAAATTATGTAATGTGTTATTCCAGCTCTCCACTGAAGCTATGCCAGATTTAAAGAAGCGAGATATTATTATCCAAAACTTATATCTGCAGCATTAAATCAAAGGGAAATTATACATTCTGTCCTGTTTGTCCTGTTTCATTTTATACAATTATTATATTTATTCAGCCTGGATAAGCAACAACATTAAAATGTTGTATACATTTTACAGTATTAAAACAGACATGCAGGCATGAAACTATAAACCTGTTATTCTCTGTTGCAATAAAGAACCAGGTTGGCAGCCTTACAAGAGACAATAAAAGAAAAAAATAACATGCATACAATCAACAAGAAAGAACAGAAAGAACTGAAGAGATCAGCCACTCACCTGATCAACGTCCTCCTGCACAGGGACCCCCTGGAGGGTCCAGGTCCACCCCAGGACCAGCACACAAACCAGAACCATTGCTTTCTCCATCCTATCAGTCTTTCTGTCCAGCTGTCTCTGAAGTTCTGTGAGCATGAATTGACAGAAATATAACCTCACGTTTCTTATACTCCTCATCCCAGCCCAGACAGTGCATTGACCTATGATGATATGTACTTACTCCTACAACCAAATATGGCTGAGCAATCAGAGGCCCTCAGTAGTGGTTTGCAGATCTATCTATAAACTATCTATTATCACAATAATGTAGGATAAAATATAATGTGCTTGTTACTGTTCACATCACATCATGACATTTATTTATTTGTTGATGTCTCCATAACTCTTAAGTCCAATGTTCCAATGATCTGGTGCTCAGCCAAGTCAAATGTTCAAGCAGAACTTTGCTCTTTTTACTTGTTTGTATTAGCTGTGGGAGTGAGTACATGTGGGGGCAACACAGAGCACATAGGTCAATGCCGTGTGTAGGCTGAGATGTGACTATAAGAAACAGCTAGGCAAGGAGCTCATTCACAAAGTCTGCCTCAGTCCTCTCTCTTCTCCCCCCTCTGCATTGCCATTCTCCATCCACCTGCTTCCCATTTTTTGAGTCTGTTACAGAGAGCAGTTGACCATTCCCAGCATGATGACCCAGCAAGTTTGTTTTGACAAGAGCAAACAAAGCATCAGGGCACCTCCTCCAAAGTCTGGACTAAAGAAAACTAAATCATTGCGGGCGTTCTCTAAGAGTATCAGGCAGTATGTGACATGTACTAAACCCACAGACCAACAGGAGATGTATTTATGTGCTCTACTGGGATTGGATGAGTAAGACACTGTCTACTCTAACAGTGTTTTAAAAAATTAAGGTTTATGCTTGTGTAAACTTCAGTCGCTTTGCACACCGACTCAGATGTTTTGTAATTTTCAATAAAGATCTTAAAGAAACTCTGATGACGTTGCCTCCGACCCTTGGCTTTCTCCAACACTTGACATCATGAACAAAACTGAGTAAGCTCCATATATATATATATATATAT
>CM022482.1:12592825-12712196 GCA_011952105.1 Coreoperca whiteheadi | reverse complement strand
TATATATATATATATATATAGGCCTATATATATATATATATATATCACTACTAGACAATGAGTGCATGTTTTCAAAGACCAAAATAATCTATAGTAAATGCGCTTGAATTGAACAGATTCACTTCAACATACATCAGTATGATAAGAACTACCTAAACTGATATAAACCATCTTTGGGAAATATTTAATTGACGTGAACTTTTGGATTGACGTTGATTTTTTTGTTTGAATGATGTCCAATCATGGAGGGGGCGGGGTTTATGACCTATTCTGCAGCCAGCCACCAGGGGGTGATCGAGATGTTTTGGCTTCACTTTTGAGGAGCTGCCATGAATTTGTCTAATTCAAATACCAGAAATTAATTTGAGGCATTGTTATTCATATTGGACCTGAGGTCATTTGGCTTTGATTCAAAATAGTGGGAAAAGTAATTTGCAATGTCTTTTGATTTTGTTATAATCTTTCCATCAACATCCACAGCAGAACATTCGCCCATATGCTTTGTGAACAGACTCTATTCTTCTCCTGAAATGTTTGACTGAAAGAGGTCACAGGACATCTCTCCAGGCTGTCAGACTCGGGTTACCTAGTTGGGGAAGAAAACAAAAAAAAATAAATGGTTGTCTTCTCCTCTCACCAGAAAGCAAAGATCTGCTCCCTCTGCAGGCCTTGGATTCAAAGATCCACTGTAATGAACGTTGTTGTTGATGCTGTAACCCTGAACTCTGCACCTGAAGCCCTCAAATGAACTGAAACATGACATTCAGAGACTGAAAGCTGCTCTCCCTTCTGCACCAGAGAAGTGATCTGCCTTTTCGGAGCCAAACGGCTTCATCATTGGCATCTTGGTTCAGAAATAGAACCCTCGTTACTGTCTGATGGTTTTCTATTATTCTACACTGCCTCTTTTAATACAGGGGATGGCAGTCAGTTTGTGGACTGTTACAGCTATGGCTATTGTTATGGGTTTCAGTCATTAAGTCTTGGCTACATCAAATCTGTTTCGTACATTCTGAACACTTCTGACACCCAACACTTAACAGCTGCCTGGATCAAGTTGCAATGCGACCATTCCATCTAACTTTAATATTAAATCCTCACATCTAGCTACATTGATCCCACTGATTAACCTTGATGATAATCACATGTGCTTGTGAAACATTAGTGATACAGAAATATTCAAGTTCCCTACTTAAGTAAAAGTATATATTATGTAGAATAGCCCATGTCAGAATAATATTTGACATTATTTATAATTTTTGGGGCATTAATGTGTCCTTCATTTTGATGTTGCAGCTGATTAATCAATAAGAGTTCTAATCTATAAGCTTGATTTCTATTCTAATGTTACACAGACATTGATCTTTGTTCCGCTTTTTTTCAGTCTGCCACTAGGTCCAAAGGTCTCAACATTTGTTTTCATTTACTGAGGTAATCAATACACTCAAGGTTCAAGCAAACTCCCTACGTGTTTAACAAAAGAAGATTTCCATGTGTTACCAAAAAGACAGCAGTCAGATCAAACTTATTATAGTTTAGTTTTTAATTTTTGTTTTCAATTAATTTTAGTTTCAGTTAGTTTCTAGGGTGGGTTTGCTCGTTTCAGTTTAGTTTTTATTGTTTAAAAACGTTTAGTTTTAGGAGTTTCAGTATTAGTTTTAGTTTTTACTATAATATGGGGGGTATATATCAAGAGCAAGATTTGAGAAGTTCAGAATAGGTATTACAATACACACACAAACACTTTGTGAAGACAATTGACTTACAGTCATGTAGACATCACAGTCTCAATAAACATATGCATCAGTGCTTCTTCATGCTTGTTGTGTTTTGTATATTTTTGTAAGTACACAATATTGTTTTTGTTAGTTTCGTTATTTTACAAACTCAAATTTTTATTTTTATTTCAGTTGACGACAGTTTTTTTTTTTTTATTCAAAAATAAACTTCTCTAAAGGTTTTTAAGGTTTGTTCAAACAACCTTCGGGGAATGTCCCCTGAAGATTCTCCAATGGTTTTTTTTTTCAAAATAAGTTAAATTCCCTGTTAATTAATAAATTACCTGTTTGCTGGGTGGTCACGAGAAACACAAAAGAAATACCGTAGTTCACAATGAGCGCACTGCTGGACCCTACAGGACATGCCACATGATTCACTTGCCTTTAGTCAAAGACTGTGATTAGGCTAATGGTACAGTTTAAACCAGGGTATACAAATGTGTCTATTTGAGAATAAAATTACATATTAAATAATGTATTTTAAGTATTTCAAATACAAGCGCTTAAATTATTTTGTTAAAAACTACATCTTATTTTTTTCTGCCCAGCAAAATACAAATGAAAAAAATAGTCAAAAGTAATTAAATGCATATTTTAAACACATTTAATTGAAATACTGCCCATCTCTGATATCAAGCAGTAGCCTATTTAATCTATTAATACTGAAATAGTCACAGGATAAGGACTCTGAAGTTAAAGAGCTAAAACAATTTTAATCAGGATCAAAAGGCTCCATAAATGTAGTGTCACCATGCAGGCTCAAATCCAAGAGATCGAAGAATATATAATTTGAAACTGTTGTCTTCCTGTAATCACAATTTATATCAGCAACCAAACCATCATCATCAATATCATGATAAGGAAATATGGAGACACACTTTGAGCAAGTCCAAGAGCTCCATTCATTCGTCTCATATTCACTGTTCAGGTGTACATCTCAAGTGGTAACACTTTTTACAGCAAGTGCAGTAATAGTTGAATTTGAGATTATGTTGTGACAGTGGTAACAAAGAGTGCTGTAGACCATCATGGGCAAGGAAACGCTCCTGGGTAGACCAACATACTTAGATACTTGCAATTAATAGGTACTGTGTGTATGTGTGTGTATTGCGTCTAATGTTCAGAAGTCAGATACATAGCATTATTCCACCTAGGCCCCCCACCAGGTTTCTGGGATGGTGGGTGTAAAATGAGTTTGTCATACCAGAGGTAGGTAATCTCCCCACGCTCCCTGGCAGCCCCCATGGTCGGAAGAAGTTCTTTTTTCTTCTGTCGAACAGCTTCAGGAAAATCCTCATTAATGAAAATGGCTGTGCCTTTCAGGGCTTTAGCTTTACTGAGGACCTCCAGTTTGTCCCTATAACACAGAAACTTGATGGCATTGGGCCTGGGTCTGCTGGAAGACGGAGAAAGCTTTTCAGTCCTGGGGGTCCACTGCAACTCAGTTTTGCAATGGTCTATCTGTAGCTTCTCAGACAGCAGCTTCTTCACTTTGTCCTCAGAATCACACCATTATTCATTGACTGATTGATTTTTACCATCGATGAAAATATTGTCATTCTTGGTATCTTGGTGTCTTGCAGTAGTTCTGAAAGTCATGAAATTCCTTTTGAGTGAATTCCAGACTAACCCCGAGGTCATGGACTTCTCTCAACTTTTCAAACTGAAAGGTATATCAGTTTTACTAATACAAAATACTGTGTGCCCAGTCACCAGAAAGAAATCTAGCCCTATCAATTGTACATTTCTGAAAACCACAGATATGTGCAATCTGTACGTTTAATATCAACATTTGTACAATAGTATCATAGGGAGATTTCTACAATACGTATCATAGATATATTGGTTGAATATAGTGGATTTTCATATGCTCTATATCTACAGTACTTTTTAAGCAGCACTCACAAATCCCAAATAAGTCTATTGAGACATGTTATCAGACTATCTGACCCCAAACATAAGTAATATCATTATAAGTTAACATATTGTACATTTGTTGGTAAATAACTTTCTGGCAAACAAAATAAATATATCTGTCCATGCATAGCCCTTATAATATATAAAATATGAAATATTTCCTCATTTGGTGTAATCACAATGCTTTAAGGGCATTCTGTATTTTGTCACCCCCATCAAATGTGTAACGGAATGGTTCACCATTTCAAAACATGAAACTTATTGGGTTTTACAGTAATAGGGTCAGAAGAAAAGTAAAATATATATCTAGAACATATATAACATATATAAGAACTAAAGATTTTGAAATTTTTATTATCATGTTTACACATACAGCCATGGGGGGGGGGGGAGTAGTGTACATATTCTTTATTATTTTCTTAGAATTTTTTTATATTCTTTAATATCTTATTGTCAATTTTATAATTTATATTTATGATTCTTGACCTGTACTACTTGCTATATATTTCTACTCTCTTTATTGTTTTGCACCAAAATGCCAAAGCAAATTCCTTGTATGTGTAAACCCACTTGGCAATAATGCTTTTTTTTTCTTATATGGGGCTTTGTCATCCACATTTCCACTGTTTTTCATTGACTGGGCATAACCTGGAGGGGGAGATATTGCTCTATTTACACATTATTATCACTCTCTTAATCAGAGACATGCACACACATTTACACAGTAAAAGACACAAACAGTACACAAGAGCACCTTCCTCAGTCCTGTGTCATTAGCTCCTCTACTTCCATTTCAACTCTCTCCAAGCTGCTTATGTTTGTTTGTTTTTTACAGCAAATTAGTAATTTAATGCTGCAAAATCACCACTTTCCCTCATGACTACTTGCCCCCCTCTCTCTCTCTCTCTCTCTGTATATCTCGCTCTCACTCTCTCTCTCTCCTGTGAAGGAGCCAGGCTTCCTGGTCATAGTTCCCAGAGTTCCAGGCTGCTGTCAGTAGAATGCTGGGAATATCCGGACAGGAAGGGAAATGACATCACAGCAGTGACCTTCCGTACCAGGCCATATCACCTGGTGCTGGCTAGAGGAGAGCTACCAAACAAGCACAAACACACACTAACACACACGCACACAGAGAGAGAGAGAGAGAGAGAGAGAAAACCAGAAGCACATTCACTGACTGACACACATCAGTTTGCTTTCCAGGAGATGAGAAAGTGAGAGAGAAGAAAAATTGTGAGCAAGTTCCCATGAAGAGAGAGAGGAAGCGATAACTTCAAGTGGTCATGCAGAAAACTTTCCAATACCTTTGCATATATATGCTGAGCTGACCACAAAATTCTTACCACACACATAATTTTCAGTCAGTCCCACAGTGTGGTGCTGTGCAAGCCTGCTCCCTCAAAAAACTTTATTACAAACTTCTGATGAACTTTAATTGGTTTATAGCAAGTTAGAAGGAGGTTTAAGAAAGTAAGGAAGGCGAGGAGAGGGTTTTTCTTAAACATTCAGGACAATTAGATGGAAAAAACAGACCCCCGTCCTCCCCCACTGTACACAATAATCCCTCTACTGTTCTAATAAAGCTGAAGACCTCCAGATTGTCCCCCATCCTGTAGTGAGCATGCTTTGCCCTCAGCCAGGCCTTCACCTTTTCCTGTAACACCTGCTCAGTGTCCACATCCTGACACTACTTCTCATAGCAGTTGGGGGTTGGAAGATAATGAGTATGACTAAATTCTTCTTTCAAGATGCATATTTTTGACCAAACACAAATAACCAAAAAAAATAATACTGAGCACAGTACTCTACTTTAGTACAGTTTCAAAGTACACCTGAGTATCCCCATTTAATGCTACTTCTACATTTCAGAGGAATATATTGTACTTTTTACTCAATTACATTCATTTGACAGCTGTAATAACTAATTTCTTTTCACCACTCCTTACAATAAAACAGTCTCTGGTACGGGCTGTTTGTCACATTTCAGATATCCATGAGTTGTTAGCAGTTCCACAATGAGTGATTTCACCCCTTAACTTCTTTGTTTGTTTGTTTTTTAAATAATTTGTGTTAAACACATTCATTATTACATAAGGAAATATAAATTTGTGTATGTTTTGTGTGTGTCTTTTTCTTCTTTCCTCTCCCATTAATCATCTCACACATCCTTCAGATTTATCTTGTGATCCTTTAGAGGTGCCCGAACCACTAGGTTGGTGACCACAGGACTAAATTACCTTACCCTGTACAAAACAATCTAATAATGTCATATAATAATCAGTCCTATGGGTCATTTTTCTGCAAGAGTACTTTTACTTTTGATAAAAGTATATTTTGTTGATAATACTTCTGTACTTTTACTTAAGTAAGATTTTGAATGCAGGACATGCTTTTAGTATTGGTACTTTACTTAAATAAAGGATCTGATTAATTCTTCCACCACTGCAAATAACTGAAACAAAAAATCCAACCCAAAAACAAAGTGAAACAGATGTCAATACACACAGGTTGCAGACAGATGGGAGCTGGATTTACACACAGTTAACATATGGCTTAAAGTAGATATATTTACTGACATGAGTACTGAGTTTTTCAGAGGTTACATTCTTTAAGAGCAAAGGCTGGAAAACACATATACAAACCTGCATACTTGCACAAACACAGACATACCAACACACCAATACATACACAGCAAATCATATATTGAAAGAATATGTGTCCCTGAAGAGCAGAGTGGACAGAAGACATGGAAGTCAACAGGGGAGACACAGAAGAGTAAATAGAGGCCAGAAAAAAGGGATGGGAGATGTAAAGAGAAAGAAAGAGAAGATGCAGAAGTCCCTTAATGCCAAATCAGGAAGAAAGGGAGGAGGGAGGAGGGATGAGGAGGGAGGGAAAAGGAGAGTGTGTGTGGTGGAGACGTCATTATGCAGGATGACAAAAGAATAAGATATTCTCTGGTCAGCTGCTGCTGCTGCTGTCACTGTCTATTGTCCAGCAGAGGACAGAGGACCCCCCTCCACAAACACACACGCAGACACACGCAGACACACGCAGACACACACACACACACACACACACATTACACTATCTCATCTTGTGTTGGACATCACTTTCTTTCCTTCTTCAAGTTCAACCCTGATTACGTTGCGAACCCCCTCCCCTAAACCCCAGCTGTGTCATCTGAGTGTTTTCTGTAAGTCTGAAATTGAACAGATATTTGTTTCAAAATTCGCAAAGGAGTTCATGTGTGGAAAGAAAACACTCAAATATTTAAATATTACTCAAGTAGAAGTAAGGTTGCTTGTGTTGGAAACTAGTAATACAAAAATATTTGCTTTACAAAGTGAATAAATCCTACCAAGTAATCTCTTTGCCTGTCAGTGCTGTGGTGACCAGCAGCTGTCTCATAAGCAACTTTATGAGGGACAAGAGATTCATATAAAATTTCAATGGTATATCCATCTGATTGTGTCAAAATAGCATAATGGAAAAAACAAGTATTTATAAGGCTGACCCAATAAAAAGTTGCTAATGGCCTCTATTATAATAGGCTTTGTTAAAAATAGGATAAATATATGCTAGCTTCACAATTTAGCTAAAAAGTATTATTTTAATTTCATTCTAGCATTATTTCAAGTATCTACTGTTTATTTATAATTTTGAGCATAAAATTATCAATATTAAATTGTATTACAATATATTGAAGTCTATCTTTCTAAGTTTTTACATGGGCCTACTTAGCTAGCTAAACTATGTAGTCATAGAAACAAATTATCAACATTTACAGTGCTGGCAAGTTAATGTTAGCTAATAGCAGATAAACCTTCACATAAATATAAATTAAGTGAAATGCAAGTGTAAGACTGTATGTTTTGTAAAACAGTAGACGTTTTTATCCAAAGCGAATTACATATGAGGAAGACAATGGAAGCAATTAAAACAACACAAGGTAACAATGGCCCAACACAGTATACAAAGCTAAGGATAGGAATATTTTTTTCGTTTTGGGGGGTTTTTTTTAGAAAAGAGATAGAAAGGAAGTAGAAGTTAGTGATTGTCAGTTAGGTGTTGACGGAAGAGATGTGTCTTCAGAATCTGCTGAGCAGGCAGATCAAACGGATCCAGAGAAGGTGCGCGAGAGTGATTTTTTTCCTTCCTCCAGACCAAATAGGTCTGTATTAGCGAGTTTAGATATGATGGTTCAGAACCAGTGGTGGTCTTGTAGGCCAAGAGCATAGCTTTGAATTTGATGTGGCCTGCATAACTGCATACATAACATCTTAATAGAAAGTAATAAAGAAAGAGTCATGTGTTCTCACTTTGTAAACCTGGCAACCCAAAAGTTGTTTTATAAATCATTAATAAATGATGAATTAACTATTGATAGAGCTGTTAGTTACACCTTATAAACCCACTAATAAGTAGAAGTGCATGAAAACGCTGCTCAATTAAAGTAACGAGAGTGCTTGTAATTAGTTGTTTTCCACCCATTGAGAACCTTTATTGTTTTTAATGAAAGATGTTTTATAAGAGGAGGCGATAAATTCAGCCAACTAATAGAAGCAGCTATGAATGAAGCTCCTTTCTTCCCTTTGTGTGTGTGGTGTCTGTATGCGCCTCACGTAGTCGGCAAAGTTGCTGAGCTCTGCATTATCATTTGTCTACCTCCTTGGTGTTTCTTCAGACACTCTGCAGTGGTGTTTGAATGTATATCATGTTGAGTAAGAATATCAGAATGTGTTTACATATTTGTGTTTATATGCAGTCAGTGTGAGCTCATAAATGTTTAAATGTAACTTTTATGCATGTCTTCATTTCTGTGTTTAAAAGTCACTCCAGACAAAATTACCCTCAAGAATATTCAGCCTTTACTGTCTCTGCACAGTGTGTGACACTGTGACCCATTCTCCTCTGATTGGCCTCTCTTTGACAAACACACACAGAGAGAGGTTATATGACCACTTGGTGACACTTGCAGACGGACACAATAGGAAACCCACCACATTCCTTTCCCCAGGTGGCATAAAAGACACAGCCAGATCAATGGCCTAATGGGCTCCAGACCAATGGCCGACAATGATTAACCCTCGACAAGTGTCAGTTTCTCATACCCCTAGCCAGACTATTGTGTGACCACTGTGTGTTTGTATACAGACTATTGTGTGAGGGGTTTTTCTGTCATGTGGAGCTGGTTAACTGGTGGACGAGGGGTCTAACTTAGGGCATGAGATGGTGACCGCATGTATTATCCTGACCTGAAAACTGGTCCTTAAACATGAGCCTTTTCAAAAAGGTGTATTGATGGTACAATTCATGGAATGTAACATTTACTCAAGTAAGCTACTCAAGCTCAAGGACAGTTCGGAGGTACTGTACCTTACTTACTTAGTTACTATTTACTTCTCAGATTAAGATTGTACATATAAAACATATGAACCTCTTATAAAATATGATGCATTGTTAGATTCAACTATGTAACAGTATATAAATAATAATAATGAATCAGCTGGGATAATCCAATGATACAACTGAACAAAAGTAATTTATCAGTGTCAGACAATTAGCATATTCTCTAAGTTCAGTTATGATCACAACCACAGCTACAGTCCAGGGTTCTGCGCCAGGACAGTTAAAGGTTTAACAGCACTTTAAAAACTTGGTTCCGCAGTGTTTGCAGTGACACCACTCCTAAAAAAGATAAAGATAATAAGATTCTGCAAGATAATTTTTTCAACTAAAATGTAAACATTATGAGGCATCATAATTTTATTTATATCCCTGTACTCGATCCAATGTCTTTTTCTTCCCGTCTCTTCTTCCTCACTTCATCCCCCAACAGCTCTCAGATCCAGCAAGAGCTCACTCCTTCCCTCTTTCTCCTTCTGGCCTCCAAATCCCTACAGCTGTGTGTGCAAGTGTGTGTGTGTGTGTGTGTGTGTGTGTGTGTGTGTGTGTGTGTGTGTGTGTGTGTGTGCGTGTGTGTGTGTGTGTGTGTGTGTGTGGAGGGCTGGTGGTGGGAGGACAATGGGCAGTAAGGGGGCTGGCTGAATAGGACCATTGAGTCTGCTCAGCCAAACAGAAAAGCATCTTCCATCTCACTTCAAAACCCACAGTTTCATTCTGTACAACCACGCCTTTATTCTCCATAATTACTCCCCGACACACATGTATACATACATGCCCACACACACACATACATACATACATACATAATGCATGCATACATATTTATAAATATATATGAATGCACACGGGCAGACTGACTCTTTACAGTCTAAAACCGTGTCAAGTGTAAGTTTAATAATTCATATGATACGGTTACATTTTTCATCACAACAGTTGAACCTGAAGTTCATTTGTAGAAAAAATTAAACTAGATTATGTTAAATGATAAAATTACACTGCTCTATGTCCACACAGCTGTGTGCATAGATGGCGTGATTATCAGTACACACATATAAGCCCTGTATACACATCTCTGGAAGGAATGAAAACTGTTATAGGTTAAGAGTACTGACTGTATCATCATTGCAGACAACCACAACAAGCATTCCTTATAGACAAACAGAAGAATGCAGGTAAATACACATTAATCATGGCAGCAGACAAAGACAGGAAGGGAGACAAAGGAAAGAATTAATGGCTGTTGCTCTAAAAAGTTGATGTTTTGCAGTAAGTTCAATTTGGTAAGATTTGTGTATTTCTTTAATGAATAAAATAGCTTCACTCAAATCTTGAGTCATCACATTATGTTACTGTTTAAAGACTTCACCGTATGGTAGTTATTGCCAACACATACTGAGATAACTGATAAAATTAATCAATCCATGAATGTTTGATATCTGAAGACATGTGCCTTGTTTTGTCTTTTCTCATCATGTCATATTATGTGTCCAGTAAAATTAGGATGCTATTCAAGTCAGTGCATACTCTCTACTTTTTCCAACCCTGAATTTGCTGTTCACCTGCACCTAGCCTTAATATAGTTTTCTCTAATATAGGCATTCTTTCAAAAGCCCACAGCTAGAAAAAAACTATTCAGCCAGTGCATAAGGAGATTAAATTCCAAAGCCATTTAAGCCTAATTTTCTTTACTCTGATAGCAAAAATAGCTGCAACAGCTGTGTCACAATATGTGTTAACAACCTAATTCAGTGTAAACCCATTAACAAGAGGTATTATCATAAAGAGCCTGTCAGACAAAGACAGGAGGCCTTGACAGAGAAAGTGCTGTCGCTGAGTGCAGTATCACCGACAGTTTTTGTCAGTGTTACACTGGGCCATTTAAACTCCACAGAGCTCGTTAGCCTAGATCCAGCCCCACGGCCAGCCTGCTCATTGTGCATCCAGCACACTGAAACATTGTGTAGGAGGATAATCCATACAAGGTAATTGCTACACCCTAACATGCTACACATAAGGAAAGCAGGATTTAGGTATGGACGGATGAGTGGGTTGATCCATCCATCCAAATGACGTATGTAGATAGATGCGAAGTACTAATTATTATAGAAAATGTTTCTTAAACGCAAATGTGACTAGAAGAGTTTCAACACAAAGACTCAATTTCTAATTTATCAGCATTTGTGTCAAAAATTGCCTCTCACACATA
The DNA here is from genome assembly GCA_011952105.1 of Coreoperca whiteheadi. Lineage (NCBI taxonomy): Eukaryota > Metazoa > Chordata > Actinopteri > Centrarchiformes > Sinipercidae > Coreoperca > Coreoperca whiteheadi. The sequence goes on along the minus strand of CM022482.1, from coordinate 12,700,883 downwards.
CACTTACACACAGCAAACTCGCCTAACAGTCCTATCTATCTATCTATCTATCTATCTATCTATCTATCTATCTATCTATCTATCTATCTATCTATCTATCTATCTATCTATCTATCTATCTATCTATCTATCTATCTATCTATCTATCTATCTATCTATCTATCTATCTATCTATCTATCTATCTATCTATCTATCTATCTATGCAAACAACACAGCCCTCAGTCTTCTTTCTCCCCACCCAGCAGGTCTGTGTGTTGGAATGGCATGACATCTAACACAAACACATGGAGAAACAAAGGGTGCAGGCAGCAGGAGATGCGGTGTCGGAGTTGTGTGCATGTGTGTGTCATGGACGGGGGAAGGCTGGGTTGGGGGGTTGAAGCTCCATATGGGCACCCCACCCCTTGTATCCTCCCCTCCCTCCCCCTGCAAACAGGCAGATGTCAAATGGGACGTGCCTCCCTGACGGGGCACAGGGTCACTCTGCACAAGGGTAAATAACAGAACAGGAGGGACAGAGAAATGCCTTCCTGCCAACACCCCCCATTCCCAAAACACACCAAAAGAGATGTATACACATGCTGCCAGAAAAAGCTGCTGACAAAAACATGCCAACACACAGCCAAGGGTACTGAATTACAATCAGTCAGACAAACTTTTAAGTATCATATTTATCCCGACTTTTGATCAAGTCGAAGCACTTCCAAATCGCTTTTAATGCAGTAGGAAAATAAAAAAACGTAAACCCAAAGGAAAAAAATATCTGAAAAAATATAAGGAATGTGTATATATTCTTATTTACTACCCATCTGATCCTCATCTGTTTATGCAACATCCATGCCTGATCACTCTTCAGATAATGATTGTTTTGAAGTTTTTATCAAGTTCAGTGGGGCATTTATTGTCATTATATTTTATTGTTGTGTTTTGTATCAGTTTACATGTATTTTTATTGCTCTACTAATAATTTGTTTTACAATAAAAGTCCATCTAGAAACAAGACTCTCAAATTAGTTAAGGCCATAAATGCCACATTACGTAAGTGGCATTAGTGAATATACTTCTAATATCAAAGTCTACCACCATTGATATAAATGGGGTGGACAACATATTAGAAAGACCTTTTAGTATAACACATTATGATTCAAACTACAGCCTCCAAAATGATCATAGAGAATCAACACTTCTGAAACAGTTTAATTGAACATTAACTTTCATTAAGTATTTCTTGCAGGGCTGTTGTATTAGACTGCATTATTTTCAGCTGGGTATGCCTACTAAATAAGCAACTGAGTGTATAGATTACTCAGCACCAAACACTGATTGATGTATGTTTGTGGTTTGTGTGTGAAGAATTCATGTATCTGATGTGTCTAGCACTATTTGAATAGGAAGGGAGATGCAACTCGATTCAAGGACAGGTGTCACTTGTATGTGTGTGTGGAGGTATGGGCTGCAGTCCTAAACAAAGCAGGGGAGTGGACATGCACACATACACACACACACACACACACACACACACACACACACACACACACACACACAGGCTGTTCTCAGTGTATTGAGCCCTGAATGGTTACGCCCGCAGGGCAGGAGTAAGGTTACTTTACATACTGCACTTACAGCTCCCTTTACCACTGGGGTATAAAATGGATTTGAATGAGAAAGAGGGGAGCAGAGGGGTGGAAGGAGGGGGGAAAGGGGTTAGAAGGGGGAGGAGGGCCAGGGGACTCCCTTTGTGTAACAGGAGGTCTGCTGCTGCTCTGGCATGGCTATGGAGATGGAGGAGCGGGGTCATTCTCCCTGCTCTCCCTCCCTCTGTCCCTTTACTATAGGCTGACTGCTCTGTCTCTCCTCCTCATCCCTCCCTCCCTCCAACCATCCCTTCCTCCCTATTAGCATAGCAGCTGCCTGATACATGGCGTAGGGTGGGGAATAGCCAGGTTGCTGTGTGCATATGTGTGTGTGAGGGTGTTTGTCAGAGGGAGGGATGTTAGGGGGAGGATAGAGGGGGGTCCAGTCAATGGCAATCCGTCTGGCTGGTGAATAGCAGCTAAAGCAGGCTAGACAAAGGAGCTGGGAGGGAGGGGATGGGGTCGGGGTGTGTGAGGGAGATGGAGGGAGGAGGGAAGGGTGGAAAAATGAGGCAGTGAATGGAGCGCCTTGTCACTAGTGCTATGGAAAGAAGCACAGAATGAACTGGAAGAATGAAAGAAAAGTTCAAAAAGGAGCGGAGGGCAAGGAAAAGACCGGCCTGACCACCTGTCTCTCTCTCTCACTTTACTTCTTTTACTCCCCTTCTTACTCACAGGCAGACTTTGGGGAGGGGGTGTTCACTTTAGCGACAGACATGTTTTTGTTTTCCTAGAGAAAATGTTGTATCAGCAGGACTTAAAGCTCACTGTCATCCACCAGCCTCACTGACTATGTGCTGATTTCACTGTATATTGGTGCTGTGGTTTGATGATGAGTTTGATGCTCCATTCTGTGAAATAACTGCAAACAAATAAGTAACCAACATAGTGCAAGACTGTCAAAAATAATTTCACACAGGATGAATCCACAAAAAATGTGCTGCTAAGTTAGGAAATGAGACTGAGGGATGTGATTATGGACACCAGGAAGAGTACTTGTTGCCAAGATAACAACTAAACAGGATCCAAATAAACAATAAACAATCTCCTATGTCTAACAATAGTACTTAAACTTAGACACCTGTCCTGATGGACTATGGACAGAGGAGAACTGAGCAAATTGGAGGGGAAGCTCTGTCTTGTGTATACAAGATTATTAGGTATTATATGTGGAACTCAGTCTCACTGTTTATCACTCCCTGCGATTGCTGCAGGCATAACGTAAATTGGTACATAAGTGGTGTTCTTTCAGCTGCAGTTATATTTGCTAAAGTATGGCTAATGTTAGTGTTAGCCATCTATAGCTAGATAGTGTGTAGCAGACAATATAATAGTTTTTTGACTTTCAGTCTTTTAAGTTATAGTATGTCACAGATAGGGATTTCCATGATTTTATCACATCCGTAAAACAACAAAAAGAAACACACAGTATCTATTATGAGGGTTTATGCTTTTTCCACATTATTCATAGTCAGTTCACCTAAAGATGATATCCTTAGAGCACCTGACTCAAGAGAGTTGTTGGAAGTGTAGGAAAGTTCAATGTGCCATCATCCTGTAATTACCATTTGTGGCCATAGGGGCTGCTGTTCAGCAAGGTTTACATATAGACTAATTTTACGTTGAAATTGTTTAAAATTTTTGCATTTAAGTTTATCCAATGACAATGCTGATGTCATGTCATGTAATTTAAAAGCTATAAGAACAAGCTGATTCTACAATGATGAGCTGATAAACACAAATCATCATGATTGAGCATTTTTAGGTTTGTAGGTTAGCATCATCGTGTTGTCTTTCAAAATCAAAAATCAACAGAGGTTTAAATTTGATTATGTTCCAACATATAACATTAATTTGGCAAATTACAGATTTCTGTAAAATAACTTCACTGTTGTCGACCATGCAGTTAAAGCTTGAACTTTTTTTTAAAGCCTGGTTTACTTGGTAAAATAAAAAGATACATATCTTATTGTTTAGAAAAGTCTCATTCTTTGATAGCATCCTATTAAAGAGTCAAGCACAAGTCTAAGAATATCTTTATGGATGAGGTGTCAGGCGGACAGGTGTGTACATTGTGGAAAATTCACAGAACAGCCATGAGCACTAAGTACATGCCAGGACTGCTGTCCCTCTGTGCCATAATTCATTAATTATTGTAAACATATTTAAATGTCCTGCATACCCACCCAGGTATTTTCAATTATTTTGGACTGATTAGGCCTCTCTTTATTCAGTAGGAAGTTGGGTGGAGCTATGATGGGAAATAAATGACATCAACAAACTCTATGTACTAGTAAGTATGAAGAGAACGTAAGTTGTCCTGTCCTAACAGGTGCAACAAAACTAAGAGAAGAGGGAAAGAAAGTGCAGTTTGCACACACAGTCTTGAGAAGAGCTCTAATTGGCTAACATAAGTGAAAACACCTGTGTTTGGACTTTTGGTGTGTAGGGCTTTAACACTTTACCCCAAGTAGCATCTAAGACACATTTGGGGAGATGTCATAATTTGGAAGAAATCCAGTTTAGGTGAAGTGAGTTTGAGCTGCTTTGATTATAGTACTGTAAGTTAGTTTGACCATAACAACCTGAGGTCATTTAAACAACATCATGGGTGTCATTGTATAGGGCAACATGAAGTAAAATCATAACCTATTATGTAGCCTAATTCAAGATACTGAAAAGGCTGCTAAACGCTTCTCTAAGTTCCTTTTTATGTGGCTGTCATCATTCCACTGGTTCCTGCAGCAACTCTAAAAGTTACTCAAATGTGTTCTCATCCTAAATGTTAAACAGAGCTCATTCAAACAAGCCGTTAGTATTACATTATTAATTAATCAGATAGCAGTCAATACCAAGGTACTTTGAGGAAGTCATCCACAGAGTCTCACAATCAAAGCTTCTGTCATTGTACGCAAGTTGAACAGGAGCCATTATATAATGAGGAATTCAGTGTTGCAAAACCAATTAAATTGCGTTTTACACGTATCACAAGATGTTCAGTTAATCTTGCGTCTTACAGATTGAGCGTAAACCGAGGTGTGTAAGCATGGATATTAATATTTTATAAGCCACTGAACAATAGCCTTTTGAATGGATATGGAAAATAATCGCACAGATGCACTTAAATGCAGCTGCTGTAACAATATTTTACTTAATTTATCTGTGAAATACAAAAACAGACGATACATACACATATCCAGACCTGTAACCGGTTATATTTGCCGGTGTGGCCTGTTCACTTTTTTAATAAAGCAATTTTGAAGCAGCTCTCTTACATTTTCTTGACTTGATGCGATTCCCCTGACAATTCTCTGCAAAATTCCTCCCAGAAATGCCTTGCGTTGTCTGGCTCACTATAAAGCAGGCTGCTCAATGCATAGACCAGACCAAGATGAGCTAGGGAAGCCAAGGCACATGAAGAACCTATTAGGGGGCCTAGCAGCCAGCAGCAACCCTGGGAGGCCAGCCAACTCGGTGTGTGAACAATAGGGAACCCAGCTCAACAAAAACATCCTGCAGAAGTGAGAGACTGGGAGGGAGAGAGGAAAGGACAAGCGAGCAGCAGACCAGATAGCCAGTTTCAGCCTGCAACGGTATCAAAACACAGAGTGGCTGGTGTTTAGAGGACCTAACTTTGCTGATGTTGAGTTTGACAAAGAAATGCTTCAGATCAGTACGCTTGGTGTGGTCAGTGCAGAATGTTTGAGCTGAGGTCATAGATGGTTCAGCTGCAGCTTAGAAATCAAGTTTAACAGCTAACAATAGCACATGTTTTTACTTGTCAGTGAAGGCCAGATGTAAAATAATACTCCTTTTTTATTTAGAACTTATATTCAGGAACACAATTGTTATTTCTAACACATTTGTAATACCCGCTTTACTCAAACATTTGCAGTTAACTGCAGGTCGACACCCAGTAAATGTTACAACATGAACAGGTCCGACATGTAGAAAGCTGTATTGTTGAGTCGCTTTTCCCACGACCCTCCCATAGCCATGCAATACTGTATCAGTTGCAACTCAGCATTTCCATGAAATGAGGAGAACATGACTCAATCAAAGGTTTCACATCAAATAAACACTGAGACTCAAAATGTAACCCACAATATATTGTGCGTGTTTTACCAACACTAAGTACAGTGAAGAGGAGATAAAAAAGGAAAAGAAGCCAAAACTGAGCTCTGCTGCACAGACAATTATTGAAAATGAAAAATGTTAAGGCTTAACTAAAAATCACATCTACTTTTGTTGCTCAGTACAAAATGCACACATTAAGACAGGTGTTTCTTATTAAATGTGTGTTCCAGTTTTTTTACTCATGACTGGTCCAAATGAAGTGAGAGTGAATGAGAGTTTAACTGAGCATTTTCAGGGCCATTTCATGCATCAACACATGGGGCTAAGTACATATTTCGAGAGATAAAAAAATAACAAGTAGGAATATGTTTTTTTTCCGGTCCAACAAATCAGCTGATTGCTAATCAGTGAGTGTCAGTGTTTTTACATGCAGAGTTATACAGCTCATGAGAAGGGGTTAGTAAAATAAAAAGGAACAAATATAATTGGAGAAAAGGAGTATAGATAATGAGTGAAAGACATACTCAAGTGAGAGGCAAGAGCAGGTTGTTAGCAGGGAACTGAATCGTAGTGCAAAGCTTGGGCCTTAACCGAGTACAAGAGAGGAGTGTGTGTTGGAAAGTTTTTGAGTGTGCGGGGGTAACATAAAACCAGCTCTCCCACAACACACACAGGGGAGGGGACCCTTCTTTAAACTGAGCCTACCCACAATGCACAGGGTTCTTTTATCCCGGCAGTGAAAGGATGAGGCCAGATGAATGACAAAAGGAGGGAATGGGGATCTGGGTTGGGCCCGGCTTGGAAGACAGGGAGGGAGAACAGAGAGAGAGGAGGGTGGTGGTGTGTTTCCCAAACCAACCTTTTCTATGAAAGAAAGAGATGAGCACATAGCTTTTGCTTGGGAGATGAGGAAGAAATGTATGCATACACAGAGAATTTGAGTTTAATGATTTCTTTACTGGCTTGTACACAAACGTACAAAAATAATACAGCACTCATCTCCACATGACATCACGTCATCATCACAGTGTTACAAACGTTCAAAAATAAAAGAATACAAACAGAAATCAAAAAATCAAACATGATGGAACATCTGCATCACTCATGAAAAATCACTTGTTTCCCCTTGCTTGAAATGAAGCAAGACCAGAAACACAACTTGGTCCAAAGAAGTCAGCACTTTTTTCTTGTTTTTAAAAAAAATCATCTCACTCATGTACACCAATCCGGCAGCTGGCTCCTTACGTCATAAATGTTATGACCCTGGTAAGCCAAACAACCACACAACCGTGCAATTTTTAATCATGTTACAATGATCTTACCATCAAATGTATTATTCCCCTTTCAAAAAAAACAGGAAGACAGCACTTCAAAAAAGAAAGTGCCCCAAGATATCATCATCATCAGCGGTGATATATATATATATATATATATCCATATGTATATATACATACACCCAATCACAGAGATACACGCATCTTTGTTTAAAAAAAACATCATGTTTTTTCCACAAAGTAACACACAAATTAGGACATTATCACCTGGAGCATATCTTTATACAATAGTATTTTGTTGTGTTTGTTTTTTTCTATTCAGAAAAAATTTAAATGTTGACATATAAAAGCCAACTTTTCAACAACAGTCATCAGTGAAAAAAAAAAAAAAAAAAAGAAAAAAACCATCAAGTTTAGGACAAGCGATGCATATTTCATTTGTTGCCTGATACCAATCTATACCTTGATGTAGTGGATCTATCGCTTCAGTTACTTTGTGGTTGTTCCAGGTTTAAAATGGGAGGTTCTCAGTCTGGATGACTGTTTTAACACAGCAGCATGGGGGCCTCATGAGAAGCACACAACCATGCACACACACACACACACACACACACACACACACACTTCAATAAAAAAAAAAACATTCTCTCAACGGCTTCTCATGAGGTGAACCAGTACTGCTGTGATGCTTCTGTACAACTGTTGACCATATGAGCAGTAGGCTTTAAAAAAAATTAAAATAACATCAACATTAACAAAAAAGAAACATACAAGCAGCATTGATACAAATGTTAGGGTGCCATGACTATCAAAATGCAGCAGGCAAGTTTATGAAACCAAATTTTCTTTTCTTTTTTCCTTTTTCCGTGACATCCTGCTATAGTCATGTGTTGTTGTGTTTTTTAAGTCTTCATCGTCCAACAGTATTAGGGTCCTGCTCAGTAGTAGTAACTTTCCAAAGCCTTGGCTCCTGCAGTTACCCCGTACAAACACTGGGGGCGCACAAGGCTCCGCATTTTTGTGCAATAAAACTCCCTGCATTTATAAGTCATGCGATACAATTCCATTTTTTGTATGACTGAAAAAGTATAGAAAACAAAAACGACCATACAGTCTGATGAAGACAGACAGACAGAGAGAGAGAGCATAATGGAGGGTTATAGGGAAAACATGCAACAATGTGCGTGTGTGTGTGTGTGTGTGTGTGTGTGTGTGTGTGTGTGTGTAAGAGAGAGAGACAACAGACTCCCTTGCAGAAAGGCAAAACGATGCTTTGCTTGTCAGAATTGGTTTGGTTGTAGTGTAGAATAAACTGTCCCGACTGAGGATGCAGGAAATGGGTTCATTGCATCTTCTGTATTGAAGTCCATCATGTCTGTTAGGCTACATAGCGGGGGAAACATACTGGCATGCGGATGATCACAGACAAATTGTGAATCTCTTCAGACTCCAAACAACGTGGCAGAGTGGTGAGAGAGCTGAACAACTTGAGAATACTTTATAGTCGAGGTAGCTGGCAAAAGAAAACCAAACAAAGTCTTTTGAATGGCAGGCAGGGAGGGAAGGAAGGGGAGAGAAAGTCCTCTTGATGGTCAACAGGCTTTAATAGAGGGGTGTCTGGGGTGGATTTGTCGGGGGGGGCAGGTCTACCTCCACACGGGACAGTTTATACTACGAGTCTGAAGCAGCTTGAGTCACCTAGATATTCTTACACTAGATTTTTTAAGAAGAACCACAACATATTCAAAAATGCATCTTCTCAATGTACCTTCATAAATAAAATTTAAAAAAAAAACCCAGCCTGCTTTCACAGTGATGACTAGGATGTTAATAAAATACTGAAAGGAGATTATAAAGTGAATTCCAAATGCGACTTTTTTGATACAAAGCGAAAGCAGCGGTTTTTTTAATAACACAATGACCACTGGCAAAGTGGTCGCACTGGCCTGAACAGTTGGACGCCAGCATGGCAAGATCTGTAGGCAGAGCGCATTCAGCTACTGTCTCGTCTTTTCTTTTAAAAACAGAAATAAAGTAAAGCTATTGTGCACAGTACTTCACAACAATGATGGAATCAGTTGTTGTTACATAATGATTACACATCTGAAAGCGTGTTGGGTAAAAAAAAAAATAAATGAATCAATGACTCTATTAAAGAAAACAGACCTCTGGTAGCCAACAGAGGGCAACCCTTCTTCTCTTGTTCATGTGTCTTCCCTTTCATATATTCCAGCATGCAGCCATATAGCATCAAGTGTCGTGTTTCATATAAAATAACTTAAAAAGGGTTTTAACAACTGAACAATGAGGAGCGACAGGTCAAATCTGCGCCCCCACAAAGAAACTATTCAACTGTACTGGGGATGGGAGGTCGGGGAGAGGAAAAAAACTGGGCCATCTGCACTCTGGAGTCCAAACACACACATGTGATACACAGACACTGGCTTCTTTTATAGTGGACGACAAGATCTAATATACACATTCAAGAGGAAAGCTTTAGTACCAACAAACTCACCGAAAAGGCGTTTCTTTTGTTAAAGATTCGTGTTGAAGCGCTGTATATGAACCATGTGGTGCTTCACTCAGGAATGCACAGAGAGCCCCGTTTGGTTTACAATGCGGGAAGATTATTGTGCAGACCGTTTTAAATTTCCTTTTTTATATAATTTGGCACAACTATGTAGATAATGGCAGTTTTGCTTTTACAAGAGCCTGCATGGCTTTCCCGTGTGTTGCAGTTTTATTTTCCACTTGTTTTGTTATTTTTTATTTTCTTATTTTACCTGACAGCAGACAGATCACCGGGCGCCAGAGGAGTACTTGGCCTTGGTGATGAGGTATAGCACAATGTCTTGGTGGCCCCCGAAGGCGGCGATGTGTAAAGCGCTCCACCCTTCCCTGTTGGCCAGCCGGATATCTGCACCAAATTTCACCAGCAGTTTTACCAGCTCCAGGTTGCCGTCAATGACGGACTGGTGGAGGGCCGTCTGTCCTTCTGGCCCGAAGGAGTTGACGTTGAACTCGCAGTTCGTCATGTTTTGCAGCAACGAGTGCAGCTCCTTGGTGTTGCCCTTCTTCACCGCCTCCTGGAAAACTCTCTGCGGCGCGGAGCAAGTCGACACATCCGCCTGGCTCATGGTTGCAGCTCGCTAGGGAACCAGTAATCCTACCTGGGCTCTAAAGCTGATAATAATCGTCCTCTCCCTGTTGCGCGTCTCTGGTATGGTGATAATGCCACAGTTACACTGGATTATAACCAGTTATTAAGGCACTTTAAAGTACTAAAACAGGAAAAAGAGCACTGTATATATCCCAAAAAGGACAAGAGAGGAAATAACACACTTGGTGTGCAAAAATGTTAATATTTGAGAGATCCTAAAATATAAAAGTGTGCTCTCAAGCGATCCAGGGATCTCTAGATGTAGTCCCCTTCTCTAGTAGCAGCAGGTAGCCTATAGAAGGGGATGGAGAAGAGGGACACCTCCGACTTCACTTGGGGAAATCGGAAGTATGACCACTATCTCCACAGGGCAGACTCCGCAGGTTCTCCTTGAAGGGTCCAACCTGTTTACTGGCAACACGTCCTGGCTATGTGTCGCTGCTCATGTGGCCAGGCTGTCTGGGAAAGACAAAAAGCACACAAGAGAAGTCCACATGAATCCAGATTCCTCACCAACAGACTGCGAGAGAGACCCCACATTCCGACACATCCAAGAGTGAGAGGGGACACCTCCGTGCGCACACGTTTACGCACGGATACACTGCTTGATTTTTGTCACTTAACATGTCTGGTAATGTAATCCGCTGGAGATTTGTGCCTTACCTGTGACAGATGGACGGGTCCGTAGCGACGAAAACGATACAAATCCACCGTGTGGCCCGGTCTGTGTCCTCTGCGCGGTCCGTGTGAGTCTCTGCCTTGCGCTGCGCTCTGGGGGAATATTTTACGCGTCCTCTATTTGCATGACAATACCATCCCAAAGAATCAACTGTGGAAGAATGGGCGGAAACCCAGGGAGGTTATAGGCTGCCGGCTTGGTTAGGGGGAGGGATCAGGGCTCTGTGAAGCTACAGGGAGGGGGCGTGGTCTTCCAAGGGGGGAGCCAAATGTTGCTGCAGAAATATTTAACAGGCTTCCCGCAGCAATAAGGTGAGCTCTATATCCGATCATCTGTAGACGACCCCAGGAAGCGGACTGAAAGCCAGAGGCATGGTGCTGCCAGAGCTGTAAACTGCTGAGAAAGCGGGCGCGTTGTAAAGGATCATCCACTGGATTAACATCAACAGGAACTAGAAACAAAACGTCAGTCAAGCTTCTCCACCTCTCATTGACAGCGATATAAAAGCGATACTAAAGAGCATCAGAGAGGATTTTATTCAGGCAAAGCAAAAGGTATACAGAAAAATAAAATCAAATGGCCACCTTATTGAAAAAAATCCCACATCCATGTGATAAGTCTATAAACCTAGGTTATATGCTGTATTATTTTGACTCTAACGACAGGTGAAAGTTCACGAAATAGCAGTCTTATTCACTCACTTCAATCAGTCCCGATTTAACTTAAAAGGAAAAAATGTCATCAATGCCTCGTGGACAACAAATATTTGTCAAAATGCTTAATTAATATATGTCTTTTATAAGTAAAGGAGTGGACTCATTAACACCCTTTCATTTAAATGGGGGCAGAAAAGGTGCTGATAATGATATACTATCCATGGGAGGGTGGGGTTTACAACTATTTGCTGATGTTGGAGCTGTACGTGGCCCAACTTTCTCTGCAGTGTGACCCTGAAACGAATGACGGACCAGTGAACAGCTCATTTAATTTTTGCCCAAATATGAAATAAAAATGAACAAAATGTTAGGTCGAGTAGGCTATGTGCTCTTGTGGGTAGAGGCTGTTATCGCATTTAAAGTTAAAAGCAGGACATACAAAGATTTTTATTTTCCAAGACTGAAGGGAGACATAAAAATGCAGTTTTAACAGCGGCTGTCTAAAGTGTGAATGCATCTTTTCACAACTACAAAATCTAAAACCTCACAGCGCCTGTGTGTTCTCAAGACAGTGATTACCTCCGAACCAAATGGGAAGGACAGTAAAATACAAACCCCAAACTGTCGTATAAAATAAAAACACTTTTAAAGGAGGAGATTTAGGGTGGCTGTTTAAATCATAAACCACGGATATATTCCAGTTGTTTTGAAATGACTAGACTGTGGGACTTCAAATAACAAAAGCCCCGCGCTACTTCCTTTTTGCAATTGAAAAGAGGTGACGCTGTGCGCAGATTGACACGCCGCTCAGCTCCCCCTCTACCGTGGGAACTGGGTGCCTGTGTGTGAGAGAGAAAGAGAGAGAGAGAGAAGGTGGTGATAGATATTGATAGATATAAACACAGTTTGACAGAAAGAATGCATGTGAAAGTGACAGAGATGGATAGATAGATATATAGAGGGAAAGAGAGAGAGAGAGAGAGATGTAGAAACCACAGCAGGTATCTCAGCCTCCCTCGGGCCGTTTGCTGCGTTTGGCGACCCATACTTCATCTCATCTGTGTAACACTTTATAAACCGCTCTCCGCTCTGATGGTTTGGTGGCTTTCACACTGTCCTCTTTTTCCCACACTCTGAACTGTACATTTGGCGCACGTCTGTGGCTGCATCTGTCTACAGGAGCGTGTGATTGTGCAGAGATCCCACATATAAAAGGTCACAACCTATTTTATTTAATCTGATGGGGGTTTTTTTATATGACTGAAAGCCTGACTGTCTTAAGATAGAGAAAGGTTCATAATTTGCATTATCATGGTCATGCAAGATGTTTGTTTCGTTACACTGGCTGGCAGGTGTCAATTTAATTGTGGCACCTGTAACATAGCTAACTCAAATAAACCGTTCAACCGCAATTCTAAATAAATGCACATGCTGGTTTATTAAACCAAGCTAACCCCTAGAGACAGGATCTACCTTCAGCTATGTTACTACAGAAACTAACTTAAACAACTACAAAAACTGACTTGATCTTAACCTGTAGAAAGGTTAGTTATAACAGTGGTCTAAGTAGTGTTACCATGGTTACCTGCAAGTTAATATGTTAACTTGCAAGCAAGCTGATCAAGAACTGTGGTTTAACTTTGGGCTGAACTATGTTTAAATGTGTCCCAGTATACAATGAAATTTAACCTGCCAACCAATCATAAAGGAGTATTTCTGCTGGCCTCTGTATCTTTAATGTTTGTCATTGATTTGTTGAAATGTAGCCTAAATATGTTTGACTTTAGGACCTGCTCAAGTATTAATAAAAGATGAACAAAAGGCCAAACTGTTTGAGTGAGAGAGACTGTGATTCATTTGAGTTTTTTAGGATCAGTATACTTTTTGTTATGTTTATTATGTAGGCCTACATGTTTTTTTGCTTAGGGTTAGTGAATGGTGCAGAACATCTACTGGAAATTAGGAACATCTGTGTGCTATCACAGCTTTGGCTGCAGTGCGTCTGGACACTTGGAAAACATTTGCGCAGACCGCAGGAGCCAAATGTTTCTTCGACTGGATGAGTTTATCCCCCAAACTCTGTGCCATTTGCTCTCCTCTCTCTGCCCCCCACCACTTCGCTCCCGAGTCTTTCTTGGTAATGTGCATCTGGGAAGCAGCCAAAACTAGATACAATCACGAGGCTGTTGTGTAGCTATACTTCAAGCAGAGGTGAAATACTTAAAATTATTTTACAATCTCTGAATTTCTCTTTGACAGGGCCAACTATGAACACCTTTGTGTAAAGGCTAAAACTCAGTTTACAACGACAACACACGCATTCCATTCGTGCTTAAAAGCGCTCGCCAATCACAATGTCACAATCATGATTTGCTATAACAGATCTCCAAAAATATTTTAGTCACCCTTTAGTGAGGATAATCAGGTTTTGTGCGCTTAGTCTGAGGGTTCGCCTTGGACCAGAGGCTGCGCTGACTTCAATTCTCCACAAACTCTGGAAACGAGTCACACAAAGATAATACGAGTAGGCCTATATTCTGCTTCTATTTTTTGCAGATATATCTCTGTTTCATTGCTGTGTGTTGATAAACAAGACGTGTTTTTTTCCAGCGACATAGAAAGAATCCAAAGTCGGGCAGTGTCTTGGAAAAAGAGCGCCGTACGGATCGGCGTGATGTGTCGAGTTATCATAACGCTTTGGCAAAATTGTTCTTTTAGGCTACATTCATACCAGAAATCATGTTGAACTCACCGTGTGTGTGTATGAGTTTGAGAGATGGAGAGAGAAACCGGTGACGTTTTACCAGGAGGGAGGGCCTTCTGAATCCAATTCATTCCGGACACCACGTGTCCTCAGAGCGTGGGAAAGAGGCGAGCTTTTCTTCCCAGCAAAGAAAGAGCAAGGATCAAATAACACGGTGCTGCAGCAGAAAGCTCGCGCTCTGCGCAGAGGCAGGGGCTGCGACCACCCGGACAAGGCACACAGAGAGGGGCTTATTTGGGAGCTAGGGTGTCGCCTTCATTCATAGCAATAAAAATACTTAAGGGTAGATTAATGTTACTGTAGTTATTACAGTATGCTTTTTTTTTAAAAGCGGACGGCAACATGCCAAGAGTTTTTGTATTCCAGGATGTTTGAGAAGAAGTAGCCTACGTCATCTTATATGAAACTATAAGGAGCAACTACAAAAATAGGCGTCTCGTCCCACCCCCATTTTGCGGATATAGAGATATTTTTTCCTATGATGTAGCATCCTGCAGAGAATTAGGCCAGTCTCCCCTTCAGATTAAGCAAAATGACCATCTTCTGCTGGCAAGATCAGTCATGCATCCAATTTATCAACAAACCTTTTTCCACACCTGAAAGTCTAATTTGAGATAATTTTATAGAGATGGGAATCTGTTTCATTTATCTAAGTGCATTAATGAATATTTTCATAACGACTTAAAGGTCCAGTAGGTAGGATTTAGTGGAATCTGAAATTGCAGTGAGCCAGAGCCAGATTGGTTTGTCCAGTCTAGGCTACTGTACAAACATGGCAGCCTCCATGGAAGGGGACCCGCTCCCTATGTAGATAAAAACAGCACATTCCAAGGTAACGAAAACACGATTCTTACTTTAAGGTCATTATAGGCTACACTAATGAAAACATTCTTATAAATACTATATTTCATTTCTGCCAATAGCGCCTCCAAAGTGTTACATACTGGACCTTTAAAGTGTGACTGTAGTCAAAGTAAGGTGTATTTGATACATACACAACTGATTACAATAATACTCTGGTGTCACTTTTTAATAAGACACACATTATAAAGGGTTTATAAGTTGAAGTAACTTTATTAATGTTTATAAATCATTTACTAATGCTTTATAGATCAGTTATAGGCCATTAATACAACTTTTGGGTGTCCATGTTGTGAAAAATCCCATTGCCTGGAGTATATCCTCCCACGGCAGACAGTCTTTTTAGTTTTTTAACACATCATGAAGATTCGAAGATTCAAATGCAAACAAAAACGAAAGAACAATTCAGTCTGATTATTAGGCTAGGAAGATTTTGGGGAACATTTAGAAGAGGAACACTTCCTGAGAGTTAGATGAGAAGATCAAGAGCACTCTCATATTTGTAACTTCTTTTATGAATACTTGTGATATCTTTGACAAATGTCAATGAGGTTTCTGTTTACATCATAGCACTGAATCTGCTCTTTTCAAAGTGACAAACAATCTTTCACTCACAACTGTTGCTGGAGATTGTATTTCTTCTTGATTTGAGCTCGGCATTTGACACTGTGAATCACTCCTTCCTACTGGACTGCCTTGAACAGTGGGTTGGCATAAGGGACACTGCTCTAAAATGGTTTAAATAATATATAGCAAACAGGACTTTCTCAGTGGTTAGTGGCAATACCTCCTCTTCTGTGGTCCCTCTGACCTGTGGTGTCCCCCAAGGGTCCATCCTTGGCCCCTTGTATACATGCCGCCACGGGGGCAGATCATAACTAATTACAATATCCAATGAAATTATTATGCAGTTGGCACATAAATCTACGTCCCATTTAAAAACAGGGATGAAGGCAGTTTTTATCTTCTATTCTGTCTGACAGAAATTAAATGCTGGATGTCCCATAACCTTCTCCAGGGAAATGAAAATAAATCTGAAATAATTATCTTCCGTCCCCCAAAGTCCATCCCTATCATACAGAAACATCTTGGATCCCTGTCTTCAAATGTCAAACCCGCAGCCAGAAACTTGGGTGTGATACTTGACAGTGAACTTTCATTTGAAGGGCAAGTTACAAATGTTCCATCAGGTTTTTATCTCAATCTAGAGAAGGTCATTCATGCTTTTATTTCTTCTTGGTTAGATTATTGTACCTCATTGTATTCTGGTTTAAGCCAAAAAACGTCTCACGCCTTCTGCTGGTAAAAAATGCAGCCGCTCGGCTTTTAACAAGCACTAGAAGGCATGGCCATGTCTGACCTGTTTAAGCTTCACTTCATTGGTTACCAGTTAGTTATAGAATTGATTTTAAGATTTTACTAATCAACTTTAAAACCGTTCATGGTTCAGCTCCTAGCTATATTGATGAACTGCTGCACAGCCTCAGATCCTCAGGCAGGGCCCTTCTGAGTCCCAGCTCAAAACTAAAGGTGACCGGACTTTTGCAGTCAGAACCCTTCGGCTCTGGATCTCCCTGCCCGAGGATCTGAGGCTTGCTGAATCAGTGACATCTTTTAAATCACTTCTCAAAACGTTATCGTTTCAAAAAAGCCTTTTATTAATTTGTGTACTGTTTTTTTTACCTTATTATATCTCATTTAATCTTAATTTATTATAGCTTAGTCTCAGTCCTGAAACCCTGATTAAACCATGTAAAGCACTTTGTAATTTTGATTTTGAAAGTGCTGTATAAATAAAGTTTATTATTATTATTAAGACTAAATGAATTTTTTATAAGAAACTGTAATGCTGGAGGAACATATACATGAGAGACTTTAAACATCCTGGCAATCCAATAGTTGTGGCTCATAACTGATCAATAAAGCATTAGTAATATTAACAATAAACAATGACATTAGTTACAACCCATTATAAAGGGGGCCTAGTTAGAAAGTGGTACTGATACTATTTATAGTTAGTTAAACAGCAAATATTACAAACCTCTAAAAATCCCAACAGGATTATCCTACAACAAACTAAAACATTTCAATGTTTAAGGATGGGTAATAAACATATATCATCACTGGATGCTCTGCTTGAGAACTTGTAAGTCATGTCTGAGACAGTAATCCACATGGTCTCCTTTGTCCAAGACAGTTTCTTGTTGTGGTAGTAGCCTAGATGTTAGATTTACCTAAGACACAAGAGGAGAAGGTTCACCCAGCACTCACAACAATGAACTATCAACTTCACATTTACGCCCATAGATACCTACTTTTGTAACATTCTTCAGAAGTGACAGGACTTATAATTTCCTTACAGAAAATGGATTTGATGGAACGGTAACATTGTTTACTGCAACAAAAGCCCAAATCCTACATTTTGTAATGCCTCTAACGTTATGCAATTGGTAATATGGTGTTACATTGCTTACATGAAGGGGTCCTGACCTGCCATTCAAACATGTGATGTTGAAAAATGCCCACTTCTTCCAAATTATTTATTTTAAACATCTCTAAAACATATGAGAAGGAAGTTGATAAAGAGAGGACTGATTTGGGACATTTGGTTAGAGAACACCTCCTTCCAAAGTAATTTTTATTTCCACTATTTGTTGTAATCAATGTTAGCTCAGCTCCTTGCAAACTGACAGCTTGTGAAGTTAGAGATCCAAGAAGTTCAGCATAAACATATTAAACACTTTACATCTGTAACCTCAATGTGGTTATTCATGATATGATAATCAGGTTATAGTGTAGGCCTACATGTTGTGGCAAAATGCTTTCACTAAAAGATTCAAAAAGAAGCTTCAACTTTAGTCTCTGACTTCCTCCTGCAGCTGCTGTGATTCAAACACAGTCATTAAAAACACATTTACCTCAGTGATTCACAGTATGACCTGTCTTTGTGGCTTTTTTGATGCAAGTTAAGTAATCAATTAAATAAAGTGCACATCTGGCTACGGTTAGATTTTTTATGAGTGTAAAACTCAGCACTTGCAATGCAGTCTCAACAAAGTGCAGACTATGAACTTTTCCAGAAAACAGCAGAAAATCTTTAAGTGCAGAATTTTCCTCATTAGATGAGGAAACACTTTTAGGCAATCTCTTTTTCTGCAACCATACAAATCCAAAGTGGGATTTTTGGAGAGGAGAAAGAAAGGTATGAGAAAATATGAAGGGATTCAGGCGATGTATGTGTTGGATTACTCTGTGACCTGTCTGCTCTTCAGCTTTGGGGCAGGAAACCCCCACACTGTTAGTGTTACACCTGACAGACATCAATGAAGCTTAGATAATCCCATCAATCTGCCCACCCTTAGTCCTTTACCATCGGTTTTGTGAATTCTGAAAAAAAATACAAATACCAGCAGACAAACAGAAACAGATTAACAAATTAAATGAAAATCCGTTTATTAACACATATTCAGCTTCCAGCTAAATAATTAAATGTTAAACAAATGTAGTCACAGAGAATGAACATATACAGTACCACAGACTGCTAAAAAGGCCAAGGAACTGAGTCCTCTGATCATTTAACTGCAGCGTTTAAATCAAAACAATTAAAAAGGAGATGTCACAAAATGTCACCTCAGAAAGTGTTAAATGAGCAAACTTTACGTTGCTGCACATACTAACATGTGCTGTCTAGTTTGACAATATAATAACCTGCTGAGTCAAAGTGTTCTTGAGGAATACATATATTGCAATTCAAATGATCTCAATACGCTCCAAACCATAAATCACCATGAATGTGCGACGGTATAACTGAATACAATTAACGACAAAAATCACCAAGTCAAAACAGTCTTTGGTTCACCAAGTTTTAAACTCTTATAAACACAAAAGCTTTAAAACCATTGAAACTATATACATTTAAAAAGAACTTAGGTAATAATAATAAAAAAAATGCTAATAAAGCCTTCATCCACAGTCATTACATTATCTTTTTTGGTATGACTATCAAATTTTAATACTAGATGGTTAACAGGAGATCTACCTCCCGAGGGCAGTCCTTTCATTCAGGTGTAAAGAAAAATTTAAACTCACTTATAGAGGACTAGTGGGCTTACTATTTACTGATCACCTAATTTTTATCCAAATTATGTTATTCCAAATTTGATGTTTGTGTTCTCATTTGTAATGTCAGCCTAAATTCAGTCTTTATGCCTATTTTGCTATTTTATCCAGTCAATATAAAAGAGAAAAATATAATATTATATATGAGGCAATTTAACTTACTTAGATTTATGACAGATGGGTGCTAAATGTGTAAAAAATTATTCTGGATGTTTTTTGAGGTTCAGGTAAACTGTGATAGCTCAGTCAGTTCTGCTTTGCTGCTGTAACGGCCGCTGCGACTAATTCAGTGTCCTCGTCTGTTATGTGTAAGACCTCCTGAAACATGGAAAGGACACGGCCAAAGTGAGAGCCTTCCCAGAACACCTTGCCACATCTGGTGCAGACATAGAAGAGCGGTATCCTCGGGAGCAGACCGGCGGGCACAGTGTGGAGCTGTATGGGTGCCCCCCCGGGAAAGGTCAGGGTGTCGGGGTCCAGCCCTGAAAGAGGGGCCCACTGACACTGAAGGGCATACCTGGGGAGTTCAGGGGTCACACTGGGGGTCAGAATGTCACCAAGCTTTTCCTCTTCTTGTTGTGTGTGTTCAGTGTTGTCCTGGTCCTGCAGAAATCCTACAAACAAAACACCAAAATTTAATGACAAAACTACGCTAAACAAAAGTAAAGACGTAAGAAGTAATGGCATGTAGATACTTCCTTATATCATTTTACTCAGTATGATAAGTAGTCCACTAAAAATGAATACTGTGTGGTTTGACTGACCTTTCTGTTTAAGCATCCTGACCATGTCCTTTCTGGGCACCGCCATGTACTGATCGCTGTTACACGCCTGGACATGCAGAGAAAAAGTCACTAACAGCAGCCTTAAAAGCAGTGTTTTAAAGAGGTTTCCCTCATCAAAAATGTCTGGAGGAGAAAAAAGAGGTACATTTTCTCCCATAAATTTAGTTCTCCCTTCTCTTCTTTCCTTTACATTGGCTGCTGGATTACTTGGGTTATAACAGCTTAATGGGACAAAGCTATGTTATATAATGGAAAAACAAACATGTGCATTTTAAAGTGGTGCCACATTTTTTTCTTCTATCTTGACCAACTATTTCCATTTCCACGGCAAAGTTGTTATAAAACCAGAAATAATTTGTTTGATTTAAATTTCTTAATGTTGACAAAAATATGAGATGAACAGGGTGGCAACTTATGTAGAGTGCAGGTGAGATGTTGGACACAGCCCCGCCAATTCTGACAAAGGTAAGATGTGGGGAGAGGGGGTTTCTGTTGGACAGTCCAACAAGCACTTTACTTTAAACATACTGACCCCTCAATCCTACTGGAGTAGAGGCTGACTTTTAACCCTCTCAGTCATATAGCAGCAATGTGTGTGAAACTGAAAGTTTACTTTAGTATGGTAAATATAGTGACCAGAGTTCACCTGTTCAAGTTGAAAAAGTGTCAGACCTGTGTTAAAACCAGGTGTAGACGAGAGTCACAGAGTCTGAAAGCTTGTGTTGACTCATTCACACTAATAGCAAACAGACATTTTCCCCTAGTGAGTGCTTTGGTGTGAAAGGGGCTGTGTTGCAGAAGATCAGATCAGTGTGTGTGTGTGTGTGTGTGTGTGTGGGCGGGTATTACTAATGTTGTGGGGACATAAATCTGTTTACACAGTCACAATGTGAGGACTTGCATTCCTTATGGGGACAAAATGCAAGTCCCCATAACATAAATCATTACATTTTAGGATGAAAACTTGGTCTAAGGTTAGAGTAAGGGCAAGGTTAGGTTTAGGCTAGCGTAAGGGTTAGGTTTGATCTAGTAGTAGTTATGGTTAGGGTAAGTCTTCAGGGAATGAATGTAAGTCAATGCAATGTCCCCGAAAGTGATGGAAACACAACGTGTGTGTGTGTGTGCGTGTGCAGTGACAGCGTTGACGCCTCAGTAACGTTCACATGTCCATGCTGTCCTGTCCTTCTTCATGGTAAAAGGTCTCACTGGTAGGGCATTAGTGACCTGTTGTTTCCCGGCCCCTAACATGCACACACACTTGTCTGTAAGTCATCCTGACAGCATGTCAGTGCTAAAAGCCTTGTCAACACACCTGAGCTCCACCCAGCAAACAGCATTCCACTTAGAGGTGGGCTGTAAATCAAACCACACTCACATACCTCACAAAGAAAGATCCTTGATTAGCTCACTTTAGGCCAGTTTGTCTCTCTTTACCTGGGAAAATTTTAATGAAGACTGCAAAGTATGTCCTCTCCTCTTTGTGCACATGCAGAGCCATGTTAGCTTCTGCAGTAATACCCCTTTTCCACCAAGGCAGAGCTGGTGCTGGTTCGAAGCCAGAGCCTTGTTTCAAATCGGTTCTTTGTCTTTCCACACACAAAGCACCAGCTCCGAGCCAGGAAAAGTGGTTCTGAAGTAGCACCAAATCGTTGCTGGTCTAGAAGCGACTAGACAGTGGAGGTGTGGGAATAGCAGAGGTGTCGTCTCCTGTCTTGTCGGTGGGAATGAAGCTCATCTCTCCCTAGTACATTCTGTATTCTCCTCTTTGATATTCTGCCTTACACACACAAAAAAAAAATCACCACAGACAAAACGCAATTCACACAGCCTACAATACAGTGAGCATAAACCACATGCATACAAGTGGTCACAACGCATACACATGGCTCACACATACAAGAGCGGTGGCAGCCAGGAAAACAGACCCAGCTATTTGCTCAGCTCAGAGTTTCCCAGAGTTGAGCAAGCCAGAACCTGCTCTGAACTTTCAAGGCTAAGCCACGGACAGGCAGGAACACAAGCACACCATCTCACACACACGCAACCTGAATGGAAATGACTGTATTTATAATTACATACAGCTAATTGCAAATGCAAAGATCCTGAAGATAGGGAAATTACATACATTTAGAAAAAACATTATATCCAACGTTGCATGGATATTAACACACATCATGGTGATATTAATGGATATGCAGGTAAAACATATTTGTAAAAAGTTGGTGCTTCAAGTGCACTGAAATGGACATGACAAATGAACTTGGTCAAAGTGGTGAGGTCTTGTGGTGCCTTATATTTGAATAAACACAGATGGTGACTCTGTGCCTTCATCTAAAATTTGAAACTGGGTTGGACCGGAAGATTTCAGTAAAATGTTTTCAGTTTTCAGCTTGCTTTAGAACAGGAAGACTTAATTTTTCCACAGCACCACTACTAGAGATTTCAGGCACGCAGTATACACAGACAGCCAAAGAAGCACAAGGTTATGAAGGTGCCGTCTCTGCAGCTCCTGCACGTCTTGCGACACAGAAAGACTTAGACTGACAGTATTGTCAAACCAATTCAAATTTGGCATGTTTGCACAGGCAAAGTATCATGTTTGTGATCATCAAGAAGCACGACATGTGGCTTCAGTCACCGCAGCCTGAGCAGGTTGGTTAGCTTAACTTTTTGAAGTTTGTGTCTGCAACCGGTCCACATTGCCATGGTATTGATTCTGTTTTAAACTTGTGTCTTCCGGATGTATGTCTTCTCTAACCGCAACTCACAAGCTCCTCCCTATGGCTCTGACTGTACTGCAGTGAGGATACTAGTTTTTCCTCACAGTTTGGCAGCATTTTCAAACATTCCAAATTATATTTCAATACTGGCTTTAGGTTGGTGTTCTCACCAGGCATCTTATTGCAAGGCCACAAAAGGGCCTTAAGAAGGTTAAAAAGGTTAAACCAAAAATTAAACCAGCAAACCAAAACACTGTCTAATTTTTATTTAACTCTACAAAGTTTTAGGCAGTTGCTACTTTACTCTGTCTTTTGTTCTGTGTTTTTCAGGGCACCTCCTGCATTCTCACACTCCGTTTGGCCGTGCCAGAGAAAGAATGCTCCTTGCCGTGACAACAAAGGCCATCTAAAGTGTGATACTGTGTTTCAAAGAATGGGAGGTGGTGGAAAAAAGAGGAGAAAGGGGGGATAGTGGAGAGGAGGTAGGAAAGAGAGGGAGGGAGGAGGGTGGAAGATTTTTCCCTAATGTTCTCAAATGCACACACACTACACTGGCTCTGTAGGCAGCTCCCATGGGAAAATCCTAGAGCAATCTCAAAAGGCGGTGCTTTTAGGGCCGATGTAGGTCACATGGTCAGAGCAGCCAATTGGCCACTAGTGATTTGATTCAAATTGTGGTAAGTCAGGTAAGGAACAGTGTGGGAACTGGAGAGAAGAAGAGCGAAAGGGGAGCAAGAATTGTACCATTGTTTCCTTTGAAAATGTTGTCTTTTCCTTCTCAATGTGAATTTCAAGTCCAAGTTAAGGTTAAAAATACTTAATTCCACGTGAAAAGGGCTGCTGTGGTCTAAAACATACACACAGTATATAAGAAAATAATGTCTTTTTCTAGAAATTACAGTATCCCATCCAAGGAAAGAGAAATAAAACTTACAACACCAGGGATTCATTGTTTGTTCCCATCATCCCATGTCTGGGACGTTCTGCCATCTTTGGTTCTCTGACATTCTGTTGGGCAGATATAAAATATTGCTGGCACTGCGAAATGAAGTAGGTCCATTGTAAGTGTGATGACAGCTGGAAAAAGCAGCCTCATACAACCGTAGAAATGATGAGTAAGGAGAAGTTAACTGGTTACTCAATTTTTCTCTGCTTTCCCACACAGTACCAAGGTCATGCAAGGTGATTTGGTTACCTTCCAAAAGCGATGGACAATCTCATACATATTTACTGACAAAAGGTAATTTTTTTGGCTGGACAAAAGGAAGAAGAAAGGAGTTTAACCATTTTACTTCATTTCGATACTCCCCCACTGACAAAGCTGACATAATTTCAGAGTTCAATAAATCAAGAATCATTAAATCAAGTTATCTTTGAGTGGAAAATAAAGCCTGAATCAGTCGTCAGTCTGCAATGTATACCAGTAAATTCTCTTTACTGATAAAACTGGAAGACATAAATACATTGATTGAAAATTAAAGAGGCAATCTTGTGGTTCAGTATCTGTAACATCTCTCTACCAATGTTTTTTCCCTGCAAACAAGCTAAAAGCAAATAACTATTCCTTACATCTGCTACAGGACACCATCAGATTTTGAAATGCTGCCAAATTAAGGTGAAGTTAGGCAACTGCAACCACTCTTCCCGTATTGAAAACTAAATGATAACGATGGTAAGTTATTTAGTAAATTCCACAAAAAATACTGGAAAAAAAACAACTGATTATTAGTTTAGAAGTCCACGTTTAAAATAGTGATTTGTCCCTATTGAAATAGCACAATATACATAATATCCAATTGTTCATTCTACTCCCAAAATATGGACTCAGCTATGTCAGCATTTACAGTTAAGACAAGCTCTTCTGTTTGAGAGCCCGATATGTAATTTACATTTACATTTAGTCATTTAGCAGATGCTTTAATCCAAAGCGACTTACATATGAGAACATTCACAAACCGAAGGCGCAACTTCTGGAGCATTTTTGGGGTTCAGTATCTTGCTCAAGGATGCTTCGATGCATGGCTGGGCACTGACCTTCCGATTGGCAGGCAACCGTTCTGCCACCAAGCCACAGCCGCCCCTGTCCGTGCTCTGATAGAGAGGAGGTTGCGTTGCATGAAGCGGTAACACCAAGAAGGCCTGCCTGATAAGTCATTTATATTGATTTCTTAGGCAACTACCAGGGCGTGAAGACGTAACTGCACCGTTGACAAGCCTCTCTCAGCAGAACGTTGTTCAAGTACCCATCTGTGGACTCGTTCCTCCAGATCTGGCCATCTTGCTTTCAGTCCAAGATTAGCTTTCTTTGTTTTCTTCATTACAGTTAAAGTAACCTGTGCTTTTCGCCAGTCCCTCACAAGTTTCTCACTTACTCCAAACTTTCTTTCTGCTGCTCGATTACCATTTACGGCTGCATATTTTACTACCTGCAGTTTGTAATCTGCAGAACAGGATTTTCTTTTTGGGGGCATTTAGTTTGTGTTCAGTCTTTCTCAGTTGTCTTTAAGTTAATATTTCAGTTAACAGTTTTTCTTTGTCCAGTTGTTTTCAGGGTTAGGCTACAGAGGCAGCATAGAGCGCCCTCTCGCGGCTGTAGATGTAAATGTTTTCTCTTGTCGGTCAGTATGATTCAATTTTGATATAAATCGCACCTAAGTCGCAGGACCACCGAAACTATGAATAAAAGTACGACTTATATTCGGGAAAATACGGTAACTATTTTAAGTTAAATGTACAGTGCTAGACATGTAAAAAAGACCAGATTCTAACAATGTCAAGATCAAATGCCTGGGGAGATTGTGTAAAGGTGTTCACGAGATACCAACCTTTCGTGAACTTTCGCCAGCCATCTTCTCTGCACCAAATAGGCTAGGCTAGAGCTGAAGATCTTTGCCTGAACCCGACGGGTGTTAAAAAGTCATGATGTTACACACTCCGATACACTAGGTGGCGGACACCTTTAAAGTTGGTTTGTAGCCCGCAGTTAAAATCAAAGAAGAAAGCTGTGCACGTTTGAATAATGTCGGGCTGTAAATGGGTTCAGGCTTTTAAAAAGCTGTCAGTCAAAATGTAATTGTCGGGCTCGTGCCGAATTCTGTAGGACTCTGTCCTTGTCGGGCCTAACTTTTAAGGCCTGATTACAGCTCTAGGCTAGGCCACGCTTCCAGGGATGATCTCGTTTTCATGACACGCGAGACAGATGTGGTGTGCACAGACGGGAGGGGCTGTGTGTGTGTGTATGTGAGACACGTGAGTGAGACAGAGGGAGAGCAGGGAAAGGAAATGCAGCTGAATGAATACGCTGCGTTATTGAAATAGCGTTCAAAAAAAATAAATACACTAAATGCAATGTGAGGCAGCCGGTGTTGAATCTGTGGTGCACCGCCACAAATTAGTCTGTGTTGGAAACACTGTCCTTTAAAAAATAAATTCTGTGTCTAAACACTTAGAGCAGGTCTCCTTTCTGCTGCAGCAGGAACATGAGAGAAATACTGCGATGACCTACTAAATGTACTTTCCCACAGTATCCTGAGGGAATCTGGCCAGTGTCTCAGCCCGACAGTCTGAGGTAATTGCCAGCTCTGTTAACTAACCACTACCACCTGACAGAAACCTGAACTTGGACCACAGCAGAGCCTGTCTAGGCTTGACACCACACACACCTTTGTCTGACTCACTTCATTCACACACATGCACACACGAATGCACTCGCACATACTTCAGAAGCATGCAACAGATGTAAAAACTCACATGTAACTCTCGCACACATGCACACCCTTCCCTGACTCATGTTTGCACCCACTCATTTCACCTGCACGAAACATTATTTCCTTCCTGATTTTCCCAGGGAAGCAAATCACCAGTGTTAAATGGAATATAACTGTGAAAGCCTGCTGTTAAATTTATTTTGGAAATTGGCATGCATAAAGGAGATAACACAAATCCAGTGAAGTTATTTTCAAATCACCCAAAACAGGTGTGCTTTATTTTTTCCATCCATCCATCTTCTTCCACTTATCCGGGGCTCCATCGCGGGGGCAGTAGTCTAAGCAGAGATGCCCAGACTTCCCTCTTCCTTGACACTTCCTCCAGCTCCTCCGGGGAAATACTGAGGACTTCCCAGGCCAGCCAAGAGACATAGCCCCTCCAGCGTTTCCTACGTCTTCCCCGGGGCCTCCTCCCAGTTGGACGTGCCTGGAACACCTCCTCAGGGAGGAATCCAGTCAGCTGGCTCCTCTCGATGTGGAGGAGCAGCGGCTCTACTCTGATCTACGAAAACTAATTTCGACCATCTGTATCTGGGATCTTGTCCTTTCGGTCATGACCCACAGCTCATGACCATAGGTGAAAGTAGGAACGTAGATCGACTGGTAAATAGAGAGCTTCGCCTTGCAGATCAGCTCTTTCTTTACGGTCGTATTGGGACTGGATAGCCCTTAGCAGAGGGCCCCGGACCCAGTACTCCCAGAGCACCCCCCATTCACCTCTCCAGTACCCTAGCATAGACTTTTCCAGGGAGGCTGAGGAGTGTGATCCCCCTGTAGTTGGAACACACCCTCTGGTCCACTTTCTTAAACAGGGGAACCACCACCCTGGTTTGCTAGTCCAGAGGCACTGTCCCCAGCCGCCACGCAATGTTGCAGAGGCGTGGCAACCAAGACAGACCCACAACATCCAGAGACCTGAGGTGCTCAGGGCGGATCTCATCCACCCCCAGTGCCTTGCCACAGAGGAGCTTCTCAACTACCTCGGTGACCTCAGCTTGGGGGATCGACGAGTCCACAACTGAGCCCTCGGCCTCTGCTTCCTCAGTGGAAAACGTGTTGGTGGGGTTAAGGAGATCCTCGAAGTACTCCTTCCACCGTCCGAGGATGTCCCCAGTCGAAGTCAGCAGATTCCCACCCAGCACTGTAAACAGTGTGTGCAGGGCACTGCTTCCCGCTCCTGAGGCGCCGGACGGTTTGCCAGAATTTCTTCGAGGCCGACCGATAGTCCTTCTCCATGGCATCACCAAACTCCTCCCAGTTGAAGCTCCCTTGGCCTTCGGTACCTATCAGCGGTTTCCAGAGTCCCCTGAGCCAAGCAGGCTCGATAGGACTCCTTCAGCTTGACGACATCCCTTACTTCTGGAGTCCACCACTAGGTTCAGGGGTTGCCGCCATGACAGGCACCGGAGACCTTACGGCCACAGCTCCAAGCGGCCGTGTCGACAATGGAGGTGGAGAACATGGTCCACTAGGACTCAATGTCTCCAGCCTCCCTCGGGATCTGGTTGAAGGTCTGCCAAAGGTGGGAGTTGAAGATCTCTCTGACCGGAGACCCTCACAGTACATTTGGTTCTGTCAAGTCTGTCCAACTTCCTCCCCCACCATCGGATCCAACTCACCACCAGGTGGTGATCAGTTGATAGCTCCGCCCCTCTCTTTACCTGAGTGTCCAAGACATTCGGCCAGAGGTCAGATGAAACAACCACAATCTCAATCTAATTTATTTATATAGCACTTTTAAAACAACAAAGTTGGCCAAAGTGGTGTACAGTGACAAAAAATAGAACATAGAAATAACAACATAGAAGAACTTTAAAAAAGGGTAAAAATACAATAAATCATAGTCACAATAAAGGTCAACATCAATAGACTGTGTTAAAAGCCAAAGAGAAAAAATGTGTTTCAAGAAGTGATTTAAAAACAGAAAGTGAGTCCGCCTGCTACAAAGTCGATCATCGACCTCTGGCCTAGGGTGTTCTGGTGCCACATGCACTGATGGACACCCTTATTCTTGAACGGTGTGTTTGTTATGGACAAACTGTGACTAACACAAAAGTCCAATAACAGAACACCACTCGGGTTCAGGTGGGTGTGGGGGGGGGCGTTCCTCCCAATCCCGCCCCTCCAGGTGCGGTCGCTATCGCTGCCCACGTTGAAGTCCCCGGTCGGAGCAAGCCCACCCAACTCCAGAGTAGTAGAGTCCAGCCTCTCTCGAGGACTATCTCTAGTAGGCATCTATCAACCTCCCACACCAGCTCAGGCTCCTTCCCCCCCAGCGAGGTGACATTCAATGTCCCTAGAGCCAGATTCCGTATCCGGGGATTGGGTCACCGAGGTCCCCGCCTTCGACTTCCACCTAATACACATTGCATGGGCCGCTTTATTTTTTTTTGCTCCACTCAGTCAATTCTCTGGGGTTAGGGTGTGTGGCCCTTTCCACCAATATACATATCTTATTGGCAATAATGTGTATGAATTTTTTTTCTTTGAATGAGAACATTTAGAGCTAATCTATTTCTTCTGCTTTATATTCTAAAAGTTAAACGCCTTTTGCCCAGCAGAAACCTATATTTATGCTTTAGTCTCTCTCACTCAAATCATTCATGTCCTAAATATATTAAATGCAGCATCTACTTACATTTAAGACTGAAAATCATTGAAGTGGTTGTATTATGGTTTTTCTTTTGACATTGTAGACACTTGAATGACTTATATATGTTGTTGAATACACTTAATTTTCTCCTGCTCATTTTTATACTTTATTTTACCGCATTTAAAAAATAAATTGTGTTTATCAAAGCTATTCTACATTTGTCATTTCATTAATTTAAAATGAGGATGTGTTAAGTTAGGAGTTGTAATAGATCATCAGTAGTGACACAAGATGAGGCACATCCATGATTCCATGCCTCTGCCCTTCAGAATATGTAGAGAAACCTTTGTAATTTCATGCATTGCTTGTTTGGTACCGCTCCCTCAGTCTGTTCAACTCTTGCTCAGTCTCTTTTTGTTTCTTTCTCTTGTCAACTTTGTCTTCCACTTTTGACCATTTTCTCACTGTCCTCTTGGCCTCAACATTTCTGCCTTTTCTTCCCTCCCTCCTTTGCTTCCATAGTCTCTCTTTATTGGAGCTCACTAAAAGGGGTAATGAAGAAGATAATAATCTAGAGTCCAGCAGATAACAGTCTAGCCGTCATACAAATAACACTAATGCATTCCCTTGGCTTGGCACAGTCAGTCAGTTCATTCTGTGTTTCACCCACTCAACCTTCAACCTAAACCTCTACCTCTCCGCAATTGAACCTATGTCTTCTCTCTTGTTATATGTCTTGTTTGAAGCTCCATCTACCCCCTTCCAGTGTTCCCTCCAATCTCCCTCTCTCTTCTCTCTAGTTGTCGCTCACCTCTAACCTCCTTCTTTCTCTCCTTCCCCAAGTACTCTTTTTTTCTCCCTTCAGATGCCAGAGAGCTGGGGCCAGTCTAAGCCAAACAGCTGAGGAAAACAACGCACTGAAAAGGTCCATTGACAATGCTGCTCACTAGGCAATGGGTTTTGAAGAGAGATAAAAACTGCTAATCTCAAACACATAAAAAGATGGATTAAGCTGCCAGCCAGCCTCTATTGATATGTTGCTTTTTTGTATTATGGGTTAAAATTGAAACAACCAGACTAAAACAGTCTAAGTTAGAGGGGCAATGCGATATGTTGCCCTACTGTGTTTTTCAACTGTAGGAGTTAATTCCCATGTCAGTGTTGGGTTGGGCCTCTTTAAGTGAAGGATGTAAATGCTTCCTCCACCACTGATTATGTGCTGCAGCACTGAACATTTTCCATATAAGTTGTCTTTTGAATGCTAACAAATTAAACTATTGTTTAACTTTATTAACATCACTAAGGGTTCAAATCCTAACAGCAAATGCTGTCATACAGTCCCCTTCGGAATTATTGACACTCTTTAGTAAAAATGAGCAAAATGAGATGTGAAAAAATGTCTTTGTTTATCCTCATGATCTTTCACTCAAAATATTCACAATCTAATTGACTGAAGGAACATAAGGAAAAGAAACATTAAACTCTTATGAAACAAATATTTTTTCTCAAATATGTGTGTATAATTATTGGCACCCCTTCATTTAATATTTTGTGGAGCCTCCCATTGCCACTGATTTTAATTATAGGATGTTCTAAAAGGTTCCAATAATTGTGGCACACATAGTTTGGAGAAAAATATGTATTTAATGGTCAACTGTTTGTTTCTTTCAATAATTTTACTTCAATGAAAAGGTAAGATTTTTGTGAATATTTTGAATGAAAGACCAGAACAATAGACCGTTTCCACCCAAAGTGCCTGGAACTTTTATCCCCAAGAACTTCTTTCCAAGGAACTTCCGTCAGCTCATTGTAGTCTGATTTCAACCAAAGGCTAAATACCACACGAAGATCAAGCAAATTACACCCACTAGGTTACACCCATCACACAGCTGAATAACTATTGTTTTAACTTATTAAACATATCACCTGCAATTCAGCATAAGGACCTTTGATTATTTAAACCTATGCACTCTCACCTGCTTTAAATACTGACCTTACCAGTGTATAATGGTGAAATTGAGAACAACTACTTCCTCAGAGCGGCCTAAATATTAGAACATTATCACAAGCATAACGTTTCTTTTTACATATATAGTAGTATATACTTGTTTTCAGAAACAAGAAAAGCCACTATACACAAATTTAGTTTCACAGCTATTTATTTATCTGTTGAAACATAAAGGTGCAAAACACAGCGATTGTGTGCTTCAGCAGGAGACACTGGACGAGGGCTGCTGGTCGCAGGAGTAAACACAGTAGTCTCTGCAGCCTGCAGTTCACTTTAACTGTTAGTTCCATCTAAAAAAACATGTTGAAAAAAATAAACATGTCTCACTAAAACGACATTAAGAAGATATAATTTTGAACGATCGATCTAGCCATGCCTTGTCTAAAAGAATACCACAATTCTATACTATTTATGGTATGTTAGCTTTAGGCTAAGGTAGCAATAACATGACAACAGTTAGCAATTATAGCATTTTAACAAGCGGCATGTATGTGATTTACATTCAATCGACTGGTTATCCGTTTCCGTGGCTTCCAATAGTGCAGAAGCTGAGCCACTGCACCAGAGAAGGCCGGCCTGTGACCCAGCAAGTCGAACCAGGACTTTGGCTCTATTGATTGTGACAGCAAGTCCAAGTGTTGCAACTGTAAGAAGTAGCTCCACTTAAGCACACTCACTGATGCTGAGAAAGCTTAAATAATCCTTGCTTGTAGATTCACATGAAACAAAGCAGCACTCTAAACTGTTATCACAACCTATTGAACAAGCTTTAACTGAGACGAAACGCTACATGCTTAACTGCATAAGGTTATGGAAACCCTTGGCTCCTTCTCTGCCTGTTTTCTTTTGGAAGACAATTGTTGAGGAGGTGAATGGTGGGTTTTGTGGTGCTGTCATGTGCAATAAAGACAACTGTTTCTCGCAAATATAGAGCATCCAATGCAACAGTTAATTAACATTTGACTTTTTGAGGCAGACATCTTACTCCAAATGTTTTTGCCGTTTGCCAATGCAGTGTGACGTTTACACACACACACACACACTTACACACTAAAACTGTCTAAATATGCAAATTTTTCCTATGCCTTCACTGCACCCATTCAACCCAATACTGTTATGACGTCCACAGCTTCTCGACATGCGCTAACAGTTCTCAAACAAACATTACACCCACACATTTCAAACTGAAATTCAACCCACTCGACCTGAATCAATCAACCTGAACTACATCTGCACATGCGCATGCACGCACACACACACGCACGCATGCAGCCTCGTCATGGGTGAACCACCAGCAGATTCCTTTGCTCAACGTTTATCGCTGCTGGCGCATATTTCATCCTCCAGTCCCCCTCTTCAACCTCTCTCACTTTTCTCCCCCCCCCCCCCCATTTCATCCTGATGTAAAGGCACGCAGGGAATGTTATTGTAATGCAGAGCGATTCATCCAGGACTGTAAATATTGATAGTGGTGGCAGTGGTGGCTGCTGCTGCTGCTGGTCTGGTCTGTTCTCTCCTGAGGAGCTGTAAGGGAACGGAGAGGAAACGACTCTCCCACATGGCTTTTTGAAACCAGAAGTGTCAGCATCTGGGTGCAGTACCAGCAAATCATTTTACATACTGCCTGTATGATCTGCGTAACCAGATGTGGGAGTAGCAACAAACACATGAATCAAGTACTAGACGATGGTGAAAAATTACCAAGATGTTTTGTGGTGGAGACTCACACATTGCTTTAAACACAGTGGTGATTTGATTTACCTGTCATTGTCCCAGCACTGAACCTAGTGAGTCAAACCTCACTGCACTCTTTGTACTTTACTATCCAGCACTAATTTATGAGTGCTTTTATATTCATCTTTAGACTAAGTTTTTTCTTTCAACTAGATCTACTGCATTGTGCTGGAGAACTGAAACATCTCCTGTCCTGAGCCAGGACAATTAATTTAAACTTTTATTAAAAATAAATAAATAAATAAATAAATAAATCTTATTGTAAGCTTGGATTTGTTTTTAAATTCCTGCGTTATATTTTTCAGTGGAACTTTTTTCCGTGTCAAAACAACTTTTTCGAACACAAGTGCTTTAATGCCAATGTTATCTTTTTCAGTTCAGGTTTTGTTTTCATTGCTAAATTTTATTTTCAATGCCAAAATCTGAAGCCACTTTCCTGGCTGCACACTTTCTTCCTTTCTCCTTAGTTCACTGGTAGTGGTAGAAATTAGGGCTAATTCTATGGCTTGAGGCATACACTGCTGGCCAGTTTCAAAGAGGTGTGTGCTGGTTTATTTCTTCATGTTTTATTTATATGGCACCCAAGCAGGATCCCACTAAAACAAATATGGTCTCTCATTTTGGTGCAATCCGATGAATAAATGGGCAGACTAAGTGAGATAACTTTGTACTTTCGTGTGGGCAAAACATTGCATCATCTTGTACATAATAATTTCAGATACAACAACAACACGCCAAACATAAGCTCGTAAAGGACCTTTTAGCTGAGATTTAGTTTTCCTATACTGTACAGAATGAACTTCCATGAGCAAATGTTTAAATTAAATTATCATGATTACTGCCTCAAATTTATAATGGAGTTTAAAATAAGCATGAAATTCCCAATAGACTACTTGAGCAGAGCACAAGAACTGAGGAAGTCAGTAAGAAAGGGTAAAAAGAGTTCAGCGTGTTAGCAGTATTTAGAATACCATTTAATAGCAGACCGTAAACATATCTGTTTGTGGCTCAAGGTGCTCATTCATATCTAATGCAGGAATTACTTCTATGGCTACCAAAAATGCTCCACTGACAAAACCTATGTTGCAAAATCACTTAACAAGTACTACACAACTAGTAAACATATAACACGACTTAACATAAAATAACATAAACTTGAGGAAAATTGTCATCATACTTTCTCGTTGTCAGACTTGTTGTCACCCAATCTGTGCCTCATCAATATAAAGAAAATGTTGGTCTTACATGACTTTGTATTTGTAACAACGGCAACATATTTGTATCCAGAACCGGATAAAATTTTTATTAAAAAGTATTGACTTAAAGTCCTTACACCAAAACCAACAATTGGAACAGCTGAAGTTCCAAATTTACAACTATCTCACACCCCAAACCCATTACATTTTGATCAATACCTCAGTTCACCAGTAAATGGGTTCAAGAAGAAAACATGTGTCTGTGCAGACCCAAAAACCTGGTGTTTATCGCAGAAAAAATGATGCTAAACTGTGTTAAGATGAGATTTTATAGGGACCACAAATTACCAACTGGTCCACGAGACAATGAAGGGAGATGCTGAGCAAGATAGTAACATCATTACTGCTTCAAACCACTGCTGATTGTGGACCTCCACAAACAGACACAAACATCCATCTTTGTCTCTCTCAGAGTAATCATATATATTATCAGGACACACACACACAGACACACACAGACACACACAACTCACAGTGGACAGGCTATGGGAGGGTGAGATAAAGGCAAATAAAAGAGGGAGAGGGCTCAGGGTTAAGTGGCAATAATGATGCAGAATAAGACATCAGTCTGTGTGTGTGTGTGTGTGTGTGTTCAAACTCACTTCAAAGTGTCTCTAGGAGCCTTGTTCATGTCAACAGGAGACATGGGAGAGGAACACAGCATTAGAAACAGAGAGGTAGAGGGGGAGGTAAAAAAAAAAAAAAAAAAAGGGGGTGCGGGGGTAAAAGGAAGCAGTACACGATGGTGAACAAAGGATGAACGGAAAGAGAGGACTGAGGTTGGAGGAGGGTTAAGGAGAAGTGGGTCGGAGGTGAGAGGTTGAGGTATTAGGGCAGAGGAGGGGAGAGGAGTCGCGGAGAAGAGGTTTACCTCTAGTGTGAATGCAATGAGGTAAAACCAAAAAAAAGGACGATGGAGAGAGTTCCTGTGTCATACACCCTTTTTAATTCCACCCTTCCTTCCCTTCCTCCGCTTCCCTCCCTCCACTGCTGCTGCTCCCTCTCTGCGACCGGCCCCAGCAAATTCCCTAGGGCCAGGGGCAGTCCCCTTTCAGTCTCCAGTGACACAGTAATTAGAAGTGTGGGAACTGAATCCGTCCCTTTTTCTGAGCCCCACACTCCCCCCGCAGCCCTCCTGCGCTCCCCCCTCCCCCTTTGGCTACCCCCTCCGCCCCTTTCCCAGCAGCTCCCGGCTCCTACCCTTGCTTTGCCACCACTCTTTTTGCACCCCACCTCAGCTCTCAATCTCAGGAAGTAGCATGTAAGAGGTCGGACATGAGAACATTAGAAAGATCAATGTTGACATCCAAAACTGATATTGAATTATATATAAAAAAAATAAAGTAACTGCACGCCTGCATCATCTACAGCTAATATGATAGATACCTTCAAATACAGACAATTGATATTTTTAATTGACAATTTTAAGGATATTGAAGATATTAATATTTCGTAGCAGATTCAATTAAAAATCGTACATCTAACGAAAGCCCATATTGGCTTAATCCTCATGGGCCACCTGTGATGTTCATGGGAGCTACACATCTCACACACATACACACGCTCAACCCCATACCCTTCATTTACACCCCCCACCTCACCCCCACCTCCTCTACAGCCCGAGTCCCCTATCTCTTCAAACAGAGCAACGCTGTCTCTCTCGCTCTCTGTCAAGCCCACCACCACCACCCCAACCCCCATTCGCTATCTCCGCGGTGATAACCATGGGAACAGCAGTACTGTGGGAACGGGCCACCAGTTGACCAAAATAGACAGCAGGAAAATGGAGGGAAAGAAAGAAAGAAAGGGCTCCCTGCATCGAAAGAGGCCTGTGTGTGTGTGTGTGTGTGTGTAAGAGGTCCATGGGATCATCCAGTCAGACAGGTACTCAGGCACTCGAGTCACCTCTGGTTTCCACAGGCAACAAAGGGTACACTGGGTGGCTTGAGTTGCTACATCAATTCATTAATGGATATGCAGAATGAAAGTTCTCCTTCGCGCACACACACACACACACACACACACTTTTAACGGTCTTACAGTTACTAGATAGCAGTGTCCCACGCAAAAAGGCTACACCCTTAACCACAAACACCCACACCCAAACAGCACACTAACACTACACTATCACACACCCAGTCACACCCGCAACCACGCACCTCTAAAAGCACACGTGCAAATACAAGCATTCAGTCTAAAAGTTTACATATGGTCAGGATTGAGATATTTGGAATGATTGGCATTCAAAAACTTAATAATGGTGCAAAGATAACTTCCAACCATTACCAGGCTGAATACTTTTTACACTGAAATTAATGAAAATACCAGAAATTAAGCACTAAAATGGTTTTTAATTATAATAAATCTTGACTGTAATATGTCACATATTATATTAGCCTTTTTGCTTTTAATCTTATTGCATTCAGGTTATTATAATTTGATTATCTGTATTTGGATACCATAGGAGTTACGCTTTACTCTGCATTGATCTACTCTGCTACTCTCATGTATCGGAGCCTCACTGGGTCCTTGGTCATAGGAAAATGGATTTCGGAGAGATGTTATTCCATAGAACGACCACATCACAGCTTGAATACGCTTCTGTAGATATAGAAGATATTCCAGATCTAAATATCAGTAATTAAAAAATGTAAATAAAACTACCATAGCTGACCTATGTATCCAAACTCCTCAAACTTATTGTTTGAAATATTTGTATTTGGTGTGTGGCCAATGCTGCTGGTCTCCAGAGAGTACACGTGCATGCAAACACACTTCTCAGACTTCATGGCATTAGTTAAAACGCTGGGATGCAGTTCCTATGAGAAACATTAGACACTGGTTTTCCTTGGCCTGAGAGAGGAGGAGGAGGAAATGGGGAAAAGACGCAAGTTGCACATCATCAATTTTTTATTTTTTTTTACCTACTGTGGGTCTAATTTTCCATCCCTTTTATATCCTGTGTGTCTCTCAGTAGCTTAGAAGTCCAAGAAATCTAATGTCTTGGCTTCCACTCTTATTTTATCTCCGTTTCTCTCTCTCCACTGACTTGCAGTGTATCTCCTTCTTTTCCCCTGTTGCCTTGTCATACATTTCTCTGTACTTTCTCTTTGCTCTTCTGATTTCTTTGAATCCATTTACCTTCTCTATCTATCCCCACTGCCCCCTCTGTTCTCTTAGGCCTTTCCCAGGCCAAGCAGCCTGACCTCTCCAGCCTTCTACCTTTTCGTTCCCTGGGGGTAGGGGGTGTCTGCCTGTGACCATTCCCACCCTGCAAGGACTTTCACTTTAATCTGACTCTGTGAGTAACAGAGGAGAAAAAGAGAACAAAACCGAGAAAGTGTGTGTGTGTGTGTGTGTGTGTGTGTGTGCGTGCACGCGCCTGCGGCACCCAAAGCAAACAGACTTCTAACCTCCTGATAGCATCACATCACGTAAACTGCAGGCTTTGGGAAGAACCATAGCACGACTTAGTTCAAAGTTTTAAGGCTGAGCTGGCCTTACATTCCCAAGACCTACACATGCACCGACAAGCAGCACAATGCGATGCAAACGCAGATCAGACATTTAAAGAATGTTTACAGAATGTACAGTCCTACACTCAGAACATAAACTGTGAAAATAAACAGTCGTACTGATGACATTCAGTTGCACACAAGACACCAGTAAAAAAAAACAGCAATATATAACAGCAGCATCAACTTCAAAACACACACACACCCCCAAACACACAAAGTACAGTGGTTGAGTTCACAAACCACAGACTATGTGGGGGGTTACCATCTATTATCTCTGTCTCCATGAGGTTTAAATTTAATTGTTGACACAACTCATTCTCGGAAACTGCATGCACACACACAAGCTTGCACTAACAAACAGCATGCACATACACAGGGGTGTCAAAATAAAACCCAACTCAGCCCACAATGGATGAGGTTGTTGTAAAGATATATAGGTCAGTTGTTGCCAGTCTTGCTGGTTTTCTATCAGTTGCATTAACCACATTCTCATGAAACTGAAGGTGTAAAACAATTTTTAAAACACCCTGCAGTGCTCTGGTTCCTGTGGACCAGGAACTGAATTGCTTTTTACACCAGAGAGTACATGTCTCGCACAAACTTTAAGATTCTACAGAAGCTGGGAATCAGAGAGCATCCACCTTTTGTGACTAACAGTCAGTCTCAACAGAGTCACACAAGAGTAGGGGTATAGAAATTCTGTTTCTGGACTAAGCACACAGACAACAGACCACACGCATTCATCATACAGAGAGACAGCATTCAAGAGCTGGAAGATATCTAAAATTATGCAGTTAATAACCTAACATTAGCGAAACACAGGAGGGACATGATTTGCTTCCTGCAACTCCTTCATATCGCATGGGATGTTGTTATTGTAAGCACAAAGCTACCTAAGACGAGGTATCTTTTCTTCTAAAATATTGTTTTATAACTGTCAGATGTCTACCAGATCCTATACTGGTGTCCTAAACAGGTGAAAAATATGCCACCACATATCTAACCATAAACCTTTAGTTTAGAATTTTCTGCAGTCTAGAGCTGGTCGCTACAATGCAGTTTGTTCATGTAATCAAACTGGACTAAAATCCTACAAATGTCAAAGTAAATTTGGTAGAATGACAACAATGGGGTAATAAGCAGTCTTAAATCAATCAATAAACAGAAGACTGGCACCATGTTAGCCTTTTAAGTTGCCTGCCTCCTCAAATACTGATGCAACCCTCATATTCTTGGCTTAAACTTACAATCAAGTTATTCTTTCTCCTGGAAGTCACAGCAATCAGTTAACGCTACAAAAAACACTTGAAACAGAAAGTAAAAAGAAATTGGATTCCTGCCGAAGGGACTCATTTGTAACATCACATGTGAGCAGGCATGGCTGCCTCAAAAGCATGACTGCAATTGGAGGAGATACCCAAGATACTAAAGTGGGCCCATGTGCCACAGAGTTGTGATAATAACAACCCTAAACCTCCAAGCTATTTCTCACTGGCAGGTATTAGCATGGTTGACAAGAGTTCTTTATCATCCTAGTGCAAAGCGGGCCAGAAGGAGTTCGGATGCTTTGCTATGGACTGTGTGTTGAGTGCGGGAGAATGATCTATGATTCACTAAGCTGCAAAGACCGAAGATCACATTTCACTATCGCAAGGGAAACCAATTTACCATGACCACAGACAGTCATACCAGCAGTATCTGGGAGAGGAAAACACGATTGATAGGGGTAGTTCTCACAACATTTTTCTAAAGTTACCAATCTGATTTCCATTTCATTGGTGGAGGCAAAACTTGTGGGTAACCTTTCAATAAATCTAGACAAGATACTTGCATGGGTACACACACTTTAGTGGTGGAAAACAGTTTAATGCAACTGTTCACCAATATTTTTAAGTTTCTAATCAAGAAATCTTTGACCTACTTTTGCAACTGGTTTCATACAGTCAAGGTCTCAGCATGCCCTAATATGTTAAGCCTGACATATCTATCTAAAACAAATGCACACATTTCCAAGTTATTCAGCACAGTGAATAATAATGCATTTTTAATGGCTTCATATCGGTTTTCTGTGTGGTACTGCTGTCATCAGCTGACCCAAGCTTTGTTATTACACTACAAACAATTCTGCCTCCCTTAGGGGACTATATAGAAATAGAGGGCAATCACTCACAGTCTTGCTGTGCAGCTACTGTGCTCTGAAAAACACAAGAAACTTCCTCTTTCTGTGTATATTTCAGAGGAAAGCATCAGTAAGTGGTTCCCTCTCCCTGAGCGGCAGAGGAAAGTAGACCCTCTCGAGTGCCTCTCAACTTCCCCACCTCCCCCATGAGCCAATAACGCAGTCAGTCAGTCAGACACACACACACAGTGTGGTTTCTCCTCTGGAGGGGAACATAAACAAGGCTGTCTGTCTGCGAGCGGAGAGCTAGTTCTCATGACATCACCACCCAGCAGGAATGCTCTGCTCTGCCCTGTCAAAACCCCTCCACCGGCCAGAAACTGGCACACACACAAAAACACATGTTGAATGATTTATGTATGTCCACATTTTCACAGGGAAATGTACAGCATACACAACACGCACCCACATTGCATTTTGAGCTATTTTCTCTCGTCTGGCATTTTCTTACTTTGCATTTGTTTTTCATTTCTCACTGCTCACAGACATCTTATGCCTCTGCATCTCTTCCCCTATCTTTTATCACACTGTTTTGCTCATTCTTACCCATAATTTCTCATATCTGTACTGCCACTGTTGTACGCAGACAACACACAGACCACAGAAACAGAAAGCAAGCATGAAAGAGAAATAATAAAGTACTTAGGTATAAATGCCTGAATATAGAGAATAAAGCTATATGACCTATGAGAAACTTTGTGTGTTTTGTGTGTGTGTGTGTGTGTGTGTGTGGGTGGGTGGGTGTGGGGGACATGGGAAATTACGCACTACTTCATTGTATTGGTGTTTGGAGGAAAAGCCCTATTGAAGCTCTCCCTCCGTCCTTCTCACCTCTCTTCCTCCTTCTCTAACTCTCCTCCCTTTTCCATCCCTCCATCACGTCCTGCCTCACCTCTCTTCGTAAACATCTCCCCAGGTTATTTTCTCCTTATTCCACCGTCTTGCTACCCGCTCTCTCCATATCAACCTGTCACTGTAATGTTTTCAAGCAATTTCTCTCCCTTCTCTTTTTCCTCTGTTTCTATCAGGCTTTTGGGGAAAGCAGGGGCAGGAAGCAGCTTGGCTCTCAGACAATGGAACACATCAAAAAGCAGCACCAGCCTCACCAACTTCTCACACACACACACACACACACACACACACACACCAAGACAAACAGGACATTCCAGCTGCCGGCTGCACCGGATTCCTCGCCTTGGCTAATCTGAAACGGAGGAGAGGGAGACGGAGTGGAGCGGAGCAGGGAGGCAGGGTGAGAACAGTGTGTGAGGAAGAGCAGAGAAGATGGAGGGAGAGGGAGAGAGCGGGCCAAGCAAAGGGGAAGGAGAAGAAACAGATACAGAGAGGGAGGGAGAGAAAGAAATGCTGGGGCGCAAAAGAGGGGAAATTGGAAAGCGTGGGGATTAGAGAAGGTGAAGCACGACTGAAAAAGGACTTGAATTGTAAAACTGAGTTTTTAAACAATAAAATGTGTTACGGTAGAATCCATGTTTGTATACGGTTGTGTCCTCATGTTGTCTAAGAAGGCATACTATTATTGTAGTATACATACAAATTATGATATGATACTATAAGTACCTGTCAACTGTCAAAGAACAGCAGATGTTTTGTA
This sequence comes from Coreoperca whiteheadi, assembly GCA_011952105.1. Taxonomy (NCBI): domain Eukaryota; kingdom Metazoa; phylum Chordata; class Actinopteri; order Centrarchiformes; family Sinipercidae; genus Coreoperca; species Coreoperca whiteheadi. The sequence continues at coordinate 12,659,486 of CM022482.1, read as the reverse complement.
CAAAGAAAATTTCTTTTAAAGGGGTGATTTAAAAATGAATGCGTGAATCATCAAGTTGGGAATTACTTTCATAACATCCTAATCTACTTCTCTGTGACAGTATGTTTGAAAGAACAAATGTATTGCCATTAATAGTGCATATAAAGAAATGGAAAGAAACCAAACAGAGGAGAAACAATGTTAAGACAAAGTGAGGAGGTGAAATAAGGTAGAGAGAATAAGAGACAAGTAGTAGAGAAAATGGGAGTGGAAGCAGTTGAAATACTAAGGCCATGTCTACAGCGTTGTAGGTCAATTTCAAATGTTTTGTAGGTTTTCCATCCATACTGAAAGGCCTTTTTCCATCTTGTCTTTTAGGCAGTTGGCGGGCAAATACACTCTCCATCCGCAAGACAGAGCTTAGTTCCTCAGACTCTCTATGTGATAATTTATTTTCGGTTTCAATATACAGACTACACAACATGGGATGCACGGTGGCAGAGTGTTTAGAGCTCCCGCCTCCCAGCAAGGAGATCGTGGGTTCGAATCCTGGACCAGACCAACGTCACACGATCTCTCTGGGTGGAGTCTGCATGTCCTCCCTGTGTTACTGTGGGCTCTCTCCGGCTTCCTCCCACCATCCAAAGACATGCATGTTTAGGTTAATTGATGACCCCAAATTGCCCCTAGTGAATGGTTGTCTATGTGTCACTGCGACGAGTTGGCCACTGTCCAGGGTGTCCCGCCTAAGGGATAGGCTCCAGTCACCCGTGACCCCCAACGGGAACAAGTGGAAGAAAATGACTGACTGACTGCACTACACAGGTGCAGTACATTGACCTATATTTCTGTTTCTCTCAACCATAGAAGCTATCTGTTTATCTTGGCTGAGGACCTGAATCTTTGTTTGTGTGTTTTACACTTAAGTGGGACTCTTAAAATACCAACAGAAAAATGTCAATGGCAACACCTGTATTGTGCGATTGGCAATACTTGTATACAAAATAGGCCATCACAGAGAAAGCCAGAAGCAGCAGAGAGCTGTCTTCTCAACGGATTATTACATCTTGAATGATTAATAGATCTATAATTACCTACACACACACACATTCATCTGCCCTTCTGAGTGTTAAGAGAAAACTAAGTGGTGTCTGAGCAACTATAAATTCACACACAAGCATGCAGATACACACACACGCAGATACATACCATGCATGCACCCACACAGACAGGTGTCATTGCATTGCTATGCTATCCAGGGGCCAACTAGACTGTGGGAAAAAAGAGCAGGCATGATGCTCGGTGAGTGATGGCTCACCTTCTTCCTTATCTATCCGTGTGTGTGTGTGTGTACTATTGTGTGTGCTCAGACAGCCATGAAAATTAACTTCAAAATGAGTCAGGGACACTAAAGATATGTCTCACAGGTTACAAGCTGACGTTTTTCTGTGGGATTTTCTTACCACTTCCAAAGAACTGCCTGCTTCTCACAAAGTCAACATTTAACCTCTACAGCAGACTAAACCTGCCTTCCCATAACAAATTTGTTCTTCTTGCGGAAACAAAGTGCAGCACAAGTAGACGTCATTAAAAAGTATGCTAAGCTAACGTTAGTATTGGATTTAGCTAAGTTTGTAAACTATATACCTGTTCACAAACGTGGTAGCCCCACCTGACTGCTGACATTTCGCCATGCATTAGTTTTCCTGGCGAGATCATAATATGTTTTTAAATGCTGTGTTACAGAGTTCAGGAAACTGTAAAACACAGTGTGAGTTTTTCTTCCATCACTCGCTCCCTCCTCTGCTGTGTCGCTTCTACCTGCGTCGCATACAGCTACAGCTCATTGGTTGCACTTTGAAAAGGCCAGCAGCAACCGAGAAGTTGAAATAATTTAAACTTTGAGCGCAGCGCTCTGTGTCAACTTCGAGTGGTGCGGTGGGATACAATGGTTCCTCTTTCATTGACTTCTTTAGGTGTGAAGCACACAGGAATAGGCTCATATTTCTGAGGGACAATCACTCAAAGAGTCAACATCTCATTCCACTAAAGAAGTTATCTCCACAGAAAACATTACCCCCTGCGCAGCTAAATGAAAGCTACATATTTGTGGTCATGTCTTACTTGCTCATTCTTTCACTAACGCAACTGGAGTGACAACAATCACAGTGGCCTTTCCTGATTTGACTCCCCTACAGACAGAAAGACAGACACAGCGACGGTGCGTCGCCCTCGAAACAAAAAACAGACAAAAAGGAGACGGACACACAGACTGCCTATCAGTCACTCATAACTACATCCACTAACTATCTACATGTGTGTATACCAGACTTGTGTTATGTGTGAGCAGCACTTTCTCCCAGTGTGTGTGTATTCACTTTTAGCACTTTCTCAAACTGTGTGTGTGTGTGTGTGTGTGTGTATGGGGGGGGGGGGTGTAACAGGAGACGCGAAGCCCTCACCACACACAGTGGGAAATATTTGGGATGGTTTCCCTCGGAATGTCTTGGCGTGCCTATGGAATGCCCCCTCCCCACCGTCTCCTCCTCCCCTTTCTCGCTGTTTCTCCCCTCTTGTCTCTGGAGAGTGGAGGGAGGTGGGGAAAAACGGCGGGACACACAAATATGACCCCTGTTTTGTCACCAGAAAGAATGGTAGATGCACAGAGATGCCACACAAATGCAGATGGAGCCACAGAGCTTAAACACACACACACGATTCATGCAGGTTTGTGAAAATATGTGTTTGGGTTTCATAGCTTGTGTGTGACCAAAGTGTGTCACTGTGCATATTTGTGGTTATTTCTAAACACTGTGTATTTAAAAATATGCATTAAGGTTTGAGAACATGCAAGTCTATAAAAAGTGTTTTCTCCTGGGTTTTACATACTGATACTGTCTAACCCTATTTCACTCATACACTCACATGCACAAATATATATAGACATACACACAGAGCAAGTGAAGGGTAACTTGAAACGTGCCTCAACCTCTCACATTCCTCATGTTTCTCAGCCCGCGGCTCTCTTTGTAGATCAAAAGGACAGACAAGTCTTTCTATCGCCTCGCCCTCCTTCACCACTCTTCTTCCTCTCACTCAACAAACACTCATTTCACTTGCACACAAAGTGATTATTTCTCACACAATCTCCATGTTATTTTTGTCGTCCTCCCGATCGGAGTCACTTGCTCCTTCTCATTTGCTTTTGCTGCTGTTCCCTTTCTCTCTCCGTCTTTTTACCTCGCTGCCATCACCTCTGTTCTCACTTCTCTCTCTCCCTCCCTCCCCCTTTCCTCTCCCCAATACCCCCGCCATCTCTCCCACCCCTCCCTCTCACGGTGTGGCGGTTCCTGTTGCTCTTGTTTTCACTTCCCCTAGCAGTCTGGTGCGTGGGAACCAGTGTTTCTGCTGCAATAGCGTCTAAAATTGAGTCTGAGTGCGTCTGTGTGCTCTTAACTGCTGTGTGTGTGTTCGTAAAGGTATTGAGGTGACTGTGTGTGTGAGATGGTGTCAATATGTGTTTGCCAGTTTTGGGTTTTGAGTGTGTATGCGTATCACTGTATGTGTGAGTGTGTGTGTTTGGTTGGTTTCACGTCTATCTCTCATGATATCTCTGCTATCTCAACATGTCTATAAAAGGCCAGTATGGGACATCTGATGGAACTGTGCAACCCAACGGAAGCGTGCATGCGTGCGTGCGTGCGTGCGCACGGAAAGTATAGATGCAGCAGGCATTAGTGGTAGGAACAGGATATAGCTGAATAAGGAAACTGTAACAGACCAATAGCCAACTCCACCCTCTTACCCAACCCCTTGCAGGAATCCACACAGATAAAATTTAAGTTTAATACTGTGACACACAGTAAAATGCAGGTTTCCTTTTTTTGTTTTTTTTACAAATTGATAGACTGCGAATAAACCATCAACAAAATGTTATTATTTCACAATGATTATTTAAAAAAAAAAAACCCTGTATATTCATTCCAAGAAGATCGATATTCAAAAACCTCTATTGTATGTTCAAATCTTGTAGTTTTCATTTGTGCCAGAGGGGAGCGACAAAGCTATACTCTTCTGATCTTTAAGAGGAACCAAACAGATTAATTTTCAATCACATAAACTAATGAAAATGTTATTAACAAGGCTTCAAACCAGAAACAGATGCTTCTCTATGGGTTAACCAGTTCATCCTGTGTGGCGTGCCTCTGACATGTTTAATATTTATTATTTAAGTCTGGTTCTCCCAGAGCAACACTGATGATAAACCACTTGCAGTTAAATCCATGAAATACCATAAATAAAAGATTTTGAATGATAAAAAAAAAAATGCTGTGATTGTTTTCCTTTTTTCTTACCACTTCTTCATTGTACCTAAGTTCAGGTAAATATGCAGAGAAGGACACACATACACATTAGGCCCTTCTACGTCTCCCTCTCCCTCTTGGGGTCTCCATGGTGGAAACACATTCCTACGCCTCTAAAATCTCTGTTGGACCTATTGATACACAGAGACAAACCTTAACCCTTTCACTGCACCATCTTTACACACACATGCACAAGTCTGTGGTTAATCTCCTCTTCTCTCTTTGTTTTTTTACTTCTCTTTCCTCATGACATTCATCAGTGGTGTATGTGGATGAGGGAGAAACACAGAGACAAAGGGAGAGAAACTAAACCATCCATTGCTAATCAAGAGAGCTTTACAATCAGATAACAAAGGGGTTAACTTCGCCTGGGTGGGCCACAGAGCAGCCCCTAGGCTGAAACTCTCTTTCTAGCACACGCACACAAATTATGTTCACCGTAATTTGGTATTAACTAGTATTCTACTTGACTTTATTTCATTTCAGTAACATATTTAACTATTCAAACAGTAATCAACAACATTTTAAATATGAACTACATATCGTATTTCATAACCTGCATCCTTAAGATAAGGTGCCCTTTTTTTAGTTAGCGGTCATTTCCATTCATTTTTTAAAAACAGATGTTAAATTAGACTAAAGGGAGAGAGAGTTAAGCTAAGAAAAGGTTTCTCAAAGTGCTAGTGGTAAATACACATTTGGGCTTCCTTTAGCCATAATATATCAAAGTGCCTTGCGTTGAAGAGGCATCAGGAGTAACCAATAAATATAAAAGATAGGTGGAATGACCATTTGGCCACTGGTCTTTTAGGCAGATTTTTTTTGGTGCGTGTGTGTTTACGTCATCATCTTATCATCAAGACAGGAGGTGGCATCAAGGTGGTCTACATTTTGGTTCAGAGACAAATGCACCCAGTGGTGTATCTTGACACATTTCAGGCCTCCTACCAGGAGCAGCCTGTCACAACCGCCGCCAGGATACACAAACACAGCCGTTGTAGCAAACACAGGTTTCCCGAATCAGCCACCCAAGGAGATATCTACAGGTCAGGTACCGTAAATCAAACAATGATTGGTAGCAACAAACTGACTAACACATCTTTTCCAGGCTCCACAAACATGATCTAACAGGAATTAGAATAGTGCAGTGCATGGCACATTTATGTGTATCCATATGCATGTAAGCAATGTTTCTGTAATTGAGGAAAGAAGAATATGATACTGAAAGGAAACATGTGAATTAAAATATATCCAGTTTCATTTCTCTTTTTAGCTCTTTTTATCCTGGTTCCCTAGTGGTTAAATTACCTTTCAATTCCTGTTATCACACTGCATGGTATAAAATGATTCTCTTTTTACAAATACCTCATGTTTAATTCTGCCTATGATTGGCCTATACAAGTCCAGGTTGTGGTGGTGGCAGCAGGTTATACGACATAACCCAGACATCCTTTTCCTCAGCCATATCCTCAACCTGGGGTCTTCAAGGCATTCAAAGGCCATACGGGATACACAATCCCTTTCAGCATCTCCTGGGTCAGCCATAGTGTGTGAACATGCCCTGAATACCTCCACAGGGAGTCAACCAGGGGGTTAATAATTAGATACGCTAATACGGTTCAACATTGCGCCCCTTCCGACTGTCAAAATTCCTCATCCTTTCAGTAAAGGTGAGCCCATTTTGGCTGTTTGTATCCGAAACCTCCTTCTTTCAACAATCCAGTAAAACACCCACATTACTGCCATTTGTACTCCATCTTAATCTTACTCATAAACAAGACCCAGGTGAGCCTAACTATATTAAGTTTGTATATCTTCACCGCTTGCACTAGCTTCAGCTCCTTCCCCAACAGAGAAATTAAATGCCACGTCCAAAGGCCCTGTTGAGTTCAGCATGTCAAGGCCCCCACCTTTTCCCAACTGACAACACTCCAAACATTACATTTTCTCAGACAAGTAAAATACAGTTGTTTTTTTAAAGCCCTTCTTCTCCAGTCTGCCTTTTAAAAAGATCATTTCTCCACCTTCACTCAGTATTACACAAAACACCACAAGCATTTTTTTCTAGATTCAGGAACTTATTCAGTTCAGCAGTGTTTTATAACCACAGAAATATTCCCTGGGTATTCATGTTGCTTGTACTTCTCACTGATATGGGAACTTAAGGGTTTCCCTCTCTCATTGAAAGTAGTTCATTATGAAAGCATCAGCTAAATGACTTTCGTCCATGGAATGCGTTGGAACTATTGTGTAATTATATGTATGTAATTTGCCTTCAATCAGGATTTACCTCTTTCACTCCAGCCATCTATCACGCTCGTCCTTCCTCCTATTTTGTTGACCTGTTTAGTCTTTCGGTTGGTGAATTTGATTCTCTGTGCTCACTATTTTCCCCATTTGAACGTATTGATAATCATTATCTTAGTCAGTAGAACAACACAGAACTCAGCCAATGGTGAAGTTTATGCACAGTTAATTTCAAAGCGTCACTTTCCTTACCTGGCAGCGGCTGAATATATCGCTGGGAGTGGGCTGGACATTGAAGTGTCTGAGGACTCGAATAGCCTGGTCCCTGGCCTTTTCTGAACAGTCGAGGGACAGACAGCGGCCCTCACCTACCTGGGACCTCAACTATATGGGGAGACAGAAACAACACATGTAGACAAGCAAACAAGGAACACACACACACACACACACACACACACACACACGTGCATGCAACTACACACACAAAATGCATTATGAGTTTGTAGATTTGAGATTTGTTCATGAATTCATATTAGTTAATACTTACACTTTGGAACGGTTGTCCACATGTGAGTATCACACGGCCTTCAGCTTGTGCTAACTGACACACAACAAATACACCTCAGAATAAAAGAACACAAATGCAGTAATGCTATTATTGGTTAACTAAAAGACAGACAATATGTCTTTATTGTCTGTGTATAAAAAGATGTGTGTATGTCTTCAGTTTGGACTACAAACTAACCTTTGCCGCTACTCTGTGATCATCAGTGTTCTCCAGCATGACCACATCGACTCCTAAACAGCGCAGGTACCTCCCGAGTCCCTGTAGCATGTTGTCACACACTACCCGCAACTGCTGGGGGGACACAGGGGGGGTGTCTTCTGAGGGCTTCTCGCCACACAGGAGGCCTTTCTCTGTGTCAGAGCGAGGGGGACTGACCCTTTGAGCCCCCTGACATTCCTAAATGGACATAGACAATAATGTGATACTTAACTGATCCCCACAGGGGGATTTTCTTTTCACTTGCGCCACAGTGCAGGGAGGTCAAAGCACAGGGTGAGCTATACGACTGCACCCCTGGAGCTGACAGGAACTGCTGAAGTGTCTCAGTCAAACACATATTGTCCCTCCCTGCAGGTTGGAAGCTCAAAACCAGGTTCTTCAGCTGAAGTTTTCTGTATTTATTGAGTCACTTGTAAGCTCAAAGACCTTACAGAGCTACAAATTGTTAAATGTATTAGCACAATAGATATTAAAATGGGTTGGTTCTACTTCCTATCCGCAGTCTGGAAGGGTTATATCTGATGTTTGTTTAACTTCACAATGTTCTGCTGATTGAAGGTTCTACAGATATATGCAGAAAAGGGTTATAATTTGGCAAATTAAAAAGGAAAAAAAAATCATATTTACCATGTCATTTTTAATTTGCAGTTAATTAGCTTTTATTAAAACTACCATTCTGATACAAAGGCCCTCTGAAATTTACCTGCTTGTTTTTCCCTCATGTTACTTGCTGATTCATGACAAAGTCCCAGGAAAGTGTGCAGAAATAGTTTTTAATTAAGAGAAATACAGATTGTAGGTCTGAGAGGAGGACTATATTACACAAATTCAAACACGAACACGTCAAGGTCAGGGTTAAGAAAAGCTCAAGTAGTACGTGTGTTCTGGCTTCGACAGTTTTATCTCATCCCATCACCCTCTTGATTTCAACCTGTCTGACTGACATCTGTCTAAACAAATGAGAGAGGAAGAGTCAGTTTTCCTGAGCTAGGTGTTGACCTCCTACGAAACTTGTGGCTTTCATTAATTTATCTTCACATCCTAGAACCCAAAGCATTTGGTATCCATCCAAAGATAAAGAAACAGTAGTAATAAGAGCAACTGCTGGAGAAATGATAATTGACTCCTGACCTCTTTGCCATGGGTCTGCTTGGCCTGTTTCTCCTTCTGCTTCTTGTCTCCATCCTTCTCTGATTGGCTTGAAGAGATGCTGCGCAGGTCAGCTGGTAGCCCAAAGTATGCTGGGTTTCTAGAGAGGACAGAGTACAGATCTAGCAAACAACAGGCATCTGCCACTAGAAGGAGGTTAAGAAACAAGAGAGAGACAGAGAGAGAGGAAGAGGGAATGAATGTATTGATTTGCAGTTCGTCAGGGGATAATAATCTGATATTCTTTAGCGAAAAGAACAGCGACCATCTGTCTCTGTCACTGTCTGTCTGTGCATGCGCAATACCTTACCTGCATATCTAATTTGGCTGACGCGCAGTGGCCGTTTCTCCCAGTTGGACATCTGCTCGGTCTTGTCCAGGGGCCTTCCCAAGACCTGTTGTACCATCAGACTGAGGCCTTTCTCTGCAGAGTCCTCTCCTACCAGCTCCTCTTTAGGTCGATTTTGAGCTCTTTTGACCTTACAACGCTGGATCTGTAAAAGGCATTACAGACATTAAAGTTAGAATTAAATGGAACGGCACAGTATTGAATATTTCTCCACTTAAAAACAATTTCCATGGTTGCAATTGCCGAAACATTATTAATTTGAAATTACCTTTAGGACATTTAGGACAATGCAAGCCTCTTTTAAAAAAGTCCCTCCAATGTAATTTCCTGCCATATCCTAATGGGTTTATGGTCTCAATCACTAGTTTCAAGTCTTCTTCAATATAGAATGTTGTTCATTTTGTAAATGATGGCCCCATTTAGAGTAAAATAGACGATAAAGCAGGGTATGCTTTAGAGCGTGGCTACCTTGTGATTGAAAAGTCGCTACCACAGCGACCTGTCAATCAGGATAGAGGCCATGCCTATCCACAGCACTGGGTACATTTAACTAGTGGTGAACTTGTTTTTGGGTACCGTCGGTGTTTTCGTCTAAGAATTTGGACCCTTTGACAGAGTGTTTTCAGTTCATTAAAATTCATTGGAAAATTTTGGACGCCTAAAAATTTCTTGTTCAGTGTTCACTTGTACTAAGGAGACGGCTGTTAATTATTTCCAGTAAATGCATTTTGTTTTAAGCTAGCCAAAATTAGAATCCCAATTAATATCACAGTTACATTTACATTTAGTCATTTAGCAGACGCTTTTATCCAAAGCGACTTACATGGAACATTCAGAAACCGAAGGCGCAGCTTCGGGAGCATTATGGGGTTCAGTATCTTGCTCAAGGATACTTCGACGCATGGCTGGGGGATCGAACCACCGACCTTCCGATTGGCAGGCGACCGTTCTGCCACCAAGCCACGGCCGCCCAGTTAAAAGTGAATTACAAATGCATTGCTAGTTAGCACTAGCGTTTGGCTTAGGTAGAAACTCTCGCTCCTCTCGCTCCTCCCCAGCGCCACCCTCTCGTCCAAATGGTCACTTCTAGCTCCAAGATGGCCACAACACTAAACTCGAGGCTTCAAAACAGTAGCCCACAAACCAATGGGTGAAGTCACGGTGGCCAAGCCCTCTTCCTTTATACAGTCTGATTCCTCACACCCTGCAACATGCACCCCACTCCAGCCGATAGTGAAGCAACCTCATCAGTTACAAACTCATGTTGCCATTTCCACATTCCCATCCACCTCAGAGGCTATGAATTTGGCTACATACATGTATATCTCAGGAAAACTACTGGGCCACAGCTGCAGTATGTACCAGAGTTATGACCATGCAACCAAAACACAGAGAAGACCAACACTGACAGTGATAACCTAAATCTTCCAATTGTCTGGTCCTGTAACTCTAGTTGAAAGGTAGAGGGGGCAAGTGGAAATGCCAACACTGATGCTTGCTGAGCTGAACCAAGCTAAGCCTTCTAAGTTCCAGCCAGTCTTAAGTATCAAAACTCAGACCTTCCTCCTGAATACACATGCTGCTGAGAAACAATTTTCCTGACTACCTGCACGACCCGTTCTGAAATTACAAATGATTACACATTCTTTACGCTGAATGTTGTAATAAATTGATTAAATGAATTTATTACATCAAATGTAATGAATCGTAAATTTAGTAAAAACATTACAGCCCTACTAATTAAAGATGATGCTCTAATTAGTGTCTTTTCTATTGTCGCTATAAGACCAACTGCAAGATCTAATTTGTATGAAGTTATATGAATGACAGGATAATGTTACCTTCTGGTGTATACTAAGAAGATCAAGCATCCCCTCCATCTTCAATGGTTCGTCTAAAAGCTGGTGCCAGGTGGCCAAGAGACACTTGAGATCCCCTGACATACCATAACCTTAATGGGAAGAAAGGAGAAATGTTAGAGACAGATGTACAAACAGAAATGAATTTGATTTAACCGTTGTCAAGTCTGTTGCTTACCCAGTTTAAGGATATTTCTTTCTGAGAACAAGCTCCTGATAAAACCAATAGTGTCTGGGTGTTGGCAGAATCCGTTTGCACAGAGGTCTAATAAGAAAACCTGGTCAAAAACTGCAAGCTGTATCAGGGCAACTTGCTGAGTTGAAATACAGCCAAATGTAGGCTGCCACTCCATGTCAACTCCTACTATACTACCTTCCTAAGAAAGGATAAAGACAGGGATAGACAAGAAAGGAGCAAAAAAATAAAATGAAATAAAAAACAATTAAAAATGAGTCACCATAAATACTTTCAATAGTAACCCCATATCCCTACTCATTAAATATAGAGGTTTTCATTAATGGTTGATGAAATTGTTGAGACTACAGACACACAACCTTTTTTCTTTTTTTTTTTCTTCAAATCAAGCATTTACTTCTCTGTACCTTCAGCACAAGGTTTCGACATCTCTGGAGAGCTTCTGGAGTGTCCACAAAATGAACTTTATCTTTGGTGAGTGGCACCTGGTAGAACTTCTGACAGTGAGACTGAGATGGCATCCACTCCTCAGTTTGTGCTGAATCACTCAGATGTAATTGTCTGAGCAAAGGTGAGAAATATGTATATTTGTGTGAGTGTGCACATTCAAAGGAATAAAAAGTGAGAAATAAACTATCAGAATCAACCAATGGAGAAAAAGATGGATAGCTAACATCATTAGAGAGACAGAAAGGGATACGATAAAATAATACAAATTAACATTATGAGTGACTCATGTCACACAGCATTAGATCTTATGAATTAGCATAGTGCCTCAACAAAATATGGGTTACGTGGCATCTTTAATATCTAACAAAAAAGTAGAAGACTCAAGGGGTCTTCAAAGTCATTCTGTTTCAGACTCTCAAACTGTAAGAATGGGGTGGGGTAAAAAAAACTTAGACTCCGGGTTACACTTTAGGGATAAAAACTCAGAGGGTGCAACTATTCCTCTTGATATACAGAAGCACAGCCTGTGCATACCACAAGTTTCATAACAGGATATGTTTATGCATATTTTGGCCGACTCACTGTAGATCAGGAGGTAGACTCTGCTGCGTTTCCCATACCCCATAGGGAAGTCGATTTCTGGGGATGTTGTATCTCAGCGACCACTGAGAGGCCTTCTGAAGACCACAGTACTTCACCAACATCTCCACCAACTGGATCTGCAGGTCAAGGTCATCTGCCACTACGTACTAGACATATATAATACACACATGTACTTTAAAAAAAACAAAAAGAACGTATCTACATATCTTTTTGATATATACATACATACATACATACACACAAAGTACAGTATATCTCTATACACTGTCACATGCACACCTACAAGCAACACCTACCTGTACATGGTCTCTCCAGTTTTCCTCGGTCATGCTTTTCTAAAAGAAAATAGAGGGAGAAATACAAAAAATATCAAATAAGTATGATTAATTAATTCTGTAACTGCAATATCTGATATTTATTTTCCATAACGTGGTGTTGCTGAAATAAATATAAACCAAAATCACCCATCCCAGCATTTCTGTCATCATGGGTAAATGGAACCTCACATGCCTCCAATTGCTAATATTTTCAGGAACTGAATCTTTCAGTCATAATAAAGCCCTTAAGACACAAGGGGTGTACATACTTCTGTTTCTCTTATTTTTATTCAATGAACTTGCATTAACCTAATAAAATAAATAACTCTAGTATTGTTTTATTGTGTTAAAAACACTCCATATATCACTGCATACAAATGTATTTAATTTTTAAATGATTTTGTGGTTAAATAACTTGAGCAAAAAGTTAAGAGTTAAACCTTTAAATGTTTATTTTTTAAAAAGGTATATAAGGCGTAGTATAAAAACAGATTCATTTGCAAATTCTCTTTCAACTGAAGAACGCAAACCTGAACAAACACTCTCAATCTGGTCTTTGAAACTAAGGTCAGAAACAAATACCAGGCATTATATTATACAGATATAATGTGTTTTTATCAGGAGGCTTCACATAGGTAAACAGAAATAGGGCTGCGATGATTATTTTCATTATGGGTTGATCTTCTGATTATTTTCTTGATTGATCTTTTGGTCCAAGTCTACATCATCAAATGTCTTTTTCTGTTCAACCAATAGTCAAAAATCTAGAAATATTCAATTAACTTTAATGCAAGACCAGGAAAAGCACCAAATTCTCACACTTGAGAACCTGGAACCATCAAATGTTTGGTATTTCTTAGGTTAAGAAAATGGCTAGGAAGGTGGATTAAAGTAATGTAATCAATATATGTGTTGAAGATTGTCTTAAGCACAAACTTACAAAATTACAAACAATTCAGCCACCAACAATAAACACTTGAGAAAGAGAGTTAAAAAGTGTGTATTCTGGACACCAAACAAGAAAGGACATCTGTCTTCCATCTCAAACGTTTGATTATTATTGCCATGCATTTGTACTAGCTAAACAAATGCAAGTGACTGCTGAGTAGACTGCTTGAATACCTGGTATATATTATGATAACTAACTGAAATAGAAAACCTGCTGCATCACTTACCTCCACAAACCTCTTGTACATGAGGAAACGCAAAGAGTCCAATCTCCTCTTGTGCAGAGCATTGGGGCACAGTCCTGCGTCAAAAAGACACGATCACATCATTTCTCCCTGACGTGTACACCCATACTTGAACAGCTACACACGTGCCCAGTCACACACCTTGGTCAATGTTGAATTTCTCCATGAGTCGGAAGACTTGTTTGGTGAGCATTTTGGGCTGGATCTGGCCCATGCACTGTTTGGACAGAGAGAGGCGAGGGAACTGCCTGTGGAAACATAAAGCATATAAGTTAATACAGCGGCACACTGATGCCTACATACATAGGTTCCTATACGTTTGCACATGCTCCATACTTGCTTATCTCTTCCACACTGAAGCTGAGATGGCACCACGAGTCTAGCAGTGTGACCAGTCGTTGTTCTAGATGATTGTGGCCTGTGACAAAGGACTCCGCCAATGGCAACTTATTCTGCAAGATTAGCGGTACACACATCTGTAAAAGAAAATTGAAAATGACAATTTTGGAAGTTGGTTAGAGATTTTATTGAGGCCATTTTGAAAAGTTCAGCTCTAATGCATTTTAAGCATGCTTATGTATTCACTGCTAATGAATAAACATGTACAAAGGTTACACAGACATGTCTGCTGAAAATGTTCTGTCTCACCTCCTCCATATTCAGTTCTTTCTGTAACTTCAGTTTTATGCTGAGCACTGCTGCCTGTGAAGAACAGAAAATGTTTTCCAATGTTTTGTCTGAAACCTTTCTGCCATAAAAGATAATGTTAACATCAAATGAGGCACTCACCTCTTTGTAGCAGTTAAGAGCCTGCAACCTCACAATGTGCAGTCGGAGTATGGACAGATCCAGGGAATTGAGTTGGTAGATGTTTATGAGAATTTCTACAAAGCTGGGCTGGGTATCTGTTAGTAAGCTCAGAGCCCGCCGCTGGAGTGCCATTGCTTGCTGCTCTGAGAGTGAGCTCAGGGTCACCTGGCGGAGGGACACAAATGTATATTTTAAAAAAACGTATCTCCCAAAAATGGGGTAAAGAGGTTATTTTGCTTTATACTGAGATTGAACTCATGAATAATAGAAAAAAGGAACAGCAGGCTGGAACATAAAGTAATAATTGTGGCTGATTTTTGTAACAAAGACAACATTGGAATTATCAGAACTAATCATGCGGTCATTGTGGAAGTGGTGATTCGCCATAAGGTAGTTTATCGGGAGGTCAGTGAAAATGTACAATATACAGGAATAGCTCAGATGATCCATGTGCTCCAATATTGTCTTTTTAGATGTAAGGCACCTCATGAAACTGGCTTTTAACTAAAGAAAGCAAACCTACCACAGAGGCCTCTGTTAAATTTTTATCACTGTGGGTACTCAGAAAGTAGGTCCCGTTACCAGACATTACCACCATCTACACCTACTGCCTGCGCCCATCTCACATCGACAAATCACATCCAGCTCATCACTTGTTTGACGTTGTGCGCTTAGAAGATACAGCTCTATCCAAGCAGGAACTACCAGAATGATGAGCAGTTTTCTCCCCAAGCAGTCAGGCTGCTAAACAAAACAAAATTAGCACCTCTTTGCCCATGGCTCAAGTTTGACTTCCGTGAAAGCACAACGATGACTACAGGGAACACTATGTTATAGTTTAAATATCCACATATATTATACATACAATACAGTATCATGCATGTCTTCTTTCATTTTATAAAGATGGCATGTAAACTGTACAAAGATTCAATATGCACACACACACACATTGTAAATGCTCTTTAAACTACTTATTAAAAAAGGATACCTGTAACACTCATTGTCTGCACACGGGGAAAGAATGTTTTGCCTAAAGATGGTGCACATTGGCATGTGTGCTACACTGTAAAACTGCTAAAGGTGAAGCAGGTTGGACTGAAGTGCTGAAGTATCCAGAGGGGCAGGTCTGAAACTGATGGAACTCTAACTGTGCAGTATATCGCGTCTACCTGAGGATGTTCCTTCGTCCACGTCTGGAATTCCATGAGAATGTGATGGCCGAGGGTGTGGCTCCGACCCTTCTGTTTGCCTGGACAGCTCTCCAGGATTGTTAGTAAGGCCTCCAGAGGCTCAGACAGCTTTGAAAATCCATGGAGGGCTGCAAAATGTAGCTGGGGGGAATGTTGAATTGAAACTATTCACCATTATTTACATATGATTTGTGTGTAAATTCTGAATTTCTCAATGTTTTAGTGATTAAAGAGAGAGAGTCACCCCTTTTGACATTAAAAAAACTGAACATTTGCAATAAATATTACAGGAGTCAAAGTTCCTCGTAAAATGAAGTAACAAGTACATTTTTTTAAAAGCTGAAACACAGTAGCCAGTAAACAACTAACTTTCCCCCCTAGGCCCAGCAGAAAGAGAGACATGTGACACATTTTAGGTCTCAGCTGAAGAATGCAAACTCTGGCATTAGAAACTTCCTACACAAGAAAATAATATCTGTGTGAGAATGCTTTGCGCTGTGTCTTAATTTGCAAAACAGATGTCATCCACTCAATATCCTCCTCACACAGATCTCAAGTTCATTCAGTGCAAGGCAAATTCCTTCCTTCCTACTGACAGATACTCTGGTTTCCTCATTAACACACACGCAGTCACACACACACACACACTGGTGAACGTCATGTAAACGTGCCGGTAGCCAAGCTCTCTCTCTCTCCCTCCCTCCCGTGCGTGTGCTTTTTGCAGACACACATAGACTCCATCTCTTTACCTTAGTAAAGACACACACACACACACACACACACAATATTGCAAGTGTGGAATTGACACAAGCTGTGAAAGTGACTCTCACCGTCTGCAGATCTTTTCGGTTCCATAGCTGGAAGAGGTCGTCTCTCAGCATGGCAGGGTCAAGACCTGGGGGATCACACACACTCATAGATGAGGTGGGGTTTCACTCTGACCTTTGACCTCTATCAACCTGTCAAGGAATCAAACCTATTGGCCCTTTAAGTCTGTTTTGTTTTTTTAAAACCATATGTGGCACCTGATGGATTTCTATTCAGGTCTTTTGGGCCTTAAAGTAAAGAGTTCTGATTTGGGAAGATTTTACTTTTGCAAGATGCAAATCGACTACACCTAAGTGGGTCGTTTTGCCAACAATTAAAACCCATTTCATTTTTCTACTGAAGCCTCCAATGACAAGAAATTTAGTAATTTTGCCGTTAGCACAATTATGTGCCTGGACAAATTCTGTTTATCAATTCTTCCAAACAATGTTGCCTGGTTATAATGGCCTTTACTTTGCTATGCAAATATAAGTTTGGCAAAGGTCATAAAAACTGTTCTTGCAGATCTGCACTCTCGAGTACTGGTCATGTTAATATAAATTTGTTGCCAAACGGTCTTAAAATACTTGGTTTTGTGCCCAACCCAAATCTTAGCTTATAGGTAATGCGAAATACTAGAAATATTGTTTGTTAAAACAGGCACAGCAGAGCAGCCATAACATCGGATTAACAGCTGAGGCTGGTTGGATAGTAAAGGAACCCTGCATTAGCTCTGCATTCCAGCTGAATGTGCAGCCACATAAGATGACTCAGGGCACATTTTTAGAAGGCCATGGTGGGTAAAAGGTCCTGAAAACAAGAGGAGATGTAAGCGTGCATGTGTGTTTCACGTTTTGTGTCTGTCTTCCTGGGCGTGTGTTCCACTGAGCCTTCTCAAAATCTCTAGCTTCTTTCTCTGTCGCTCATGCTGTGTGGACTCCGTACGTGCCCCTCTCCCGCCTTCCCTGGGCTAGCTTTCCTGTTCTCCATTCCCTCCCTGCAGCAGCCTCTCTCGATTTTGTCTCGGATTTCCCCAGGAAAGGGCTATATGGTGGTCATAGTGTAAAAAAATACAATCTTCCTGATCCATAGCCTGGGAAAGCAGACCAAAAGGCCTCTCCCTCTCTCCGTGTTGGCCTCATTCTTTACTTTGTGTCTCCTGGCCTTACAATTTTTGTCTCTTTCATGTTTTCCTACCTTCCAGACAATCAGTGATTTTAAAAAAAATTCCACTTGATATGAAAATCTGTTTCCAGTTACTTAGAAGTTGCATGAGAAACTGTATTTAATGCACCTCAATGAATATAATACATGCTTTTATTTTTGTAAAAGAGCCTTAATTGTTGCATGGTAATGCAGCACAGCCTTTTCAAATTAACCTGCACTTCAGGATCTCACCATGATGCCACAGCTTTGACAGCAACATTACAGCATGCTATGGAAAACATCATCAGCAAAGTCGACTGATATGTAGTAAATTGGCTAAGACATGCAAAAACACTGCTACGGTCCATTGAAAGATCCTTTCATTTCAAACATTTGAATAGCTACAGAGTTTCCTTTGCTGCTTTCTGTGGTTCTCTGCTGTTATACACCCCACTCCATCCCATTCATCCCACTGACGAACATGCGTACGTGCACAGGGACTCACACAAACACAAACAGCACAACCCACTTCACAGTCTCACTGTTTGTGTGAGGAGAGGAGAGGTGAGGAGAGGAGAGGAGAGGAATGTGAAGCATGTAGCTTCTTTATAGTCTTGGCTTGTGGGTGAATGACAGAGCTGTAGGCTCCCCATTCATTACAACGTAATGACCTCCATCACCACGTACAAATACAAGGACAGTCGGCGACCCATACAGTACATGCACTCATTCACATCTGGCAGGGGTCTTTATTATTTGACAAGATCATTTGAAATATGAGAAAATACTTCATATTCACTAAGTGAATTTTAAAGTAATTGGACCATATCCTAACCTCCCACTCTTACAAAACAATAAAAGTCAGACTTAATTTCAGTAAAATTAGACCGAGATTAAATCCACAGGCCTGTTGCCAGGCAGCTGCCAAAGTAAAGGAAACACAAAGATCAAGTGTCTAAATGAGGCATTTGGTGTCACTAAAGCCACCAGAGCAGCTTCAGTGTGACTTGGCAGAGGTTGTGCAAGTGGCTCAACTCCACTGGAAGGATGCCACAACATTCCTCCACAAGTACTTCTCTCCTTTTGTATTTTGTTGTAGGTACTGGAAAAACCTTTCAACAGATGCTATTACAGAATCTTGGAAATGAGGAGTATTATAAAAGCAGGGTTAACATGTTAATGATGTCTCCAGAATTGACCCACTACAACTTGGTTTCCATCCAAATGTGGACTGACACATATCTACAGGCTCTACAGTGAAAAAATAATGAATATGCTAACATGATTTGAAATCCCATGAGCTCTCCGTGATCAGCAAACTTATGTAGCCAAGAAACATAGGTAAACAAACCTATAAGTCAGAGATGAGTCAAAGTTAGCATGTACACAGTGGCAACACATTTATCTACTCTACAACAGGGAACTCTTTAAAAAAATTGTTGTAGCTGAACAAGTTGCTGGAAAGTGTTAGGTGGAATTTAAAATCCCAACTATCAAAAGAAATTAGTTTATTTTCCAAATATGTGTTGCTTTACTGATTCTTATGTTTATTCCTGTGATAATCCAAGTTAACTCATTTTGTTTTCTACTGAATTGCTTTTCTTCAGATGTAAAATTGTTGGGAGAAAATATACATTAACACACCTGCCTTATAAGCACTGCATAAAAGTTATGTTACCTGACATTAATGTAAAATCAGAGGTAATGTATATTTCACTGCAGATACTACTCAGCTATGCCCTGTACCTTTGGAGTCTGTATACCCAGCATCACACTACAGTTAACCCACATATGTGTTGTTTCTATATTAAATATTGAAAGAAAACTGTGTGTTGTAAAACTTTGATACTGACCCACTGGCTTTGGAGTAGTATGGCTCATCTCTGTCCACAGAATAGTTTGCTGCAGTCACTCTGTTGAGGAAGGCACACAAAAAACCACGGTACTATAAATAGGACGTCTCCACCACAACTGCTCGAATATATTACTGTCACAACATAAATGAAGAGATACTTTGATTTGCTAAATATGTAATTATGTGCCAAATACAGCAATATGGTAAAGCAACTGCACTGAGCTAATAGGCCAAGATATGATACCATACTTAAAGCTTGTTAGCTTATGCATGTCCTCTCCGTCACTGATGTCACTGTACCAAAATACTGAACAAAACAAAAAACTGAAAGGAAAATCAAACCAAACGAAAGTGAGAAATATGTCATACATATAGCAGTTCAAAACAACCACATTAAGAAAAACTGTTCAGCGCCTAATGATTAGGAACCAGTTTTGCTGATATTACCTTTCCTGCACACACGCAGAGAGAAACCTGTGGGAACAGCAGCCTGAGAGAGGGCAAGATGCCAGCTGGCTAGGAGACTTGATTTCAGGCTGAGGATGTTTTTTTAGGCCTGAAGTCTGGTTGTTTCTTCCTCTCTGAATGTCTGCAGCTTCCAGAGGCGGGCTTTAGCGTTCACAACTGTCCAGACAACAGCGCTTTTTCAGGGGATGGAGGAGGAAGAGACGAGACACGGCATTTACTCAGTACGTACTCAGGTCTTTTTATTATCTTCTATCCCCACCTAGTGGTGGTAAAATAAATCCTACTTCCTCGTTGCATTTCACACTTTAGCAAACATTCGCTTCTCTGGCTCAGACAAATCAAGCACACCCTCTGGTGACACCCGTTTGTGGGTTAATTTCATACTCGCGCTTGTGTTTCAGAGCCAACTGAGTTAAAAGCCACAGCAGTGTTTGTAGGTTCGCCAGTGACGGTTGCTGGTTAGTTCAAGACTCGTTTTAGGCTAGCTAGCTAGTTAGTGCTAGGTTGTCATGTTGCGCTACAATACAGTCTACTTTCTTTTTTAGTGCGTCGACAAGCGAAATATAACGTTATTTAATTACATTAATGTAAGGTTACGTTATCGATGCGTATGGACTCACCGTGTGGTACTTCCTTCTAGTTAGCTATCGTCAGGTAGCAGCTACCTAGCTGGTTCCATCAGTGTACTAGTGCACCAATTGTATTACATCGATATCTTTGCCCTGGGTAAAACGTCCCAGGCAGACTTTTTCCTCTCACTGCACGCAAATCCAGCTTTGTTCGTCAGGATTTACAGACCGTAACAACCTTAACCATTTCATAACACTAACGGCAAAACACAGATACCTACAATGTCAGATGTCTCATTGATTTAGTTTCTCGGAAGTGATAAACACTGTAGGTAAAGCCGCCTGTAATAGTGTGATTAGGGCAAACAAACCTCTTGTATATTCTTGATCTACTGATTGGGTTTCAGTGGAGGCTGTCATACAGGCTCAAAGTGCACTACTGCCACCTTTTGGTCAGGGAACGCGGAGCAGGCGACATTTTGTTTTTTTCCCAACAAATTTGTATTTGATGAGTTTTTCCACATACGCCGAATAGAATAACAACATTGAAAGAACAGTTCAACATGTTTTTTTTCACAACACAATAAAATTGCGTTTTGTAAAGGTAAAACCACCTACACCCATCATTTTCCATAACGCTGTTGCATGTGAATGACACATATTTGTTATTTATATATCCAGGCTCATATAGGAATGAGTAAAGTTACTTTGATTGATAAAATCTAAAATATTGAGAATTACGCCCTGTGGATAAATACAGTATGTCTGTATTTCTGTATATCTATATTAGTCTAACCTTTATGTAAATGCAACATATTTATTATTTTTAATAATCCGACCACAATCAGATATTCACTTCAGATCCAACCCAAGAAGGGCAGAACCCATTTCACCTATAGGTATCCCTAACCTAATAAAAGTTCAAATGTTTACAACTAAGAAATCATTGTGGTCACATCTATAGATACTATCTTTACAGTATTAATAGCGGCTTAATCCCATCCAAATCAGTCCATATTCCAACCAGTTTATCTTCTTATTTTATTGTCAATGTTTCCATATTTTTTTCACCTGATGATGTCTTTACACAGAGCTAGACTGTATGTGTGTCCCAAAACCCATACTACCATACTATTTAGTATGCCAAAAAAAGATTTAGTATGTCCCATGATTACAGATAAAGGGATCCAATGTGATTCCAGCCTCCTTTGCATTCCCGTAAAATCCTCTTCTGCTTGTTATTCTGTTTTAGGGTGGTGGTAGAGCAGCTACACTTAATTTCATACATGGTTTATTTACAGTTTGAGATGCAAAGACACTATTATTAGGACTGCAATTATATGAATTTCGATACATTTGATTTTTTATTTAATCGGGATGGTGCAATTTGACATAGTTCCTATACAGAGCATGAAACTGATGTGCTTCCCAGTGAGTTTATAGCTATTGTTAATTTTCAACACTTGTCCTTAGGCTTTTACATGTACAGTGAAATTAAAATATAAAGCTTTCAGTATCCTGAAACCACAATACACTACAGATACGGAAATAGAATAAAATTACCTACAAATGGGTACAGCTCTGGTTTTCTTTTAGCCAGTACTTAACCTTTGTTGTAAAAGATTTTATATTTGAAATTAATTTCATTTCAGTTGGTTCCAGAGTTAACACCCCTTTATCTGATGATACATTTATATCACATATCATGACGTTTTGCAAAAATGTATACAATTCAAAATAGAATTGGGAAGTATGTTACACAATAAATAGAATAAAGTTAAATGTAAGACTGCTTTATGTGTAGATAGAACATTGCAGCTGCATCTCTGCATCTAACATGCCTACTGGTGACCAGTCCAATAAACAGTAATAGCGGGAATAGGTTTAAGTAAACAAAATAATCATTAAGATAACCAATAACAACAAAAGGACAGACACAGAGAGAAATGCATATGCAATTTTAGTGTCCTTAATATAATACTATATTTTACATACATTACAAAGTCACAACAGCAGAGTTCACCTGGTGGACTGGTGCGTTTTATAACTCGCACGCGCGCTTTATTAAGGTGCACGCCCGTTTCGTAAAATGACTAGAATTCAGCTTGAGACAATGTCACGTGGTCAAAGTTGTTTACCACGTGCTCTGCGTGTCACCCCTCAAAAAAAGACGCAGCCGTACTACTTAGAAGAGTCAGTGGCTGTTGTTAGCTGACGTTGTAATTTACAGGAGCTGAACTTCCCATCGTGGTGCATCATATTGCCCCAGTCGGCTCTGCTGACTTCTCAGACCGGCATTTAGATCAAACATAACTCTGGCAGACAGCTGATCATAAAGAGCAACACTGTCTCTGATTCTTCCAACACTGCTAGCATTAGCTAGCGGATCCCACAGCAGAGTTAGCCACCTAAGTTAGTTGCTTAGCAGCGATGGAGTGGCTGGGCAACGGAGCTCCAATGTACCCCGATGAACAGTCTAGCAGTGACCCAGCTTCAACAGCCAGGGGCTTCAGTGGTGTTTATCCTCACCAGCAGGTAATTGGTTCATGCTAGAAGTCGGGTTGTTGGCGAAAGAGGCATATCGTCATCACAGAGGTGACGGAAAGGTATTAAAAGCATGCTAACTAGCTAAGCCTGTTTGTGGATCATCGAAGTGAGTTCTTGCCAAGTGCAATTACTTGACAGTTAACGTTAACGTTACCGTTAGCTAGCAACGTGTGGGCTAGTGTCAGTTTTTCAATAGTGTTACATTTTTTTTTATTTCGTTGCCCAGTTTCTATCTTCACCATCGTGTCATATCAGTTAGCTTGGAGGGAGCTGCTGCCATCACATTTAGTCAACAACTCTTCATGGTGGAAAAAAATATAAGTGTCCAGGCTGCATGATAGAGGGAATGCTAACCGGACGCAAACATTGAGTCGCGCAATCAAGCTACCTATTTGCCCCTTAAACATATGGATTAAAGGTAAACAGGTCACTTGCTGTGTCACGATCTTGTCAGGACGTTACTGAAATCATCCCCGGAAAGAGACATCCATATGTGGGATGGTGAGATCAGAGGCCAAAACAAGACATGAAGCTGCAGCTTGCTTTCCCATTCCCCCAGGTCCAAGATATTCTCAGACACTGACTGCTGTGTGTAATATATGTTGATGACTAGAAAAGGCATTTTGGCACGATGGACACAAGCATTTCCTTATTTTTAGCCCTCTTGCCCCACCCTGTACCAAATACAACTGGTTGTGGTCATGACATCTTTAAAGCCAATGGCCTACATTTAGTGTGTGATTCAGAGTCAGCAGGCAGTTCGTAGGTGTCCGCTGTTAGCAGAGTCAATCATTCGGTGGAAAAAGATGTGTTCAGACTATAGGGAAAACCTGAGGAGGAAAAAAAAGGATGAAGTCTGTACAGTAACTTTAATTCCTCTCTCCTCAGGAGGATGCTTTTGCATATTCAGTCTAAACTTGGTGTTGACAGATTGTGTTTAAATAAATTAAAGTGCACTACTTCTTGCATATGCAAATGTGTGCTCTAATTTTAACACATTTAAACAGTTTTGATTCAGTAGCACCTGTTAAAATTTCTTGTGTATGTGTATATATTATTATTATTTTATTTTTTTTTAATATGTGCACACTTTCCTCTATTCTACTTGTAAAGCTTTGTCCCCTTTGCAAAGAAGAGCATCCTCAGGTTCTTGGGCAGGGCAGTGCTAACTTTCCATCAGTCTAGATTAATCATCAAAGTGCTTTTACCATCTGGGCGTACCAACCACCGTGGTAGGTAGACAGGAAATATTAGTTTCTTGCCCTAATTTGTTGAAAGCACAATAACACTCAATCAGTGTGTATCTAATAAATGTATGTCATGAGGATTTTACTGTTAATCTGACTGAGTCACTGACCGTATGTTCCGTTTCTCTCATGTCCTAATCTCTTTTTCTTCCATTTACCTCACACCAGTCACCATCATTGCGACTTTGTGATTGTGCCATGGCGTCACTGTGCCAGAGCCAGCAGCGCTGTGTGAAGGCCTCCATCGTCTCCAGCTGGAGACTGGCTGAGGCCCAGGATCAGCTATGTTCTCTTGGCGTCCACAGCTCCGAGTCCCTGGAGCAGGAACGTGCTCGGACTCTGACCTGCCCCACAGAACTCACACACACCGAGGAGGAGTGGCGGCGCAAGGAGAGCATGCTGGGAGGTCCGGAGCCCAGCCGCAGTCCTGTGCTTGGAGCTGTCGGAAGTTGGGACGTTTTTGATAAGGTAAGCGTGCAAGCGGCTTATTTCATGTTTAGGTAAACTATTGTGACACTAAAGCTGACGTGGAAAATGAAAATGAACAAAATCATGACTGATTTGAAGATTTCAAGAGAACATTTACATTGTGTTGATGTTTATTAACATTCTCTTATACTTCTTTGAGTGTGTACCTATTGTCTACTGACCATGTTTTAACATCATCAGTGGTTAGTTAATGTCTTCTATCCTTTCCAGAGTATCATCAATGTCCAAAATCAACCTATAGAAATGGATCAGGACATGTGCAAGACGTTTCTCCAAAAGTATGAGCAAGAGCTCAGGCATTTTGGTAAGAGAGATGACAAATATGAAGTTTCTAACAAGAATGCTAAATCGTCCATATGGTCATTTTATTGTGTCTTCAAAAAATATGAAAAAAAAGTTTCACCTCCATTTGTCAGGTATGTTGCGGAGATGGGATGACAGTCAGCGATTCCTAGCAGACATGCCTCAGCTCATCTGTGAGGAAACGGCCAACTACTTAATTCTGTGGTGCATGAGACTACAACAAGAAGGGGTAATGTACTTAAAGGATAACGCTGGTGTTTTAGCATTTTTTTTATTATCAACAACAAAACCACCAAGCAATCAAAACCAACAAGGAATTTATCCTGCTAACCGGTCACAGCCTGGTACAGTTTATGCCTCTGTGGCAGAGAACTCAATTTGTGTACAAACGCATAAGATGGCATATTCCTTCATTCCGATGTACACGGCCAGTGTATTTCATTCCTCCCAGCTAGTCAAACTAGAAAAGCAGCATTCATTTCATTAGTAATACCTGTGTTTTTTTTTTTACTATGACATGTCAAAATATCTTCAATGAGAAAGGCCTATGTATCAGTGAGCTTTTGCGTGTTTTGGAAAACAATGAGTTCTACATGTATGGCACTAGTGTTGTGCAAGTTCACACTTAACAAGAGATAGCTCATACAGATTAAAATGAAGTAGTTCACGTTCATAGGTCACACTTTTGAAGTTGTCAGTACCAAAGAATGAAGTTGTTCACGTTTCTTCCGTGTGTATAATTTTTTTTCTTTTCAAAATGCTGTGAGTTTGACTTGGGTGGAGGAACTTTGCAGCTGTTGGCTTGTGGTCTTACCCTTTTAATAATTTCTTGTGATCATCATTCAGTTGAAGCTATTTCCCAAGACTGGATACTTCAATTCAATGTGTTGTTTAAAAAAAATCTGTGACGGATCAGATTCTGTGAACCAAAACACCAACATGCCGGGTGCCATAAAACACAGTGAGTGAGCGTCGTTAACTCTTGCAGGAGTGAATGATGCTCACGTTCACTTTCATTGGTTGCAAACAGATACGTTCAGTTCACCGTTCCCCAAAAACACAAGCACGTTCGTGCACAACACTGTATGACACAGCTGTGGCTGTACAGAAGTATTTGTCATGTGGATAAATTAATTGTAGTTCAGAGTCCCATCAGGGGATTTGTTAATGATAAAAAGATTAATTAATGTCAGCCTTATCCTTTCATTGTTTTTATGATGTGCCACTTAAGAGGTCCAACAGAGTGAGGCAGTGTGCTTGCACACACAATGACATAAGAACTCCTTCAGTGATCACTTTTGGGTACTTTTTTGGTGATCGAAATTTGTATTATGTATTCAGTTGTCGGATATGTTGAGCTGTTCCTCTTTCCCATGGTGCTGAGAATATTACACTTCCAAATAAAGCAATGGCCTCACCTGCTTTGTTAATCCCATATGTCGGTCCCAATATTAACATGTTCATTTTAAAACTAATTTTAAACTTATGAAGGTGTTGGAAGTCCTCAATTTACCATTGTGCTTTCATTGCTAACTTATCTGTAGAAATCCAAAATTTTTAGTAAGATGCTTCCAAAACCTTGCCACAAATAACATGCACCAGTGAGTTTACACTTCTAAGTAGCTGTAAATACACCATATAAAACAGTACATACTGCGTAGATGCTAAGTATTAGAATTCAATAATTATACAGTTTGTGCCCTGCAGAAAGAAGCACTAATGGAGCAGGTGGCGCACCAAGCTGTAGTCATGCAGTTCATCCTGGAGATGGCCTTGAACTCTCAGCAGGATCCTCGAGGCTGCTTCAGACAGTTCTTCCACAAAGCTAAAGTAAGACGCACACATCTGATGAATACTGTGTGTGAATGTACTGTAACTGTCTGTACTGTATGAGAGTCAACAGCTCCACTCTACAGTGCCTGTTAATACAGTGTAA
Source organism: Coreoperca whiteheadi (assembly GCA_011952105.1). Taxonomy (NCBI): domain Eukaryota; kingdom Metazoa; phylum Chordata; class Actinopteri; order Centrarchiformes; family Sinipercidae; genus Coreoperca; species Coreoperca whiteheadi. The sequence continues at coordinate 12,632,626 of CM022482.1, read as the reverse complement.
CAAAGGCTTTATCAACATTAGAAATTTGGATTTTTCTGTGGTTTTTTTTATGGATAGTGCAAGGCTCTGTGCCTGATTCGGTCTTCTTCATCCCCCCTCAGACAACTGTTGTTTCCTTTTTAAGCCATATTGCACCATGTTTTTCTATTATTATTATTATTTTTATTGTTGTTGTTGTTTATGCCTTTGTTGCTGTGAAGGACGGGCAAGATGTCTATTTAGAAGTCTTCCATACAGAGCTTGAGGCCTTCAAACACAGAGTGAAAGAATACGCTGTCAAGTGTAGAGGTGACACAACCAACAACGTTGAACAACAGAAGACTGGCACAAACTGCAGATTCGACCCCAAAGAAGCCCTGGACCCTTTACCTCCCGTAAGTGCTCTTTCTCTCTTGTTCCCAGTGCCCCTGCTACTCACAGGCTATTGCACTTACCCCACACAGCTGTAAGATGGCACCATTGAGCTGTTGTATGTTTGTTGTCTAATATATAGAACTCGTAAGGGTCATCTTTAGTTGGATTTTAAAACTGCAGCACTCATGTTTAATATTTTAGTGATGGCATTGTCACACAATATGCACATAACTATTTTCCCATTTGCTTGCTAATGTTAAGCTTTAAGTGTTTCCACAGTTTTTCATTAATGGTGACAGCGCTACAGTGCACCAGGGAAGGATTCATGGGAATTAGGAAAACAATGCGCAAGTTAGCACTTGTGGCCACTGAAACTGCCAAAAATGTTTTTACCTACAAATCAGGGCCTGGAGTTCATTATTTTGCTGATGTCATCAGTGAGCCCAGACCTGCTTAAAGTATATGAGACAGACTTTTTGTGGTCTTAATGTGAAACCCCAACTTCTGCCACACAGTAGAAACTTTATAGAACATCCTCACTTTTAGTTTTATTTGACTCATTCAAATGTGCTTGCTGATAGTGTGATGTTCCAAGGTAAAACCTGATAACCTAGCAGTAGTGCAAAAAGGAAAAGACAATACATTTAATTTGTCAGGTATAGCAAATTCCACTGCAGCACAATCTTAAACTGTTTTACAACACCACAGCGGATATTGTCTTTTTTTTCTCCCCACTAAATAAACCTTATGTGCTCTATGTGCAGGTATCTGTCTGAATAAACAGTAAAAATGTTGCCCATTAAAATGAATACTGCTGTGCCCTATGTCATTATTTGGATTAATGTAGAAACTATTACAACAGGTAGTGAAATAGGCCTTATTAGGCAGTTTAATTCATGTCTCTTATATACATAAATTCATATTAGTATATAACCAAAGGTTAATTCCAGACAGCTGGATTGTGTCTGAAATATTAAGACAATTGATGAAATTATAATAGAAGTAGTGTTTTGGTGCTGAAGTGGGCGCATGTAGGTTACACATAAAAATGTTTGTTTTTTTAAATGTATTAACCACGGAATGTTTTAATTAATTCACTATTCAATATTTATGCATGTTTACATATACTTGTCCAAGTCCATACAACAGATAATATCCTCACATCTGCCATCAAACTTTATTTGTCCCTTGCCTCTTATAGTGTCAGCAGCTTAGGTATCACAGAAAATTGAAAAAGCTCTGCCATTAAAAGAAGAGGAGGCATTTCATGTGACAAATGTGTGACAGTGTGACCGACTGGTCACTCTCTGGAGCTTGGTGTTGTCAGTCTCCTACAAATTAAAGGCCTTTAATTATACATGACATTGTAAACTAATAACAGACATGAAAGACATTTTTATGTGAGGTATTCCAATATTCAGATGCAGTGGAGTGTGAAAGTCTCCAAATGGCATACTCCACGCTTTTCCACAAAGCCTGATCTTTGTAGTTTGACAGCCTTTTGTAAGTGAGAGAGGATAAGGCCTCCTCCCCTCTGTTGGGCCCCACAGCTTGACTAGCGGCCAAACATCTTCCCAGAGAAAAAGAAGAGAACCTCCTCTTCTCCCACAGAGGAAAGATGGCCACCCAGGAATGCGATCAAGCCTGTTGAAACTGAAGCTTGGCTCTCCTCGTCCTGCTTTTGGCTTTGTGTTGTTTTCAACCCATAGCATCTCTCTGCACCTCAGTTTATAACCTCTGCAGAGGTAAATTTGAGAATTCATGATCAAAAGTCTAGTTTCGGATCAGTTAAAGAGAGCAGAGTGCTGTTTACGTAACCATTATAATCCTCTAACTAGGCATCAGAAGCCTAATCTCACCAGCTCCATTTTTAATCCTGTTTTGATTTGTGCATGACAATCCTCACCTGTGAATGTTTTTTGATCATCATTGGACCCCCTGTCTTTCTCTCCCTCCACTAGGTGGCAGAGTATCCTATGACGCGCTGTATAGAGGCAGGACTGTGGACAAGCACAGGGAGGTGGACAAAGGATGACTCTACAGAAACAGACGACATGCGCATGATGGAGACCTCGTAGGGAGTGTAGGATCGACCCCTGCTTTTCTTCCATCTCCATTGTCTCCCCATTTAGGAACAACCTGAGTATTTTGTTTGTTTTTTTAAGCCCTCTTTACACAGCAGACCAGGCTGAAAAACACCGATGCGGAGCAGGACACATGATCAATCTTTAACACTGTAATTTTCAGTAGAGATCCTGCAGGAAATAATGGTTCACTGATGACAAACATTTCTCAGTGTTGCCAAAATCATGTCCCTGTGGTTGGCTTCTGGTGAGTTGGTTGCTGCAGTGTCCCTTGCCAGCTAAATGCATGTGTTGTGCCATAAACCTGGTTTTACCTATGGTGTTCTTACATCATTCACGCTGGTTCTGAAAAAGAGAAACATCTTTACGTGAAAGCAAAACAAACTGAAAAATAAAAAATAAAAAAACTCCAGGCAACACAAAGAATACTAAACCAAAAGTAAAAAGTGGGCAAAAGTCAGTTAGGTAGCTGCTTAAAATGAATCCTGTCAAGTATGAGAGAAGCATGGTTGATAGATCATTGACTTGTACATGGTTTTGTACAAGTGTACATTTTGGTTAATGGTCACATTTTCTATAGAGCGTATTGTTGCTGTGCTTGACATTTATTAAAGGGTAATTATAGTATATTTAAACCAGAAACCTATTTTTACATATTTTGGGCTCTAAATGACTAATAGGTACAAAAAGATTTGAAATTGGTCCAGTAGATTGCGTCAGGCTGCAGCTGCAAAACAGGCTGCAATGTAATCTTTGGGGGCAGTTGCACCTGTCAAAAGTGTGTCCACTAAAACTGCTTGTTTTTGCCACTGACCAGCTTAACAAAAAGGTCACTCTCTGTAGGGGTCCTTTCCATAATGTTGTCAGACACTTAGAATAACAATCTGTGATTGTGGTTTTATGTCTGGAATGTAAGAAATCTCTTTACCTGAGAGTTTCAGATTTTTCGTCATTCTCTTGTCAGTTGTCATATCTTTTTAATTTGGTTCACTAAAAGCTAACCTGCTGGCTGTATGCTAATGAACAAAGAGTTTGTCTGTGCTTACTGGCATAATGTCTAGATCTGTAACGAATACAGAGAGCGTGAGTACTCCAGTTGTGGTTACTTGGATTTTTTTTCGCCACTAGTTAACTTATCAGGCTAGAATTACATTACAGTGTAGGAGTAAAAAGGTTGGATTAAAAGGCTTTAGGTCAGATTCACCCTGGAGGCTTTCAGACTCAACTGATCTGCACGTAAGTTGCACACAATCCTGCAGGTCTGATTAGGCTCGTTATCAGGAGAGGATAAATAATGTAATATCTGTGGGTGGCTATAGTCAGTTAGCTAACTCGGTTGTCTGAAATGAACAGACAAAATGTTTTAGGATGGTGGCTTTTGTCATACATTGTGTCGTTACCTGATTCCTTGTTGGGTAGGAAAGGTGGCAAAAGAGCAGCCTTGCTTATTGGTCGAAATATAACAAGAGTTCTAAAGTTAATACAAATAATTACAAAATTCTTTTTACAAATGCAGAATAGGAGCTAACATAATGTGATTTGAACACTTTGAAAGCTGATGTCATTTAGCCATCTGTTGAAAGGCAGGACAAGAGTAGCTTTTAATGTTTATGGTTTTAGTATTCTTTGTGTTGTCTTGAGAGGCTTAAAGGAGCAAGTCAAGTGTGCAAGTAATGAGAATACCTCCTTTACATCTTTGACATATTGTATCTAGTTGGTTAACTGTGCAGACAAACATGTATTAATTCATACATAATACAAGAATCATAATACAAAATCACAAGAAAAACAATTGAATCTCCACATAGTCCCCATACAACAAGACACGAAGACAGTTATTGTTGTTGTGCACTTGGCTGCATTGGCTCTTAATGTGCTTCACCCTTTCAGAAGAATAATCAGTTGCTTATTTATTTAAGCAGCCTAACATGAGGCAAAGACAAATAATGAGCTAAAGACAATATTATAACTCAGCATTTATAACATGACAAAGCAATCTGCTTTTGATGCAAACATGCATTTTAGAGGGGCAAAGTCAGCCCAATTTTATGAAGATACTTGAGACAATTATAGTATTGAGTGTAAATGTAAATTATCCATATCTGGGTGCAAGAGGCATGGCAATGTAAGGTGTAAAGAGGGCACAACCTTTGTCAGTTTAGTTATTATTCATCAGATGAATTATGCTCCCTTGGAATTTATTTTACCAGGCATTCACAGAATCTAAGCCTCAAATTTCACAGGTGATAGAGTACAAATCACTTAATCTTTCAATACGTAAAAGGTTTACTAGGTCTGCATGGGCTTTGTGTATTTATATTTGTCTGGTTCAGTGGCAGTCCAAAGTAAAAAGTAGCTTACATTTTCTTTACCAGCGTGCTATCTGAAGCCGAGTCACAGCTGCCAGTTTTCCTATACAAGTGCTCTGTGCAGACTGTTGGACAGTGGTGTGTTGGTTAAAGTTCATGATTCTGCGATCTACACCTGAGTAGGAGCTTGTATGGTGATGAGGGGGGGGGGGAAAGGGCTGAGCTCTCCACAAAGACTTTACTCTAAATTTGTATGCAGAAAGAAACGCTCTGCATCTGAATGTGTCCTGCACTTTATATTTCTCTTTTCAAAACCGAAACCAAAGGGGAAAAAAAAGAGGTTGAGTGTTTGAAGCACTTGACTTTATTATTCTTCCCCATGCTGTATTTTGATTTCATCACTTCATCACAGTCAACCACAGTTGAATCAGAAATTCTGAGAATTTTCATTTTACAAGCAGGCTTTAGATGAGCTTGTGTTTTGAATGTTTTTGATTTTGTCCTTTTTGAATTCTTCTTGCTCTGTTTTGTGTTTTTTATTTTTATTTTGTTTGTTTTGTTTTTTTGTCACACTGTTCAGGGGAGCTTTTGCCAGATTTATTAGGCATCCAATTAACTGACCCCTTGAGGATGATAATATTCTTTATTTAACAAGACATCCAAAATCAATCTGCTGAGCAACATGATCAGTAAGAGTTTGATTGCAGCCTGTGGAATTAAAGATACCATACTGACTACCATAATGACTTAAAGCTACTGTGTGATGCATTGTTGATTCTGTAGTGCACCTGTCCTCATCTCAGTGCTCATTATTTCACAGATCTGCTTCAGCTATGAGAAGTATCATAAATACTGTAAACAAACAGGAGATTGTAAGCAGTGAAGCTAAAACAATGTGCTGTAGTGGTCTTAAATGTATTTTCTTTTTCTGTAAATGTTTTGTATTTATTTTTTTCTTGTCTAGTGATTAATCAACTATGCAAAATAATTGTAGCTTAAGCTGTTGTACTACACCTATGGCCAGTGTCCATGGTGTCTCAACTACCTAAATTGGCTAAAAATGATCACAAAATGTGAGCGTAAACACTGAGAGACTTGATATAAATTTTTTTAGATTTTTTAAAAATATTTTTATTATTTTAATGTCCTTTTTTTAAAAAGAGTATATTTATTGACTTCTAAAGGGTCAAACAATTAGGATGAAACAGCATGATAAACATACATACCCTTTTTTTTTTTTTTTCTTCTAAACTTACCTCCAACACAACATATTCTCCACACATACAGAAAACCCCCCAGAAAACTGATTGTGATAGGTTCAAGTGCCATATTTTTCTAAAATATGTCGAATTCTTTACACACTTGAATCCAGAAGTCATAACCTTGAATTGCAACTCCCTAGCTTTGTTGGCAAATAAGCAACCTGAAGAGCTCGACCAAACATAAGGTAAAGAGACCTTACATGAGCCATGTATTCATTGTTTGGGATTGCCAGGGCCCTATAAAACCTTGTGATGAATGTCCTTTGAAAAGCTTTCTCCACAGCTGAAGAGAGAACCCATTGGGGTGCAACCTAATAGTTGAGGTGATAAAACTGTGTATTTGCAAATATCTGAAAAAGTTATTCTGAGGAAGACTGTGCTTCTCTCTGAGCTGATCACAATGCCATCCGTCACCTTGTCAGTCACAGCCCCTAATCCCCTTTCCAGACCACAAAGAAAAGGTGTGGTCCACCAAACCAGGAGGAACTGGTTTTAAGTGGACAGGTGTGAGGGGACATTGGGCCCTCCTGTTTTTCTAGTTTTCTTGTCAGTCTCCATACTTTGAGTGTTCTGTTGGATATAATGACCCATCGCATTGCTACGTATCCATTTCTTAGATGCGTATAAAATGTTACACAGAGGAATAGGGGCCACTGGGGCAGTTTGTTTTAGGGAGTGTCTCTCCTCATCTCCATCGTGAGTCTGACGATGGAGGTTACGATGCCTTGGAGTACTCTTTGAATGATCTGTTCTAGGGGCAGGTGTGTTACTACCAAAAGCAGTGAAAAGGATGACTGAGAAGCTGTCCAGTTGAGTTCTGGTGGACAATTATATACCACATAGAGTAACTAATATCAGATGTTTATTGTGATTCACAATATATACTCATGACAAAGTTGTAAGTTCTCTATGAAGAGGTAATGTGCTTTTTAACATTGTATTCAAGTGTTTAGAAATACACACAGTACTGCAGTTCAGGGAACATCCACAGCATAAATCTATAGTACATTGCAAGGCAAGTTGTTTTCTGTGGCTTTTAACATGGTGAAACATTCTTAAGACTTGCATGCAAAAACAGAACTGCAGATCAACCTTGAATGTTGTGATGTCTTCTAACAAGATGATAAACTGCTTTAAATGTTTTCGGTTAATACATTTTTCATGTTTTCAGTTGTCAAGTCACATGAAATAGCAAATACCAGTATACATTTATAGACATAAAATATAGGAACGCCTGGTTAAAGTCGAAACAATATGGCGTATTTCAGAGGCAACACTATTAAGACTTGAGGTGGATGAAAGAAGCTGTTAGACATTGGTGGGTTTAATTAAAAAATTAAAAATATTCAATATAACAAGTGTGGTCAGTTTGTACATTATTCAGTCTGTGGTCCATATTCATAAAAAGTCTTTACAGACTACATCCACTGAGCTAACTAGTTACATTTTCGAAAGCAGCAAAAGGCACTTGAGTGCAAAAGTGAATTTACAGTAATTTGTAGAACATGGCACAATTCCCTTTATGGCACTAACCCACTACATAAGAAACAGTTGCCCCAGCAACCTTTGTTGTGCTGGTGCAAAAAGCCCTTGCAATATTGCTGTCAAAGGATTTCTTACCAAAAAAGCTGGAAAGTCTCTTATTTAGCTCAAGATACCTTGTTGTGTGTGTGCCCATTCTTTTCGGTGTCATCAACTAAGAAAATAACTCATGATTTCACTTAAAAAACCTAAAAGTTAAAAATGTATACGTAACTACACTTCTTAAAGTTGGTTGCATTCACCAGAGAGGACATGCCATAACATCTTCCTATCTACGCATTTCTTGTGTATGTGACCTTTTATATTCTACTGTTAAAGACCCTGATATTTGATTCAGTGACGTCTCCTGGCTTTATAAAGGCACATTATGGAAAGAAGAGACATTCTTTTTCAATTCTAATGACTAATGTTTTAAGGATTTTATGCACACATCCTGAGGGTTTCCCAAACCGCAACACTGTGGAAGCAGTGGTGTAATGTAAAAGTTGGGTTTTACCCAACATCATCTGTAGTCTTACTATTGCTTCTTGACATAAACTGTATGAGCTTACTCTTCATTTTGGACATTCAGAATATCTACACATATGGCGCTCCTCTTGTGTCACAGAAAGTGGCACCTGATTGATCGATGTGTACAGAGTGGTTTCTGCTGGTAAACTTAAAACCCTTCTTGTGCCTTTCTGTTCAGGCTTTCTATGCAACTTTCTGGTTGATGGAGAAGAGCTTTCTGTGGAGGAAAACCTCTATGTGCGGCCAGATCTTGTTGGTTTCTGTTCCAGAGAAGGTCTGTAGCACACCTTTACTCCTGGCAGGACACAGAAACACAGAAATCAGTTTTTTACAGTTACTATCTGAACAGTTATTCCAGTATTACACAGCAATTAGAAAAATATGTGTATGATTTATTAATCATTTTTTTAATGTGAATAGAACTAAGTATTACCTTCAAATATTCTGTACAAATAAAACATGTTAAACAGCAATCGGTCAAATAATATTTCATCATTTTAAAGTCAGCACACACTCAATATCTGCACTTTCATGCACTTTCTTCAAATGCTGAACATCCTCGCAAACGTTGTGGTAAAAATAAGTGGGACACTAGCGAAGCACATCCCTTTGCTTTGAGGGAACACAGATGTTTTACTGCGTAATTAGTCCAGAAATAGAAATTATGATGCATGTACTTTCAAACTCGATCCACAGCCTCACAAGTCAAGCATTTGTACTTACTTTACTTTGTGTTTCTTGCCTGGGTTTTATTGATTCTGGTAAAACTTTAAGATAAAAACTACATTTTTGTGTGTGTGGATTCATTTAACTCCTGTAATAAGGAGAAAATGGGTGTTTGCACTTATTAGTTTGTCCTGTTGGAATGTGGTTCTCAAGCAATTTTTCAGTCATGCAAGCAACTGTGAGGAATGTGCAGGGAGGACAAGGCCCAAGGTCAAGGTTCAGTAGCATTTGGTTGTAGCCTTTTACCTATACCAGGCATTAACGTGGAGGACACTTCAGTGAGATACGCTAATTTAGTCAGCCCAATCTGCCCAATTTTCCTCTTTAAGTTCTCTGTGCAGCGATGCAAAATAGGTTACCTAATAAGCTATGTCCGAAAGTCATCAACATATACGTAAGTAGATAGAGATATATTTAGAATTATCTGGACTATTCTACCTGTAGTACTCTAACACGGGCTCTGTCTGGGTTTCATAGGCCTTCAGTCTCCGCGTGACCGTCTCTGGTGTGTCATCGTCCCTCTGGACCAGAGGCTCCCCTGTTAAATCATCGAAACCCTGGAGAAAACACATAAACAAATGTTGCTGCTGACTTAATTACTTAAAAACTACACCTGCACAACATGCTCTAATAGTACTTTTTAAATGCATATTTTCTGCAAGCTGCATAGGAATGTTTTTTTTTCCCATTGTTTTCGTACATGCTAAATATTAAGAGGAAATATCATATGACACATGTTTACCAGAAGAAATGTGAGGAAACCTGCTGAGACAGAGTTTCTTAATAAATGCTTGAGGCACTTTAACTTCCAGCCATTGTACTCGCCCTTAACTGTAGGACTTGTCCAGCCCAAACCCAGACACAGTACAGAGACTGGAAAGTAAACACTGCTCAAGAAACACAGAGTGTTGTTTTTGCTTTCAAACCAGCTGACCAAGAGGAGAGACAAGCCTGAAAATGGCAACTCTGAATAATGGAAAGTTGTTATAGTGTATTGACTATATAACAGATGTTCTTATATTTTCACCTTGTGTGAGATGTCATGTCTGTTTAAACATAAGCAGTCTTATGCAGAAACATTAGTAGGAGGTACGATGATATCGTGAGCTACACACTAACATAGGTCTTTGACTTTGACTTGTCATATTAGGGAAAGCACAGGTGTTACTAGTAACATTAACAGTGGCTCTGTTGTATTCAGTGTCCCAGTGAGCCATGATATTATTTACACCTGTGCTTTTCCTACTGTGACGTGTCAAAATGTCTTTAATGAAAAAAGTTCTAAATCTCACTTAACTTGTGGCTAAATGAATTTCTTACTTCTGTATTATTTTTGACATCACAGGGGTTTGGTGGTGTAGGCTAACTTTTTATCTGAGTGCATTATTGGAATGTAATGTTAGCCACAGTGAAAACAGGAGAACAGCTACACAAGCAGCTCTGTGAGGCTGTACTTAGGCAGAGGAGCTTTGAGCACAATGACAATGCTAACATGTTGCTGTTTAGTAGGTACGATGCTAATGTTTACAGTGGTCATCTTAGTTTAGCACGCTAGTATGATAACATTTGGTAATTAACTTTAGCATTAAATGCAAAGTACAGCTGAGGCTGATGGGAATGCCATTCGTTTTGCAGGTATTTGGTCAGAAACCAATGGAAAAATTCAAATGTTGAGCTGCTAGTGGCGCTGGAGGAGAGGTCCAAAGATCACCAATGTCAGCAGGCCTCACCCTCTGGGGGACATGAATGTCAGTACAAAAATTCATTGAGATCCATTCAGCAGGTCAGATATTTTGGTCTGGACCAAAGTGGTGGACCAACCAACCAACATTGCCATCTCTAGAGCCACGTTGCTAACATGGCAGTGAAGATCTACGTGTCTAAATATCTCGATACTATCTCAAGCCAGTCTTTGCAGTTTGTCTTTTTGCATCATATTTTTGTTCACAGTCTCCTCCATTTTCTCTGTGTACGCTGCATACTAATGTTCTCTCATTAGCATGTTGTGCCTCGTGTCACTTGTCTCAATTTCTCAGTTTTTCAGTCTTTCAATCTGTCTTCTACTAATCTCACATCATTGCGTTTGGGTCCAATTCCAGTGGCTTTGAGTTTGTATCCCAAATATTTCTTTCTATTGTATCTTCTGCCTCTTCTCTTTCCCCCTTGGCCATCTGCATTAGCCTCATATTGGATTTTGCACCTAATTTTTTCCAAGGTGGGGTTTAGAAAAACCTGAAACAATTCATTAATCTCAAATAAACAATAGTCTTTACTTTTTAAGCGAAAAGCAAGTTGTAAGCAGCAGGTTTTTGCTGAAGCCCCAAATAAATCTTTTAGCCCAACTTAAAGCTCAAAGACATTTATGTTTGAAAATACATATTCTGTACTGACAAATATCTGGAAATGATAGGTAAGAGAGGATGTACTTACAGGGACTTTAGGTGGGTTGAAATCTATGTTGTAGACTCTGCCACTGGGAAAGTGAATCCAGCGCGAGGTGAGCCTCTGTTTGATGGTCTGGAAAGGTACATTGAGGTTGATGACTGTGTCCACACTATAGGCGCCATCCAGAGCCTCTGCCTGGGGCACTGTACGAGGGAAACCTGGTAGAGAGACAGGAAAGCAAGGCAAAAGGTACAGGGAAGAAAGAAGAATGTGAAAAAGAACTATATCAGGATTTGAATTAAATAGCATAAGAACAAATGAGGACAGCAGACAACTAAAACGTCCCTACAAAGCACTTCTGTGGATACATTAAATGATCAATGAATCAGTTGTTTTAAGATCTATAATGACCAATGGTGACAATACATTCTTACTAGTAATTGTTTCCCAGCAGAAATTATACAAACTTGTGCGCTCTTACCGTCGAGCAGCCAGCTCTGGTCCAGTGCTCTCAGGTCACTCAGGATGAGACGAGACATGACATCATCGGGTACCAGCTGACCCTGATCAATACAGGACTTCATCAACAGGCCGAGCTCTGACACACACACACGCATACAAAGAAAAACAGGATGCTGTTCATACTCATTACAAAATGTAGTCTTTTTCCCTAACAGCATTTTGGAATCTTGACTTTAAGGCTACTTTAATCACAATATGAAATACTAGCTGTACCTGCTTGCCAAAAGCATTAAATAACATTCATCTTCTCCTGAAAAATATATAAACCTTTGTATCGTGCTGAATTACAGAAAAATATTTCTATATGATATATCAGCAGTTTTGGCATTGTGGGTTTGAATATCTAACCTCGCACAATCTTCATATACTTTCATTCAAGCTGCACAAACAACTAGATGAAAGTGTTAGTACTGTGACACAGAGTGGGACATGTTTTCAATGTAAAGCTACTTAATGGAAAATAATTTGAAGGGATAATCCGGGTTTAGGAGGTTAAGGCATTTTTTCCCTAATTCCCCTTAACTGGTCGGAGTCCAGCTGAAGAAAGGAACTTCCTGACAAGCCTTGCAGAAATGAGCTGACAGTGCTAATAAACTGCTGTGATGTCACTACGAAACAGAGCAAAGGGTAAAACGGACTGCTGGCAAACTATAGGCTGCATACAGGAAATAATTCTTACACAGAAAGTAAAAGTTGATATTATTCCAGGTTCCTCTGACATACAGAGTGTACACATACACAAGTGTGCATGTCATGTGTTAAGTGCATGATAAATATAAAGACTTCACACTAGTGTGCTTTGTGGCCTGCACACCGAACTCTGAACAAGTTGTGTAGAAAGCAAAGGCACTGTTGCATGGCTACAATGCGACTTTGAGCAGGAGGATTTGCTTACTGGTAAGTGTATTAGTCCATTTAATACACTGGGATAGAATTGTATATGCAAATGCTTTTCTAGTCAGTGTGACTTGTGTGAGGGTTAGTGAGGCAATCTCAGGAAGTGGAAGGTCACCGGTTCATCATTTTCATCTTGTTTTGTCTTTTAGTCTATTTTATCTCACTCTATTACTGTCTTACTATCATGTTGTCAGTCATTTGTGAAGCACTTTGAACTGTACTAACCTGCATGAAAGGTGCTATACAAATAAAGTTTGATTGATTGATTGGTTGGTTGATTGACTGATTGATTCAAGGACTGTTTGGGAACATTTGAGCAGGGAAAGTCAATAAGGAGAGCTGCTTTGACTGCAAGCTGCTCCAGTGGAGCCTCTCAGCTGCCAAAGATACAAGGATTTAGTTAAGCCGAGGAGCTTAAAAATGTCTGCACATGTACAGTATGTCAGTATAACAGGGAGCGATGAGGAAAAAAAGCATGTGTGCATAAATAAAGGTTTGATTGAACAGCAACAGTCATTGCAGGAGATGCCAAACCCCACTTCAACCTTGCATTACTGCTGTGAAAATCTCCAACTTAGTAGTTCATCTGTCAGACAGCTGTAAAAACACACTTGTTCATCTGTAGTCCCTCCACTCAAGGTACAAAGGTGCACAGCCTTCCTATCTTTACACCTCTCTTTATCTTCAGCCAAGGTGATATTGAGTAGTAATGGGCCTCCTTCCAAAGTTCAGGTAATGTTGAGTGTTTCCAGTACAAACATAATAAGGACACGCTCTATAACCCTGCTAACCAGGTTGACCTTGGCTAAAGAGAACGTCTGTGGTGTGTCACAACAAGACAAGAAAGCCAACTGTTATAGGAGTGGTGTTCTTATCACAGCAGTCCAGACAACACACTTTTTTATTTTTCATCCTACAGTACAACTTCCTTTAGTGACCTCCTTTGTGTGTAATCATCTGCTTATGTTGTGAGCATACAAGTTAGGTTGTGTGGATTGTTCCTAACATGCATATCCTCCAGAAAACAATGAATAGAAAAATATACATTTTGTTGTTGTTACTGCTAACACACGGATCTGCAATAATATTATTTTGGCCTGTGTAGATTTCCTGTTAGATCACATCTATGCTGCCTTAGTCTATGTCTGAGATTGGACACCGCTATCTTACCGGTTTTGGCGTTGATGTTGCCTCTCAAAATGTCCCCACTAGAAATGTGTTTCAGTCCAAAAGTTTTGGTTATGCGCGCAGACACAGTTCCTTTCCCCGACCCCGGAGGTCCCATAATGACAGCACGAACAATCTTTTGGAGAACCATCTCTGGACGAATATTTGTTCAGAGGGTTTAGGCACAGAAAAGCCGTGTCCTTCCCAGGAAACCCCTCTCTCGATGCGCAGCTGAGACCGGATCGGAGCAGGTAGGCTATACTTTCTTCCCCAAGAAGTGCGCAACGTCGCCAAGAGTGCCTCTCTCGCTGGACCTTGGCTTTTATTTCCCTCAGCGCTGCAGGAACAGAAGGAAGGGGAGGAGAAGGAGGAGGAGGAGGAAGAAGATGAGAACGGCGAGCAGCACGATGCCAGCGGAGGCAGATGAGGATGCACTCCGAGCAAAAAGAGCTTCTTTCCCCGGCGTGTTGACAAACTTCCTCGCCTATGTGACCGTCTGCGGTTTACTGGAGATGTATTTATTGTATAACACAGGTTATGTAATTGGTCTACAGGCGGAAAAAAAGCTTGCTGGCAAGGTAGCGGTGATTAATCCCTCCCGAGCCTCGATCCCTTCAGCGGATAGAGCTGCAGATGGCAGGCAGGCTGTGCAGAGCATCCAGCCTGCTGTCTCATTTTCAGCTTCTAAAATACACGAATTTAATCATGTTTGCAGACGTGTCGGGTCCAAATAACACTTGAATAGTTCCGTAACTTTAGGGTTAGGGAGGTTTAGGGTAATGCTTTTTTATGGTTATGTTACATTTTCGGGATCCTGACTTGTGTGTCATATGAACGCAACAAATTCGATCAACACTTTCGATCATTCTGAAATTACCTAAATATTTGATTATTAAATCAAGAGACAGTTTTCAGATATCGTACTTAATATATTAGTGTACCTTGTGCCAAATCGTTTCAGAATTTCTGGATTTTCTAATCTGGGAGAACTAGCGCTGAGATCTGGGACACTAGGTTTTAGGTTTAGAAAAAACTAGCTCAATTTATACAAAGCAAACTGATCTGCCAAAACACCAGTTGTTAAATGGGCATAACCATGCTTGGTCATTTCATTTAGTAGTAATTTACTGTGTCTAAAATCTATTTATTTGACTTGGTAGCTACTTTGCTAAGCAGCAGGCTAATATAGCTAGTGGCCAATAATGACCGGTTTTTGAATACTGATCTTAATACAAATAACGTTACAATTGCTTCACTATGTGATCACACATTAAACAAAACTACATGTAAGTTAGGGCCTTTCAGTTTCCTAAGTGCAAATTTTCTCAATTGAGTTACATAGGAGCCTATATATCGCTGTATACTTCCTTCCCACATGCTGCCTCACTTTTGAAACAACCTTTTCTAAAGTGGGACAACTAAATTAAAGAGAAAAAAAAACATCTTTAACATGTTCACGATATTATTACATCATTTGATGCACAAATACACTTCAAACATAATTTGATAACAATAAGGAACATTGTTTTCTTCGTGACAGATTTATATCCTTAACATTAATTGTGTCTAAAACCTATGTCACTGACCTTTGAGGGGACTTCACGAGGGGTACTTCTGTAAACAAGAAAAAGAAAAGAAGGGGGGGGGGTAGGTACTTCCTGTTTGACGATTGTCCCACCCCCAGTTATGACATCACATCTCCAAAGTTTTGAATGCAAAGTTGATTTCATTCACATGACACCCATGCTTGGATTAAACACCAATCATGTTCACTGTAATATTGTAGAGGAAGAGAGTATGTGTCCCTCATTAGTCAGTGCCCCACACACATTACCCTAAACCACCCTAGCTTTAATCATTGTGATGGTATAATAAAAGACCTGTCCATCATTTTGAGAGTGACAGCGGGTTGATCACGTCTTGTGCCTTTAAGACGCAAATATATTACATAGCCACTCCCATTATTGTTTTAATGAATGGTGGTATGGCGCCATGCAGTGGGCAGCTGCGACAATGCACCCTTTAAAGGCTCATTTTGACCCTCCTGCTCTGCCGTATCTAACCAACGTGTTCCTGGACAAACACACGTGGATTCCACTGACGCCAGGCAGAAACAACAATAACATGGAAAGCCATGGACTCACATACGACGGTTGCAATTTCTTTAGACAGCGGCTGGTTTTATCAACACTTAGCGGGAAGCGTGTTAAAGTAAAAAACATAAGGTCTAAAGATGACGACCCGGGGCTCCGCGGTGAGTTGCAGCTTCACTTCGCATGTGGCGTCGCAGTTAGCTAGGCAGCTAACGAGCTAGCTGTTACGCAGTTGGTAGTGCGTTTTATCACTGGGCGTAGGAGGTGGGGAAACGACGGGGCAGTAGTTTAAATGTGAGATAAATGCAGTTTTTTCAACGGTACAAAGTTGTGTCGTTGTTTTGCTTGTCAAGAACACTGAACCAGTGCTTGCAGAGCTCTGCCTTACATCATTGGAGTGACTTATCTTGGCATGAGTGAGTGAAGATCATTAGAAGTTCCCACAGTAGTTGCATTAATACTCCAATCCACTTGTTAGACTTCATATGTTTTGGTATTCTATGCAAAATATAAAAAGAACTACTTAATTTGCCCATACGTACTTGGTGACATAAAACATTTTCTGTAGACTTGACTTTAATTTCAGGTAACATGGTTTTCATCCACAGAATCAGCAGTTTGGTTTGACTGTATGTTGTTTTTCTCCAGATTTTGAGGCAAGCTTCATCAGACTGCTAGACAAAGTGACCAATGGCTCCAGAATAGAGATTAACCAAACAGGTGAGTGTTATAATTAGGATATAACTAATATTACCTTTGTCACAGACTACAAGGTCTAATTACTGTTTACTGTCAGGGGAGAGCAGAGTGCTGAGATTTCTGCATTGTTCAACACCAACAGATGGACACCTTGAATGTGAACAAAATAAATTTAGCTGAAGTTATTTAGCTTTTTACACAGTATTTTTGCTCCCTCATAAATATTGTTACATTTAATTTTTACCCTTTCTGTGAATTGCATTGTGTACAGTTCAACTGTAGGGATGTCAGAGAATATAATGATAACCTCTCATTTTACATAGAGACGTTGACTGCATTAACAAGCAGAAAACCTAACTATGGTTTTATTTTTCTGACTCACTCCCTGTCCTTATGTGTCTTTCTTTACTAGGTACTGTGCTATTCTACCAGCCTGGCTTGTTGTATGGTGGCTCTGTAGAACATGACTGTAGCCCACAGCGTTCAATTGGCTATTATCTGGAGGCCCTGCTTATGCTGGCTCCATTCATGAAGACCTCTCTGAAGGCCACACTGAGGGGAGTCACCAACGACCCTACTGACCCGACGGTGAGGACATGCATCTGATCACCCTCTAACTATTATGCTTTGTTTCTTAATTTTGCTCCTGATTTCTTTATGACCCATCGGACACAATCACTGGGTGGAGCTGAAGCATTCTTCTGCACAGAAAAATGGCAGGTTCTTTGAATAGCGCACGCCTTCCAAATCCAAATTGACACTGCCCTCTAGTGCCAACATCATTGCATGTCATTACATGCAAGGTCCGATTAACAATGTTGCAGAGAAAAATTAGTGTTTTTAACATACATCTGTACGTCTCAGGAAGAGAATTTCAGGACAGAAACATAATAGGTCAGGGGCATAGACAGCTTTTTAATCAATTCAACAGTTCATATGTTGACTTGAGAAAGTGTTGTAACAATTTGTGGTTCACATTATAAATTGGCAAATGCACTCTGTTTTCCTTGTTATGACATCTATTTTTGTTTGCATGTTTAATGTTGTGTTATAGCAAATCAGTTTCAGCTACTGCATCATCCTTTCTTTGCTCTTTGATATGAGCTGCACTGTTTCAAACTGTATAATGTCAACAAACCACGGGCAAGAAAGCCGTAAGAAATTGAAACGGAGACACTGGAGGGAGGTGCTGTCAGTGAAACCGTGAACTGTCTGTTGCTGTGATGAGAAATGGTCTATTGTAGATTGTGGTCCTAGTGTATTTTTTTTTTTATTTAGGAAGGTGGTTTCCATTTTCAACCCTTTTGAAAACACATGCACATTATAAGGGTCTAATAACTCCGTCTCCTGCAGGTCGACCTGCTGAAGTCCACAGCTCTTCCTCTGATGAAGAAGTTTGGCATTGATGGAGAGGGCTTCGATCTCAAGGTGAGATCTCATGGTGGCCTGTTAATAGGCATTGTATAATCTTTACATTCAAATATAGTGCTGCTGCTTGAAAACAAGTCTGTCTGTCCTTCTATCTCACACTCTCTCTGTTGCTGTTCCCTCAGGTGGTGAAGAGGGGTATGGCACCTGGTGGAGGAGGAGAGATAGTTTTCACATGTCCCGTCCGCAGGACCATCAGGCCAGTGCAGCTGACTGACCCAGGAAAGATCAAGAGGATCAGAGGAGTGGCGTATCCTTCTCAGGCTTTAAGCAATACAAATTTTCATTTTAAAGCCTTTTCACCGTTCAGTCCTATTGTAGTTCTATTGTCTATTTGGACTGCAACTAACAATTGTTTTCATTTTTGATAATTTACTTTTATTACGACTACATTATTTTTTATTTTGTTTATAAAATGCTAGAAAATTGTGAAATCTCACAATTTCTCATTCATTATGTCCTAAAGCCCAACGTAAGAGCTCCAAAGAAATTCAGTTTACTATGTTAATAAACAGAAAAGCAGCAAACCCTCATATAGGAGAAGCTAGAACAAGAAAATTTAAAAACAATGATTGTCAAGGTAGTCGCTGAATAGGTTTCTGTTGACTAATTAATTAATTGATGGATCTATCTCATGAATGCCAGAAACTAAACTTCTGTTGTCTGTTTTCACTAGAATTTGATACCACACGATATTGTTACTTATTAAAGGATGAATGTCAAGCATGGGAAGCTTTCTTGGTTTGTGCAAGTTGTTTCTCAAGTTTGTGCTCCTTCCAGTTTAACTCATTTTTTTCCCTGATGAATATTTATTTATGTTTTCTCACACCACACAACAAGACCTCAAACTCACACTATGAGTCATCAAAGTTCCTTGACAGTCTGAACCCAGATATTCGGTGCGAGTTTCTCCTCAGATGGCCAACAGGATAGTGGAGTCAGCCAGGGGCATCCTCAACCAGTTCCTCCCAGACATCTACATCTACACCGACCACATGAAAGGCGCTAACTCTGGCAAGTGAGTATTTCAACAATGTTGTATTTACAGGGCCATCGCTAGTTGGTCAAAAGTCCTGCCCACTTTCTATCACTTGTACTCACTTTATTAACAATGCCTCGGCCCTCAGACCTTTATGACGTAAAATTCATACAGGCAGACAACACCAGCACTATAGAGCAGAGGTGTAGATTCGAGTCACATGACTTGTGCTGAGTCACAAATTTAGTGACTTTAGACCCAAATTAACAAAATCAAAAAAAGACTTGCAACTCGACTTGGACTATAACACCAATGACTCGTGACTTCACTTCACTTGGACATGAGCCTTTTGCCTTGAAAATACTTGATACCTTCCCCCAAGCCCAAATATTATAAAGTGTGTTATTTAAAAAGTGTGCCATGAATCAATTCATTTCCTAACTAAAGACAACAAGACAGGACAGAAACATAGTACTGGTTAGTAGTGTCACTGTCTCTATCCTATAAAGGCAAGAAATGCTATGAAAGTACAATGTCAGCACTACTTTAAATGATTCAAGTTCAGTTGCACTTGTGGAAATGTTATATAATATTATATTAATGCACCTCCCAGCATCCATACTAAATGGACTGTACTTGTATAGCGCCTTTCTAGTCGTCCGACTACTCAAAGCGCTTTCACACTACATATCACATTTACCCAGACACACACATTCATACAATGATGGCAGGAGCTAACTGCCCCTCAGTACAAATTAAACTAATCATTCACACACACTCACACACCGAAGGCACAGCTTCGGGAGCAATTAGGGGTTCAGTATCTTGCTCAAGGATACTTCGACACATGGATGGGGGAAGCCGGGATCCAACCGCCAACATCCGATTGGTAGACGACCCGCTTTACCACCAAGCCACAGCCGCCCGATCAAAAAGGTCTTCTAATTTTAAACAAGAAAAGTACATTTTTCAATTTTCCATCATCTGATGGAATATTTCCATATACAAGGAGACAATATTGTCTAAAAATCTCAATGTGGGAACAAAAATAATCAAAGTATAATAGTCAAAAATCATCAATCACAAACATGTCGAATTATAAAACAAATATTTTTTAGTTATTCATGGTGACAGATGCTATTGTTTTAACATGTAAAAACACCTGTTGTCCATTTCTACTCAACATTTCAATTATCTCAGCTTATTTATCGAAAGACACAAAATATTTCATGTTGGTTAACCGCAGGTCTCCAGGTTTTGGTCTGACCCTGGTGGCAGAGACGCTGAATGGCTCCTTCCTCAGTGCTGAGATGTCGTCCACGCCGCAGGGGCAGGGAGACCCCATGCTACCAGAGGACCTCGGCAGGAACTGTGCCAAACTGCTTTTGGAGGAGTTACACCGGGTAGGCACTGCATAGATCCTCACATACAGTACATACTCATTCCACACACTGTTGTGGTTTTTGAGGTGTGTCGTCAAAGAAAAGATCCATGTATTCAGTTGTCTCAGCATGGGATCAAATTAATTTTGGTCTTTGATGTGAATTTAGATTTTTAAAATTTAGTGGCTGTGCTCATTTCCTCTGTCATTTGGAAATACAATGTCCTCCATCAACAATCACTTTGTAGGTTCAGGCTGCTGTGAGGAGGGTATACAAGATTTTTTTTCACAATGAACAGTTATTCTCAGGAATCTGGCCAAAGTTTTCAAACTTTGCTTAAACCGTCCTTGTGCCCATAAACATCCAAAAATACAATTTTTAATCAAAAAAGGGAAGGCTTTATCGATTTGCAGAGTGTCTTTTATATAAATGTTTTTAAAGCCTATCGTGAAAATGGGCTTTGTGTTGTTTTGGTTTTAGAGAGGCAGTAGACAAAATCAAACCAATGAGGATTTTCCAACACAAGGATTTACTACATCATTGCATGGTGTTTGTCTATGTTTCAGTCGCTCTGATGCTGCAGGAAACTGAGGGCTCTTTCATCACCTAACTGATCTACGAAGCAATTCAAAATACCAAGCCAGTTCAGTTTGCATGTGTACTGAGAAGTCTTTTTTTTTTTTTTTAAGTAAAAACAAACTTGCAGTACATATGACAGTGGAACTTTTATCTGTTACCCCTTGTACCGTTTGGATTTTCCACCCTGAAGAATGCAGTCTTATGATACTATGCTACAATTTAACTTACTCAAATATCAACTTTTTGTTGGTTAGTTACTGTGCTGGAAAACCTCCATTATCACTGGAAGTTGATATCCGGTCTTTATTACCCTAAACACAGCAGCCGGAGGATCAGTTTTCAACCTATCCCTGGACAAATCTAAATTCTTGGGGAATACCTGACATACGCAGCCAGGCCACATTAGAATCTCAGTATGCAACAATGATATTTACTGCCCTTGTTTACCCACATTCCCTGGTAATGACCCCAGTCTGGAATTCAACTGAGAAACTGTTTGTAGGAAGAACCACAATGTTGAAGGAACTAAAGGGTATTTCCATTAAAATCAAATGTTTTGATCAGGAATTGTCTCAGTTCCACTAAGATGGATTCTATAGCCTGTTTAATAAATCTGTCATGTACGTATGCCTGTGTGTTGGAAAGGTTAGCTGTGACCCAGAAGAAGTTCCTTTCAATGATATGTGCTCTATGCCGCCTTGATCTTTAAATTATGTTTGAAAGAACAGAATTCAAATTTTGCAATTAAGAATGAAATAGCTTTTTATGAGTTTTAATAATTTATAATTGTTTCACAGTTTTTACACACTTTCATGCAGTTTATTCATGTCTCATTTATTTAATTTGGAAAACTTTGGGAATCTGTAGAAATCTACGTCCATGTCACGAGTAGGTCTGTGCAAAGGTCAATGATTTCACACACCAGTGTTTCACTTGATTAGGTGATGTGTCCAGCTAAACAAATTATATTGTTAAATGAGGAATTCTTGAGTGGAGATTTACGGTTACCTGTGTAGTTTGTCCCCAAGTGTGACCTAGAGTAGTAGCTGGGAGACAAACTAACTTGTTACTAAAAGCCTATAGAGGCACAAATAATTTCTCAGTCACGCAGGAAAAAGAGCCCACTTCATCAGAATAAGTACAATTACATGGAGCTTGCCTCCACATGGCTCTGCCTCTGAGCCCTCTCTCCAAGGAGCCATGTGAGTCCAGTTATCTGGTCAGGGTAGTGCTGATTAACTCCGACACAGGAATATTGTTGGACTCCAGGCAACAGAGTGGGTAGCTAACGTTTCGATTTAGCAGCCTCGTGGGGTTTTTGAAAGATTAGTTGTTGTTTTTTTTCTCCAAAAGCCAATGCTGCTTGTTGAGCAGGTAGATTCAGCAGTTCAGTTCATTGAACAGCATTTGAATAAATGCTGATTTTAATACCTAACTAGCAGGAAGACAGGGTGATTGCTACAGCAGAGAAGAGAGAGGTTAACCGCAGTAAAATGGATGTGAGACTCTTCTGCTGGAATAGTTAATTTTTGAAAAGAAATTTGCTGGCTTCACATTAAAGGGCATGGGCACGCTGTATGGGCTTCTGTTTGTTTTATGGTTAATCAGTACAGTGTTCTTGTAGTAAACCAAAGCTACACGATGGACATTTTGTTTTTGGAAGCAACATCAACGCTGGACAGGAGCTGACGTAAGTGATGCAAGCTTCAAATTTTGAGTTTTTGATTTTAAATGGCCTTTTAAATTTTTTTTTAAATTGACAGTGATAACGAACTTAACTGTGTGGAGAGTTTTGTCAAGTGCAGAAAGTTTCCATGCCAGTGTCTGCTATTTTTATGATTAGATTCAGCTTAAGAGCTACAAGTGTAAAAAACAAACAAAAGTAGACCATAGTAGTGGTTACACAATGAGTCTGAAGACATTCAGGATTTGAGACAAGGCACCCAGTGAAAATATAAAACCTGTAAGCCAAGAATGGATTATAACTTCTTTTTTTTTTTAAATCCAAGTATTGCTGTTGAACGTTCTCACTAAATTCAGAAAATCTCAGGTTCTTGTTTGTAGTAAGAACGGTGTCGAATTAGGTTAATGTCAGTCCTCAGGAAAGAAGCTGTTACTTAGTGCTTTGTTCACTGTTAAGCTAACAAATGCAAAACATGGATATCTCTTCTTTTTTTTTTTTATTTCAACCTGTTGGCATCCACTCAATTTTATGTTTTATTGCATCACATAACTTGCTTGAGTGTGCCCACATTTAAACAAACAAAAAAAAAGAAATTTCTGTTTGCTCGAAGGATGCAAGGGACTTTTCCATAAGGCCTTGTGGCCGGTTGGTGGCTGCTGGCCTCTTGGGAGATCTTAACTGTCTCGTGTTCTCTGGAAGGCAGGGCCTGAAACTGGGTTTATGTGTTATATTAATGAAATGAAGCTGCTAGTTAAAAAGGATATGCCAAACACAAAATGGAAAACCAGAAACTGTTTAGGAAAGATTTGTAGCCCAGAACAGTAGCACAAGAAGGTAAGGCGCTCAGGCACAGCACTTTCAATATTTGACTTTATTGGCCCTCCACTTTGGAGAACATTTTTGAGAAATGGAATTGAGGTTGTATAAAAACTCTCTATTAAAATTTATAAAGTTTCTGCATCTTTATAACTGTTGAATTTTTACTAGAGACAAATTAAGGGTGATTAGTAAAATGTTGTGGAGTGAAATGTTAAAAATATAAAGTATTCACTCATGTATCCAGACAGTGGGAAGTACACAGAAAAAAATGTACTTTAAGATTGATTTGCCTTTTGTATTTAACCTATGTCAGAATATAGAAAACCCATCAAGCACTTCTCTCAAGCCGTGTTAATGGAATCAGTGGTGGTAATAATTGTGAGGAAGAGGGGCTTCATGAGGTTGCAAGTCATTAAGTATTTGTTTGAATTCATTTTTCTAACCTATCGAGTTTGTAGAAGGAATGCAGTTAGCAAAATCTCTGCCTCATCAACAATACAGACAATGTCACCATAGTTTCAGTGATATGATTATGTAATTGAGCCATATTCCTGCTGACAAGCTTTCACAATGCCATAATACTACATGACTCTGCTACATGCTTACTTAGAATGGATGTACAGTACAAGAACCTGATCTTTTGTACAGTAACTGTAGTTAAGCTGTGGACACTGTACCTTAGGTTAAAACGAGACGGTTAAAGTCTTACTACAAAGTTAAACTGACAAAATCACACAATGGACAGCCATTTTAAAGTTAATTTGATTTGAAATGTATAAAACTCTCTTGGGTGTGTCCAGTCTTGCATAGGCCTCTTCATACAAGCTGGTGAGTAGCACATAGCTGTTGTGGAGTAATTACGATGGCATGTGATCTAGTGGACACAGAGTGGACCCTCTGTCCTCTAAATATCTTGAATGTTGAAGAAAAAAGGGAGCAAAAGGCTAGAAGGTCAGACGGGGCCAGAAAATGCAGCTTGCAGCAGAAAAAGGAGCATGTTGTAGGCAGATAACAACTAACAGGCTATATGAAGAAAGAACTGAATTTGTAGAAAGTGTCATGTGAGGAGAGGAATGCCACAGTTGCAACCTATAGCCAAAGCCTGCAGAAACAAGCCATGCATCCTGTCCTGCAATTCATTCACAAATGTCTGCTCTGTCCACTGTCATTAAGAAAAATTAAATAAAAACTAAACGTGTACTTTAGAATATTTCTAATTCACGTGAGACTGTTTCCTTTTTTTTAGTTGATCTAAGTTTCAGTTTAAGACGTTGTCACCCTAAATTTGTGTCAAAAGCTAAATAACATCTGGCCAACAATCCCCTCTTGGATTCTCTCTATGTCCTGCAAGTGTAGATTGCTATCAGTGTTGGACCTGAGATGATCAACCCCCTGACACGCAATTGCAGAGTTCTTTTTCAACATCTCCACCGCCATGACGTATTTCTGTGTAGTTTCTGTTGCTGAAACACACTGCCCTTCCTCTTTCCCTGTTTTAGGGTGGCTGCGTGGATTCATCCAATCAAAGCCTGGCGCTGCTCTTGATGACCCTTGGCCAACAGGACGTGTCGAAGGTTCTGCTCGGACCCCTCTCCCCATACACGTGAGCCACTGTCATTCAGTAATAGACGCACAAAGATGCCTGCCCCTCTCAACTTTACAAACAGGCTCTTGTCTTATTCATAAGTCATTATACAGATGCACTTTGTCCAGAGAACGCACTGGACCTAACATTTTGTTATTCTACGTGTCCAGTCTTGGCAAGTAACAACATTCCAAAGTTCTTGTCCCACTGTAGGACACAAAATGCAGGACAAATAAACAGAGGCAGTAAATACACTTATCAGTTTATTCATAAGCCTCATTGTTTTTACTAACTTTTACTTAAAAACACCAGGATTTTTTAAGTTGTTACTAATTTAATGTCCTAATGCAAGCCAAAGTAGTTTCTTGCTGCAGATTTTGTTAGTAAAGAAAGAAATAGTGGAGTTTTTTTTTTTAAGGCAACAGGCAGAAAATAACAAGCCCCAGTTAAACGCAATCACTTTGGATCACTTTTTTCCCCTCAAATTTTTCACATGCTTTTGAACACATGCATTATCATGGGACTTGGCCTGCTGTTCGTTTACATGGTCAGTGTCAAATCACACAAAGGTGTTTGGTGAATGTGAGATGAATGAACGAATATATTTAGTTTAAAGATACGTTTTAATTGCATTCATTTCTTGTAAACAAACAGTTTCAAATGTTCAAGGATAAAGGAGAAAAATATAAAAGCAATTGAGCACAAAGATTTCAGACATGGTCATCACCACAAATGAGGAGCAATTTATGAACTGTCCATTTTCAGTTATCATGGTACCGGTGCTGTGTCCCTCTCAAGTACAGTACTATGATAACTGAAGATTGGCAGTGCCATCACAATACACTCCTCTTACTCAGGTAATGCTGAAGACAGACTACAGACCTATTGACCTTCAGTTCAAACCTTTGATTTTATTTGTTTCCTTTCATGTTCGTTGGCTTTGCCTTATACATTTTTGACATCTTAGCTTTAAGATTGGAAGGTAATGTGCATGACCGAGGGGGAAAAAAAAGGACTGATGCCCTTTGACTAACATCACTTGAAACAGACAACGTGGAGCAGAACAAGGACTCTGTTCTTGAACTTCCAGTGTATATTATTTGACAGTTGGAATATATTTCATCGGTCATACAGTGAACCTCTACTTGCATAAAAAAAATAAACAAATTTAATAATTTTTCCTGCCAACTTTCTCCCCTCTCTCTCTCCCTCCTCCACCCATGTCTCTCACTATCCCTCCAGGATTGAATTCCTCAGACACATTAGAGATTTCTTCCAGATCATGTTCAAGATTGATGTGCAGAAGCCTTCAGAAGACGAAAGGAAAGGGGGAGACAAGGTCTTGATGACTTGTGTAGGAGTTGGTTACAACAACATCAACAAAACCCTGAAATAAAATTATTTTTATATAAATGGCATGGTGTCGTATCTTTATGCTCGCTCATATCAAATAATACAATCCAGTATTTTTATTTTCATGAATGTGAAAGTATGACAATTGAGTACGTTTCCAACTTTTATGCTATTTGTGTTTACATTATACAGGAAGAAATGTGTGGTTTATAACAGCTAACAGTCACATGGAATACAAACAGTTTTATATATTCAAAAAGACATTCAACAGCATCTTCATAACCATGAATAACCGCTTCATTTATTGCATGTGAATCATCCAGTCTGCATGGCACTGTAGTGTAAAACAATGTCTGGTTGAACATTAAAAAGCATATCTAGATGTTTAGTCCCAGCCATTGTTAGGGTTACATTCAAGCAAATGTATAAGTTATGATGCTATTGGAAAGGTCAGTGACTAGATATCATTAGACGCGGTTCTTGCAATGGGGTAAAGCTGCACTTCATAGCATATGTTTCTCATCACAGGAGTTGGGAGGAGTTAGTCTTGGCCGCATAGACGCTTGAGGGTGTCACCATAACTGCCAGACACTTCAGACTGAACAGATGTGAAGAAAAAATAGGAAATCGTGTTTGTTATTCAGGAACACGTCATTTAAAACAAAACGTATATTTTCTGATGTTAACCATACAAAATTCTTGTCCACTGTCTCAAAACAAGATACCAAGACATTTAAACATTGTTGAACGTTTATTTAGAGTGTACTTTAATTTCATCTCCGTGGGTGTGTGTACTGACCTCTAACTGGGAGTAGAGGGAACATCCAAAAAGCTTCTTGTACTCAGCTCTTATTTCCAGCAAATCAATCTCTGAGCGACTGGCTATTATCCTGGTCAGTGTGGACTCAGTGGTCCCTGCACCCTGGACAAAGTAAAATTTGAAAGACGTTAAGGCACAAATTGGACCTGAGTAACTCAAATAAAAATAAAAAAAGCAGTCTCCTCTTCTTCTTTAGTAGCTGACCGTTTCTGTCTGCACTTTTACGGTTATCTGCTTTAGAGCTTGTTGACACATTTCAACCAGTGGTGCACATTTAGTCAAAGCAGCAGCAATAAAACAGTGGCTTAACATTCCTTTCCACACCACTGGTGATAAATACAATTGTATGATGTTGCTAAAAAAAGGACATAGAGGAACCAAACAATATGTGGATTTAGAATTGGGAGCCACTGGTAGAACTATGGGCTTTGGGGTTTATTTTGGGGACACTGTACAGCCTACCTTCATGCTCTTGAAAAGGATCTCAGCGAAGTATGCAGGAACACTCTTCACACACTTAACTAGACAAAAAAAAAAAAAAAGTTAATAATTGAAAAGCTTTTATGTTAAACCAGTCATAGATGTGCAGTGATCAACTTCTCCTACATGTAAATGAAGATGCAACACAATACGAGTGGGCCACCGTTCAATGTAAGGTGTCAGAAATAGGCAGACAATATGACATCTTTCTCACCAACAGCCACAAGTAGCTCCTCCAGGTTTCCAGACATCTCGCTCTCAATGCTCTCCTGCAGAGTCTTCTTACTTATATTCTTGTACTCTACCAGAGCTGTAAAAACGTAACAGAGATTTGAATACAACAGTTTTTTTGTCCTGTTGAAGGTGCAGCAGATGTCTTTTATGAATTTGTTTTTTTTAGCCATGCTAGCAGCATGGTTCTAGGGAAAGCAATGTTGGTCTGCCATGAAATTTTGTGCAGAACTTCATGTTCTCCAGAGGATGATTCCCACTGACTTTGGTGAATCCCTGGCTTTTACCTCTAGCGCCATCATGAGGTTGGCATTTTTGGCCTTTAGTGAAATATCTTGAGAACTATTGGATGGATAGCCATGGAATTTGGTACAGGTATCCATGGTGCCCAGAAGATGAATCCTAATAACTTTGATCCCTTTACGTTTAATCTAGCACCATCATCAATTCCAATTTTTTATTTGTCCAATACTTTGGTTTATGATTACATATACACCTGCAAAAGTAATGCCATTCCCATCAGCCTCAGTTGTGCTTTGTCTTTAGCAAAATTGATCAGACTTAATGCTAAACTAAGATGGTAAACATGGTAAAATACCTGCTGTGCATCAGCATGTGAGCATTGTTAGCATGCTGATGTTAGCATTTAGCCATGCCGCTAGCATGGCTGTAGACTTGTATTTGTATTACATTAGCATCTACAGAAAACATATGTCAGGGGTGTACCCACTCTGTCGAAGCTGGGGAACGCTCCTGTGACACAGGATGTCAATAAACTTCCCCTCATCAGTTCCCCACTTCTTCTCCCCTGCTTCGTACAGGGCCTGGGCGGAATGATAGCGCGTGTGAAAATACAGCTTTAGACTATATATTTAAAAGAGTCTAAATCAAAAATGTTCATGGCCAAATCCAGTGGCTGCTGAGTTAACTGAGGTAACACTGAGGTGCTTTCAAGCCCCAGGAATGTGTTAGGTCAATCTAAGAATGTTTAAATAATTGTAGAAGTGTGCTAACATTACACTTCTGTACAGATCTGTAACTAAACTGCTCTGTAGTGCCACTGGCCTTATTTCTTTACATTCACAAAATAACCATCCTGTAGCCATATTGGCCACATGAGTGGAATTGGTGGCTGCTCAATGTGTCAATGAAAAACACTTTTAAGTATTCTAAAATGTGCTTGAGAAACAGGCGGATAAATTACATGAACGATTCAATTGCAGTGACTATACCTTAGCATCTGCTTTAGCTTTGGCAGTATCCACACTGGTGCTCTCGTCTCTCTTCCCCTGTGAGGATCAGAACTTAGTTTGTGATATGTATATTTGCCACTTGCTCATTTAAGTGATGAGCTTTCAGAGTGGCATTTTTAATATACTTGTCACAATTCATTATTTAAGCTAAACATTGTTTGTATTTTGATAATAGACATGGCAAGCTTTGTGCAGAAAACATTTTATTTTTCTCTTCAATTCAGGCCTCTTAACTGAAGACGGATTGTATTATTGTGTTGATTTCATTTTGTCTCGCAGCTGCAGTTCTAGATATATTATATATAAGATATAAGAAATATGAAACACTTTTTCTTGAGGTGTTGGTTGATTTCTTTTCATCTCATTTTTTGAGATAGGACAGTAATGTTCAGAGCTGTCTGACTACAATAAATGTAATCCTTTAGGTCTGATTCTCATTTGTTGGGACTGTTGAAATTTAATGTACAGTACCTCTGCCAAGATGAGCAGTGCTTTGCCATAATCTCCAGACACCTCCGACTGCAGGTCCTTTATCATCGATCTCCCAGTTGCTTGAATGAAACAGGACAACACAGAGAATTTCACAATAATCTAGCCACATTAGACCATGACCATTTGAGAACTGTTTCACACTTATCTGAGTCACTATCTGTCCCGTGAAATAACAAATACTTTGTGTGGAAGATACAAACCTGCAAGGTATGCTTCAGACATGGCGTTGAGCTGTCTGTTGGATCTTGATGCAAAGATTTCTGTCAGGATACTCTCTGTGGTCCCTGCACCCTGTACGTGATGCACAAAAAATATGATACACACAAGTGAATGATACAGTAACATTTCATGAATCCAAAGAAATCTGAAGCAAAACAAGTGTGTTTAAACAAATGCAATTTGTAGAACTGCTGTCTTTGCTCCCATTAAAATATTTAAAATGTTTTTTTTTCCTTAAACGCTGACCCACACACATTTTTGTACACTTTATGTAAAATAAAAACCCAACTGAAACACATAAGACTGTCTGCAGGTATGCAGTCTTGGTGCATCAGCAGTCCAATACAGATTCTGTTTTGAGGGTCATGTCTTCTTGAAGTTAATTTGACACAATCTCACCTTGATGGCTTTGATGACTTCATGACAGTCGTAGACAGAAGGAGGCGTTACCAAGGCTACTAATATGTCCTCAAAGTCTCCGTGAGTGTCGCCCTTCAGATCAGTGACTAATGTCTGCAAGAGGGAGGTTGATAACAAAAAAACAAATCTTACTCTATCATGAAACTCATTTTGTCAGAATTAATATTTAAAGTGAGTCCACATACCCTTCCTGTGGCTTTCTCATAGGCCTTAGAAATAAGCTGACGCTGAGCATTACTCCTTTGGGTCAGCACCTCGATTAGTGTCTTTTCTGTCGTACCTATTAAGAAAAGCACAACACAATACAGGTTTACCACTTACACTGCAGTTGGAGAGATCATGGCTTTACAACCATATATAATAGATATATACGATAGGTAACAGATTTAGTAAAATATGATTAAAGTGCTTTGCATTTTGGCCTGATAGAGTAGAGTAAAAAGTCACCGACTTACCAATGCCCTCTATGGCCTTCCTTAGTGCAGACACGTCTTCTTCCACTTTGAAGTTTGGCGTGTCCTTCACAGTTCCTCTTGCATTGGACTGATAAACACAGCAGCACACTCAGTCTCACATATAACAATGACAAATTATTAACCAGTGTTATTGTTGTAAATGTAAAACAATAACACATCTCCATGTACAGCTGTATATATTGTTTCCTGTTCAATATTTTATGTTCTTTAGCTAACCTATTTGTCAATATCCATTCAAGCAAGAGCAACCCATGTGACAATATATCATCACCATCTCCATAATCCTGCACACTACAAGGTAGGAGTTTGTCTAACTTACTGTCACAGTCAGTGAGGAGGGGGAGTCTAAGAGCAGGTCCAAGTCATCCTACAATACAAGTCAACAAATATGCATAAATTATCACCCACATTTTCTCGTATTTTAAGCCTAAAATAAATAAACCATATTATCACTCAGACAGCCTGCAACTACTCACCCAAACAGACATTATTGTGGTTGTAGAGAAAAGTCTCAAACTAGGGAGAAGAAAAAGCATACAGTATCAGCATCTTACTGTACAGTGATTTCATGTAGTTATTACTCTTTTCACATTGCGAGTCTCTATGTGTGTTTCTCCTGGTTCTGGTTGGTTTTTCTCTCTGCACATTTCTCTTCCACTTCACCCTGACGTATTCTTCGAAATATCACTGTAGAAGTCCACAATAACTACCCTCATTGGATAGTTAGAGGTTGGGTAAGCCAGCATAGCCGAGTGGACACGTATGTGACTAGAACAGCAGAAAATGAACGACTGTGTGGGCCGCTGCAGTCTAAAATACAACATTTCCCGTTCAGTTAAAGATAAACAAACTAAACACGGAACCAAACAGAAAATAAAGACGTGTTCATAGCCCAAAGACTATGATCATGAGTCAGAAAACAGTATTTTTCGTCTTACCTTAGTGACAGGACCGGATTGATGTGAGCGGAGGAACTTGTTTGCCAAAATCGCCACACCTTTCAGGGAAGTTGAGAAGGCAACGCCCATTATTAACTGGAGGAAGTTGACTCATGGAGACGTTTTTTCGTAAACTCCTCCTCGTTTGTACGGAGTGTCAGTACTGCCCTGTCAGATGTCGTAAACAGACACATAAAGGAGTTGGGCTTTATGCTGTAACTTCTCTGTAACTTCACTCTTGCGCAACAATCTGCACCTCACTAAAAGTAACATCATCTGCTGTACAGTATTTTCAGTGTAAAACACAACCGTGTAGTGTCCCTATAAGCCATTAGATTACAGTGATAACCCAACAAGCTCTGTAATAACCGACAGCGGGTCCAAAGTCCTGTTTGTTCTCAGGGCAGGAGCAATGATCTGAGTCAGAGAGAAAGAGGAAGGAAATTAGGAAAACAAATATTTGTTTTCAATCGGCCTTATCTCTTAATTTCAATTCAATTCAATGGGCTTTATTGGCATGCCATTTGACATGTTTTGTTTAAAGCATAATTACGATTACGATAGACAATGAATGAAAGGCATGAAATGAACAAAAATAATGTGATTAACAATATGAGTTAATAGAACAAAATAGATAATGTTGAAATCACAATTTTTACACATTCTAGAAATTGGTCTATCTAGTCTAGTTCCTTAAAAAGAACTAAGCCAGCCCTTAAATCCTAACTTTATTTTAGATGTGTAATAAGAAAGTATAGACTATTGCGTAATTAACTTATGAAGAGTTTGTTTAGTCTGAGCACAATTAATAGCTAGCCCTAGCCTACTAAACATCCTGAGGCAAAACTAAAATTTGATATCAAAGGGAACCATGGCAACAAGGGTGGGTCCACATGGAGACAACGACGTCCTCTCGAGGCCAGGCAGCAGTCACTGAGTAAAATATATTAGCACTGATCAAGAGCATACAAAAATAAATGCATACAATCCAGTTGAGATATGAAAGTGAAATACGGAGAGGAGAGGGACAGTGGCGACATCGTGTGGAAAATTGTAGAGACTACAGAAGGGACCTCGTCTGGGCAAGGAACCGGAAAAACTTATGAGGATTTGTGGATGATGACACTTCGTAGATGCATTTGACATATTTTCGGGTTCATTCTTTCTATATGGATAAAATGCATAAAAGGTTTGGGTTAAGTAACTCCTAAGTTACCTTATGATTTAACGTTACACAAAACACATCCTCCTTGACTCCACCTACCTTGTGACCCGTTTGTTCGTCTCATACGGCCAAGGATGATATTTACCCTAAGTACAGCCTGCCAGGGAACCTTCCCCACTGCCCGGACAACCATTCGACGTCCGCTACATTGTCAGATTGCAACTCTAAGCATACACCTAATCTAAAATCTCAGTAATCACAAATAAAACAAGTTGAAGCGTGGAAATTGCTTGAGGGGGAACTTCACGTTGGCTTACGTGGGAGTAAAGTTTGCCTGCAAGCCTAGCTCAGGGCAATCTCGCAATACTAAAGGCAAAAAAGAAAAAGCGAAAAAAAGCCTGGCCGTTGTTTGACAGCTCGGTGTCCTCGGTACTCGACGTCAGGGTACTGTATATCCCTAATGACACTTGGCGACGTGTCATTTAACTGTATGATAATCGGTTTACACGGCACCGAAATCAAGCAATTTGTTTAGTGTAGACCTAGCTTACTTTCTTTCTTTAAGTTAACGTTAGCTATTAAGATTGTTATCTAAATAACCTGAATTGCTGACGGCGAACTAGGAACTTGTTAGCTGGGTAGCAACTGGGATCCTCCCAGCACTGCGATGGCTAGCAAGCCTTAGCTCCAATACCTCACCGTGCCATCAGTTTGGTACCTAGCTTGCCTAGATATTTTCTTTATAGTTCTTGGTTTAACAAGAAGTGGGCTGTAAGCCCTGTGTGGGCTTTCTCTAATTAGCTTGTGCTCCGTGTTCAGTCTTGCTTTTCTTGACAGGATAACGTCAACCGTTATTGTTTATCGAGGCTCAGATGCAGCAAACGTTAGCTGCCTCTGTTGTTTACATGGATACGGTCAGTTGAAGTGCTCCGTGGGCATGTGGTGGTCGTAACAGTATTGGATCAACTACAGAACAACCTCAGTGGAAATGGAGCTGGGAGGAAGCTAACGTTGATCAACGTTAGCCCTAACTCTACAGCCGCCTCTCTACCACAATGAGGATGCTCGGGCTATAGGAGGACAGCTGTGCCTGCTGGACTGTTTGAGTTTGTATGGGCGTTGGACAAAGGACAGGAGTTTGTTTGTCCATATTTAAGCTTAACCTGAGGCAAGACTACATGAGGAGACTAGGAAATAAATTGTGCTGCGAACTGGCCCACCCCTCTGGCACTGGGATGATGCTAAAGACCCTACTGATCACCAGTCTTCTTGGCTGGGCGACATGTCAAGAGAGCCAGAGCATGACACCGGAGGAGAGGACTGTGATCAGGTGAGGAATGCCTACACAGACATTGTTTATTTGTGTCTGTGAATGAGTGTCTGCTGTGGAAGTCTCTGCAACAATGTTAAAAAAACATTGCAGTGTTTGTGCCATTTTCTCATTTGATTAATTTATACTGTATCTCCCCCCCTTTTTTTTTGTTCTTGCAGGGACCAGATTGTTGAAATGTTTGATCACGCTTATGGCAGTTACATGGTAAGGCGTTCACTTTGCAGTGGTAATTGCAATTACCACTGCACTTATATTTACATGTTGCAGGACTGTAAAGGGAAGTTAAGAAAAGCTGAAGAGGTCAAAATACTTCCAACACTTTTAGTGAAAAGAACAACTTTATTGTGAGACCAACGCTTGTGGCCTTCATCTGGGTCATCCAGTTAAGAAAAGCTTAAATCAGTGGCTGAACAGAGTCCTCCTTGCAGTTGGCTCTGATTTAGTGGGGTTGTGCAGAAAGCAAACATTCAGGATTTTTTTTGTAGCTGCAGTGTCAGCCTAGTGCAACAGATGCCAGCAGAACATTCTGTGATTCATGGTGGTCTTGATAGTAATCATTCGTCTTCCAGGAGTTGGGATTTTCCTCACTTGAAGCAGGGGTCATGGGTGGCTATATAAGATTTGACAATAACTAAGCCAAGTGTAGGTTTATTGTAGGGTGCACAGACAAATGTTAGTAAAACGAATTGATGATGGTTTTCAAGAGGGTGATTAGAAAAGCTGTGGAGATGCTGAGAAGAAGGGATGGGGCAGATGGTAGCAATGGTGACAACAATCAGTTTTAGTCGAGGAGAGTGGTGTTAATGAGTGTTGGAAGGACAGGATACACACAGAGGAGAGATTCTCCCATTATGAATTATGAATGAAGTCCTGTTGTTGGTTATGGGAGAAACCCTTGATGTTAATATCTATCATTAGTAGCAAGATATAATTTATATTGTTTCTGCACATTTTAGTTCCCTTAGGTCATTGATTCTCAGTTGTGGTCCTCAGTATTGCCCGACCAATACTGGATTGTTTTTGTAGGCCAATAAAGGACCCTGACATGAACAAAAGACTTTGCAATAAAGTGACAAGTAATAAAGTGCTATAGATGTTTTTATAGGCCTGTACAATTTGCTGCTCTAGGCTTTCCTCTCTCATTTTAAAACAGAGCTTCTTACAAACGGAGGGATAGTTTATGGACACTAAATACATAATGATGATTATAGCTGCATTTTAATTGTGCAGTTTTATAAAATTCCCAACAGGATTTCTGACAGCGTCGGTGCTTTTACACTCTTGATGATAGCGTGACGATAATTGGAAATAAAAACTATACCCTCCGTGGTCTTGAAGGAGAAATAAGAATCCATACACTGTTAATTAGCTCCCATAGTTATACATGCTACGTTTGGTCAGATAGACTTCATCAGACAGGCATTAACTGCATCCACTACTTTTTTTCTCTCATCTTGCCTCTCTGCTTTGGCAGCAGAAACAGTTTTATGTTTTAACTTTATGTTCATCCCATGTTTATAACTGTTTAATTATCAGACAACGAAGCAAAAAAAACTCAATCTATACTAAAGACATGTATAAAATTCCCACAATATAATCCCAAAATATAGAATGACAACACTCCTGAAAAGTGATGTGAAAAGCATCTTAAAGGAATTTGTCATATGCATTAAAATGCCACTAGTGCATTTCCATACAAGGAACAACTGGCTGCTCTCGTGTCAACAGCGTACTCAATATGTATTCATATCACACACGGTGTTCCATACAGTATAAACAAGTTAAAAACTGAAATAAATTCCCTTGAATAAATAGAAGAGAAAGCACAGTAGTACTCGCCCCTGTGCCTTGCAGACCTTTTACTAGTCATACTGAGAATAAAAGCTGTCTTTGAAACCAGCGTTGTGCGCCTTGATGCTTCGATAGTGCTTACCTGATGACAGCAGCAAGAATAAATAGTGCCCTGGATGAGTGTTGTTCCTGATAATGGCTTTTCTCCTGCACCTTATACCATATATCTCATCCAGGTGCGACCGATTGCTCCCTATTATTCTGGAGGCCTGCTTAAAGGAATAGTTCACCATTTTGGGAAATACACATTTGCTTTCTGACAGTTAGATGATTGAGTGACACCAAAGGGTGGTGTCATTCAATTACATTGTCTCTTTCCATTTGTAATTATGCTCATTTCCCATGTCACTTTTGGCCCCCATAGTTATGCAGTGTGCAGGAAAACACTGCAATAAAATGGTGTAGGATACTTAAAATAAGCAAATCAGGTCAGACAGGACTCCTGTGCCAGGTAGTCTTGTTAGGGGCTGGGCAGCATGGCTGCCGGACGTTATTGCACTTCCTCCTCCAAAATCTGCCTAATCATTAACTTGTTCTAGCTAAATTCTAGCGATGGCAGTTTGCTCAGCAATATCATGGTTGCCTTTAGTGTCTAAGGTTGTGAGTTCAATCCCTGGATGATGCAGAACAAACATGTTAATGTCTACTCAGGCATTGGCTGTGTGGATTATAGACAAATTACTTTAAAGTTCAATAACTTTATTCCAGGATGCGTTTGTGCCCCGCTCCGCTGGCGGCCGTCCTGTTGTAGCTGGCGGCACTGATTTCACGGTTTCAGTCTCACATGTGTGCAATAAAAGTCAGAGAATCCTACATGTTTATTATATAGTCAAAATTAGCTCTAGCTCAATCAGCCATATTAACATGCTGCTTACCTTTTAACACATCAGTAATAATAATCCACTATTGTAATATATTCACACACCATTCTGAATAAGGCATTCTGAGGAACCCTGAATCCTTTACCGGAAGGTAAAAGCTGAGATCTCAGATCCCTTTTTTATACAATTAAATTATCGAAAGTGTTTTAAGTTGACAAACAGGGTTGTTTTTTTAACCGGGGCAGAGCACCATGGTAACCTATGCTCCACGGCTAACCTGCTCCGGAGCAGGTTAACTTCAGAGGATCAGATCAAAACCTGCCAACAGCCCAATCACTGACCAGTTAGACCACTGGAAAAACTGAGTCATCATTCCTAAAGCAGATCCTTAAAAAATCTTAAATTTAGTTTTTAAAATTCAAGGTCTAAAAATATCTTTAAATATCTGGAATTGTACGAGGGGAGGCAATCAGTTTGATGTGGGGTAGAATGAATGAGCGTCTCTATTTTTTCCCACTGTGTGTGTGTGTGTGTGTGTGTGTGTGTGTGTGTGTGTGTGTGTGTGTGTGTGTGTGTGTGTGTATATATATATACATTTTTTTTTTTTTTCCGGGCTTTTCTCGCCTTTAAATTCTGATAGTGACTGCCGAAGAGAGACAGGAAATGTGGGCGACAGAGAGGGGGGATGACATGCAGCAAAGCTGGCCACGGGTCAGAGAACCCGGGTCCCTGCGGTGAGGACTATAGCCTCATACATGGGCGTGCGGTTTTACCGAGTGAGCTAACCGCGCCCATTTTACTGGTATTTTATATCTCACAAGTGCTGCAGCAGGGTGAAAGGAAAACAAAAAAAAGAACATGACACTGCAAATAAGCATTGCTGCATGGATAAATGCAAATTCAGTAGGAAGTTCCAGCGATTCGTATGTGGCGCAATGTGAACTTGGTCGCAAAACATTTAATCTTGGGACAATGCTAAGATCTCTTAACAGTTGAAAAAGAAATTGCTCAGTGCTCCCTGGTGTACAAACTATGCAACAGTAACACTCTTTCAAAACTACCTCAAACTAATCCTTGGCATTTTATTTACTGTTGTTTTTGTTACTCCGCCACAATTCATTTAAGCCATCTAATTGGAAACTGATTTAAGTCTGAGATACTAAATTTAAATTGACGCTCCAACTCAGTCAAGTTTAAATAGCCGGAATTGTTAGCGAGTAAAATTTGGAAAAAAAATAACAACTCTTCCACTTGTGACCCAACGGTTGTGTCTGGCATTTAGCTTTAAAGAATTTTCAACCCTCCAGCCATCTTTTCTTAATGACACGTTTGCTGTAGACAGTTAAATGAAGCTTGAAGACAGTTACTGTTGTTTGTGTTGCAGAAATATGCCTATCCAGCAGATGAGCTGATGCCTCTGAGCTGCAGGGGGAGAGTCCGTGGCCAGGAGCCCAATAGAGGGGACATAGATGACTCCTTGGGGAAGTAAGTTCATCATCACCAAACAAGCCATGTATTTTTAATCCATCAGTTGGCATCAGTTTAAACCAAAGCCATATGTACCTTTTTAAAGTCTAATAAGTACAATAACTGGCTATGTCTCTTTATAGCATCCCTTTATTGAGCTACAGTTGCTTTTTAAACGCCTTGCTGACTGTAAAAATGGAACTAAAGTTACTGAAATATATATATTTTCTTGTGTCCGGTTTAGTCTGACCCCACACTATCCCTTGCCTGCTTTCAAGATTCACTCTCCACTGAGAATGTTAAAGATGGGTTTCTATTTTGTCATAAATAACTCAATTAAAGAATATTATGTCTAGAATATGTTTTTTATGGGAGCAAATATGTAAGGGAATGTGGATTTAACAAAATGTGATATTTATGTAATGTCATCACTTTTTAAAAGGTATTTTGCATCTTCAAAGACGAGGACTCATTTCTTTTAATAATAGTGTGCTGTTCCAAACAGATTTAATTAGACATGGAGTAGATGCCCTAGTTTTACAAGAATACATGAATTAGATGCTAATTTAAGTCAATGAAATTTACAAGAAGAAGGACTTATACATCCATTTATGTACCATGCATGTTGCATAATATAATTTCACTGCAAAATCAACAGATTTGCCATTGAACTGTCTGTGGTTCATTACAAATGAAACTGGATCAGTGGCAAAGTGGGACACCAGCTCCACTTTTCTGTGCCAGAGGTTCTCATCATGACATTTCTTCTGCCTTTTCTGTAGGTTTTCTCTCACACTGATTGACACCCTTGATACCCTGGTGGTGAGTACTTGCTTTTCCTCTGTTTACAAGCATAAAAAAGGTTTGATCTGCTTTTGTTTCTGAGTCCCCCCCCCCCCCCCCCCCTCCTTCTTCTCCCCTCTTTTTCTATTTTTTTTTTTTTTTGTTTTTGTTGTTTTGTTGGTGTGGTGGGTTTTAGAAAGCTATGATATATATTATATTAGGAAAAAGTCGAGACATTACACCGAGTGTGGAAATAATAAATGGAAATTCTTGTGGCTAATGTTCTTTATCCCATTCTTAATGAAATCTGTTGATTTATGTAAATAAAATATATTTTTGAAGGAGCCAGTGTCACTAACATCTTTTTTTGTCTTTGCTTAATCTCCCTGCAGGCGTTCACTACAGAGTTTAGAGTTCATTGGGGCCAACACTTATTGAGACCAGAGTTTGCAGAAAGCACCTACTACCTCTATAAGGTGAAAAAACCTGATATAAATGATAATAAATAAGATGTTAGAAATAAGCTAACTAATGAAACTACTCCACTCTTGTACTATACATACAAAGCATTTCTATAGCAAATGGAATGTTCTATGTAAGATGTGTGGCGGAGATTATATCTTGATCTCTGCAGGCCACTGGTGACCCGTACTACCTCAGAGTGGGACAGTCCATTGTGGAAAAGCTCAATGC
>CM022482.1:12505114-12592800 GCA_011952105.1 Coreoperca whiteheadi | reverse complement strand
ACCCCCCCCCCTTTTTGACACTCGATGTATTTGTTCCTGTCTGTGTGTCTGTGTGTGTGTGTGTGTGTGTGCGAGCAGGTGTTAAACAAGCTTGATGAGTTTGAGGACGCAGTGAGGAAGGCACTGAGGGATGTACGCCTTGACAACGATGTGGTGGTGTCTGTGTTTGAGACCAACATCAGAGTTTTAGGGTATGAAAAATGTCCGTGCTTTATTTACTTTAGCTATGTAATGTGTGTGTGTGTGTGTGTATGTATATATATATATATATGTATGCGTATAAAGTATCTCCATCCATCCTCCCCAATCTTTCAGTTTATTTTGCATTTTTAAAGGAAATCTTTATTTAATTCTTCCCAGAGGGCTTTTGGGAGCCCATGTGATGGCTGACCTGCTAAGGCAGCGTGGGCAGAGGATGCAGTGGTATCGCGATGAGCTCCTGCACATGGCCAAAGAGCTGGGCGATCGATTACTGCCTGCCTTTAACACCACAAGTGGCCTTCCCTACCCTAAGGTATGCCTTATTTTATTGTTAAATATCAGAGGTCTTGTTTTAGATGTATTATATGCAGATGGAGCAGACAATCCACTGTCAGATCTTATTGTGGATGGCCCTGAAATGTGACTCGCAGCATTGATATAGAAAGGTTCCTCTGGTCAGTGCACCAAAGAGGAACTAATGAACAACATATTACTTATTTTAGTAATTAAGTAAAGATAATTTGAGCTGAGTGAAGTGACAAGATACATTTTTAATTGGTTTTCCAGGTGAATCTGCGGTATGGAGTCCTGAATCCACTTTCACGCACAGGTACTGAATCGGACACCTGCACAGCATGTGCTGGAACAATGATCCTGGAGTTTGCTGCCCTCAGCAGACTGTCAGGAGAGTCTGTATTTGAGGTATTACCTCCCTCTGCCTCTAGAAATTTGGCTTTTTAATGTTTATTTTGTTTTTTAACATGCCCTTAATGGGAAATTACTGAGATATAAGAGTAGAGTACAGAATATTATTAGTTTTCTTCGAAATTATAGCTGGCTATGAATGATGCCAGTTGTTGAAAGCTGAAATCATATATGAATGATGTAATTGTTTTTAAAAGAAACATTTTAAGAATATAATACTTATTATTATTGTTATTATTATTATTTATTATTTTACAGGAAAATGCCAGGAAGGCTCTGGATGTCCTCTGGGAGAGGAGACAGAGAGGAAGTGACTTGGTGGGGACTGTCATCAATATCCATAATGAAGAATGGGTCCGGAGGGGTGAGGCAATTTAAACACACACATGTATCATGTAAAACCATCAAAACTGTGATATTAACAAGAGATGAAAACTGGAACCACACATGTTCTCGCACAGACAGAAAAAGTACATTGATAATTCAGAAATATGTAAACATTCATATTCCACAACTCTATACATGAACCATATTATAGTGGTTTGACTGTCTTCTCACTTCTGTGTTTGCAGACAGCGGGGTTGGTGCTGGTATCGACTCATACTATGAATATCTGATGAAGGCCTACATTCTTCTAGGAGACAATGTTTTTCTGGAGAGGTTCAACATTGTAAGTCCTCCATCACGGCATGCCGACACAGAAAGCATCTGTTGTATTGTACTCCCTGTTGCAACATTCACAGTTCACTTCTGGCCATTTTGTTCATTTTGTGATTGTGGCTTGAAGAGGTTTGCTATTATATTTTTCACGATTTTTGTCTGCAACAGCACTACAGTGCCATTATGAAGTACATCAGTCAGCCTCCCCTGCTGCTCAATGTACACATGCACAACCCCACTGTGAGCGTGCGCAGCTGGATGGACTCTCTCCTGGCATTCTTCCCTGGCTTACAGGTCAGGGGCTTAAGTTTGCACTTGATTAATCACATTTACTACCATTAAAATATAGTAGAAGGCGTAGTAATTGTTGCACATGTGTTTTGGGACTGACATTTATTTCTCACACAGGTTTTGAGAGGAGATCTAAAACCAGCAATTGAGACTCATGAAATGCTTTACCAAGTCACCAAACAGCACAAGTTTCTTCCAGAGGTAAAGAATCTCTGCTCTTTTGTTCTATTTAATGACATATATTAGATATATATAGGCAAGATAATGTACTTAAAACACTCAATAGGGGTGGGTAATATGGATACAATCTTATATCACGGTATCATGTTAGG
Source organism: Coreoperca whiteheadi (assembly GCA_011952105.1). Lineage (NCBI taxonomy): Eukaryota > Metazoa > Chordata > Actinopteri > Centrarchiformes > Sinipercidae > Coreoperca > Coreoperca whiteheadi. The sequence goes on along the minus strand of CM022482.1, from coordinate 12,590,611 downwards.
ATTCTATAATGTGATATAGTAAATTTTCTGGAAATCCAAATAAGAACAGATGGGAATGTTTGCTATGGCCTGATCAATAAAATTGATTGAATTTAAAGGAGAAGTGTGTAGGATTTAGTGGGATCTAGTGGTGAAATTTCACTTTGCAACCATTTGAATACCGCTTACATCACCCTCACCTTCAAAGCCTGTAGGAGAAACTATGATGTAGAAACATGGCGGTGCAACGTGGTAACCTCTGTGGAAGGGGACCCACTCCCTTTGTTAGATAAATGGTTTATTCTAAGGTAATGGAAACACAACGATTATTATTTTCAGGTGATTATAAACTAATGAAAACATACATATAAATATTATATTCCATTTCTGCCAATAGATCCTCTTAAATGGTACACATTGAACCTTTAAATACATGACAAATGAAGGTACTTCATCATAATGATGCGAAAATCTTGAAAATCCAAATATTTCCATTAAGTAGTCCTTCTCATTACAACATCGCCTGCAATAACCTAAGAGAACCAGAAGTGTCATATCTATATACCCACCTATATACTTCTATATAAAATAAAAACATTCTCTACCAGTGAATATATGTTGTCATATACCCAACCCTAATAGTCAGGTGATTATTGGGTTGCAGTATAGCATATTCATACTAAAGTTGATGTGTAGTGTATGAACAAATATGTGTGCAGCAGCTGTAGCAAATCATCACAGTTTGAGTTGTATTATACTATGCTATGATATATATTATATTAGGAAAAAGTCGAGACATTACACCGAGTGTGGAAATAATAAATGGAAATTCTTGTGGCTAATGTTCTTTATCCCATTCTTAATGAAATCTGTTGATTTATGTAAATAAAATATATTTTTGAAGGAGCCAGTGTCACTAACATCTTTTTTTGTCTTTGCTTAATCTCCCTGCAGGCGTTCACTACAGAGTTTAGAGTTCATTGGGGCCAACACTTATTGAGACCAGAGTTTGCAGAAAGCACCTACTACCTCTATAAGGTGAAAAAACCTGATATAAATGATAATAAATAAGATGTTAGAAATAAGCTAACTAATGAAACTACTCCACTCTTGTACTATACATACAAAGCATTTCTATAGCAAATGGAATGTTCTATGTAAGATGTGTGGCGGAGATTATATCTTGATCTCTGCAGGCCACTGGTGACCCGTACTACCTCAGAGTGGGACAGTCCATTGTGGAAAAGCTCAATGCCTACGCCAGGGTGCCTTGCGGGTTTGCTGCTGTGCAAGATGTCCGCACTGGGACACATGAAGACAGGTATATAAATGCCACTACACACATGTTTACACTGACATGTTATTTATATTCCCCATATGGAAGAGTAACCTTAGAAGGTTTTGTCTGATAAAACCTTTCTTTTGATGAAACAACTGCTGTAATGGAAACCCAAAATGTATCATATGAATGCATGATAACATCTTTTGTTTCTGTGTGTGTGTGTGTGCGTGCATAGGATGGACTCGTTCTTTCTGGCTGAGATGTTTAAATACCTGTACCTGCTGTTTTCGGAGAAGAACGAGCTGCCCATCAATATTGACGATTACATCTTCACCACAGAGGCTCACCTTCTCCCTGTATCTCTCTCCACCACCAAGCCGCCCTGTCAAGGCAACATTACGGTGAGAGCTCTCACTTTATCACGAACACAGGTTCACGCATTATATTTCCATTTTGAATGTTTAATTGATACAAGCTGATATACGCTTCAAACACACGAAAAAGACATTTTGAGGTAAATAGTAATAATTATTCATTTCCATTTATTCTTTATATTGTTGTGTAGGAATGGGACATTCTATGTGTTATTACAATATAGAGTCTTCTATGACTTTTACTTAAAATGCTAACTGGAGTGTAGGAGGTAAAAAGTGTTGTGAGTTTAGCTGTTGGTGCTGTGCTTCAGGAGACTGTTCCTGTTTCTCAAGAAGAAGACCTGTTCACACACTCCTGCCCCAGCATAGAGACGCTGTTCCCCAACAACCCTTCATTTGCCAAAACCATCCGGGACAGCTACAAGTACCTCACCGGGGTGGGACGAGCCTTCCACCCCTTACCTGTCAGGTGTGTCCAGTTGCAAGGGGCTTTTGATTTTGGAGTGAAAAAGAGTTGATTACTTTAGGTTTTAACTTGGGTGTGTTTGTATTTTACAGGGAAATTGAACTGCCGCTCCATGATAATGGCATGGAGCCAGTAGAGTTCTTGAAAAGCATGGGCATTTCTCTCACTCCACTGAATGAGGTCAAGGCAGGAGACATCAGAAGGGTATTTTATTTACTTTCTACTCACCTAAACTGAAAACATCCCTGAAGAACTGAGTCAGTGCAATAAACTCATTCCCTTTAAAACAGCAATTTTTACAGCTAAAGGAGCTAAGTAATTCATTTTATTGTGATTTTAGCATTTTGTATTGCATTACAATATGTACTTTACGTATGTACTATACATAAGCTTTTCTTGTTAGCGAAGTCCTAAACCATTAGAACCTTCAGTGGTGGGTAAAATGGGGAAATTTACCAACATTTTTTATACATTTTTATGATTTTCTCTATGCTTAGCAGTAGTGACTGTATGCTATTATACTTTCCAAAGTTACTGAAAAGGTAATCCTAGCTGGTAAAACAAGGGAAAAACAAAGATCACCAGGATGTTCTTCAGCAGGTTTTAATGGCACACTTTTTAGCCTTCTTTGAGTTAAAAGTATGAAAAATATGTTTTCACTTCCTGATTTTGTCCATTTGGCTCCCAAGATGCATTCACACAACCTATTGAACCATGAATTTGTATTCTGTAAGCGTGCCTCAATGGAGCTGTCAAAACAGGTAAATTATATAACCTGCTGTTGAACTAATTATATCTTTCAAATTGTACAAATAACAGGACTTTAAGCAGCGTGGATATTGTAATATATAGTATCACAATGTCCACAAATTCCATGATAAACAATGTTATGCTAACTGATGAAAGCATAACATTGTCATACAACTTCCCTTTCTTAACTTAAAACGTGACACTTAACATTATGGGAGAAAACCGTGAGTTCAAATGGCTGATGACCGTTGTGTTCAATCATTAGGAGCATAAAGGAGTGTACCGGGTAAAACTTGTGGCAGAGGTAAGCCAGGCACCAGAAGAGGAGGAGGTGGTGCCTCATGTTGTTCAGCTTATATCCCCTCCATTTCTGGGTAGGACGGTCCTCACAGCGGGACCTGGCAAGTTTGGAATGGACCTCACCAAGCAGGAGCACGGGGTGAGCTTCCAATGTGACAATAATACGGTATACAGTATCAACATCAGAGCTCCCAACAAGTCATGTAGGTTTTATAAGAAACGAGCGTTATATGATAACATGACCAAAAATTAAAAATGTTTTTATGGTTTTTCTCCAGCTATGGAAGTGTTTCCTGTTTTTGTTTTACCTGCACTTCTCCTTATCTCCATCCAAAAACACAGTAATTTGTAATAACACACCAAAACTCTTGTGTCGCAGGTGAAGGGCAGCATAGTGAAAGCCTCCCCCTACACTGCATGTGGGCCAGTAGATAATACAGTGGAGCTTAAAGGCAATATCGCTCTGGCACTGCGTGGTGACTGCATGTTCGCTGCAAAGGCTCGTCGGCTACAGGAGGCAGGAGCCCTAGGAGTCATTTTTATAGGTGGGAATGATTACCCGAGGAGCCGAAACCACCTCAAAGATCAATATGCAGAGGTTTGAATGACTGCCAAAAACTGAAGGCTGGACCTCAAAGAAATTGTTCCACTGATTCCCTTATTCTCCTTCGCAGACCACCGTGTGGGAAGTAATAGTGAGGAAACTCCCCTCTTCCAGATGGTTGGAGATGGCGACTCCACTGAAGACATCACCCTGCCTCTGGTCTTCCTGTTCAGCCGCGAGGGTGCCGTACTCACAGCTGCTCTGGAGGAACATCACAATGTGGATGTACTGCTGCTGCCCAAGGAGAGGCAGCTGGGACATGGTGAGGACCGGGAAGAGGAAGAATAAAGGATAAGGCTGGCGATAGTCTGTTTTTGTTATTGTCAACAAATCCCATGAAAAGACCAAAACCAACAATGACTTGGGCTGTCTTTCAATACTTTACAACTTCCTCAGCCTGTCAAAGCCAATTTGTTCCTAGTGAAGATATAAATCTGAGTAGTATTTTTTTTTTATAAGCTAAATAATTCCCTAAAACAGCTGGGCACTTTAGATTTAAACAGGAATATGTGAGTGTGAATGAGTATAAGTAAGTGTTTGATGACACTTGCACTCATTTGTGCAAATGATGAATGTCATCACTGGTTTTTAGCATTCAGACGTGCACTGATGATTCAGAAGGCGAACTGCAATTACATCAAATGTCAAATCTTAGTTACTCTCTCTGATCAAGTCTTAATTCTTTTCTCTGCTCTCGTTCTAATTTTGCATATCATTGGCTCTCCTCCTCATCGTCCAGATAAGACAGAAAAACCTGTCGGTATGAACATCAAACTCCGCCTGGCAGAGGAGGGGGAGCTGGAGGAAGGTGCTGCCAGAGGGCACACCTTGGAGTTTGTCTTGGAGAAAGAAGAGGTGCTTCTTAAGGAAGAAGAGGAGGAAGATACCAGAGGACAACGACAATCGCGGCAGCAGCGGTTCTGCACAAAGGCCGCAGAGAATGACCGAACTGAACCGTGTTCAGCAGATTCATCTCAAACCCCAAACTCTAACATTGAACCAGAAACAAACCCTTGAACACTGCTGATCCCTCGTCAGTTTCTGAATGGCATGTGCCTCAGAGCCCCTCACTGCCCAACATGGAGGCCTAACTGACCAAGCCTGCATGTTTATAACCGATGGAGGAGAGCCAAGCAGTGCAGTGTGATGGCTACACTCCCATCCTGTCTTAACTTTGACACCTAAAGATGGTTCTATATTTATTAGACAGAGAGTCCAAGTTGAGCTTCTGTTCTGTGCAGTGCACAGCTTTCAGGCTTTAACTAGGTAGTTAAAGCCTGAAAGCTGTAGGTTAAGATGGCTGGGCTGTTGCTGCCCACACCTAGCCTGTAGTGTTGCTATTGTAGGTACGTACAAGGTGTTCTTGGTGATCATGATGTAGATCATTGACTAGAGTTTAAAATGACCTCACCTTAGAGGAAAATGTAGATAAGGCAAAAATTTACTCAGCTAGGATTTTATGCAATGCAGTTTGTTTTTAATGTAGACTGCACCTTTTCACTTCAACAACTACTTAAATATTCAGCAATGGTGAATGGAATATTACCTGGCCAGTATGTGGAGTTAGCTAACATAACTCCATAACTTCTCAGTAATATAACGTTAGCAGATGAAGGAGATGAACTGGGGCCAATTTGGAAAGTGTATTTTGTTTTGTACTAGTAAGCAACTTCAGGGAATTTCAAGAGTGAATGCATTTTGCTATTGTGTGTGTGTGTGTGTGTGTGTGATGCGATGCGAAAGCATCTCAACTAAAACATAATTGCTATCAGATGAAACCCTCCTGTCTACGCAAAGTCATCATGCAAGGAATTAAGAATTAAAAGTCTGTAGGATCAACCACCGTGAATCGTTTGAAATTGCTTTTGGATTTTTCAGGCTGTATGCTACTTTTTCCCATCCTATAAATGAATCTGTTAATTTGAAATTAATCATGTCATTTTAAAAACATTGCAAAAATGGCCAAAGCTGTTTTTCTTGCAACTGAAATCTACATGTAACTCGGGTTAGTTCCAGATGTAGCATCTCTGGTTGGTCTGCAGTCCCAGACTGATAATGCACTTTTCAACACGGGTATGATTGTCAATTCAAACAGAAATGACCATTCAGCCTGTCTTTGCATTTGTTTGTGTGTGTCGCCATAAGTCATTTTTAATTGCAGTCATTTATCATGCCATTTACATTGTGTAATGATGCAATGTTTATATCCACGTTAAAATTTAAGGAAAAGTCAAAAAATTTGGGGGAAAAATGGTAATATTTAGTGACATCCTCGATTGCTGGTGCACAGCAAGGTTTTTGCTTCATCTAAAATGGAGAGGCCAATTGAATCCTGTACAAATGCTCAATTAATTTTCTGGAAGCATTTTGGATCCAGTTTTGTTGTATCTTTTGTCAAGACTTTAATTTACCCACTGTTAGGGTCTCCTACTCTCTACAAACTCAACCATAGTCTGGGCATTCTTATGTGTCATAACTTTTATCCAACCATTCAGAGAGATTCATAACAATTTTAATCAGTTTGTTCATATTCACTTCCTTCGTTCTCACTAATAATTTGTTGCATGGTTTTTGTCTTTTGTGGTAAATGAAATGTGAGCTTCTTTTTGCGTGGGGAAAAAGCCTTTTTGTGCCAGAGTATGTTTTCTTTTATGTTTGCACAGTGGAGCTTTTCCTGATGCTGCTGAGTTAATTTCAAGTCTTAATCCAACATGATGTTTTATTTTTTTTGTTTAGCCTGTATGAGGCTTTGCCAACCGGTATACCTCAGGATTGTGTACTGTGCACACAGACAACAAGACCGTGGACAAGAAGAGGGGGATTCTTTTTCATTCTATTTAATTTTGTTTTCAGCTGTTTTCTAAGGTTTCTGTTTCTGTTTATCAGTCAGTGGCTGAAAGTCAAAAAGTGCCAAAAGAGATGCATGCCTGTTTCTGTTTCACATGTTCTCTGTATTTAGTTTCTGTCTGTGAGCTGAGGCAGTCTCGTCAATAAATGATCATGGTGATGGTTTTACTGTCACAATAAGAACTGTTTTACACACACACACACACACACACAAAGTAGTCAAATCTGGAACTTGAGCACACAAACACAACTTGAGTGCTCAAAATGCTGAAGGAATTTGACTGTCAAAGTTTCTACCATTTCACTGTACGTTATTTCCGTAAGAAATATTTTCTTTGTAGTCTGAGCTTTTCATATAAAAGAACAAATACAATAGAATGTTTTTACATATTTCTTATTTACACATTACACTTAAGATAATGTATCAACACTGTCTTTCCTGTGAAGTATTCAGAGAGGAAACATGAGGACTAATTATGTCCAAAAAGCAGAAAACAAAATGCCCCTCTCCTTGAGCAAGTTGTGTATTGGTAAATTCACTGAAAGTGTTTTTTTTTTTTCTTTTTGTTCAGTTTTCGTCAGGAGAATATGAGACGGACCTTGAAACATTTTGTTCCGGATGAGAACAGATACCACAGAATAGCACAATCATGAGAATGATGACGTTTATGATGACAATATTGATAATGACAGTGGTGATGCTGACGAAAACAATGGCAAAACATTACAACACAAATTTGCAAATGATTCACATACTTAGGTTTTCGAATAGTATAGTGAAATTCAATTCAAACAGTTCTGAGTGCATGAAGTTCCTGGAAGTCCTGTAGTCACTAAAATTAATCTTAAGTGCCTTCACATTTAGTGATAGATATTTTCCACATGATAAATGAGTCATGCTGACACATACAGTATATTCCACTTGGCTATTTTCATCTGATGCTGGTCAGCTAAAGGTTTTTGTTTCTGCCTTGGTCACTGAATTTTGGCCTCTGTTTGGAGATGGTCTTTTAGCTCTAAGCAAACAAACACACAGGCCAGGTCTGTTGCCAGCTTCCAGCCACCATTTATTCTGTGTTTGGGGAAGAATAATGGAGTTAATAGGCAGAATAGACAACAATAGAAAGAAATTATACTATGTTTGTTTATTTTATGTGTTTTCATACATCTTAAAACAGGTTGTGTGGCGTAATTTTACTGCGCCTGCTACAACCTGCTAATAAACTTACATTATTTCCTCCTTAACTTTCTACCTCAACCACTATCTTCATTAGGCTGTTATTAGCCAATCTGTGTTGCTTAGTGAAAAATTAAGTGATAAAAGTATGACTGCATGATTGGTTGACAAAGTGTAAACTCATTAGAATTAAAACAAGATAATTTTATATCAACACATGCCGATCTCTAGCAGTGTGTAAATTATGAAACCAAGCACATCATAATTTTGTCTAATGTTATTTAAGTCGGTTTTACCACGTCATCACGTCTCAAGTACCTCATACTCTGGGCCTTGTTTCTAATCGCTCAGTAAACTGTTGCTTTCAGGTGCTGTGGGAAACAGTGACATCTCGATTGTAAGAATTTTCAGGAGCATGTGGAGGTTATGATAAAGGCATAAAAGATTACATTTAAAAGTGGAAATTTCCATTTATGTTTTAGGTTGTCATGGTGTGAGAGTGGAGACTGTCTTTATTTAAAAGTGAATATTCAATAATAATTATATTTTAGTCATTTTGCTGGCATTAATTTTACTCCATATAACAGTTATTTGTCATCTTTATCTTCAGTGGAAATTAAATTGATAGCCTATTAGGCTGAATCTGACATCCTACCATAGGATTCTCATCTTGTCTCATATTTGCTTGCTGTGCAAAAAATATCATTCTTGACCATGGACACAGTAGTTTGACCCCCAGCCAAGTAGAAAAGAGAAGAAAAAACACTCAAGGCCCACTTACTAGCATTTTCTGGGGCTTTCAACCATATGTCACTGACTCAGTGGATAGAGTTTGCTCAGTTGTCATGGAGTTAGCTTTTTCATCATACTTGCTTCAACTTGATGACAGCTAAGCTGTCACCATGACCACTGAGACAACTATAGCCTAATAGAGAAGGGAGACCTGGCCGTCCAGAGAGAACAGGCCCCGTGCTGCCATTGTGCTGAGGGAACTGTAGAGACGGAATTATTCATTGCTTGACATTGTCTTTTATAATCGAATTGTGTTTTGGTAACATATGTTGAATGTCATGCCAATTAAACATATTGAATTGAACTGAATTTAAATCACTGACTGAATATAAAGGTGGACAGTCTCCCACTGTACAAAAATGAAGCCAAAATATCATAGATATGGTATCTGCCATCGTGACCTGGTGACGTCATTGGAGCAAGAGTCTGCGCAGTAGTGATCGGGGTTGGAGCAGCCGCGGTATCGAAGTCCCGCCCACACACCCGGCAGACTCAGGGCTCAGCTGTCAATCATGACTTGAAACCCCTTTTTTATAGCATCAAATAACTAATTAGAAACAACTTTAGCAGAAATATGAACACTTGAAAAGTCATAAGCATGATAAGAACTAACTAAAATGACAGAAACCATCTTTGGGGCATGAGCTTTTAGTTTGACTCATGGTTTGGCCCATGTGGCATCCACTACCATGGAGGGGGCGGGCTTTATGACCTATACTGCAGCCGGCCGCCAGGGGGCGATCGAGATGTTTTGGATTCACATTTGGGGAGCTGTCAGAATCCGAAACAGGTTTATTGGCCAGGTATGTGTACACATACGAGGAATTTGACTCCGGTTTTATGTTGCTCTCTATGTATGTACAGAGAAGTAGACGCACATTTAGTAGATCCATGTCCATGGATGTATAAAGAGAACTGAGCTGTCCCCTGTCCATCTTTATATACAGTCAATGATTAAAACTATACATCCACTGAAGAATATGCGGTTGATAGTAATGAAGTAGATCTAACGTTAATAGTTAATTTTTGTTTTCTTTTTGTAAAATAATAGCTTTTTCTTTTCATTGGAAACAAACAGAAAACAGTTGGATGTTTTACCGCCTAATTGTGTGGGCAAGGCCTACACTGTATTTAATGAAAGGACAAATGCTAGGCGACTTTTATTTCATGTTTCAATCACATTAAATCCAAATGGCGACTTTGAACAGGTTGACAGGGGATTGCCAGTCCCTGACTGTCTGCATAATACTTTTTGTTTAAACCAACAAACACCCCCCCCCCAAAAAAAAAAGATAACGTGAAAACACAAGCTGCTGTCTGCTAGGTCACAAGTCTGTGTTTTTATTGAGGAGTTTACGAGGAGACCATGAAGGCAGCATGTCAAACACACTACAGGAGCGCACACACCCCCTCCTTCCCCGCCTGAAGCTCCGCTATCTTTAGCTCTGCCGCGGATTACAGTGCGCAGTGTGTGGACTGACTGCGCCCCGGTGCGACCTGCTCGGTTGATCGCTGTGTGTGTGTACTTCGCGCTGAAGCCCTCTCGCGTTAACAAAAACAAAAACTCAACAAAATATAAACGGAAAACAAAAGTGATGGGGGAATGACAACAACCTCCGTCCCCGTCTGCTGTTCTCCGTCCCCGAGAAGACCCCAAGGATGCTGCTGCTCTCCAGCCCGCGGAACGGTCGCCAGCGCCGGGCCTCGCTGCTGCTACTCGCCGCTGTGCTGCTCTGTGTCGTCCCTGTCAGTGCTAGCCTTCCAGGTAAATTCCCAACAACACAGAGCTAACTAACGTTAGCACCAGACAAACCGATTATCCTCGGTAGTGTAAGCTCATTTTCAAATATCCCGGGATATATGTTTGTCTTGTCAACAACCGTTAATGATGAGCTCGTGACAAACAGAAAGGCAGGGGCTTTAATTATCTGAAGAGGAGTTTTTAAACCGACCGAGTACAGACACGTGTATTTTTGTTTACCTTTTAGTGTTGTTTATGGTGTCGTTTTGTTGCTGATAAAGTAGCTCGCTGGTATGGGATATCCCATGACCGTTTTTGGACAGGTTGGACAAGTAGCCTAGGTGTACCTCTGAGTGAATGAGTGAAGAGCACAAGGAAAAGACAATGGTGGGGAAAAAATTATACAAGTTCCCTTCCTTGTTAGGTTACTCAATGCATTTCATTTTATGCTCACAGATTCTTATTTAGTTAATATTACACTAATCTAGGCCAAATGTGAAGGAGAAGATTCAATTTCATAGGAGGTCTATGTGTAAGTAGCCGGAAGAATATTCTTATACTGTGATATAAAGCTGCATTTTAGTTATTTCAGAATCAGGTTTATTGGCCAGGTATGTGTACACATACAAGGAATTTGACTCCGGTTTTACGTTGCTCGCTATGTTCATACACGGAAGTAGGCATAAGTGTGGCAATACAAAGCAAAAACAACACTAACATCTGTAAACAGTAAGTAGTTCAAATGGTGCTGAAATAAACGTGATTAATGTAAAAGGTTGCTTTATTTATTAATTGATCTATTATTGCTTTGATTTGAGCTATTTTGTTTAGCAATTAAACAATATACAATATCTCAGAAATAATGGCAAATGCCCATCACAGTGTCATTTTAAAAACAGTACTGCTTACTTAATCTGAGCCACAATGTTTGGAAAAGGAGCAAAGCAAAAAAACTGTTTGTACTTTTTGTATATATTTAAACTGTAACTGTATTCATGTAAACTAACCAACAACACATTTATAAAAAAAACAGGATTTTATTAATTCATCTTTTCTCACTTGAGAAAATTGTTAATCTGGAAACTGGTCTGAGCACTGTTTTAGATAGTGGAAACATTTGTGTGCAGGCTTATGGTGGCCTGATGGTGTGCGTGCGTGCGTGCGTGCGTGTGTGTGTGTGTGTATGTGTGAGTGTGTGTGTAATGGGTCTCCACACAGTGATGATTGCCATTGATGTGTGTAGGGGAGATAATCTGCTTCTTAGCTTTTAACACAGAAACCCTGTGGGAGAACCACCAGCTGGACTCTCACATGTAATCTTTAGCCTTTATCTGAGGGACACACACAGCATCACAGCCACACACACACACGCTGGACTCACACTGAACATTTACTGCCTTGGCCTGGAATTTATAGGTTTTAATATATATTTTTTCATCTTTTGGTTCACTCCAGCCCACTGAAGTCTGTGCATGAAATTACATGGTTGTGTTGCTTAATTTTCCTCGTGGACAACAGAGAGGCTGGAGAGGATGTGACGCGGTGTCAGCTTTTGTTTCTCCCCTGTAGGGTAAATTAGAAAAGTCCAGTGATTTTCCACTTTCCATCTCCTCACAAATCACAATTATAACAATGTGAATGTCATTATTTCCCCTGTCAAGTGCTGAAAAACACAACTGTGGGGGGAAAAGATGGTTTGGTGACATAGAGAAGTTTTCCAGTGTCAGAATAACATCATAATTTTGTGCAAGTTGGAGACGGACTAAGCTGTTGAAACAGTGTAGTCTCCAATGTGTCTCTTGTTTTACATGTCAAGAAAAGAATAGCATGTTTGGTGTCATCATCAGTCGTAGGATTTTGCTAGCGTGATGTGTTTTCGATGCCTGTTATATTTGAACGCAGCTTGTTCATAACAATGTGTGGCAGTATGTGGGCTATTGTTTGCATATGTTGTGTTGAAATACCAAGGCGAGGCAAAATGACCCATTTTTTCTCTACGTGTATAAGGGATTGCGGGAACATTGCATAATGTAGCTGCACATAATTTTATTTGACTCATATCTCCTCCACAGGAACTTTTTAAGTAAATGGCACTTTATTAAAGATTGTTAAGTACATTGGAGGCATCTGCAGAACCTCAAAAAGCACATTCAGTATTTACTGCGAGTCAGGTTTCAGGATGATTTTGCTGGAGTGTGACAACAGCATGAGGTGCATAGTAATCAAGTGTTTGATTCAGCAAACACTGACACATCATCATGTGTATATATGCCAAAAATCTTTCACAGAACATTTGGTTCTTGGGATGGAAGTAATCCAAATGTTTTACCATAACATGCAGAATTTGTTGTGTCGTTCAGGCTCAATGGGGCACGTTGAATTAGCAGCATCAGAAAAGTCAAAAAACCCTGATTTATTTGGATGTTCTTGCTGCTTTAATTTTAGCATTTCACTGTAGAAACATCTTCACTTCCATATTTCAGTTCAGCCTGATCATTGTTGTGCTGCCACGTTTAAATGCCAGGTTTGTCATTCACCAAACCCACATAGAATTGGTGTGATTATTATTCAGAGAGCCACTGCCTCCGTCCTTTTCTTCCACCAGGATTAAGCTTTAACGATTCATATCTTCAGCGACACACACACACACCACACACACACATACACACAAACACATACACACGCACACAGCCACTAGCCTCAGTGTTTTCAATCACCATTTTAGCCCTGCAGCAAAATTAGTCATCTGCGTTGTAGTGGGGATTAAGAGCAATGAAAATTCAGGGGGAAGGACACATGAGCACCACCAGGGGACATAAAGACCACTGAGGCGATGACTGGGTTCATAAGTAATGAATAAAATCCTCATATGACTGGAGATTAAGTTTAGTTTACGTATGTTTGTAGGCAATTAAAAAGACCAGGTATCTGTCTGGAAAGAGAAACAAGGCAGAGGACTAATTCAAGCCTGAATGGGGAATTTTTCCAAAACTGTAAGGAGAGAGTGATAATGTGAGGTTCCTTTAGTGCTACTTGCTGTAGTGACACAAATGATTATTGGTAATACTGGGCCAAATTAATATACACGTTACATACTTTCAGCTTTGTTTAATTTTTTTTTTTACCTTTGTTAGATATATTGTATGTGAACTCAGTAATTCCAGGAAGTAATTTAGAAAATGCAGTTTAAAGCTTCAAATGCCTCTGGTTTCAAATGGATCTGTTTTTTAGCTTGTGTGTTCTATGAGGGGATTTGACATTACCAGCGTTTAACAATGAGAGAAATGGAAAATTACCACCCAATTATATGGTGGTAACCATCATACTGAAATTACGCAACAGCCAGGAAAGACTTATCTCTATTATGGATTTGCCCCATTGTTGTCTCAAATTGGAAGTCTGAAAAATAAGTGGTCAGCCAAGGCTTTGCTGTGGTGGCTTTTTCAAACCACTGCTCACTCCCTCTCTCTTACTTTCTTTTTTTGCCCTACCATTGGCTTCTTTGTTTGATAGCATACTGTTGGCTACCAGACCTCTTCAGGAAATGAGAAGACCACAATTAATCAACTTACAGAGCGCTTACAGGCATTTGATCAAGCCAAGTCAGCGCAGTTTAGCTGGAATGAATCAAGCTACGCTGTGCCAATTTTAAGACTACTCTTAACCTTATTTGTCGTACAAACAGTTGTCTTTTATCAACCCAGTCGTGATGAAAATTGACAAATCAGGAAGCAGCCTATTTGGTATGTCAGTGGTTTTGCATGCACAAGTTTGCATTTGTGTGTGGCCACATCCTTACCAAGAATGTGCAGTCTCTCTGTTACATGACTTAAATAAAGTGCCAATAAAACCAGAAGTATCAGTGCTGACGCTTCTTCCATAGTGCTCATACCCAGAAATCAGTCTGTTTTTAGATACCACAGCAGGTGCTTGTGATAACATGAAACTGGGTAAAAAAAAAAATCATGCTTGCAAAACCTAATTCTAAGGTAATTGTGAGCCAAAGCAGTTTACATCCCGGTCAATCCAGTTAAAGAAATGTTCAGTAATTGAATCAGCTCTCAAAACAATTGAATTGTTGCATCGCAATTGTTGTTATTCTAACAACTGAAACAACCAGAAGACAACAAACACGATGGCCATGAAAAAGGAAACCTTTTTTGCCACCTACTTGCTGCCAGTGTATAAATCCCTTTAACCTTTGTTCTGTTTGCTGCAGGGTGTGCTGCTCTGCTCCACTCTAATGATAATGACACAGTAATTATCCCCTGTGTATCCCCTGGTTAGACTCGTCATTGTCTGACATGACAGAAGTTACAGCAACAGACAAGACAAATGACAGACGCAGGGAGATAAGGCAGAAGAGACATGGCTGCACCATAAGAGGAGAAAAACAAAGACTTGTTCTTCCTCGATCTTCCACAAACTCACATTCCATCAGGCATATGACATTTTTTGATTCACTTCCTTTTCACCTTTATCTCTCTATACTCAATTCAACCATCGGTGTATTTCCTGCCTCAGTGTTATAATGTGTCGGCCTGCATGTGTCTGTGCTTGCACATGTGTGTTAAACAGGTGCAAAGTCATGCCCCATTTTCCACCAAGCGTGGCAGAAAATGTAGGAGTCACTGCATCAGATCATGTTGGGAAACCAACACCTACACTACACTAGTATACTGAAACCTATACGGTATACCGTTTCCATGCGTTTAGTCATCAAATTTAGGCTCAGGGGTTTCTGACACTGTATTCTGAGAATTGAAGCTTTTTCTGGTATGTTTTTAGACTCAGAGCTGACTGAGCAATTCTCTTTATGAAAATAAATCAGCAGTTGACTCTGAAACCTACATGTATGCTTTTTCAGCTCAGAATTCAATCAGCAGTGGTTTTAATGCCTACGCAAAGCTGAGGAACTCATCCAAGGTGTACAAAATGTGGACATTGTTGTTATTTAATATGCTGTTTTTTGTTGAAGTAGCTAAGCATGAAAAAAACCTTTTCTCTCTTTCTATACTCAGTTCTTATTTCTTTTCCCGAACAGTCTATCATGCTTGCTTATTTTATGATCACACTATTGTTTAGTTAAATCTGTTAGCATCTGTCTGCCCCATCGGTCACACTCCTGAACACTGCTTTTTTTAATGTTGCTGGTCTTTTTTTAATGTGTTATTAATTCACAATAGGTTGTATTTGAGTCGATATTCTGTGCACTGCCCACTACTACACTAGTAATGGGCAATAAGAATATCAAGGTATATGTAATTTCATTTCCCGATATCCATATATTGGGAAATACGATATATTTTTGGGGAAAATTAATCGAGAACCTAATTTTTTGGCTAATCCATTACGAAAATGATTAAAATATATACTTGAAAAATCAAGGCACTCCATCACATTGATACAAAAAACAGGTACGGGTCCATTAAGTTTTTATTGTAAATATTCGAAACCGATTAACTGTGTTTCTGTCCAGCCTATACAATAAATTCCATACTTGGATGGAGTAAGTGATGAATGGCCAGAGGGCATAAAATAATGCTACAACTTTATAAACAGTATGGCAAATGACCAATCTATTGTCTCATGGCTGACACACGGTAGTATATCGTCATGTTGCCTAATTGTAAATCACAGCATACAATAGCAGTTCTTGTCCCACTTGATGCTTGACTGCTTGGCATTTGTTTGTTTTTGTCATTTGAGAGTGAGAAATGGTGGATAAACAGGAGCATAGCAGCATGGTTACTCAAAAATCCACACACAAATGTACACACATGAACACATGAGCACACATACGCACTTTATCCATGTGGAAATAAACAGTGTGGTTATATGTACAGTAAATAGTGAAGAGGACAAAGCAGAGCTGTTTAATGTTTCCACTTGATTTGGAGTGTTTGGCTTACTTCCTGTCTGCTATCAGAGGGTCAGGAAACACACACAATGGGAGGGTATGACCCTCCTGGCCTATCCGTTTCCTCTCTAAATCTCTCTCTCACATACACAGACATGCACACACAATTACAGATTGGGTGACATTTGTTGTACTGTATCTGTAGAACAGCTTGAAGGAGCACAAGTTAGCAGTGACATGAAAGGGGGAGCTTGCTTGCCAGCGTGTATCTGTGTGTGAGTGTAGGTGTTTACCAGGCTGTGTGAGAATGCCTGTGTTTGCCTCCCAGTTCTTTCTGGCAGAGCTGCTGCTCAGCACATAGCCTGGCAACAGCAGCAGCAGATGGTTAGAAAAGTAATTTTTCACTCGTTTCGACGGCTACTTTCTGAGTCCCTGAGATACATTTTTTTCACACTTCCACTGTCTTTGGCGATACCAAATGACCTGATGTACTGCAGGAACATGTCTGTTTTTCAAAAAAAAAAATTCTCCATCTTCTTGTCTGCCTTGTTTTGTATTTTTCTTCCTCTGTCTCCTTGATGGAGCTGTCTAATTAGCTACAGCACTGTGTGTGTGGGAGGCATGTTGATGCAAGGCCACCTGCTATGGCGACTTGACATTCACTTCTGTGGCTCCTTTGTTTTGCTTGTAAATAGATTTGAGCTGCTTGTCATATGATTATCATGATGAGCATCTTTATTGGTTTAGCTGTGTTTAGAAAATGTGCCATTATGTAAGCGTGAGTTAAGGGAAAATAATAACAATAATTAAATCTACTTGATTCATCGTATTATGAAAATAATGAAAATAGATACTTGAAAAATCAAGGCACTTCATCACATTGATGCAAAAAACAGCTACGGGTCCATTAGGTTTTTATTGTAAATATTCGAAAAATGATCAGCTGTGTCCAGTGTATACAATAAATTCCATACTTGGAAGGAGTAAGTGATGAATGGCCAGAGGGCAGAAAATATAGCTACCACTTTATAAACAGTATCGCAAATGACCAATCTATTGTCTCATGGCTGACACACACACACAAAATAATAATAAGAATTAAATCTACTTGTCATTTTTAACTACTGGTGCACCAAAAAAACTATTATTGCAATGTATTTATAACAAAAAGGTTTTTACCACAGCTCTTCCCTGATTTTCACACTTGTGCTGCTTTTTCTCACCGTTGGCCTGCCTCACACATTAATAGTGCTATGATATGATAATACTTTATTGTCAGACTGGTCTGAAATTCTTCTTGCATAACAGTATCAATGTTTACAGCAACCAACATACATTTAACTGAAGCATACATACAGAGGGTTTGTGTGTGGGTGTGTTTGTGTATATATGGATGCTTGTGTGTGAGGAGAATGATTATCTGCATTCATGTGACTGCAGTAGGTTCCATCTTAGTTTCCCAAATGATGGATACCAGATGAAGTGCCGGCTAGAGGTGCAGGGATTCTAGCTTCATTATAATAATAAGTGCAGATTTTTAAAAAATGGAACACATTGCTTTCTCACTTCCATAACAGGGATTGAATACCTCTTGTGTCTTAGACACCAATAAGTCATTTATATGGCAGGATTTACAGATTGTCCTTTTTGTGCATGATGACACGTATGGGTCGGGACAAATACAGTAAATGATTCAGCAATCAGAGAGATGCAGTCTCTTACGATGGATTATCGCAAAATTATTGCACTAGTGTCTCAATACGTTCTCCTGTGATACTGAGGTTTAGATGTACCATGCCTTTACTACAGACCGTTTCACTCTGGAGCTGTTCTCATCACTGACTGTCTGACATTTATATGATAGCACATGTGAACATGTTGTGTATGTTAAAAAGGTCTGAGACTAAAGCCTTTTTTTCATCTCATTTGTGCAAAATTTTCTGTGAAACTGATAGTCCTTCATAATGCAATGAATAAATGTAATGCATGACTAATTCCTGCGTCTGTACAAAGAAATCTCTTTCGTAAGAGTGAGTGACCCTGACAAAGAGCCAGTTTGGTCTCGAAACATTGTACTTGATGAATGTAAGTATGAAACATTAACGGGAGCAGTCAACAGTCCTTCAGTTACAATTTTGGCCTTCTGGACAAAATAGATCAACGAGACCAAGTCATACTCAGTCATACTCAGCTAATACTAATGACAATGCTAACATGCCGATGTTTAGCAGGTATGATGTTTACCGTGTTCACCAACGTAGTTTAGCTTTTTTGCATGCTGGCTGACCTGATGATGGGGCTAGATGAAAAGTGAGGGGATCACCAAAGTCATGTGAGAATGTGACAGAAGACCGAGCCCTAATAACATGCACACATACAAACACTGGGCACATATCTGACAAATATATTCAAAATTGGCCAATCCTCACAATGAAGAAAGGTCAAGGAGTTTGAGACTGGAATGGGTTGTTTGATCTGTGACCTGAGTGCAGTCATCTGCACCTGATCTGCGCCTAAACAGCCCTCGATACTCAGACAGATAGCGGATCAAAGAGTCGTATAAACTGGACGGTGGAATGACTCGTGGGTGAGGTGAGGAGAACGAGAGGGGATAGAGAAGGAGAGGGAGCTAATAACAGGAGGAGGTTGAAAGGTGTTTTAGAAAGGGCAGGAGACATGATGCTTGTGTCTTGAGCCTTGGATTGATATGGAGTTGAGATGATTTACTAATGTCATTGGTTACCCCAGCTATTTTGGCAGTGTTAAACATCTTTATTTTCAATAAAATATCTTAGACTGGCCTAGCACTCTTAATTTAACAATGCTATTACATTTATGAAGAAGTGTTGAACACTTCTCCCGTATCTTGGACTGTAAGTAATTCTTTTAAGTTAAAATGCCTAAAAATGAACTCCAAACGCCTCAAATGTGAATATTAGCTGGTTTTCTTCATGATAGTAAACTGAATATCTTCAGGTTTTGGACTTCTGGTTGAACAAAACAAGCAATTTGGAAAATGTCA
This sequence comes from Coreoperca whiteheadi, assembly GCA_011952105.1. Taxonomy (NCBI): domain Eukaryota; kingdom Metazoa; phylum Chordata; class Actinopteri; order Centrarchiformes; family Sinipercidae; genus Coreoperca; species Coreoperca whiteheadi. Next base: position 12,571,417 of record CM022482.1, on the reverse strand, counting down.
GCTTGGGCTCTGGAAATTGGGAAGGGCATTTTTCACAATTTTATGACATTTTATAGACCAGACGATTTTATGGAGAAAGTAATTAGCAGATTACTCGATAATGAAAATAATGGTTGCAGCACTAAAATCAGTGCACATTAAAATAATAAGGTACCTTCGAGTCTGCAATTATGCTTGTGTTGGGAGTATGCTTTTTAAAATGAAAATGTAGTAGTGCGGATGAAGGGGAGGGTTGAATTTGAGTGAATCAGTATTTTTTGCATGAAGTCTTGCATAGTCTTATGGCATGCACATGCACACAGACACGCACCCAAGAATTAATTCCCGTCCACTCGCTCAGTGAATTGACACAAACTGTACATACTTGTATAAAACACCACAAGGACGGAACAGTCTATTTCTAGTGGCACTTTTTTCAGTTGATACCTGGAGGAAAATTAAAAGGAAGTCACATGGCACGTAAAAATAGAAGCCACAACAATTGGGGGAATGAATAATTAAGAGAGTGAACAGTCTTGGATGGAATCTGGAATGAGGGGGCTCGGCACGTGAGCACATTACACTCACAGGGATGTGGCAGCGGGGCCGGAGCAGGTGATGCAGCAGTTAAATGTAGAGGTGACAGAGTTGTTGCTAGGCCGTGGGAACAGAAAAAGACAGACTGTGCTTTAAACAATAACCAACGATCAAAGGCGCTCAGTTGCCTACCTGTGTGCTAGTTTTGTGGCAAGTTGATTTGTGGCACTAAGCAAAACATTTGCTTTGCTACCCATATATATGACTATACCATTCACCCTCAGCCACAGATGTTTCACAAAAGTTAGAAATGCTCATCGTCTCCCATCACCAACCTCCTGCTCTTCCTGTATCTTTGACACAAACAGAAAGAAAAACAAAGCTTCTCCAATTACACCTGCGTCACTCCGCCGCTCGCTCCCAGAGGCAGACCTGTCAGTGACATCAGAAGATGTAGACGTGTGTGTCTGCCTCCCTACGGTGCCGTTGTGATGATGTGTAGACTTGTCAAAATGTGTGTGCATTTCTATGTCTTAGTATTTGTCTTACTATCTGTGGTGTGTGTTTATTTTAGTTTTTTTCCAATAATTTTCAGTAGTGTTGATTTTTGAAATCTTTATTGTAACAGTTTTTGTGTAATAAAAACATTTGATTGGCAAATCTTTTCAAAATGTAATTACATTTCCATTCCATTTTCATTAAGCATTATTTAATCATTAAGTAATCTATACAAAGAAATCTATGGCAACCAATCAACAGCAATCTGAATATATACAATTTACCTCAAACGGCTGTATCAAAAACTCCCCAAACAGTCCATGAAATGCAGAATAAAAGCAAATTTTTAGTTTATAAGTTACAAAAAGACAATAAGAGAGGAGGTTGTGCATTTAGTAGTAAAGTATTTGGAATAGGGGCAATGTACATCAACTCCATATAGTCACAAATATGTAATCAGTCCACACAAGTGCCAAATTATGGACAGGAGATACACATCCAAATAGTAAAGATTAAATCTTGGATTACAAATTGTCTATTTTTATTTCAGATAGTTTTAAAAATAAACTAAATACTTTGCCACTGTTTTTTAGTTTTTGTGTTTTACAGTTTACAGGAATTTGTAATCACAATATGTGTGGATAAAAATGTATCAATGGATGGATAATAACACACTAAGCAGGCACTGTATGTGTATGTATGAAAAAGCAAGTGCTGGTCCCCTGCCCCTCTTCTATCGGTTCTTCATCTCTGCAACACTCCCTGTCTGCTCTATCAATAACACATCTTGCTTGATATTACAGGCCTTGTTGCCATGGAGGTTGTCGAGATTTCCCCCTAAGCGATTGGCTGTCGTGTGTAATTTTAACCTCTTATGTAGCAGATGAAAAAGTCAGGAAAGGAGGAATGACTGCACTCTGTTGCAAAACAGAAAAACAAGGATTTTCAATTATTGTTTTTATCTCATAGCACCTAAGTGAGTTCCTCATTTATCAATGCCCCATCGCACAGGTAGTAATGAACCAAAAAGTCATGTCACTGTTTAATACAGTAGGCCTATTTATCCCCTTCTGTAGTTCATTTAAATACTTAAGGTATATTACATTTCTAAATAATTTATCAAAAAGTTCTTCAGCCATTGCAAATGCACGACCCACCAAGCTCACATTTTCACAAAGGGGGTTTTCACAACACTGATCTTTCATCTATAGACACATGAACAACCCTGACCTTTGAGACCCATTATCCCTCGTCCACTCTCTTCCCACCTTATATCCCCTCCTGCCAGTATCAACCCTCACTGTGCTGTTCACCCTCAGATGGCTCGCTGTGCAGCTCTGCTGGGCTCATTATCTGCTCTGTTAGCGTCCCAGTTCTCCACCTGCCCTCTGCTACCAAACACACCCGTGGTGTTTCTGTGGCCCACTTCTTACTTTGTGTGTGTCTGTGCTGTTTGTGTGTACAGTATATCTAAATGCGGTGTTTGGGCTCAGTTTTTGTGTCAAACCGGCAGTAATCAGGTCAGGTGATTATCTAACCTGATCGCGGGCAGATCTGTGAGAGAGCAGCTGTAGTTCACCCTTTACTTTGGTGTAACCTGACTCGGATTGCCAACCAGGTGGGGCCCACCGCATTGCGAAATGCATAAAATTATTCAAAATGTACTTTTCCTATTGTCCAAACATTCTTGTCCTATCTGGCAAACGCCACCCATATGGAAGCCGTGATGAGGTCACAGCAAACTGTTTTCTAAAACTCAGTGAAGCTGTGATGTACGCTCTATTCGAGGACAGATGTTTTATTTCTGCATGGAGCTGAAGCACTCAAGAGTCTGTTATAAAGTTGAAGCATCTCTTATTGAAAGCATTTTTTGCAGTACTTCTTCCGCACACAGACTGATACTTAACATTATCAGCATAATCTCTGCATCACAGCAGTGTGGTTGGGATACTAATGAAACTGTCGTTGTCACTCTCTCTCACCCAGCTGGAAGTAAGTGCCCTCTCCATATAGACTGTGCCAGGGAAGGACGCCATTTCTGCAAGCCTGGCTCCTCCCACTGTGGCCCCTGCCTCTCCCCATTAGAGGAGAACCAGGAAGGACGCTGCGTGGTGAGGAAGGGCCACCATCAGCACGGTACGAAATAACAAGAACATTTCACACACAGACATGCAGTATTGTATTCTCTGCGCATACAAGCTCCTGCTGTTCACATTGAAACTGAAACTGAAACTGAAACATTGGTTAAAAAAAACAGTGAACTGAACTGATACAGAAAGAGGGGAAGTCAGAGACGACGCCCTTGCCCAGATTTTCTTTCACTCATAATGACCGACTAACTCATTCAGTGAATGTATATGCTCACAAATACTTTATGATGGTAAGATAAGGTAATTTTACATGAGATTAAAGTCTGGAAGGATGTCTGGTACCCTGCAGGCTAACATCTAATAACACTACAAAGAAACCAATAAAATCTCTTTCTTTTATCTTTTACATCAATGAATTTAGAGAGCCCCTCTGATTTGGTTATTGACAACCTTCTTACATATTTCAAAAATACAACACATCATGTATTCTTTATTTTCTGACATTTGCATAGACCAAGCGATTAATTGATTAATTGAGAAAACAATTTTGCAAACACATATTTGTGGACAGTATGACTAGTGTGTTTGCTGGTGAAAACACAGAAAAGATTAAGCATGACAAGAGTAAATTGAAGACTGATGAATAACCCAGCTTCTGCTTATTCTAATTACAACCTCAATTCCAGTTACGTTTTAAACGAGTTACGACAATCGCTTCACTGTGGTTATAATCAAATCATTAGAGTGCACGTAAATGTAGTGACTGACTCCCTGCCATTCTTTCTCTGATTTCCTTAAAATCTTCACTCCACATTCATTCCTTGTCACAGCCTCCTTTCTTTTCAGTTGATTTCTGTATTCTGTTGCCCACATCTCTCTTGTACTCCACCTCTTTCTCTCAATTACCTATTGATTCAGTGCTCTCCTTCTCCTCCCCTGACAATCTTAATTTGATCTCTTTATTCCTTCTCCCTTTCAGTGTCTCATGTATCTCCTCCAATTTGCTCTTTTCTTGTCCAGTTCTCTTCTCTCTACGCCATTGTTATGGTCCTTGCTCTACCTCCTTCTCCCATCCCTATCTCCGACAACTATGGTGCAGTCTGATCCTCTGTGTTTTTTAATCCGCCTCTGCCCCTGCTGTGTCTGCAACACACACGCACACACAACACATGCACCACCCCGCACTGGCGGCATTAATCACTTAGATGGCATGCATCTCTCTTTCTCTCTCTCCCTCTCCTTCTTGCCCTTCATCTCCGGATCTAATGTCAATCAATGAAACAGCCAAGCTGCCAAAAATATATCAGCAACGCATCGCTCTGCTGCCACTCACACCATGTTTCAGGATGGCATTGCAGAAATTAGAGCGAGAAATGAAAACATGTATATTTGAGTGCACTGTGTGTATGTATGTTGTTGGGCACGTGTGTGTTCTCTGCAGGATTAATAATTTAGATGGGCCTGCGGCAGGAGAGGATACAGTACAAACCTGGCTCAAATTATTGGCGGCAGCATCAGAGAGAGAAGTAAACATGAGAAGGAGATGAGTGTGAGGATGTTTTGGACCGAAAGGTCACATCATCAGGAAGAGAGGATTTTTGCAGCACACTCATATGATGATAAGGCCTGGTCAGTCATTAGTATTTGGACTTAGGATTGTATTTGTATTTCACATGTGATGCTGGTGTGTGTGTGTGTGTGTGTGTGTGTGTGTGTGTGTGTGTGTGGTGTTGTGAATCGAGCACATCGTTCAGCTAAGCACCCTAAAGTGGTTACATAAACCCCCGAGAGGCCACAGAACACAGTGATCTGCATGGGAGACCGACTCTGTCTCTTTTACACACTCACATACACACATGCATATACATACACGCAAAATGAACCGATGAAATTACTGAAATTTCCCCCCTAAATGTACTGTATTTGGTTTGTCTGGGGCAGCGCACGTCTCTTAATGCATCACAATAACACCATAAAGAGCTGCACTGCCTTGGTTGTTTTGCAGCATTACTGACCACAAATTACAAATTACACCTCTGAAGTCACTCTGAGTAATTTGCAATTTGTTGTCACTTCAGTAGAAATATGAAGGCTGTGTTTTCAGGACTGAGCAGCTGATTATCTAAAATGTTAGTGTGCTTGCTAAAGCATGAAAAATACACATTTTCAATGCATCAGTATTTCAGTGTTTTCAGCTGATCAAGCTTACTCACTGGCTCTGCAGCGAGATCAACATTTTCAGCTTTTCTGCTGTTCTATAGAATAATCACAATAATATCGTACAGCAATTTTTTAAGGTTACGTGTTTTGAGTGAATTAGAAAAATGCATAATTCCAAGTCTGCATGTAAAAGAGTGGCAGGATGCTGTGCCCTTAGAATAAAGGAGACTGAAGAGCAGTCCAGCTGATCCAGGATACTGCCATCATTCTCGTCTTACACCATCCAGGATCCTCCTTTGCATTCTCTGGCTAAATTAGCCACTGGGTCAGGGTCTTGGTTGATCAATGGACCAGTCACCATTTTGGTCAAGTTGTCATACATCACAGACTTACACATTCACAATAATATTCACAAATATGCTTTGGCCTTTAATAACCATTAGATTTTTAGATCTCCATCTGCATGACTGCATTTATCTTCATAGTGACAAAAATACTGGATGACTAAATCAACCAATCAATTATCAAAGAACTTGTATGACAACAGTATTACTCTACTAAATAATTACTGTTGGCAGGGCTAGTGTTTATCTCTCTGCCCTGTAATGTCATGGTTCTTACTCACTATGGGTGTGAGTACCCTCCCATTCCAGTCACTGCAGTAACTGTAATGTAAACCGATGTTCCTCTTTCTTTCTTCCTCTCCTCTAAATCGCACTCCCCTCTTTCATATCTTGCATAAAGAATTATTAAATCAGCTTCTCTGCCATACAATATTATACCTCTGTGGCCTTGCACTTGTTGGTCTGTTCATGTAGTTTCATTGCCTGTAAATTGCAGGAATTCAATTTTATTCTACTGTTGTAATCACTGGAAAAAACCCTCTGTAGGGAGTCTAAAATGTGTAATATTCCACATACTTCCACAGTTCAGATAGGATGAAAGTGCACAGCAGGTGAACAAGTGGGGCCAGCAGCACTTTTTATTGTAAGTAGGACCTGCTTGTATTTGACATGGAGGCGTGTACTGCCATTGGTAAACATACAGTATGCCTCGAAGCCATGTCCTTTGTTCAGAAGATGCCCAAACACACTTTAAAATGGTATGTATTCTTTATATGCAGTTCAATCATGTATGTGCTAAAGGCATGGCTGCCTAGTGTTTTACAGACTGTACTCCTGTAGCTATTTCTCAGCTTGATCCCCTTTTTTTGTGCATGAGTGTTTATATCTTTTTACATTTATGCAGTATATACAGTTTAAAGAGCAGTCAAAAACTGTCAAGACCAAGACTCCAACAGCTGCTCGATTGGCTCAGCGACACATAACATGAACAAATATCCTGCAGCAGTTTACTTTACCAACACAAAGTTAGATCACGAAACTGATGGAAAGCCAAACTACAGTTTTAGTTTGCTAACAATGAAATAAACATTGTTTTACACGCTTTTAGTGATCTGGAGACGAGGAAGGTTATTGCTTCTGCAATTTTGATGCTATCAAAACTTTCACTCAATGACTGCTAGAGTTGCTAGAATGAGACAAAGGAAGAAAGGAGACAGGCAGAAAGATAAATATCTGTGAATCAAAGCTGATGCTTAACTATAGCAGATTTTTGCCTGGTTGCCTATTTATTTTTTTGTTAAAAATTTACTTTTTGTAAGTACATTGTTTAAACTATGTTTAAATAAAAATACATTAAATTATTATGTATTAGCAATTCTTAGGTAGGCAAATATAGTTCAAATTAGTTTAAAAAAGAAAATACTTTTATATTAATAACACAGTGCGTTTACTTTGACTATATTGTAGAAATTAAGAGACTATGAAGTGTTTATGCGCAGATACTGGCAGTGGCATCTGACCGAAGGTCTGACAAAATAAAGTTGTTTTTAAAAAAGGGTTGTTTTTTATTCTGTTGTTTATTGCAGACTTGGAATTGATTTAATTGCTAGGTGTATTCATTTTTAACAGGATAGATGAAAGACAGGTGGGGCTGTTTATTGAAGGTTAGAACGTTTCCTGTATTGACTGGAAGCTCTGCAGTCAGCTGTGACTAACTATGTATAGCAGGCGGATGACTCACTGCCACAATTATAAGGTACACCACTGGACCAACTTTAGATTTCACGGGCAAAATTACATTTTAGCTGTGCACCACTCCATCATTCTAAACACAGACTAACTGATAAAGTAGACATGTTTCTGTTTTAACTTTGTTTCCCTGTAGACCTTTTCTCCGAACACGTGGAAAGAGCACATTAATAAGAAAAATCTGAAACTAGCAAGGCCCTTTTTTGTGTTTTGTTAACTGTCAAGAGTCCTGGTTTCAGAGAATTTGAGTGTGAGCTCTCAGACTGACCCACAGTCTCGCTATTGTCTCTCTTCCCTTCACATGTTCCATATTAAATTACCCACTAGAGGGCAGCAGGGCACACAGTATAATCTATGGGCAGAACTGACCACATGCTCACTGGGAGGGGGAGGCACTGTTCTCAGTTACAACCTCCCTTTACTACTTCTAAGAACTCAACATGGTGACATATCAACCTAGGCTTAGTAGTTTGATAGTTTGGAGTCAAGAAAGTACTTTGCTGTAGCACCGAAATGATCAATTTATCAATACACAATATCAATCAAATAAAAGATTGATGATTGAAGATTTAAGGATTTATTTCTGTTATGTCTTGCTCTTGGTTTAGGGCACACTTTGTCATTAATCTAGTCATCACTTTGGGCTCTGGCAACTTGTGGTGGACATTTGATAATTCATAGATTAAGCAAAATAAATGTATTATCAAAATAATAATCAACAGATTACACAATAATTAAAATATATATTGTTCCACTATACATATGCTGAAAATAATGCCAGATATCCTGGACTGATATACCAGATGTTGCTAATGATCTTGCGTTCTAAGCTTTGCCTTGGTATGTAATATTGCAAGACCCTCAACACAGTCTTACTAATCTGAAAGCATTAAGATTTTTTTTTGTGTGTTTGTTGGGATATACTGTATAATTACGTCACAGTTCATTTTGCCATTTCCACACAAATGAAGGCCAGATATGTGGTAATATAGTGACAAGATCTGTGAAATCAGTCCCATTTAGAAGTTTCTAAACAAGGACAAGGGGCCAGGAAGGGAGTGTTTGTGTGTGTGTGTGTGTGTGTGTGTGTGCACGTGGTTTGGGGGAGGAAGAAATGTGAATGGTTTGTAAGTGAGAAAATAGAACAGCACAGATGTATGTGTGATCCTCAATCCCTGTTGAGCTGTTTAGTGTTTGTTTGTTGTACCCAACCGCCTCCTGGATGCCTCTCAAGAGGTTATGGGTCATTATCAAGCCAGTGGCAACTTACTCTCTTGCACAAGGAGAGGTGTGTGTGCTTAGCTAGTGTGTGATGAACCACACGCATACACACAATCACTATTTTTTTAGGGTGGTTTATCAACTTCGGCCTCAGTGGGGTCCTGAGGATTTCCCTATAAATAAATAATGCTCATCCCATTTTAACAATTTCCCTGCAGATTTTAAATCAATCTGCACTTTAGAAATACAACCAATAAATCTCTCTTTTTTTTTTTTTGGAGCCTCCTCTGAAATTTAAACCTGTATTACCACATACTCCTGGCACGCACATGGGCAACGGTTGGAGCTCTCAACCACCTGCAAAGTACAGATGGTGCATCCCGCCTCCACAGACACCTGCTATGGAGTGCACTAAATGGTCATTAGTGGAGGGGGGTAAGAAAAACACAAAGCAGGCAGTGAAAATGCTGGAATGTCATATCATGCACATAAGCTCAGCCAGATGGCCTGTCTTCTGGAGTAATCATTAATGTAATGTTATATAGGTGGTTGTGATAATATGTAATAACACTTTTTTTTTAGACGATTTACCGGCACTGCTCATTAATTTTTTTACATGGATGTTATACCAAACAACTGGCCCTGTATTGGCCCAGATAGCTGAATGGATGATATCATGCTCTGGCATGATCTGCTGAATTAGTTTTTTATCCAGCCACCATTCTCAACTTGTTTTTTCATGATGCGCTGTCTCTCCAGCTTTGGGTGCAAATACGTATAGTTTGATATTTTATATATTGCAGGGTAACTTTATAATAGCACTTTGATCACCTCCATTAGTAGTGAGCTATGGGATCTAATTGTGAACGTAGCAACTGAAGCCCAGGGAAGCCAAAGTTTGGCTCCTTGCTCCTGCCCCCTGCAGTGCATCCTCCCCCGGCCACACACACACAATCAGCCCTTGTCGCCCCGGAGACCTCAACAGTACTGCAGGAATGTGGCTCACTGTCTGGCCCTAAGGCCTGTTAACACCAGTTTAGTATTGTGTCCTTATTTTTTTTTTATCAGTCCACAAACAAACAGCACACATTGACACACTCCCTGTCCATCACTTCAGAGGCAAGACCCTGAAAAACACATGTAGAAGTTGGGAACAGGCATGTATATGTGCCTAAACCTTATGCATGTGCTCGCTGTCTCTCCCTTATTTACACACAATTGTTACACATTACATACAGTCATGAAAGACATGCTTCAGATTAATTTATAGAATAAGATAATGGAAAGAATCACTAAGTGAAAAAACACAGTTACTCCTCTGTTTGAAGATTCTGATGTTATTAATTGTAGATTGTTGCTAGGTATTTGTTAATAACCTCAGTCAGTCATGGCTGTTTTGCCATCGTAACTGTGCTTGTGGTGCATAACTAAGTGATTTGTATGTTATGTGTTTGAACGAAGGTGCTTTGCTTACATTAAGAAGCCTTGAGTGTGTTGTGGTACAGCATTTTATGCAATCTGGATTTCCTGTTGCATTTTTTTATTTATTTGTTGCTTGTACTTAAAGACAATTAAATTACATTTACATTTTGTCATTTAGCAGACGCTTCGGGAGCATTTTGGGGTTCAGTATCTTGCTCAAGGATACTTCGACGCATGGCTGGGGGAACAGCCAACCTTCCGATTGGCAGGCGACCGCTCTGCTATCAAGCCACAGCCACAGCCGCCCAATTAAAAGCCTGTTTAATTTATGTTGAAGTTAATGAGTGAAACTCTTGTCTGTTCTTTAGGCAAAGTGACATTCTACCCCGACCCGGATGAAGAAATTGATTACCTTCACTCTGTCATCGAAAAACAGGAAGTGACAGAGATCAAACCACCAAAAAAGCAATCCAAACATCCTGGTAAGAAACTCAAGCTCAGTCATGAGACGGAAATATACCTATATAAGTAACACTTCCTGTTTTGTATTAGGAGATTTACTTCAAGCCTGAGGACCTTTCTTCTAATATAGAGAGTAACTTTTTTAAGTTTAGGTTTTCTCCCTACATGTCCTCTAATTCACAGTAATCTCCATCAGATATTTATTATGACTCTGTTGCTGTTTGTGTCTTCCTCACTCTCTCCAGCTACTGTCACCTCCCAGACAGATGTTAAAAAAAGCAAGACAGATGCCTCGAAACACAGACAGAAAAGCCAGAGTCATCTCTCAGATGACGCCTGGCATGCCATCACTGCAGCCCCTGGCCCTGTAGTTTCTGCCCTTCCTAACATAACGACCCCCCAGCCCAGGGCCACTGCAGTTGAGGGCCGAGCTGGTCCAGTAGCTGTGCCATCTTCCAGGAATGACAACATTATTGTCAGTGAGTATGATTTTATGTCCTCGACACAGTAACACTGTGATGGTTAGAGATCAGATGCCTGTAGCAGTTTTAAAAGGATTTACAGCACTGCGATAGTGAAAACAACTCCCTTTTTGATGGTAGGGAATTCAGGGTGCTGGTACGATCTGGTTACGGGTGTAAGCAGATGATGGATAATGTTAAAATTTGGGTCATTTTGTCAGCCTCAATTCTTGTTAAGAAGTTTGACTTTTATTCTCCATTTGCCCCAACAGAACAGTTAATTCTTCTCATCCCACTGTGTTCATTGCTTTTGTGCGGGATATAATTTTACCCAGATGACCATAACAACTCATAATGAGCAAATGAGCAAAGATATGTCTCAGCAGGGTAGTTGTCTAACTCCCACTCAACCACTTGTGATTTACTCCTTAACTTGCTCTCTTCCCCTTTCTTTTCCTCTTTCTTTTGTACCAACCTGCAGTTATTATCTCGCTGTGTATGGTAGTGGGCTTTGTGGCAGTGATCCTGGCAACTGTCTGTTTCATCAAGTAAGTCTGAACACATACATTCAGAAGTAACGCCAAAAAAATCTAAATGTGATCTTTTTGTTCTTGAGTAAAGAACAGTTTGTTATGGATTTCTCTAAACCAAATTAAATACAATACAAAGACCAATCTGAGTTTGTATTAGTTAGGTTTAATTGCATAATAAACTACATAAAGTCAATTATTAATGCTTATAAATTAATAAAAACAACAAAAACTGTACTCTATTTTTGATTCACAATTAAGTGGAAAAGATTAGCCAAATAGTTTACACAATTAAGTTACACACGGTCTTTTTCATAAATGTACATTCAGAGTTTGTAATGTTAGATATGATTGGAAAAACAAATGAAGGTTGGCATAATGATATTAAAATGGAAGTCTGTATCACTTTGTTTAATGCCAGCCAAATGCTCATCATGAATTACACAACATTTTATGGAGGGGTCAGCCTCCACCTCAAGCCTTTTAAGAGATTAATTCAACTGTCAGTGTGTTTTCTGGCAAGTACAGCTCAAAGACATCAGAACAAAGTGTCCCTTTGAGCACTGCTGGTTAATTTGATTAACACTCCACAGAAAGAGTAATTTTTTGAGTGGTAATTTGGTGGACTACTTATTGGTCTATTTCACTTTGTGTTGGTTGATTTTGATCATTTATGCATATTTAATACCCTTTGACCCTTAATATCAAAGCCTACTTCCATTTGCTGTTAATGTATCGGCAGCTGTGAGCTCATGTTGAAGGATCTTATAATGCCAGAGAGGAAACAGCCCTCAGTATTGCAGGAGACTCAGATTCATGATGTGCCCCACAGGTTGCAGAAAGAATCACATCTAGCTCAGAAGGTCGACTACCCTGCATTCAGAGGGGCTGGTGCGCCTGCTGCTGCAACCAACGGTACCTCGGTAATTGCACGGCTCTTCCATCACCTAACTGCTATTGTTAGAGCTTGCTTTGTTTCCATTTCTCACTTCTTCTTCTGCAATAACCACACGATGTACTGCTTTGCACATTTTTCAAACATATCGTCCACACTTCCTTCTTCTGTTCTGTCCTCAGATGGGAGATAAAACTCTAGCCCAAAGTGCCCAAATGTATCACTACCAGCATCAAAAACAGCAGATGCTCTCAGTGGGAAAGTAAGTTATGTTTTTCTATACCCTTTCTGCCCCTCCCTCCCTTTCCTCTTTTTTTTTTCGTTCCCTCATATCTATATGCAGACTTCAAATTTTCAACCACATCCTCTGACCTTAACTCGAGTGTCGTTTTTTTCCCCTCTGCAGTCACAAACCTGAACAGAAAGTCCATGACACCGAGGTCACATCAGATGAGGAAGAAGTGGGAGGAGACTTCACAGTATACGAGTGCCCCGGACTTGCACCCGTGGGTAGACACACACACACACACAACTAATCATTTCTGATGTTGTTTTATGACTGAGAATCCAATTTTATTGCCTCCTCAACAGACTGGAGAGATGGAAGTGAAGAACCCTCTGTTTGATGACTCGACTTTACATTATCAGGGGAATCACAAGTGAATGCTGAACACTTTACACACACATGCATACATACATATATATACGCACACAAAGGCATACAAGTCATTTCTCTGGAAGAAACCACTTGATCTCACACTGGATGCATAGAAATGAAGGATCCTGGCAGAGGATGAGGTGATAAAAATTATTTTTTCTTCTTGGTCCTTTATTATATCCGCACCGAATATGGCTTTTAATACTACAAATGTACGTTGGGTTCCTTGTTAATTTAGTTCTGTCACTGTTTCAGAGAATTCCTGTCTTTTAACATAAGGTTTTCAGAGTCCTCATAGACATGTCGCTATATGTCTTTTGTCCTGTTTAACTGTTAAACTCTTAAGTTAAGATCTCCTCCTGCACCTTTGTTATTTTCCTTCATTTCTGCAGCTATTTCCAAAGAATGTGATACAATAAAAGACAGGTGTACATCACAGGCATACACCCATACATAAGCTGAGAAACAGGTGCCCTCCCTTGTTTTGACATGCTAAACCACATTACCTAGTTGCTAAACCACATTCCTAACAGATAGCCCAGAAATACTTAAAATCAGATCTCTTGTGATATCTCTGTAAAACTCCCTAACACAACACAGGGTTTAGCATTGAAAATGTTGCTGTTGGTGTTGCTAATTTTATTTCTTGTCATATAACCTGCACATAAAGATTTTAACATTATAGAATATAAATATATATGAAAATGAAGTACTTGATGATGTTTATTTGCATGGTTTGACTGCACTGTGCTTCAATCATGAAAATGCTTTGATGAATTATTCTGCCTCCTGTATGTATGCATCCTGTTGTTGGAGGAGGAATGTACAGTAAAAGTGACTTCTGAACACTTTTGGAGACAGACTATACTGATGGATGTGTAGGTGGTAAAATATATTGTATTGTCCTTCTTTCCTCTCTGTCCTCTTGTCGGTCCCAAGTTAAAACCGTGCTGCAAAATGTACATACAAAGAGTGAAAGTGTTCACTTTTTATATATATTTGTACATGCAGACCAAGGATTGGAATTAAAACTTTTTACCACATGTGAAAATGACATTGTGTACCCTTTTGCTTTTGTGCTTGCCATGGTATACATTTCTTGCACATTTAACTCCTTTATTGATGAAATGACATGAAATGAGGGAGAGAGATGCAACAAAAGTTCAAACGTTAGACATTGCTGTTCATGGTCAGTGTCTTAACTGATGGAGAGCGCCATAAGAATGTAATATGGCCATTTTGTACATTCTTACAATAAAATAAAACAAAGAGAGAGAAAGAAATGTAGTAAGAGGCTTTATGTGTAATAAATACAATGGAAGCTTATCAGAAAAGCAATGGAAAGAATATTTGCAACTGTGCTCATATTATCTGGTGTTGAGTGAAATACATAAAAATTATGTTTATATCTGTGTTATCATCTTTACAAACTAATTATGTGTGGCCAAACCTTGTTCAAATCCACAACTTATTTTTAAATTCTAGTTGCGATCCCAAAGTTTCCAAAGATACCAAATATTTCAGACTTAATTTTGGGTACAAAATGCTGCGCAAGAAACTTTTTGAGATTTTCCATTTGATGAAATTGTACTTCCATGACAACATGGATGGGTTGGGTTTGAATAGCTCACTCAGTGTAAACATCATATACAGCAGCTTTAATGCAGAGCTGAAACAAGCTGGTCCAGAATATATATATATATATATATATATATATATGTGTGTGTGGAATAAGTTGATTTTTCCAACCTTTAAAGCTTAAAGGGGAAATGAAAGGAAACTTGATATTAAGGGGTTAAAGAGAGAGGTGCCACCTCTTTAAGAAGTCAAACTGCACTGCAAGAAAGCATTTCCTCTCTGATGAACTGTGTCATCACACATACATCTTATGCCTCGCAGTGTATCGCTGACTTTCAGTCAGATTTTTTTGTGATCCTGTTTGACCTTGTTTTACCTTCAGCACACAAATGACTACACCCCGAAAGTGTGTGTGTGTTGGGGGTAGGGGCAGAGGGAAAGCTTGCATGTACCTTCATGTAGGTTTTGTATATGTGGTTGTATGTCCGTGTCTGTTGGGGAGGGGATGGGTTAAACTCCTGCCCCCATTGAGCCACATGCCAAAGGCCATTAAAAGCCCTTTGTGCCGGTGGACAGTAGAAGGAAGGCAGCCATTGGCCCTCAGATAAAAACCTGGGTGGGTGGAGGGTCTGTGAAGGTGGGTATCAAAGGCAGGGCCGTTAGGAAGAAAATCAAAAAGCCATCAGACTTGATTGTGGGAGACGATTGTGTTGCACAAAAGGAGAGGCTGTATATGCATTTCAGCATTATTGCTTTATCAAATCAGTAACTTTTAAAAGTAGAGACTGAGATTTATGCCCATCATGTTTGAGATGTTAAACATTACAATTAAGCAGTAAAATTACCTTTATTGTCTTTTGGGGGAGACTAGGCTGGATTATAGTGTCATTATTCACAAAGTTCTTTATAATTGTAATTTATTTAGGGGATTTCTAATAGAGCTTCTCGGAAGTGTTTAGAACTGCCAAATGAAACTGACACTGTCCCCTCTTGAGGTGTCAAGTGCAGCTATACATTAATGTGTCATTATAACCTGGGTCATGTATAGACATGAGCCTACCCATTCATCCTCAAATGAAAGGCGATGGTAGTTTGTTACAGCACCACCAATATATTTTTCTCAGTGTAGAGGTAGTTTTATCTTCACTGGTATGACTGGTTGATGTGTGCAACACATTCACACTGCTGCTTTAGCAACAGGCTTTCTTTTACCTGAAACTTTCTCCCTGTCTCTGATTGACTGGACATGCCCTGCGAGCAGCTAGCAGATTTCTGAGGTGTCTTGAGGGCCCTTAAAAAGAACTAAAGACAAGATCTGAGACATCTGGGGGGGGTCAACTAAATCCCCAGATACTCCCCTCACACATCTCCACCTCACTGTACCGAGCTATTCAACACTGACACCCCCCAGAGCTCGGTACTCTGCTGTCCCTTTCTTTCTGATGCCATGCCTGAAGTCTACTATCTCTCTTGCTGTCTTGTCTTTTGCATGACAATTATTCTCCCAAGTCCATGACCCTTGACAATGCTTGTGTAATTCTTTAAGCTATTGACCAGGCTCTTGTGGTCTCCCCAAGGTTTGCTGGTCCTGGACCTACATGGCTTTGTATCTGGGAGGGCAGAAAGAGTGCAAATCTCCTGGATTTATAATAAAAGCTGATTTTTCAGGTTCAGCAGAAGAAATTCTGTCTATATTCAATAGCTGCTGTTTGCAAACTATGACAACAGGACCCCAAGTAGGCCATGAGATAAGTTTCAGTGTGTAAAAAAGTGATATATTTCTGCTAGAACTCTTTATTGTCATATTTTTCTGGTGTTTTTCCATTTCACATTTTCGAGTGAAATACATTTTATGCCTCTAAAACTCCTCTGATTAATATTTTAATAGCACAATCTGCAAAAGTAACAATTATTTAATTCAAGTTGTTCACCATTTGAGGTGATACCAGCCACCAAAAAGGATGGATCTGATACTCATTCATTTCAAGCTGGGTAATGTACAAGAGATATTCCAACACAACTTGATTATTGGACCTTTATAGTATTGGCCCTCGGTGAACCGCCTGGGCCTGCAGACCAGAGTGAAACTTCAGCTTGAGGACAGGAGGGGGAGGGGGGGCTGGGTGTGGGGCGGAATCAAAGGGTTGAGACTTATTGTTCGAATCTGAAAAGGAGCTAATGGTCGACCATCGCAACTCGGGATCTGAAATCCACAGGGTGCCCCGGGGCCAGGTCGCACAATGGCACCCCCCCTCCCTCCCCGCAGTGTCTCTTCCTGCCACAATCTGCGGCCAATGACTCGCGCTGGGGGAGCGCATCTGTACTGCTCCGGCCATCCAGGCTTTTGAATGGCCACCGATCAAGGGTGAATGGGAGAAGTTCACCTGAATGCTGTTGGTCCTTTCATGATTTAGGTCTCAGTTTTCTGCTATTTCTAATCGAGTCTTGTTTCACCTTTAAACAAGTTTAATAATCTGCTTTATCTGATGTAAAATAGCGTAACTCCTGTTTCCAGTAAAAAGAAAAAAAAAACGTTTCCAATACAATTATGACGATTGAACAGACCCAAGAAAAACATAGGCTACTCAAACATTCAGTCTGTAAAAAATGAAAATGAGATTAATCCAAGATGAAGACGTCATGTGCGTCCCATTAGCACATATTCAATCAACTTCACCACAAACAAGCGTTCATAACAAGCTTAACAACACTTCTTTATCTGTCACTTCTTTATATTAGGTGTAGGCTAATTGTCACCCTGCATATCTCTAAACGTACATTTCAAGTAGCCCTAATAAATGTTCTCTATCTGCCATTTATGTGTTGCTCATATGCGGTCAAAACATTCTTAAAAGCATAAATTAACCTGGCCCTGTTTTAAATTAATTGTGGCCTCAATGACAGGGATTTTAATATTAAAGCCATCTCATTAAAGGGGAATAATTTTTAAAAAACAAGCATTATAATTCATGTATGAGTTATAGTGTTACAATATATATTTACAGGAGCAGTGACCCGTGCCTATTTAGCAATGTAAAGATATGCTTTTAAGCGGACTTCAAACTGTTGCATTATTAATATTTTCCTGAGTAATGATTTTGCATTGAGGCGTAATGAGTTTTAAAATCACTTAAATAGCAAAAAACACAGTTGGTCTGAAGCAAACATGGCTCAAAATGTATGTGAAAACACGCCCAGTACTCAGGGAAGAATCAAGGTCATTTACAAATTCACTATCAGCTGTTCGCAATTGTCTGCACCAGCCAATGGGCGAAGAGATAGTGCGATCTCCAACACCCTCAGCTGTGAGTATGAAAACCTGTGGATCCGGGGCAGTAGAGGAGCGTTTGAGCTGGAAGGTGAGGTGAGTGGTAGTTAAAGACAGGACTTAATGGAGTAGGCCGTAGTATTGGTGGTTATTTTGAACCCAAACGGCAGCTAGTCAGGCCTAGATTTTTGCTCTATTTGGGTTATTTCTGGAGAGCTTCTTCCTCCCTCGTGCCTCTTTGATTTGTGCGTAAACTTGAAACTGATTTGTAGGTTGAGCAGTCACCCCTGACGGTTTTTAAATTTTGTACGCGCGCTTTTTAATAGGCTCTCACACCGTTTAGAAGATGTCTGAGGGATCGCAGAGTCCAGAGTTCCAAAGTCGCCCGTATGACTTCAGCCGGACCAACCCTTGCAACCAGATTTTAGGCCAGGAGAGTTTAGGTAGCGCTGCGTCATTCCAGCTTCCACCGAGCGCCCTGCCAGACCCGAGTCTCTTCTACAACAAAACCGCTTATAGTGGCATCACACCGGCACCCGCGCAGTCATTTTTCCCTTTCCCACCCGCCGCCAATGATTACAGGGGATCAGACCTACAGGCTGGGGAGATTGGGCAACCCAAGCACTGGTATCCCTTCGCTGCACCCGAGTACACCGGCCAGGTAACCGGCGTAACCTCAGCTACGCAGCCTAGACACCTGAGTCCCCCCATAGCCGAGACCCAAATCAAACTGCCCGAAATAAAGACTGAGAAGAACACAAGTGACGACTACTCAACGGAATTAAAGGCCCAGCAGTACGCAACACCGCCAGGCTCAGCTGCCATGCCCCATGGAGTCTTCTACTCTCCGGCCTGGAACCCGTCCTTCTGGCCCGGGATCACCCATATCACACCACCCGGCAACAATAACCAAAATCCCTCAACATCCTCTGCATCTTCGCCATCTACGTCTCCTTCACCCCCAAACAACGGGCTACCAGGGAACGCGTTTTTCAGCGTGAACGCAACCCAAGCTGCCACCGGGCCCCAGATGCAGAATCCGGCCTCCTCCACGCGGAGCAGCGGGTCATCCAGCGGCGGGTGCAGCGACTCTGAAGAGGTAAAAACGGTCAATGAATCGGGTCTCGAATTTAACCAAATACGCACTAGTTCATTTTGTGAGAACAAATACAACAGATTGTAGGGAAACTGTCCAAGAAATTACTGAAATGAAACCTAAAAATGTGCCAAAGTTTTCTATCTGTAATGGGTTTTTGGTTTTGTTATTGTCTTCCTCTACAGGAGACTCTTTCAACAGAAGAACTGGAGCAGTTCGCTAAGGAGCTCAAACACAAACGCATTACCTTGGGTTTCACTCAAGCTGATGTTGGCCTGGCCTTGGGTAACCTCTATGGTAAGTTTGGTTCTCATAATGGAGATACTGGTTTATATTGTATTCTTAGTATGTGTTCATCATGATCAATCTGGGTGCTAATCTATAAACTATAGTAGTCCACCCTGGATATATCTTCTGGAGTTTTTGTAGTTGGTGTGAAGATAAGCAGTTAAACCCTTTACTTCCATCACTAATAAAGGTAGCAACTGATCCAATCCGTGTATCCAAGACAGTTTAATTTAAACTGAGTTTGGAAGACAATCAATATAATAGACTGAGATTCTGGCATAGATTAATCTCATAGTTTGGCTTTTAAGGCAATAATTCTAGTTTATTGACATTTTGTTTTGTGCTTGTGCTTGTAGGTAAGATGTTCAGCCAGACAACTATTTGCCGCTTTGAGGCTCTGCAGCTGAGCTTCAAGAACATGTGTAAGCTGAAGCCCCTCCTTCAGAGATGGCTGAATGAGGCAGAGACCTCGGAAAATCCCCAGGATGTAAGTCTGCTACTCTTGACATCTGCCAACTAGTTTACAAGACAACAGATCACCAAGATTCATGAGATCGGGGGTCTTTTCAGGCCTAGCTAACCTCCTGCTGAGAACTTGAATCAAGGCCCTCTATTCTTTTAAACTGTAATATGCCATCTAGTGGCCATAATTAAGCTGTTCAGTGATCATAAGAAACAATGTTTGAACCATGACCTCATACATGGGGCCAAATGGGACAACCATCTGTTCAATATAGGATACACACTTTCATGCTGTATTCAACACTGCATAAATGCTCACTACCATGTTTCTGACTCTTCAGATGTACAAGATTGAAAGAGTATTTGTTGACACCAGAAAACGGAAGAGGAGAACCAGTCTGGAGGGAGCTGTGCGCTCTGCTCTGGAGTCTTACTTTATTAAGTGTCCCAAGCCCAACACCCAGGAGATCACACACATCTCCGATGACCTTGGTCTGGAGAGAGATGTAAGTACAAACTCTAAAATTTTTGCCTTGTCTAGTTGGTCACGTTTTTAAAAGACCAATGCTGTTCTTGGCAGGTAGTACGTGTTTGGTTCTGCAACCGAAGACAGAAAGGAAAGCGCCTGGCCTTGCCACTGGATGAGGAGTGCGACGGCCAGTACTACGAGCAGAGTCCTTCGCCACTGAACATGGCCCCCTCCCCCATTCCCAATCAGGGCTACCCTGGTGCCCCTCCTCCTACACTGTACATGCCCTCGCTTCATAGGCCCGATGTCCTGAAACAAGCCCTGCACCACGGACTGGTTAGTCACCTGACTGGATAAACACGCTCAAGTAGTCCTGGTAGAACCACACATTGCCTTCCCAAAGCCTCTCTGTCCAACCCCAATTTGTGCTGAAGACAAGCCTCTAAATCAGTAACCAGATAGGTGGCTCGTAAGATTAAAAAAAAAAAGTGTGGAGGCTCTTCTTCTGACTGCAGAAGTGAGATGGATCAAATTGGTGGTGGTACTTAATGAACTGCCATTGGCCACATCCTTACAGTGACTCTGCAACTCAACACCAACAACTGCTTTGACTTAGAGGAAATTTTAAACTAAAATGTTGCTGAATGTGCCTTTTTTGTGTTCTTGCATAGTAGGTATTCCTGTGAGATTTGATGATACAGTTTATGGAGTTGTATATGCAAGCAGGTTTAAAGAGCCAGGGTATTTCTTCCACTTATGCTAAATCCTGCACATGAGGAAAGATGTGGGTTATCAAAGGAATCAATCTCATGGATTCCTCTTTAAACAGAATTTATCTAAGAAAGTTTGGGCAGTGATTGTGCAATACTTCTGTGTCCCATCTGAATAGAGCAGCTACAGTATTTGTCTGAACTGTCTTTTCATTTTAAGGGAAAATGCAACTTCTTATTCAGGATGTATTTTCTTTCCTTTGATTTTGCACAAAGTTGCTTTTGTAATGTTGAATGTTATCATCTTTTGTTTTTTTAAAAATGTTGTGTTTGTATACCAAGCCCAGACTTTTGTCCTATGGTTGTTGATTGTCATTGATATTTTGGCATCAATGGGGGATGGTGAGATACAAATTAATATTTTCAATAATATTTCAAATAATGATTTGTTACTCACATGTGTCTTAGCTGCTGATTCTGCCAATTGCACACGGTCAATGTTTTCTCAATGTCTCAGGTGAACTGGTAGTGAGATTAAGTCTGACCTGACTTTGATCAATTATGCTGTCCAGCAGCTGTATTGTACTCAAAACCTCCATTTTGTTTTTCTTGTAAGGTTTTTTTGTTTACGAAATGCTGAATAACACTCGATACTAAAAGTCAAGTTTGGGTGGTCATTGGAGTATTTCTTTAGTCTGGTTAAGTTATTTGTTTTTTTTAAACTCGGGTGATTACGTTTAGAAATGGAAGACATTAAATGTCATTCTTGGCTATACGTCATAACTTAGAAATCCCTATAGGTGACCATGAATTCATTAGACCACCCTATGAGCGGTCAGTAAACATTGAAATGATCCTTTAGCTCAGAAATACTTCTAATCTTTGAGTAATTTTACTGACCTAAAGATTTGCCAATATGCAATCATAACTATAACACTCGTACCATTGTTTTTTAATGTGACACATTTTCTCAGGTTATACATGGATTAAATTCTAACTTATTGAAATGTTAGCTACACTGAGATGTTTCCTAACGAACATCTCTAGTAATCTAGTAATTAAGTAAAACCATGTTGAACAGCTGTATGTTGCGGTTTGTGCAAACTGCTGTAATATTGCTTTTTTTCTTTCTCCAGTAAAATGTTCTTGTTCCACCAAAAAACTGGAATTTCTCTTTTGTGCAGCTGCAGTTTAATAACAGGCATACTCAACGTCCAAAACATCTTGATTTACAACAAGATATGGTTAATTGTACATTGACTTTTTCTTAAGGCACCTTTTCGCAAATGGAGTTAACTACAGTGACTGAACATGTTTTACATAGGTTTGAGGAAGTTGCGCTTTTGTTTAGAACAGTAACGTTAGTAGTCAGAAGAAATTAATAGTGTTCCTTCAATGAAACTAAATGACAATTTATCTCTCAAAGCATTGTTTTGTTTCTTATTGGCAAATAAAGATGGCCATGATGTAAACAAATCAGGTTAGCAAAGCAAACTCTATATGAAAGGATAGTCTTGGACATCTTCAGAACCAAATAGTGCTCATAATATGACATCACATCTTTTAACACCATGCCTACCTTTTGGTACAGAATTATGAAAGTATAGAAATGCAGAACATTATTATATGCTATATATAACATGAAATGCTGAATTATTTATTGCTGTTTAATTACTGATATTTGGAACAGTGCAGAGTTTCAAGGTCTAGGTGTTCTGTTTGGTAGAAGACATGACATTGAAACTATTATTTTTATTGGTCAATTTTTTTAATGTAAGTTATGTTTTTTTAATTTCAAGAAGGATGACATCCTTTAGAATGCATTTGACATGGAACCAAATGCTGCATTATAAAGTTTTCTGTTTTAAAGGCCTTGACTGCAGTGTGTACATCACTTAATGAATGTGCTTTAATTAATAAAATTACATCAGACTGTTTTTACAGTAACATTTGTGCTATAGTATATTGTGAGGTGCTGTTACAGTACATGTGTTTAAGCCTAGATGGTATTGGACAGTATGGGCCTGTGTTTATACCAGTGCCCTCAAGGTAGACTGTGTGCTGTGTTGAGTTAAAATTATAGGGTTAGGATTTTGGGAAATATGCCTATTGACTTTCTTAACAAAAATTAGATTAGAAGATTGATACCACTTTCGTGTGTAAATGAGAGGAATGAGAAATGTGACGCTATAGTCAGCAGCTGTTTAGTTTAGCTGTGAAAACAGCTAGCCTGGTTCTGCCTAAATGTAACAAAATCAGCCTTTGTAGCTTTGGATAGAGCCAGGCTAGCTCTTTCCCTCTGTGTTAGTCTGTGTGCAGGCAGCTGCATGTTCATCATGCAAATATGAGAGTGGTATCAGTCTTCTCATCTAACTCTTGACAAAGTGTATTTCCAAAAATGCCAAATTATTCTTTTAACCCTACAGAGGTCAGGCATTTGGTGTAAAGTGCTAGAGATTGAATTAATTTGCTCATTGTTCTTAATATATTTATTAGTTAAAGCATGTTAGATGGTTGTGTGCATATAATGTATATACTAAATTTTTCCACAATTTCCTTGGTTAAGATTTCCTAAATCTCAACGATGTAATGCTTTACAGTTTTAAAATTTCTTTCCCCTTCATTTCCATCCATTGATCTGATTATTGTTGTTTTCCAATTTGTTTTATTGGCACAGCCCTAACATGAAAAGACTACACTCAGAAAAAATGTGTTACAAATAACATAAGAACAAGGACAGTAAATAAGTCCTGATGCAAAAAATGAGGTCATGATGGTAAAATTGGCAAGTAATTAGTGAAACATTAACCACAATTATGCAAGCTCAAGTGTTAATAGCATTGACCCAGGCCTCTAGGTTCGAGTAAACCTTCTGCTGAGGTAAACTATTGTACTGTGAGCAGATCTTACACAGTCTTTCCCTCCAGTCTGTGTACAGCTTCACTTTCCACTGATGTTTCCAGGTAAAATATTCACTGTAGCGTTTCTTGTCTTCTGCGAGCTGTTGTAGATACTTTCCTAAGTCTTTTACTGATGCAAACTCATCAACATGGATGAAAGAATTCGGTGGAGCCACAGCTTTGTAATCATGTAATGGTGGACCCATGACGACAGGCACGGCCCCACCTTGGTAAGCATTCCTCCACAGCTTCTCTGTAATGTAATCTTTGCTGACTGAGTTCTCAAAAGCCAAATAGAAGTAGCAGTGAGAGACTGCAGGCAAGAGGGCTTTAGAGGGGAGGGGTGCCTTTGTCCAACGACCGTAAACCCTCACAGGAACTGTGGCGATGAGCTCATGGTACACTTGGCTTCTCTTGTGGTGCTTCCTGTAGTTGCTGACTACCCAACAGACCAGAAAGCTCTTATTCAGAGGGACGTCTTCCACCAGATGTCCTTCAACCTCCTTTGGTAGCAACACGCCATAGGGTACCGTGATATCAGCATCCCTCCTGTAGGTTATTGTCATGTTGAAGATGTTTGCATACTGCTGCAAGTTTCCATTGTAGACAGGGGCCTCCAGGGACATCCAGGCCCACCTCTGGCTCTGCGGCCGTGGCAGGTCAAACGGCAGCTTTTGGCGGCCCTGTACCAGCTCTCTGTTGTGGAACACCACCACATCAGCTGAGGGGAACAGGGAGCGCTGGTCTACCAGTCTACAGTGAGGGATGTGGTATAGGTCCCAGCACACATCACCCCTCAGGCTGAACGACCTGCCAAAGGGCCAGTACCACAGCAGGATGGTCACGTTTCTACTGCTGGTATCGTTATAAAAGGTGTAGGGAAATATGGTTATCAGGGTCTGAAATCCTCTCGGCCATCCATTGAGAAGACACAGTGGTAAAACACAGAGAAAGGAGAGGAGGAGGCCCTTCTTCAGTACAGTCTTTTTAATGTTATAATGCCCCTGTCACAAAAGGGAATGAAGATGTAGGATTATGAAGGACTGATGAGGTTTTTGTGGCGTTACCTTAAGCAGATGTTAAATGACAAATCACATTTACTTATAACAAATAACCATTTTGCAAACTATGCTGCTCTGTGGATGGCACAGATGTACATTTGGATGTACTTTTCTTACTGTTCCATGCATCCATTAGATTCCATTAATTTCCATATGATATAAAAATCATTGTTGTGGGGTAATGTAGAACAAACGTTTTTAAGTTAAGACTGAGTCTGCCTGTCAACCAGAGGTTTAAAATTCCCCAAAAAATTGGTAATTGATTTTCATTTTGCTCAGGAGTGGAAGGAAACCAATTGGCAACGGTTATCAAAAACTGAAAGTATACATGATTTATAATTAAGCAGCTATAAATTTCAAATACACTGGAATGGCCCTTTAATAATAAACACTGATAACCCATCAACAGGTCAGTTTACCAATGATATTTAAATAAAACTGACTTTATATAAAATTGTCCATCATCTATTTGTTTGTCATTATCATGTATAAACAAAACAATAAAATGCAATAAATCTCTATGTAGGTCTGTGAATATGAGTGTATAATTGATCTTAGAAATCTATGTAGATTGGGCCAATTTAGAATATAGCACATCTTTACAATACTAAAAATAAAAGTGTAATTTCTGTCCATCACACTGTGAAATAATGAACGCTATATAAATTCTAGAAAGTAATTAGCATTGGAAAACTAACAAAATTAATTGGTAGCCTCAAAATTCTCATGTCTGCTCTGATGAAGTTTTGAGCCACATTTATATTCTTGACATACTGTAATGGTTTGATGCAAAAAGACTTTCTTATTTTCATGGAAAATAACTTTATTTTTCAAATAACAAATCACAATCAGTAAGGCATAGTGAATACACTTTAAACATGATATATTGAGATTAAGATTAAATTCTTTACCACATTACTCAATCTATCTGAATCCTGAGGATAACCTGTCTGAAAGATAATATAGGACACAGGCTCTACTGGGCATCCTTCATAGAAAGTAAGTATGTTTTACAAATTGTAGCAGAAAGGCTCTCAATTAAAATCATATGAGGTATTTTAAATTATACCCTTATCTACAGTAAAAACAAATATTATTCATTATATTCTTCCAAAACAGTGAAGTGGCGAGTTAGAGCTTAATGCATACGTGAAAAGTAGCCCTACATATCCAGGGACAGCATTTCATTTTGTTTGAGCTACATCAAGTTTTCATTTAAAATCTATTCAAGGTTAATACAGGAGGCATAGAGACAGTAACAAAACAACTGCTGAGTATGAGTTTGTACTGATGTAATATGTAAAAAGGAAAATTGATACCATCTCAAAGGGGGATTCTTTGGGCGTGGCAGTCATAACATAGCCAGACCAGAGAACCAGAGTTACAGACAGACGAACCCTTTCATACAAGCCACGCAGATATTGCTCAAGTATCTGTGTAGAGATCAGACCTGTCTGTAATTGACCCACAGCTCTAAATGAACAGATAATCTGCAGAAAGAAGCACTTGGAAGAAAATTGTAAAAACTAGAGCTAATTGATTTTTAGATGTAATGCCTAGACACTAAGTGATGGTTCCACATTTTCTTAGAAAACCAAAATACTCCCTCTCCTGGTGTTATTCAAGACCTTTCTTAAAGTAAGTGAAAGTCTGTTGCATCAGTCATCAACCTAAGTTCCTGAATAGGGACAATGATTATTGTAATGACGACTCACCATCGAGTACTCCAACTCAGCCTGGGACTCCAGTATGAAGACGACTCACCACCACCCACTCAAATCAGAGACCATGACATGTTTCTGCTCAACAACGACTCAAGAGAAACCTGTGTAAGTTTCCGTTTTTCTATATGGACAAAAAAAGAGAAAACATTTGGCTGCAGTCAAAGCCAGAAAACACACATTAAGATCCAGGCATTGACATCACGTCACAATCAGTCCAAGAAATGCCATTCAGTCACCGCTTTTATACGAAACTTTTCATGCTGTTACTTTGTAAATCTTTTCTGTAGGCAAGAGAAAAGAATGAAATAATTGTTCCGAGGACACAAACTGAATTATGGGTCAGCAGGTGATGGGATTACAGTCCAAATAAATGCAAAAACATTTCAGTTGATAATTAATATGACAAATTAGCATTTATTAAATAAAAATTCAATTGTTATAGAAAAATGTCCTTTGTGGTTGTGATCATTTTCTCTCTCTTTTGAAAGTTGTTTGCTGCACATTATGTGGTTCCTCTTGGGAGAGAATATTATAAAATGTGAAATCATAAAGATTAACAAATAACAGGATTGTGAAACAGATCACAGTCTTGAAACTACAGGGTTTCACTTTGCGTAAGAAAAGGAAAAAGACCTACAGCTGAACAGTTTACAAATAAGGAACTAATAAAGACTCGCACAGGATGTGAGAAACACAAAGGATGTGGAGCTGTTAAGAATACTACAAAACTAAATGTTAGATATTCTGGCATATTCTGTTTTTTTATGTTTGCATGGAAGAGAAAAAGTACATAGCGAAAAAACAATACACAGATACTCAACATATTTACACATATGTATATATTATTTAAACCTTTGCACAAACCTGTGGTAACTACCATAAAATGTGAAGTAAATAACAACGGAGATGTCATGGATCCTGATAAAATAAACTCCTGTTCTTCTAT
Organism: Coreoperca whiteheadi; assembly: GCA_011952105.1. NCBI lineage: Eukaryota > Metazoa > Chordata > Actinopteri > Centrarchiformes > Sinipercidae > Coreoperca > Coreoperca whiteheadi. The sequence goes on along the minus strand of CM022482.1, from coordinate 12,543,909 downwards.
CAGTTGATCAGTAAGTCATTGTGTACTCTCAATCAGTTAATATAAGCTTCCGCTGTCATGCCTCACACTAGCTAAATATAATATAAACATAAAGAGCAGCCTGCAGCATAAAATTAGCACAGCCAGGTTGCTAAACCACACTGGGCAAAACAGATGCACCAACATAAACCACATCAGTAACTTGAAAATGTAAAAATAGACTTTACCAACTGCACCTCTTATCTGTTAACATAAAACAAACTGCTCAGTTAATTTGCGTTAAATTCATTGCATTTCTTTTGAGACTTACAATTTTTACTTAAAAGAACATAATTGGGTAATTTATTTTATAACGAAAAAGTAGTTTCTGGACCACAATGGTGTACCGAGATGGCCATATGCACACACTCTCTTTGTAGAATAGCTGCCCACAGAGGTTTAAGATGTGATTTATATCATTAAAATCATAAATTTTTAAGTGAGCCTCTATAGTTGAGACTTCAAGACCAACTCTGAACAGAATGTGGTAAAAGACTTATGTTGACAGTGGTGCTGTTCTGCTCACCAGCTGTTGTAGAGTTTTAGAAGTGCATAGGTCATACCAACTTACTGTCAACCCTGAATGTATTAATTCACGGACAGTAGACTGGGTTAAGTACAAACTATCAGCTTTGACACCCAGCTGATGATTTTGCACTGGAGGAATACAAAAGAATATGTGAAACATTTCAGATGTCAGACCACACTGACCAGAGAGACACATGAAAAAGAAAACCCCAAGCCTCTTCCACTAACCTGATCACAAGATGAGTGCTTTGTTCTCCATTCTCGGTCACCACCGATACCATTTTTGGTCGCTGCTGGTAGGAACGTGAAGTGTTTAAAAACCTAAAATGCAGCCCCTTTTAAGGAAAGTGAGGTGTGGCTCTCTGAAAGTCAGCTGAATATGATTTGAGCTCAGTTTCGTGTTACATGCTCCAACCCTCTCTGTCCTTCCACAGCCTCTTCTCTTCTTACTTTTCAGTAAACGTGATGCTATTCTGCTCCCTAATCTCTTTGGCAACACTCTGAAAGAAAAAATGAGCACAATCATAATGGTGTTTGCTGCATGTATGTACTGATGGGAAAAAGGGGAAGAGTTGAACATGATATAGAATTAAGACACAAGAGTGATCACACACCAGTGAGTCATCAGTGCAGCTATGTTGTGGATCGTAAAAAGATGATTGTCAGTACCCAAATGTAGTAATTTGGTGTTTATCGACCACACAGATGTGGATGTGTTTCAAGTTACTATTATATGTATAGTGGTTTGTTTGTAAAAAAAAACGTTTAGGAGGAGGAAGGAGTTGATTATTTGCCCTTGACATAAAGAAAGTGTGTGAGTTAAGTGAGAAAAGATCATTGATTTGCAGAGTAATAATTAAATTGTGGCAAATGCACTGAATGGGAAAATCGCCTTATGTATCTTTTAGTAATGATTGTGTGCATGTGTGGCTCATGTTTTGTACGCCTCAGATTAGTTTCTGTTGTTGATTGTGCTCTGTTTATTCTTTTAATGTTAGAAATTTGGACTTTAGTACTTTAAAACGTGGTTTCAAAGCACAAATCTAAAATCTTCCACGCAGCCAAAACTTCTATTACTTTCTAAAGAGAGGAAACAAAGCAGAAAACGTTATATGAAAAGTTTGATTCATGTACATGTGCCTTCTTTGGCAGGTGACAATCAATACAGTAGGTGCCATCGGCAACAGCCTTGTTAGTGTTAAGAAATGAATGGGCAGATGTATCATCAACAGGAAGTGGCAAACCAAAATATTTCTCAGTATAATGTTCCAGGTTATAAATGACTCTTCATTGTATTTATACTTACACAATGGAAACCTAAAACGTTGATGTTCTTGTTTAAAATCTCCATAACAATTATTACTTCTTGTCACCTAGTTGCTGAAAAATGTTCTTTGAGCAGGAAGAGAGAGCAAACATGCCTGTGCAGATATGACTGAAACTTGTGGTCATAGTTTCCTGATAGTTAACCGCTGTCCTGTCAGCTGAGCTTCACATCTTTTGAATACCTGAACAGGCAATCAGGACAAAATCATCTGTGTAACAGTTTATACTGCATTTGCTATCAAATTTGTGTCTAATCCAAATCCTAAATTTACGTCAGGTTTACAGTTACGCTTGAATTTATGTCAGTATACTATAAGACCACAAGAGGGGAGTGTGCTACAGAATAAGACTGACAATGCATTTGCATTGGACAAGTGTTTGTAATTTGTTGGCCAGGACCCTTCAAACCCCCAGAGGCCATCAAAGCCTCAGGTTCATGCAGGTGTGTGGTTTGTATGCTGGTTGTATGTAATTTACCTTATTTTTATTTTTAATATTATTCTATTTCACTGTATGTACATACAGTATATTTATACAATATATTTTATTATGTATACTGAGCATCTTGGGCACAAGTTAGAATTTCCTTTGCCTTGACTAAAGTTAAATCTTTTGTTATTGTCTTCATTCTAAATGCTACACTTTATGAAAATCCTGATCCTGCAGGACAATAAGCTACTCTAGGGGACCCACACATTAACTCCCCTTCTCCCTCCAATACACACTCAGTGAACATATTCTCTTGATATAGTATTTATTCTAACTCCTCCTTTTACACATTGTTTAAGACCACTTGTCAGTGCAACAAACAACAGAGAGGCTGCAATTTAGCCCCATGTTTAATAACGTGTTGGTCAGGTGCATTAAGATATAATAAGAAATTTAATTTGTTTCTGCTATTTTTTCTTAAATCTTTTCTTTTTAAATATGAAAAACTAAGTAGTTTCCCTCTTGATGCTTCTTAACCAATTCAAACTGAACAATTTGAGGAGGGAACATCACTCTTAGATGTATGCAACCTGTGTGACAAGGCCAAGGGGTGACCCTTGGCTGCATAATTATGGAAGTGTAAAGGAAATCAGTTACGTTACAATGACTTTGGTTGCATGCATGTATGTGGGATGTAGACTTTGACTGTTAACCCCCTAGGGAGGACCTGTGCACACTTCTCATTTCTGGTGTCAATCAGTTAGTGTTGGTGATGTTATGACTGGCTAGTGCACACACATACACACACACGCACACACACACTCACACACACACACAGGTTTGCGGCACTATCTTTGTGAGGACCCGTCATTGACATAATGCTTTCCACAGCCCCTTACCCTAAACCTAACCATCACAACTAAATGCCTAAACCTAACCCTTAGCCTAACCCTAACCCTAACCCTAATCTTAACCTAATTCTAACCCTAACCCTAAGACCAAGTCTTTACCCTAAAAAAGCCCTTTAAATTTGTAGGTCCAGAATTTTGGCTCCACAAAGGAGGCGGGACCCCACAAATATAGTAAAATAAGAGCACACCCACACACACCCACACAAACACACAGTGGATTAGAAGACAGCAGTTTTGATACTAATTTGCATGTCTCTTCAAAGTCTGGATGCTTAAAATAATATGGTGATTATGGGCTAAAATCATGAGTATCAAAGTATAATTTGATTAGGTCATCCACTGCAGGAATAATACACGACATGATCCAATCTTGCAAAGTGAAGCGATGTAGTTCCTTGACGAAAAACAAAAACAAAACAAGCTGAACAACAATCCAAGTAAATAATAACTGCAATTAGTTATATGACAATTTTCAGTAAAATATCAAGCTATCAATTAGATTTTCTTAATAAAGCTATAGGCAACAGGAATTTAATATACATTACTGCCACCTGATATATTTTTTTGCACCAAATGCGTAACTACAATGCATAGTGGATGATACACCTCTGAGTGACCATGTTGTTGACTTGCAACCTTGTTTCTCTTTGTGTCAACTTGCTTGGGGTGTTTCTCCCTCCTCCCTTCAATCACAGAAGCATCAGTGAATACCTGCTACATGAGAGAATTTTCTGAATGCTGATCAACAACTGAAAGTAGGCTGCGGAATGAACACAAAACAAATGCATCAAACTGAGAGGAAGACACCAAAATACAACAACTATTGACCAGAGAGAGAGAAATGAAATTATTTTATTTCAGGGGAGCTAAAGGTGCATCTTTTCTCTTGTTAAATTGTAGAGATACAAACTTCAAAATGTGTCCTTAGTGTGACCATTCACCCATGTCTTTCCTATAAGAAAATGCACAATTTGGCCAAACGTATGTGGACACTTGTTCTGGGGATGTTTTTAATTTTTTTGGCCCCTTAGTTCCAATTGAGGAAAATCTTAATGATGCATTATACAATAATATTTTAAATTAAAGTGTTATTCCAACTTTGTGTCAATAGTTTGAGGAAGGCCCATTCCTGTTTCATCATGACATTTCCTCCATGCACAGTGCCAGGTCCACAAAGAAATAATTTTCAGTGTTTGGTGTGGAAGAAACTGACTGGCCTGCACAGAGCCCTGACCTCAACCCCATCCAATGCCTCTGGGATGAACTGGAGCGCCAACTGGGAGCCAGGCCTTATCGTCCAACATCAGCGCCTGACCTCATGAATGCTCTTGAGGCTGGAGGCATTTTATAGCAGCTTATTAATGCTCATAGTTTAATGAGATGTTCAACAATCACATGTATTTGTAATGTTCCACATACTTTTGGCCATATAGGGTACAAAGTGATTAAATTAAACACTTGAAGGAAATAAACTTAGTCATGCTGTATAATCATTGTAAATACATTATTCTGGCTGCAAAAATCCTTAAATCTCTAATCAGACTGTGCTTATATGGCTTAATTTTAACCACAGATTATACACTTCACCATCTGGTGATATGGCAGCCTCTGTGACATGCTAATAATGCACCTATATAGTAGGCCCACTGAACTGAGTTGATTTGGTTGAGAGAAAGCGACAGAAAGCAAACAGGGACAGACAGAGACAGATCCAGATTTGCTGGTCTGACTGGTAAGGCCAGAGGGGGTGTAGGCTGCATCTCTGAGCTTGACAGGTGTGGTGAGAGACAAACAAAGAACAGAAACAGACGCAGAGAAGAGAAGAGAAGGAGGAGAGGTGAAGCACTCGAAATGAAAGAAATACAAGTGGAGTGAAGAAAAAGCAGTGTTCTTGCATCTAGTGCTGACGGTGAGCACCAGTGTGAGTATAGGCTTGAGTAATACAGCTTACTACTCATTTCAAGTGTGTGTGTGTGTGTGTGTGTGTGTGAGAGAGTGAAAGAATGAGATTGTGAAATAATCAGAATTACACAAGAATACAAACTTCACAATCACATTTTTTTTTTATATCTCTGACTTGTCTTTGTATTGGCAGTGACAGAAACTAACCATTTTGTGGATCCAATAGAGATAGGTGGACAGAGAGAAAAATACAGAAAGGCAGAAACAAAGATGGCAGAGGCCCCGAAGATTGAACTCTTCGTTAAGGTAAGACCTACAATAATTGTGATGTGTTGTGTTTCAAAAATCCTGTTTAAACACGGCACCACAGATGTGGATAAATCAGTATAAATGTCTATTTGTCATCATAAAAGGCAATACTACATTATTATGTGTAATCATTCTCAACCAATCTTAATATTCATTATTTTTTGTTGAAGTAACAGCAAACCTACAATCATACCCAACATTAAGTAAGCTTTCAGTTGTTTTAACTAATATATAACTAAATCAGTAGTTTCCTATTTTAATCTTTGCCGGCTGCTTCTCTAGTAGCCCTAAATCTCCCTAAACCCTAAGCCCTAAAAATGGATGAAAATAGTCAAAGTGTCTACTTTCATTTATTAGCTGATATTGTCTGGACTTTCAAGCATGCTGCTTCAGCTTGTCAAAATGTATTTGTTAAAAAAAATGTCAGTACCTAAACCCTGTCAAAGACTCTAATATTATCATTCTGTATGTTACAATGCATTTCATGGTAACACTATATGTACAGTTGAAATGATACAGTTCTAGATTCTGCTAGGTGCTGGACTGTTGTAACTGACAAAGAATGTTCATTCTCTTTTTATTTTATCACAATATCAGTGTGAAACCAGTGTGAACAGTAGAAACTGAAAAGAGACCTGTCCAGTTTGGAAACCTGTGTCCTGCCCTTTCAAAAATGCCTTTGCTCCTACACATGTCTGTGACTCAATTATGTCAGACTACAATAGAAAATATATGATATAGCAGAGATACCAAACACTATTTATGTACTGGGTTTTTTAATCTGGGTGTAAAGCAGCCTCAACCCTCTATTTGAAATTATTCAGTGGTTGGTTTAGACTGTCATGGCAGAGCAGGCTTGACAAGAATACCTGTGCAGGTATTCATGGTTTGGTTGGATACATTACAGCACTGATGCCAGAACCAACTTACCAGCGTTCCATTTCAAAAACACATTTTCTTACATTGTTTTAACGTCACTGTTTGCAAGGAATGAAAAGTGTATGTGTTTATAACATAATGTCTGTTTGTTTGTCAGGCCAGTGTTGACGCTGAGAGTGTGGGGAACTGTCCCTTCTGTCAGAGACTCTTCATGATTCTTTGGTTAAAAGGGGCCAACTTTACCCTCACCACTGTGGACATGAAGAGGTGAGACCACATTTTTTTCTGTGTCCATGAAGTTACTGGTCTTGTCTTTGAGACCGGCATATTAACACATACTTACAGTGTAGTGTAATGACAGCATGCACAGTTCAGAAAGTGTTACAGAAGGACTAAAGCCTATGCCAGCACTCACTGGGTGAAAAGGGTACAATAACAACACATATAAACAGACAAACGCATTCACACTTACACAGTATTCATGTTTTTTGTCCGATTTAGAGTTTAGGAGGAAACATACATACCTTGTGAATACCCACGCACACGGGGAACTTGAACACTACACAGAAAGGCCCCAGCTGGCCAACAAGTTCAAACCCAGAACCTACCTTCTCTCCATCGTCACCTCACTTTAATGTTATAACAATAATGACAAATAATAATAATAATTAAGAAGAATCTGAATTTGAAACTTAATATTAAGAATAGTAGCGATAAATAACAATAAAACAATCAAGATCTTCTCAGATGGTAAAGGTTTGAGACCAAATTCAAAGCTGTCCAGTGTCTGCTGGTGTCCTTAGATAATAAGTAATAATTTGAAACAGCGGGTGAGGTGAGGAGGTTTTTAGAGTTAGGAAGGTGCAGTGCCACGCATGCATTTGAAAGTGAGGAAGGTTCTGAATGCAGTTCTGCAAGATAAGAAAAGAAAAGTCCCCGAACAGAAAACGTGTTGTGAATTTGTATCACTTGAACCATGAAACATTAACTTCAAATATGATCGAAGAACTTTGTCCTAAAAAACTTAAACAAAAACTGGGAAATGTATCTAAAGTGAATTAGAAGACACTGTAAAGGAAATTAACCTGTAAACATTGTCTAATTATCCCCTTCTTACTCATTTGTATTTTTTTGGTTCAAAGTTTGTCCTCGTAATTATTTGACCACCTTTGGTAAGCTAAACCTTGCTTGTTGTTTGCTGTCAGGGCACCTGATGTGCTGAAGGCTTTGGCACCAGGCTCTCAGCCTCCCTTCCTCCTCTACAATGATGAGGTCAAAACAGACACTAACAAGATTGAGGAGTTCCTGGAGGAGACCTTAGCCCCACCACAGTGAGTAGACTGCAAACATATACATTTAAAGACACAGGCTGATTATTAAATATATATATATATTGAATATCTCATTCATTATTGCGCCGACACATGCTTAAATTTTTATTCTACCAATGGCAGGTATCCAAAATTGTGTTGTCGATACAAAGACTCCAATGGTGCTGGAGAAGACATCTTCCGAAAATTCTCAGGATATATAAAGAATCCCAATCCTGCATCAAATGACAGTAAGGGCATTAGATGAATATTTCAAAATGAATATACAGTCATTTCTCTATTATATATAGCCACATGATGGAGCTTGCTACACCTTTTCTGTCCTTAGTGCTAGAGAAGAAATTTCTTTCAACTTTAGTGAAGCTGAACATGTACCTAGAAACACCTCTGCCTCATGAGCTGGACAAGAACCCGAATGCCACTGAGTCCACACGCCTCTACCTAGACGGGGACACCCTTACCTTGGCAGACTGCAACTTGCTTCCCAAACTCAACATTGTAAAGGTGAGCAGAGTTCAACAAAATTCAGTGTATAAAAACTTTCCTTCCATCATTGGGACAGAGATCTATTCATTTTTTTATCTCAGTGGTAATGAGGAGTTAAAAGTGGTAATGAGCCAGTCCTGGACTTTAAATTCTACTGATGTCTTTTTGCAAATAATTCAATCTTAAAACCCCTCTTCCTCCAGGTGGTGTGTAAGGAGTACCGCGACTTTGCCATCCCCGCAGAGCTGAAAGGTCTGACACGTTACTTGGATAATGCCTACAAACAAGATGAGTTTCGTTTTACCTGCCCAAATGACTCAGAGATCCTCACTGCCTACCGCTCTGTGGCAAAGTACCTGAACAAATAGATTAACAGGGAGAGATACAACAGAAATAAGAAACAATAGACGTGAGAAAAAAGACGAATTGAATGAGAAATGCTGAGAAAAGGTGACAAAATTCCTTAAAACTGTACATGATTTGTGTCAAAACATGTGAGTCTGGATAATGAAATTTGTTTGCAACGGCATGTTCAATAATTAGCTTTCTATAAAAAGTACAGTTGTTTTCATGAATTGGGCTCTAATATTTTTAAAATTGCCAACTGCTATGTCAAAATTGCTTGAAACTTGTATTTATATATATTGTATTGCAAGCTTTGGTTGTACTGATGTGGATTTCTTATTCAGCCCCTGTGAGAGTGAGAAAGCATTGTAAATCCCAGAGAATATTTATGTTATGTATTGTTATACATAACATAAATATTCTCTCATGCACACATTGTGTTTAAGCATTATATTTTGCTGATTGCTATTTATTAATAACAAAACACTCTTGAAGGTCCAGAGGGACCAAAACTTTAGTATGATTAATAAATAGAGATGCTGAGCAAGAACAGTGTGCAGGATTTCTTTCTTTTTTCACATAACGGAATTAAATAAAATTTGCGCTAAAATATATCCAGAACATTACTAGTGTAAACATAACAATCAAATGACCTTGATTGTAGATAAGGCAGACTGTAAAGCTATACTGTAAAGCTATTATTTGCTTTTAAAATGTATTTTAATGGCAAGTTTTTAAACAAAAAAGGAATATTGTTTCTCTTAATGGAAATGAGTTAACACCCCTTTACATATTTTTTCACAGGCCTCTTAATGTTTTTTTTTTTAATTACTGCATGTTATGCAGTAGTGATTCAGTTATGTTTAACTTTTACATAAATGTAATTTAATGGAATGAAAACAGGGTGAAAAAAAAAAATAAAAATTTTATATGTTCAATATTAAAGGCTATGTGAAAAAGTTTCAGTGGTGTCGATTGTATGAATTTTGTGTGAGCTTGCAATGATGTGTAAAAAAAGAAATAAAATAAAGCTATACAATATGTGGCCTTGGAGGAATTTTGAACTTCTCTCTGCTGTCTTCTCTTTTGATGGCGATCAAATATTTTTCACCATGACAGAGGACAGAGGGACAGAACTGAGCATGGCACTTAATCAATTTGTTGACACATTTTGGATTAATTTAGTTCAAGGCTCGCTGCCAACATCTCAGATCAGATTTAACTGATTCAAATAGAATAATGAATGACACTAAGCAAGTAATAAAAGTACTCATTATGTAGACACAATTACCTCTGCTTTTATTATTACATATAACATGCATTATACAAACGTTCATTGTAATATCAGCACATATGCATTAAACTATAAGCAGCATTTACATGTTAATGGTCAAAGTTTTGTTCATTTTAATTATTATTTAAAATCTTAATCTACAAAGTAACTAGTAACCACAACTTTCAATTGTAGTGGAGTAAAAAGTACAATATTTGCCTCTGAAATGTAGTGGAGTAGGCTATAAAGTAGCATAAAATGCTCAAGTCAAGTACAAGTACCTCGGCATTTGTACAGCACTTGAGTAAATGTACGGTTCCACTACTGCAGCTTTCGTATATAATTGGATTATAACAGCATTTACAGTACATATGCTGTGTACACCGTTAAAAACTCCTTTTGTTAAAATTGTGTGTTGTGTAAACACACAGTGGTACAGAAGACCTTTGTAAGGAGATGTAAACAGGAAGCCTAGGCTGTGCCTGGCCCGTTCCTGATTGGACAATTGCATTGAGCGGTATGCAGAGATAAAAAACGCTATTGGTGGACGTCGAAATATGGGCGGAGCCAAGCAAGTGACAGCATACAGAAAACTTTGTTAGCTATCTGCTAACTTTGGTCCATCGTCTGTGTGGCAATGTTACTAGCTTGAAGCAGGACACCAGAAATCCACGAAAAGTAAGCCAACTGTTTTCTGTTCACTGAGAATTGCATAATGCCTTGATGTGAAGTTGACTTATTGTTTTAAATAACTACTGGCAAGACGGGTAACCTTAGTCGCCAACTGCTAGCTAGTGTTATTTTAGCTAACGTCAAGCTATAGCTAACGTTGAAACTGTAAACTAACCACTTGAAATCAACATTAGCCGCCGGTTACTTTGTTGCAGGCTAATTATGCTAGCTTGTCGTTTACCTGTTAACACTAAGACACGAAGCAACATGGTGAGCTAGCGGAACATGCTGCTAATGCACAAATCCATGTTCCTCTTTTCATATTTTCCCATTTCCTCCAACAACTTGTGAGTCCTCCATGGAATTGAACCTCCATCGATGTACCGCTAACGCTACTGTCTCTTCGATTCTACACAAATTTCACCAAATGGTGCGCAGGCGTAGTGTTTACAAGCATTCTTGTCTTACAGGATGGACTGCCATGGAGAAGAAGATGGAGACTTGTGCAAGTGGGCCAGTTTAGTAAGCAGCACTATTTATTTTATTTTGTAAAACCTAGGCTATATGAAACAACTGGCACAGCAGTGGGGACTTAACGTTAATTTGAGCAGTGACACTTTCATAGGCAGTTGGCAGCTGTTGATGTTATACTTACTGTTAATTGGATTAAAGAAACTGTGCTAACCTAACTTATTCTTCTAGGTGCTGGTAAACAGCAAAAACGACATCAAAGCACGAGTGCAACAGTTTGTGGAGGAGCGGATGCAGACCACCATGGTATGAAATAACAATTCATTGACAGCCTATCATTTCAATAAGCAAGGCAGTTTCCTGCCCATTTGGGCTACTTTTTTTAATTGGTCAGAAACATTTTTGTTATAATCTGTTAATATAAGTGAAAACGTTTAACCATGGTTTTGAGCTTCTGGCAACACCGTCTGCATTAAGCATGTTTGCACTTTCATTACATCAAGGATGTAAAGAACTTCTATGTCCCAACCAAGGCCATACAACATACTATGTTTTGAGTATGTATTATAAACAACATTTCATAGTAGACTCTTAATTCCCGTGAGTTTACAAGAAGTCATTAATATACTGTTTTGCACTAACAAACTGTGACTTCGTCAATTTCAGTTAAACATCAACTAACTAACCCTACTGTTTATTCTGGCATCATGTTGGCTAAAATGTTGGTGACATCCTTATCCAAATAAACACACATTTAAACACAACGGGCAATATCGTACGATATATGGACATGACCTCAATCATTTTTGCTGAACTCGATAAGTCCATAAAGTTATTATAGTGACAGGCCTAGTGAGCAGCTCCTCTGTTTCTTTTGGGCATTCCATTGTGGTAATTGTACTTTTCTAGTATACTGCAATGCCTTCTCATTCATTTGACCATACCATTGTTGCAATGCGCTTGTCTTTCTTCTAGCTCACAGGTGTACTGATTGGAGCTGCCGTTGCAGTCTCACTGATTGGGATTGTGGTGCTCTTCCTTTACAGGAGGTTCAAGCTCGCTCGTGAGTCATCCAACCTCTTCCTGAACTTAATACCTACATAATACATCATACATATTTTACATATTTTTTTGTGTACCTCTAATGGTCAGGCTCTTAAGGGAATTCTATATTTTATTTTAAAAATCTGATGATTTTATTTGCATTTTGGATTTGGATTCTCTGACAGGTGAAAAACAGCCTGGTGTACCTCAGTATCGCTTCAGAAAACGAGATAAAGTGCTCTTCTATGGAAGGAAGATAATGCGAAAGGTTTTCTCTATTTCCATTTCTGTTTCACACTCCTACACAAACATTTACAGTCGGTAGATTCATCTCAGTACTTAAATTAGGTAAATAGGCTTTTATAAGTATTTATGGGAAAGATTATGCTGTGTAAATGTCTAATTTCTACACCACACTAAATGTTATCCTTTTCCCAAAACCCTTAAGTGTTTGTATCTTGTTGCACCACTGCATGAAACATACTCCACTGGCACTAAAACCACTAAGGCTCATCATTGTAATGCACTCTGATACAGTAAGAAATCACTTGCATGCATTTAGCTTATTAATGAATGCAGGTTACGTTGACACACAAAATATTTTTCTGTCTGCAGTAAACAACAGCAAAACTTTAAATATTGAATCTGTTTGTCTTTCTAAGGTCCAGACGCTGTCCTCGATTCCTCCTCCCACCTCTACCTCAGTATCTAAGCAACCGCAACGCATACGCAAAAGAACCAAAGTTCTGAGCATAGCTCGCAAGTATGCTCCATTAATAACATTTTTTTGTATGGAGTGTGCAAGTGAAACCTTGAAACAATGCGCCTGATTTGTTTTGAGCCTTGCTGAGTGGATTTATTAAAGGAATTTGTTAAATATTCTTGTTGTGCCTGTCAACAGAATCCTGAGGATCTGTAAAGACCCTCCCACCCTGCAGCCCAAGGAACCTCCTCCCTCTGTGCTGGAGGCTGACCTAACAGAGTTCGATGTGCAGAGCTCAAACCTGCCCTCTGAGGTCCTCTACATGCTAAAGAATGTCAGGTAGACAAATATATTACTTTTCCATGTTGGCCTGTCCCATTGTTTCTCCCATTTGTTTTCATAATGTGTGTGTTCTCCAACTTTTGTTGTAGGGTCTTGGGTCATTTTGAGAAGCCCTTGTTCCTAGAGCTGTGTCGCCACATGGTGTTTATCGAGCTGCAGGAGGGTGAATGTCTGTTCAGACCAGGAGATGATGACGATAGCATCTACGTGGTCCAGGATGGACGAGTCGAGCTCTGCATCCAGGAGAACGTATGTGGATAGCAAGTTGATTTTCACTTTGTCCTCTTGATTGTGTCATGTAGTGGTTTTTGTGCACTTTCACATTTTATGAGTAACTTGCATATATTACACACAGCCATCTGGTCCATTGCTACTATACAAAACTATCAAATAGAGCAGCTTTAAAAATTGGATCTACAAGCACTGAAAAAAATGATTGAAATGTGTTTTAATATCAAGACAAAACTGTAACAATCATCAATCCCGTGTTGTTGTTTTTTGATACATGATGCTAAAATTGGGACAGGTCATTGGTGATTGTGCCATTGATCACTAACACTTGTGAAATTTGATCTTAATGAAGTGTGAAGCAAGGGCATAAACACACTTTTCTCTGTGTAATGACTGTTTCAATGTCCTCTACCTTCCAACTCCCTTGTGCATAGCTCATGAAAATATATGAACAAGAGAGAGCAGTAATGTAACATTTATCTAGATGTAGTCCGCTGTTTCAGAACAGAAGACGTAGAAGAAAAATTATGGCTCTCCACACCTTTGTCTGTGTTTAAATGTTTTTCTGTCTGCTGCTGACTTCTCTTAATATGTACAACTCATGAGTGCCCAACCGATACAGGATTTTTGATACCGATTTTAGAGGTGAAACTTTGACCGATCACCGATATGGCGGCCGATGTATTGAATTTTTGAGCTGGAATGAAAATAGATGTTTTCAATGTGGATTGACCACCAATTTTGCACTAATATCACTACGCAAAAGTAATCAGAAGGCTGCTTTCTTAAACAAATAACGTTATTTAAGTTAAATATTCTTTAACATGTTAAATCATTTCACATCAACCAATTCTAGAAACGAACTCTGAGAAAATAAAGAATAACTAGAAATAAAATAAATGGCTAATTGAACATCAGGACTGTTCAGTATCAGTCAGTTGCTTAAATAGCAGAAAATGCCATGTAAAGTTAAAGTACCTCTACGTCATACTAAATGTACTTAGTTACATTCCACCACTGCTCTCTACTAAATCATATATTCTCTAACTTACTCTATCAAGCTCTGAGATTCATACTACAACTTTGTTCTGATTCCAAACCATTATTCGAATGAATTAAACTTCAGTGAGAAATGTTTTTTTCTTGCTTATAGAAACATGTCGTCTGTAGCAAAATTTCGCTGTTAATGTAACGGTCACAAAAATGTACTCGTGGTTCACTGCTGCCGAGTTATTAAGAGATGAACATTGCCTCTGCTATAAACATTCAGGGGAATCCGGTGAAAACAACAGGCTCCTGACATTATTTTTTTACTTTTACCGCATTGCATCTCACCAGCTACGTAACAAATCAACACTAAGACTCAAGTCACTGCCGTCGTCTGCTGAGCTGCAGAATGATGCTCACTTCATGTTCACTCTGTTGCTGACTGACAAACTATAGCTGGCTAGCTAACTTGCTCACACAACAAACAGTTGAGATAATCATGAGTGACGGTTGACAGGGACAGGGTTATGTTAGTTATATTGAAAGGGGAACATGATGGGTTCAGTGTTAACATTTCACAAACTAGTTAGGTTGCTAGTTACCTTGAACACACTGCTTTGACTCCAGTACATCTTCTCAGCTGTGCACATGGTACTCTGCTACATGCGCCACTATGCAGTGCTGAGAGTATTGTGGTCATATTGACGGCCCACATTTCCCAGCATGCACTGTCTAGTGCTGAAAGTAGTATAGGTTAGCTGTCTTATGTTCCAAAATGCAAATGTTTGTTGTCACTTTTGTGTTGGTTTTATAGTTTTAACCATTAGTGAGGTGGCTGTTACATTTCCTGACCACAGGTGTGTTTTACTGGTCTGGTGTGAGTTCTTGAGAGGGACTTCTTCTCTCTCTGGCTACTGTAGTGACAGCACACTCTGGTGGATAAGCTTTGTAGTGACACAAATAAAATAACATGACCCTCTCTTTCTGCCTAATATACTGGAAATAGAACAGTTTTATATTGGCACATATCGGCTAACAAAATACACAGATACTGATATATCTGCTATAATCCAACATTGGCCAATAATTTCAGATGATCGATAAATCGGTCGGGCCTCTAATCCCATTCTATACTTTAGTTATTTGACCGCTTCCCATCGTGGCTAGTTTTTGACGACTATCCAGATTTGTTTTAAAGGTGCAAGATATACGTGGCTTCACTGTAACCTTTGAATAGAGACTCTGCTGTTGGTTTAATTTTTTGTATTTGTGTTTTCCTGTTTGTTTTTTTAGGATGGTACAGAACCAGTGGTGAAGGACGTGCACCCAGGAGACAGTGTCCACAGCCTGCTCAGTATTCTGGACATCATCACTGTGAGATCCTTATTTCTGCACATCAGACTAACTTCTCTGCTTCTGTCCTATCTTGTCCCTCAGTTCTCTGTCTCGTCTACACAGTTCATACTTCCACTCATGCTTCTTTCGTTTAGAAACAATTATTTTTGTACTTCCTGATCAGCTCAATTTGTTTATCCTTTACCCCCATATCCATGTGTGTCAAGTAATTAATTTAGGTATTTTTTTACAGTGGCATGCTTTGTTTTGTTTCCATTACCTATGTTTTCAGACGTAGTTATAGTTATGTTAGATAATTTCTGTACTTTTTTTTTAGGGTTCCTGTTATGGTCAGTGAGTATTTGATCAGTCAACATCTTGAAGTTTCTTACTTCTTACTTAGATTGTACTTAACACTAACTGATTCATTTAAACAATAAAAAATCCTAAAAATTAAGAAATCACAGCTTGGAAAAACTTTGACACTGAAGTCAAAGATGTATATGAGGTTTTAGTGACCGCCTCTTTCTTTCCTTAATTCTATGCTTCTCTAATAGTTTTTTCCTCCCTCTGCCAGGGTTATCCGGCTCCATATAAGACTGTATCAACACGGGCTGCAACTCGCTCCACCATATTACGTTTACCTGCATCAGCCTTTGAATCTGTGTTTAAGAAATACCCAGAGACACTTGTTCGTGTCATTCAGGTACCATATTGTCTAACAGTAACTATACAATATGTAGTGTTTGTTTTTCCTAGAGACAATTTTTCCTCCCTCTGGAACACATCATTTTCAAATATAACATAATCATTTTGATTTATTTAGGGTGTAACTACAATCTGATGTATAATACGTTCTGTTCTGTTTACCTACTGTTTGATTTTGTGTGTGTTGCAGATAATCATGGTGCGCCTCCAAAGAGTCACCTTCTTGGCGTTACATAACTATCTGGGCCTAACAACTGAGCTCTTCAATCCGGTACGAGGGAAATTAATTAGGGCACACATATTTGTGTGTGTACACACACAGTCATGCAGAGAGGCACTCACTAAATACCTAAGAACCACTGGTTATGAATGTGTACATAAACAAGCACAGAAAGGCATATACACACTTGGTCACACACATGCAAACTAATTTCGCACAACATTAAGCACAGTATCATAACTCACTCCTTCATACAACTCAGTGAAAATGATTATAGCCCCTCCACAGAAAACAGGGAGGCAGTAACCTCTAACCCTGGCTTGCCTCCAACTTCACAATAACTAAAAATACTTCTTAATTTTTTCCTTTTTGGGTGCAAATATGTGGAAGGGCGTTCACTTTGCCAAATCCTGAAGGCTTTTAAATTTTTTTTTACTATTTTTACTGATTATTTCTCCCAACATCCTCAAATAACTAATCAACAAATAAATGAAATACCGTCAGTATTTCTGCAGTGCTTTACCCACTGAATCACACTGGATATTTGACTGTTTTTTATTTTTTCTAGAATGATGTCATTAACACGCAACACAGTTCTGACCTTAATGTGTTCATTTTCCTGTGCTTCAAATCTGTTATGAAAAAAATACTTCAGGGTTACTCAAAATGTTACTGTTGTCCTGACCACTGAAATGTGGACTGTTAACTGATTTGGTTTGTTGCCAAATTGTCAGGACAGTCAGGCGGTGCCCTTGTCCAATGTAATCAGTGTGATGGGAGAGGCAAATACTGTGAAGACTACTCGTCGTTTGCACTTCCAGGACGAGTTACCTGCTGGGACCACGGAGAGCCCCACAGAGACAGGTCACACTCTCACACACGCACACACACACACAATTCTAAATATACACTACACACACATTTAATATTTTGCAAAACTATCCAGTGCTGGCACTTCACTTTACAATAAACAGATGGCGTAAAGGACAGCCCTTCAAACAGCTACAGGAAGCAGCGATCCACCTCGATGCCCACTGACTGCACAGGTGGGTCACTATCTTGGATGCGATCACCAAATTACATGTTGATATTCATTTCCTGCACAGACTTGTCACTGTCGCTGATCTGAAAGCAAGGACACACACAGACCTACCTAAACTCATAATCCTCCTCCTTTGTCCTGAGTTGCAGGTATTGACCTGAACATGGCTTGTGAACGAGCTCGAGTCACTATAGATGAGGCTCCATCCAGTCCGGTCACTCACAAAGTAAGACTCGCCTGCCATGTCAACTCTTTACATTGAATCGGACGTTGGCTGTGTTCCACATCCCACCATCCACTGCATCTTATGCTTCTGCTTGTCTTGTTCTTCCTTTTTAGTCACTCTCTTATCTCTGTCTTTGTAGCCCAGTCTGAAGAAGTGTGTGACAATGCAGCACACACCTTCTGAAGTGTTTCACTACACAGACAGCGGGGGGAACTCTGATGTCATCCACCTCAGTAAGAGCAGCACAATCCTCCAGGCTGCTAAGAAGGATCTGCTGGGAATCATCCAGCTGCAGGTAAGAGGTCGATCACAGAAAATGAACATTACCTGGTATAAATATTTTAGGGGTTACTTCATTTTTTAAAACAAAAGTAATACTAATTTTGCTTGGATATTGTGCAATTTAACAAGTTTTATGGGAAAATTCTGATCACTATTTTTGGATAGATAAGGGTGGCAAGGACAGGTCAGTGTCTTTTGTGATGATATAAATAAACAGTTTATTCTGTTCTATTGTTTTTTTTTTTTTCTGTTGCAGGACCCCAGTCTACTCGAGGGCAGAGTGACCCTCCATCAAGTCAAAGCTGGTTCTGTGGTGGCTCGTCAGGGAGACCAGGTTAGAACAACAACTTACAAAGCAGTTATAACTTCCTTTCTGTTTCATAACACTGAAGATTTAATGTAATGGGTTTTCCATTTTCACTTGTTTTATTTATTTTTGTTTGTTTCACCCCTGGTGGTGTGGAGAATATGGGCGTACACAGCCAGGTCCACTGGTCGAGCCTTGTATCTTTTATTTGTTAAACTTGCTCGGTGGGGGCTTCCATTAACAAGAAAACTTTAATTGCATACATTCTTTGTATATCAGCACAGTATTTGAAAATATGCTTAATTTGGCAGCCTTTTCCACAACACGGTTGTACAGCACACTTTGAACACCGTAACACTCAGCCACTCACTCAACTGAGCCACGCATGTAAAGAAATAAGATTTCAATCTTTTCTCATCAAGGTTAAGGAAGTTTGGCCTGTTCAGCTTCAAACATTTTCTAACCACTTGTAATGACATTTAAGACTTTGTGACATTTGCAAATCATTACAATTTTAAATGCAATTGTTGTCTCAAAAAATAATCATTATCCTCACTTACATGCTCCAATTATCTTTTATTGTCTCTCCATAAAATAGTACTGTGGAACAATTCTCAATATCAATATCAAGATGTTGTTGGTCAGTTCTTGTGTCTAAATAAGATATGAGAAAAGTAAAATGTTACCAAATATGAAACACTAAATATTTAATCTGAGTTTGACATTTGATTTTGTCCTAGTGCAATAAAACCTATTTGACTAATCAAGATAAACAGACATTTAACTTTTTACCATATAGTTTTAAATACATAAGTTAAATTCATAAAATATCAATGATTTTTGATTTGACAACAAATCAATGTGTCCCATTAGCACACTCGAATCTTGGCCTTCATTTTCAGACTGGGCCCTTCTCTCCTCTCTCTCCTCTTGGTGCTTCAGGAGGTGAGCATCCAGTTTGTGATTTCTGGCCTCCTCCATGTTTACCAGCGGATGATCGACCGTGAAGAAGAGACGCGCCTGTTTGTGACTTACCCCGGAGAGCTTGTTGGTCAACTTGCTGTCCTGACTGGAGAGCCCCTCATATTCACTGTTCGAGCCCAGCGAGACTGCAGCTTCCTCTCAATTTCCAAAACACACTTCTATGAGTCAGTCACATGGACGTACTTGCACACACCCATTCATGCAGAAATGTTGACTCAGTATATGTATTCTTTTGTACTGCCTTACTAAAGCAGAGAGTAGAAACTAAAGATTCTGTGAACTTTGAAGGCTCTTTGCCAAACTATATAACAGATATATAATTTGTTAAACCTTTTTATGCTGATTATTAATTATTGTGACAGACCTTACATAAAATCCAAAACACATTTAGATAAACTGCAGTCTGTTTAGGACATCTAAAGGGAAAACAAGCAAAAGGTGGTCTTGCTTGTTTTTCAGCTTTCTTGTCCATTGTAATAAGGAGCTCGTTTTATTAATTGATCATGAATGAAATACATTTAAATATGTGACTTAATGGTAGTTCAGCCGCATGAAATCACTTGAATTCCACTAGAGTCAGAGGCTACTCTGCTAAGCTAGGCTAGTTACCTTTGATGTAAGTGAGCTTTTAGCAGGACTAGTTACTTTTCCCCTCCATTATCGTATAAGATTTAGCTACTGTCGTATTTATGTGGTATAAAAAACTAAATAACTAAGCATGCACAGTGATTTTTTTATTTTTTATTTTTTATTCAATGAAACCGTAGAAAGTGGGTAAATTGGGTTCAGCTAAGTCAGCCAGCCAGAACTAGCCGGAGTGCAGTCACGGCTGTTTGGATTTTACTTCTGTTTTCAAGTTCTTGTGAATTTTTATTTGTTTTTCCCCCACAAAAATTACACATTTCTATGATATAATACATTTATATGGTAAGGTAAGACATAAAAAAGTCAGATTCTGGACTTCACTCTTTTTTGAACAAATATGTAGTTACTGCGTTTTGGCTTTGTGTGGCTGTGTAAACTATAGACTTAAAACAAACATACTTACACTCAACAAAAATGTTTAAAAGCGTAATGAGAACAGGCTGTTACTTTTCTTTTACCTGCTTTTTTTGGTGGTTTTTTGTCTATTCCTCAGGATAATGCGTGTGGAGCCAAAGGTGGTGCTAAATGTTGCTCACACAGTGGTGCGAAGGATGTCATCTTTTGTCAGACAGATAGACTTTGCTCTCGATTGGATGGCTGTGGAAGCTGGCAGGGCGGTATACAGGTATTCTGCTGATAACCTTGTAAATCTTGGAAAAATGGTCTTTGATTATTGGATTCATATCAACAAGTCAACAATGGAGGCAGCTAAATTCTTAAATTTGTTTGTGGTTCACAAGCCTGTTTACATATTTGCAGTGAATTTCAGTTATCTGTATGTTTTTCAGGCAGGGAGAGAAATCAGACAGTACTTTCATAGTGCTGAGTGGTCGACTGCGCTCTGTAATCATGAAGGAGGATGGCAAGAAGGAGCTGATAGGAGAGTATGGACGCGGCGACCTGATTGGAGTGGTAAGGACCGTGATGGTGAGGGGGAAGACAGATGGCAAATAGTAGGTGGAAAAACTATGACTATCTACTATGTATGCACTATGTTTTATTCACTTCTAGTATCCTGATAAATGTTAATGACATATATAATGAAACAGTTCTGAGTTTTTCTTCAAAGTCTATCAAAAACTTGCAGATTTAAATATGCATGAGGAAAATATTATCTCTTTAACGGTAGTTAATCATCACATTCATAGCATGTTTACTGGGAGTAAGTACAGCAGACAAAACAGGGGCTGCCAGTATGCTCTTCAAAAGCATGACCATAAGACTATCACTGCCAGTAATCAAAAACTCAAGCAAGTACATATTATGAATATTTAGGGGGAGAGGTAACTAAACACTAGTTGCAAGCAAGCTGAAATTGAATCGGTCTAAAAATAATCAAGATAACACTTCTTTATTATCCTCATGTACTTGACTTGTATCTAAGTGGGGAAAAACATATGGTGAACAACAAGCTCAGAAAATTAAACCCATAAATGTAACCTTAAATGTTACAATTTACATATAATTCTATTCATTTATTCAGAATACATCATGAAAAACACACTGTCTGAGGCTTTCTTTGGGACAACTCCAACACACTGCAGTTTTTCTCATCTTATTTGGTTATTTATATTGAGTACCTGTTAAACTGTCCAGCATATCATTACGTTTGCCAAAAATATAAAACGTGTGAACGTATATTTTCCGATGTCTAAAAGTGGATACTAATTCCCAGACGATTTGCATTTTCATTTTGATAAACTATGTAAAGCAAAGTCACTTTGTTTTACTTCAGAAATGTTCCTATTGGCTGGTCTCTGCTACGATGCTTCTTAATAATACCTGGGCTGATGGATGCTATGGTTACTGTTACCTGGAGGAAGGATGTGACGGTGTGAATAAGATCATTATGCCTAATTGACATATTTAGCACGGCTGTGTTGACAACTCTGGATGAAGAGATCTTATTTATAACTTTTTTTGTGTGTGTTTTTTTTTAAACTTGAAGTTAACTCTGAAATGGTACAAGGCTCAAAAATCATGGACTTTTATTATTATTGTTATTTTATTATATTAAAATTTTAAACTTAAATTACATGCACACATTTTTATGTAAGTGGTATGTTTCTATATTTGGTAGTATATTATGTTATGTGTTGTAATGTTCAGGAATGATTAGGGTTTCTTTTTATGTTATCATATTTTTGGGTTGTCCTCCATCCGTCTGATTCTCAGGAACGCCTTGAGGAAATGTATTCAGATTTGGCACAAACTTCCACTTGGACTTAAGGATGAACTGATTTCAAATTTAGGTTTCAAAGGTCAAGGTGACTGTGACGTCACAACAAACGTGCAGTGACTCAATGATTTATCACCATATTTCACAGTTGGTCGGACAATTCATTGGTGACACTTTTGACTCAAAGGTCATTGTGACCTCAAAATAGGATTTTAGCCATAATTTAAGAATGTATTGGGCAATTCCAGATTTCACACACTTGTTGACTGGGACGACACAATGGATAAACGATAACTAGCACAGTACAGGCTTTCCTCCATCTCGTCCATTCTGCCTTTCATTTCCTGCTTCATTCTGAATTTCGAGCGTCATTGGAATCATGGGACTGCGTACAGTATTGGAGCGCGCCTAGCTAATCACGATCCTGTGAATGAGTGAGTGAGTTTCCCAGACAGCTCAGAGATAAGCTTTGCATCTAATAATGCCAGAAGAAAACAAAAGCACCACATTGTGTAGCTATACTCTATAAGAATCTATCTTTATGTAGTAATCAAGTACATCTATGATAATCATGTTTGTCATAATCATATGTATCATCAATATAGATAGTGATCACTTCCATTTAGCCAAAAAAAACACTTTATGCCTTTTTTATTCAGTTCCTTCCAAGTATTCACTACATATATTATGACTCTGGAAAGACATGATGTAAACATCAACTGGACTGGTTTGCGGAGGCATACAACCGCAGGGCAGTAATTCTAGTTACTTATGATCGACCTTTTAGTTTCGTGACCAAGTAAACAATGTGACGTGTCCTTGACTTCTCTGTAGGTGGAGACGCTGACCCATCAGAATAGAGCCACCACAGTGCACGCTGTACGAGACTCTGAGCTGGCCAAGTTACCAGAAGGAGCTCTCAGCTCCATCAAGAGAAAGTTCCCTCAGGTAAGGTGAACCTTAATTGTTAAATTCAATTTCAGCTGATGTGAAAGCCCAGTTAAATGTTTGTGATTACAGCATATGTGTGTAGATATTTCCAAAAGGTCAGCTTCGAAAATGTTGATTACTTTAAAATTAATGGAGTTGATTGAACCTAGCCCAACAATGAGCCTTTGAATAATTAATCATCAACTGGACAATAACGTGGGTAACGGCTTCCTTTTTTCCCTTTTACTTAACATTTTTAATATAAAAACAAGTTTAATTTACTGCACATAAATGACATTTGACAGGAAGCACTGCTATGTATGTAGTGTCTGTTTGATGAGTAACACAGAGTTGCTTCTGAAGTGTTTGTGCCTCTCAGGTTGTCACCAGGTTGATCCACCTACTAGGACAGAAGATCCTCCAGCAGGTCAATGGTCCTTTGACAGGTGTGTGCGTCTACATGTGCATCTCCATGGCATTTAGGGTTGTCCCGCCTTGTTGGTGTTGTGTCTTCTTACTGTTGAAGGGGAGGTTTACTAATATGTATGCATGTCCCTAGCTCGCAGTTTGGCCCTCCACACCCCCGGCAGTAAGTGGGATGCAGGGAACCAAGCCTCCAACCTCTCCACTGTGGCAGTCCTGCCCGTATCAGAAGAGGTACTTCTCACTGCCTTCACCCTGGAGCTCCAGCATGCACTCATTGCAATTGGTAAGAAAAAAAAATACAGGAGCTCAAATTTACCCACTGTGTGTTTCACTGCCATCCTCTACCGAGAGGTCAGCGCTCAGGGTCGCGGACACCTCAGGTCCTGGATTTTCTTTGTAAATATCTGGCCACCCTTAAACACAGTCTGCAGAATTCATAGCACATGCATGGACACAGACGTAGGTGTTACGTGTGTGGTCATCTTATATTATAGGTGCTCCCTGCTGTGACGCAACTGCTCTGCCTCTTCCCCTGTAGATTAATTGTTTACTCCAGTCCTTTAATCTGAACTGGGAAGGTGCCCTCGGATCAGCTCATTTCCTCTGCTCCGAGTTTTCTTTGAGTCAAGTAAGATAAACAGGCTCAATTCATATGGAATTAAGGAATTCGGTATTTATTACAAGAGGGACAGTTTACCGCAGAATCAAAATGACATATTTTTCCTCTTACCTGTAGTGCTATTTATCCATCTAGATTGTTTTGGTGTGAGCTGCAGAGCTTTGGAGATTGTCGTCTGCATTTTTGAAATATAATAGAACTAGATGACACTTGACTTCTGGATCTCAAAGCACCAAAAAAACACATTTGAAACACTAAAGAGCAATGTTTCTATCCAGAAATCATGAGCCACTTATTCAAAATAATCCACAGATTTGTTGTGAGCAGTTTCATGTAGCAACTATTTTCTTTCTACCGATAGTTCTCACATGAAACTACTCACAACAAGGTCTGTGGATTATCTTGAATAAAGGTTCATCCCTACAGCCGTTATCTCCAAAACTCGGCAGCTTACAGCAAAACAATCTAGATGGATAAATAGCACTACAGGTAAGAGGAAAAATATGTATTTTTGATTTTGAGGGACAATAAGAGGGGTGAAAGATCTGCTGTGTGTATATGTATGTTTTAGGTTTATTTTGTAATTTATTTAAAATATTTTTTATGACTTGCAATTCTTATTTTACAAAATATACATCAGTCATACAACAGATGACATGATACATTCTATTTAAAACTGACTCAAACTCCCCATTCCCACCCCTATCCAACACAGAAGTGGCTTGCGTAAGAAGCTATTGCTCAGGAGACAATAGGATACTGAGAAAAAATTAATAAAAAGTAAAATTAACACGTTTTTAAGAAAGTTACTAAATAAAATATTAATACAATCAAAAGACAAGAATATCTCTCGCATAGTAATCAAAAACAGTGTCTTTCCACCTTAAGCAGCACCTTAAGACATGTCACCTTGACTAACTGCTGTGATCTTTCATATACAGGTCCCACTCTTCTGCTGACCAGTGATATTATCAAACAGCGACTTGGAGCTGCAGCACTAGACAGGTATGTTTTGTGGCAGACTGAACGTTTGCAGGAATGTTAAACAAACATCTCAACACCTAATCTGTTCCTCTGTCACTCTACTGGTTGGTCTATTACATTTTTTCTTTGGGCTTTCTGTCATTCTGACTCACTCATTAAATTCAGTTTAAGTATGCTTTTTTTGGCACAACATGAAAATGGATCTACTGTGTGCTGCCAGCTAGTCAATGTTGCCTGTCATTAAAGGACTCCTTTCCTCTTCAGTGTCCATGAGTACCGTCTGTCCAGCTGGCTGGGCCAACAGGAAGACATCCATCGCATAGTTCTTTACCAGACGGACTACACACTGACCCCGTGGACACAGCGGTGCATCCGTCAGGCTGACTGCATCATTATTGTGGGACTAGGAGAACAGGACCCTGCTGTTGGGGAGGTGAGGTGTTAGGGATGGGTTAGAGGTGGAGAAAGGTGAGTGGAGAATCAGTAGCGATGGTAACCAAGAGTTAGGAATCCACTTAGATGGGTTTAGGGTTGCTTTACTAATGATTTGTTCTATAAAAGTGAATGAAATAGTGAAGAATGTCCATCACAAGTTTCTAAAGTCCAAGGTGACAATGTCTTCAGATTGCTTGTTGTGTCCAACCAACGTATAACACTTTTACTCAATTTACAATTATATAAAACCGAGGAAAGCAGCACATCCTCACATTTAAGAAGCTGGAATCAGTAAATGTTGTGGTGGTAAAGTGGTGTTTCTGGCCATGTTGCGAATGTTAGTCCAATAGTTTTAGTTTCTAGTTTAGTTTTAGTTTTTTAGCTCTGTTTTTGGACATGAGGGAAATAGACCTAAATGCTCCACCGTGTTCACTATAGGGCTGTACCTAACAATTATTTATTTATTTATTAATTTATTACACGATTAATCTAACAATTTACCCAAAGTAAATATCAAAAACTTGTCTTATTAATATTTCAATATTTTATTCAATAATTTTCTCTTAAAAACAAATGTAACAAGAAACAAAGTATGCACTGCAGGGCATTATTCTGCAACACAACACATTTGCCTATTAAAAATATTATATTGAAAGAACACATTCATACATTACCCTATTTCTAGTATTTTAATGTTTACTCACAAACTACTTTAATCTGCTCACCTTGCTTTTTCCTACTCTTTTCCCACGCACACACTTATACCTCTGGTCTCTGCACACACCCCGGCTAGCCCCTGCTTCTTTCAGTTTCTCTCTCTCTCGTTTCTCTCTGACTTTCTTCGTCAGCAGTATGTTTTAGAGAGTCGCCCAAAAAAACACAACTCCCGTTTTCACAGCAGCAGGTGAGCCGCACATGGAGGAGGCTTGTTGTTAATGACGTCGCCTACCGAAATGATCAAACCAATGTGGTACCAACGGCACCAACAGGTGCACTTACAAGCCTTTACTTAACAAGGGCATAAGTAGGCCTGCATTAAACAGGAGACTCGCTCTCTGTGTGGAGCTTTTTCACTAAACACATCTGCCTGCTGCAGCTGAAAACAACGTTGAGGGCAGTGAGAATTAACCAAAACAGTAAAGTTGCAGGCTTCATCACTATGAGCAACCCCTTTCACATTGTCATTTGAATATTATTATAAAAATATAAGTTTTATATTTTGGATAGATAGAACATGATAAAGTGCCCTCTACGGTGGCCCAATGTGCAACAAAACGTGATGAGGTGCCCTACATGCAGGACAAGTAGTTGAGTCTCTACATGCCTTTTTAAATGTCTAAATAGTTCCCTGTGTGTTTTTACTACAGAGGTGTATTAGTTATACTTAAAATCTGAGTCACATAATAAAAGTTTTTATCTTAACCAGGGTTTGCAACTGTCACCATAAATGCATCATAACCTTCTGCACGTTGGTGCCCCACCACATGCAGCTGGCGCCTTTATTTTTTTTGGCCCCTGCCTCTCAGACAGCTTGAGGCCCTACTGCACAAAGGTGTTTTCACTTATGTTGTTTAATTAGACCTCTTCTCAGGACAGTGTGGGTGTGTGTAAACCGTGCTTGATTGACATGTCCCCAATCCTTCTGTTGGTTTTGTTGTATCTATTAGGGCAATCAGTTCATTGTTGGTTTTGGTCTCTTCATGACTATAAGAAATATATAGAACACTAGACCTGTCCTTTTAATTACTCTTAAACAATGTTGGTAATTTTGTTATGTGGGATGGAAAATCTGAACATCTTGTAAAGCTGGCGGTGTATGGGTTAATTGTCTGTGTTACATCTGACCGTTTACCATTGAACTATTAGGATTTTTCCCTCCAGAGAAATCATCACACCAATTATTACTAAGCACTTGTTCAGTCTACAATCTGCAAGTGTGTTTTTAGGCAAAGATCTTGGTAGAGTCTGCTTTGATATTAAACCCCATGCTGATTATTATGCTCTTGAAACATGGCTAAACAACTTAATGGTCACAGGCTGTGAAAGATTTGAATTTGACCTTTGGGCATACAGGAGAAGTGAGCAAAAGGTGGATGGATGTTGTGAAAGAGAGGTGGGGTGGGAGTATAAGGAAGTGCATGTCCAGCTGATGAAGGAAAGGTAATTGCCTTCAAATGGAAAAATGGGCACATAGAAAATTATGGAATGTATCCCTGTTTAACAGGAGATGATGGGAGAAATGGATCAATATTTGCTCAGGCTCAGAATGAGTCATAGCTCTGTGTTGATTTTATCTTTCAGGGCACACACACGCAGACACCCTCTCACCTTGCACATACAATAAACCTTTAACAGAGGGCCTGTTGACTTGGGTGGCAGATCTGACCTTACACTCAGGCTATTTAGCACTGAAGAAAATGAAAATATGATTTAAATATTCATCTCTCAATTAACCTTCTTATTCTCATTGTTCCGCTAGCTACCCAAAATTCCTAAATATAACAATAATTAAAGTGTAGCTAGCTCTTCACATATAATTGTTGATTTCTTTTAAGAGTCTTTCTGAACTCACACCTAAATGACTCCCAAACATGAAATTGCAATGACATACCAAGTGCTGATATTGTGTTCCCTTATACTTAGTGTAGTCAGGAGTTTGCAGTGTTTTTCTGGACTAGCACTCAAAATTCGGAGTGCCAATCTGAAGAAAGTGAAATGTTCAAAAGCATCTGTGCTCGATGCCTCCCCTCTAGCTGGAGCGTATGTTGGAAGGAAGTGCAGTGCGTGCCCAGAAGCAGCTGGTGCTGTTGCACAGAGAAGACGGCCCCCCACCCAAAGGAACTGTTGACTGGCTCAACATGCGAAGCTGGATCTCCAGACACCTCCACCTCTCTTGTCCCCGAAGGGTCTTCTCTAAGAGGAGCCTGCCCAAACTGGTAGGAATCTGACCAGTGTTGCTGTTTAGTTTTTTTTCTTCTCCCGTTTCTCATCTGTAGACCCAAGCACTTACCTTTGTCCCCTTCTGGCTATTCCCCTCTTAGCCTCGCATTTTCTCATAATCTTCTCTTATTAATGATATTAATATTCTTTTTTTGTTTCAGTTGGAGCTGTATGAACGTGTGTTCGAGAAGCCAGCAGACAGGCACTCCGACTTCTCCCGCCTGGCTCGAGTTCTCACTGGCAATGCTATTGCCCTTGTCCTGGGAGGAGGAGGAGCCAGGTAAAGTCACCCCACTCTGTGTCTTCCCAACCAGCTACTCTAAAAGTTCATGTCATAGTAAACTGTAATCTAGGACATGAACTTTATATATCAAATTTTAAATATATGCCTTTTATGGGCTTAATGGATTTTATAATTGTCAGAGCCTCACAGCATTATTACAAATATTTTTGGTTTCATCTTTCTGCTGGCTGAGTATATCTGTGTCTTTTTGGTTAAATAGTCTATGTTTATTTCTCCACCCTCCTGTTCAGGGGATGTTCCCAGGTGGGGGTAATGCGAGCTGTCTGTGAGGCTGGCATCCCAGTGGACCTCATTGGTGGCACCTCTATCGGTTCCCTGATGGGGGCGCTATATGCTGAGGACCGTAGCCACAGCCGCATGAGGATGAGGGCCAAAGAATGGGCATTGGTGAGAGTCAAAAAAACAATAACACTAGTCTTGTAATAAACACAAATATTAGGGGACAAAAATATAATATATTTTGATCTGCTTTCTATCATCATCCTTTATATCAAGTAGGCATTTAAAATGTTATCTCACCTAGACCAAATAGACCGTCCCTTTTCCATATTCTTCCCTACTCAGTTAAGCCTTTTTCCCTTTTATACACTATAGAGGGGACAGGAGATGAATGTTCTGCGTCTTAGGCCCGTAGACCACGAGGACACGCTTCCCACAGTTGTTTATGTCTTCGCACCGGCCGGAGACATCATGTTTTTGGGTTGTCCGTCCAGCTGTCCCATTCTCGTGAATGCAATATCTCAGGAATGCCTTGAGGGAATTTCTTCAACTTTGGCACAAATGTCCACTTGGACTCAACGATGACTGATTAGAAATTGGTTGTCAAAGGTCAAGGTCACTGGCTCTCACAAAACACATTTTTGGCAATAACTCCAGTGACAAAATTTCACACAGATGTATAGTGGGATATAACGATGAAGTGATGACAATTTTTAAGGTTTAAAGGTCAACTTCACTGTGACATCATAATGTCCTGTAAAAACACTTTTTGGCCAATATTCAACACCATAACTCAGGAACAGAGGGGCAGATTGTGACCATATTTCACAGTGAATTGGTGATACTTTTGACTCAAAGGTCATTGTGACCTCAAAATAGATTTTGTGTAGCTATACTCTATAAGAATCCTTTATTACATAGCTGAGTTCGACAGCTCCTCCTCCACTTGCTCTAGTTTTTCTTGGTGAGAGGAATATTTTCAAGCAGTCCCAGTCTTCTGCTTGTGAGTTTGTACTTGTGTGAACAGCTTTTTTTGAAATTTTAATGCAGTATAGACTTCTATTCTAATTTTGATATTCTTAACCATGCTGTGCCATCAAAAGTAATGTGTTGGTGTTACACATAGAGCCCTGTGTACATTAAGCTCATGAACATAAACTTTTTAGTTCTAATATGAAATACATCCTTATCTTTTAATACTGTGACCAACCATGACGGCTAGTTTAAGACACCAGCTCAGTGTCCAGGTCTGCAGGTTGAGCATGTGGTATGACTAGTCTTTCCACCCTGTCTCCAGTCCCTCCTCCTCTGTCTCTTGCCTTGGTTCTGAACCTTCCATCTAGAAGCAGCTGGCTGGGTTGCTGCTCCTTCGTATCAAATTTAAATAACCACCTTCGCAAAGTCAGAACAGGACAGTTTGCTCTGTTGAAATGTTGACGCTTTTTTATGTGCGAGGGAATTCACCTGATTTTTCAAATTACAAAGAAAGCAAGGAGGAAGGAAAACAAAATAAAATAACCTTCCCATATAGCACTGACAAAAACATTAAATCACAATCCAGAAGAGTTACATCAAATTAAACTTTAAATTTGAGAGGTTAATTCTGCTTTGTACTTGAGAAACAGATCTTGGAATTATACAGAGTAAAGACACTATTTGACCTTTATTTTGTCCTGCTTTCCCTGTAGGATATGACTTCAGTGTTTAAGAAGGTTCTGGATTTGACGTACCCAATCACCTCAATGTTCTCTGGCGCTGCCTTCAACTCCAGCATCAGCAATGTCTTCAAGAGCAAACAGATTGAGGTGAGTGAGATAATGTTACCTAACTCCTAAGTAGAATCAGAACTGAAATGGGGACTAAAGAAGAGAGCACATACATGGCAATCAATTAGTTTTAGCAGATAAACATCCAGAAATATCTGTTGGTGGTGCAGGATAAGTAGATGTATCATGTGAGCCCATTATGTTTTTCTGTGTCTATGTAACCTTTTGTGTATGCAGGACCTTTGGATCCCATATTTCAATATCACAACTGACATCACTGCCTCGGCCATGAGAGTACACACTGATGGTAAGTACAGTGTTCTGTTTCTTTTTTAATTTTAAAGAATTGTTTGTTTTGGTTTGGTTAAAGTGTCAATTCACCCAAATTACAATAAAGTTTTCTTACCTAAAGTGGCATCTAGCCATACGGATAGTTTCAATTTTATGTGCCTCTGAGATTTCTGTCCCCATTGGTGAACTGAACCTTTAGTCTTATTGATGAGTTTAATTTTCTGTCGGTTCAGGGTGGTTGCTTTTAATTAAAAACATAGTGCCCAATTGGCATAAAACTTAAAAGAGTTTGATGTTTAGGTTCTCTGTGGCGGTATGTTCGTGCCAGCATGTCTCTGTCTGGGTATCTGCCTCCTCTCTGTGACCCAAAAGATGGACACCTGCTGATGGATGGAGGTTACATCAACAACTTGCCAGGTTTGTTGCACTCGATTCTTTTCAGTTTTAATAATTTATACCTTCCATTATTTTACTATCTCTGTATGATTGATCATTTCACAAAGCTCTCTTCTTCTCCTGTCCGACCTTCATTTCCGTTTCCTCCTCTTCTCCTAGCGGACGTGGCGCGCTCCATGGGGGCCAAAGTGGTGATAGCTATTGATGTGGGCAGCCGGGATGAAACCAACCTCACTAATTATGGCGACTCGCTCTCAGGCTGGTGGCTGCTATGGAAACGTCTCAACCCCCTAGCTGAGAAAGTAAAGGTAATGAATTGATTAAAAATAAAGACACAACAGGCTGTGCGAGGATGTGTAAAAGTAATTGAGTCCTATGAATAACAATGAGGATATTCAGTGATGCATGTTAATTTCTACACTTGTGGTCTCAGGTGTTGAACATGGCAGAGATTCAGACTCGGCTGGCCTACGTGTGCTGTGTTAGGCAGCTGGAGTCTGTGAAGAACAGTGACTACTGCGAGTACATCAGACCTCCAATCGACAGATACCGTACACTGGAGTTTGGCAAGTTTGATGAGATTGCCGTAAGTTTGAGAAAGGTCTTGTTGTCCTGTGATTCTGATTTTAGTTTTCTTCTCAGCTGTTTCGTAACTCTTTGTTTTACCCTTTTTCATGAGTTATTATAAAAATGTTGATTTCAGTAACAAACATAAGACAAATTCCCATAAGGCATTCTGAATGAATTTATGTTTAACATTTTCTGGTGTATGTTATAATGATTTTTCCCTTTTGTAGAGAAAATAATATTGATGTGTATGCATTTGTGTGTGTTTATGTAATGCAGGAGGTGGGATACCAGCACGGAAAGACTGTGTTCGATGTGTGGAGTCGCAGTGGAGTGGTGGAGAAAATGATGAAAGACAGACACCAGGAGGAGTTCCACAACACTCAAAGCAAGAACAATGTAAGGATAATGATAAATGGAGGGAAAAACATGCTATGGGAATGCTATAGGATATATGACAAGAAAGCCATTAAGCAGAGTTCAGTGCAGAGCAACTACGGAAGTGTAAAGTTTAACAATAGATTCTCATCACAACTCTAAAGCATTTCAAACCTCTATTAAAAATTGTGGTCTACAGTGAAGTAGCTGACATCAGGCATTTAAAACTCAAAATATCATGCAGTCCTTTTTTTATCAAAGCGATTTAAAACATTTAAATACAGAGTTGCAATGAATTATTTTCTCATAACCACTTTTTGTTTTGATTGGGTAAGTTTTGCAATAAAACTGAGAGGTGAAAAATTAGCTCACAAATATTAACTGAGTAACTGATCAGCGTTAGTGCCCATCAGTGCAAAAACATGCAGTGCAGGCTCGCCTGATCATTGTTCACATCTGTCATTAAAACAACATAACATTTTTAATTCCTTAGGAGTAACATTAAACACCCTCCCCATGTACATTGAAATCCTGATAAATTTAGTATTGAATTGTAACACATTTCTATTCAACAAATGTTTCATCCTTGTGGAAATGATCTCAAAGCACTCAACAAGGAGATTAATAAATGATAAACATAACGATGAATAATCTTTCACATCCTCATTAGAAATGATCGTAGATTCCAGAGGACTTTCAATATACTATCAATAAGAAGCCCTATATTAAATCAACATCTCAACAACCCTTGCCTTCATTATTGCATCCAATGTGAAGAAACCGTAAATACATAACCAACGTAATAGCAAGTGTAAATCCACTACAGAGTCAATGAAGCTGTTAACAAACAGGATCTATCAGGTAAATTTGTCAGAGGTTGAAAATAATCATTAATTACCTTTTTAAACAGAAGGAAAGTGGAAGTGAAGTCAAAGCTAAGTGTTTACAGTAGTCTCTAATCTTACATTCTTAATTATATAATATCAAATTGATGCGCTTACTTGCCTAAAAAGTAGTCCAAAGTTATATATAAACACACCACATCTGCCAGACAAATTTCACATCCTTGAGTTCGACCACATACTATATTGGTTACATTTTCTCCCATTGTTATTGTTTATGCTTTTTGTTACCTTGTGTTGTTATATTGCTTCCATTGTCTTCCTCAAATGTAAGTTGCTTTGGATAAAAGCGTCTGCTAAATGACTAAATGTAAATGTTTCTACAATATATCTTTGTCAGCTGCATTCCGTCGTTAACAGCCTCATGTTTTAGGCCTTTGGCTAGACTGCTGTTGAAACAATAACATTAGAACTATGCATCAGTCTGCTCTTAAAGTACAGGGAAACAGATTTACCGTACACCAGATTTGTCCCACAGCGATGTCAAAGAAAGACAAAGGACCAATGAAAAAGGGTAGGAAAGTAATAATGAAGAAAGATGAGATATTTACTCCCAATCTGAGCAACAACATGAGGATGAAGGGAAAGATAGCGGGTTGATATTAAAAGTTTTGATAATAGCAACAAACTAACAAATGAACCTGAACAATTGTTGAGTCATGGTGGCAGATATGAAGCTGTAATGCTTAAAAGTATCTTGTAAATATATCCAATTTCCATTCTTTAAAACAATAGCCATCCCACATAGGCAGTTATAGAGTGGCTTTCTATTTTCAGGTGCTACTGTAGGGTGCAGCTCTCAGGGGAAATAATGCATCTCCTCCCGTGATGGATAGTATATTCAGTAGTGTCGCACAAAATGTAGAACAAAGAAAAAGACCAAGTGGTACATAAAACAATAGGGGGCGTTTGTGTGGCTAAAAAAAGACAGTAGACAAGAAAAAAACAGTCTACTCAGTGATCATTAAATGTGACTCATATTATCAGTCACTGAAGAACCAAAACAGACAATATCCACAGTTATTTGCCCTTAACCAAAAGCTATATGTCTACTCACTAAGAACATTAGTTAGCAAAACCAATCCAGTTTAAATAACTTGCTTCTAACTTACTGAGATGTGCATAATGGAAAGACAAGTGAAAATAGCGAAAAAGCCTCCATTGCTTTCTGTGGTTTCCTGTAATGTTTTGTGTCGTGTTTTACATAGCGGAGAAGGTTCTGTCAATCATGAAATGTTGTGCGGACATATTTGTGTTTCTTTATCCCCTGCCTGAAAAATAAGGACATTTTCACAATAGAGCAGTTTAAAGGTGTGGTACATCTGCAAAATGTTGCTTAAATGGAGACAAAAAGACTAAATCCAAATCAGCTCTCTTCTCTTTGGTGAAAGTTCTGGCTGCTATTTATGTTTTCACCAGTGTAGAAGGAGGAACACATTGTAGTGTTCGAACAGACAAGGTGTTGACACCTGGCAGATGCAGTAGTTAGACCACAGTTGGTTAGTTCCTAACCCTCGAACTGTTAGTCGGCTTGGTATATTTTGTGCATTTCATGTGTGTGTCTTTTTCAGGTGGTGACTTGTCCCAATGCTTCCTTTACTGACCTGGCAGAAATTGTGTCCCGTATCGAGCCTGTCAAACCTGCTGTGGTGGATGGTAAAACTACGGACACACACTCTCAATTTTAACCACACCCGTGATCATACTTTTTTTTTTTTTTTTTTTAAACTACCCTAAATAGACATGTGGACACACTGTCTGGGAGAAGGCATGTTATTACTGTTTCTCCTCCATGTTTTCTTCCCCTGTGCTCGCTATTATTTGTTTTTGGGTGGGTTTTCTTTTTCCTGTCATACTCTATTAGCAAATCAATCTGTTTCACATAGGAGAAATTGGACTGCCGAAACCCCATTGCAGAATACATTTTTAGCAATTATATGTTACGCTGTACACACGCAGATTGTAACATACTGAAGGAAAGTAGGACCTGGGCAAATGTTTTATTTGCAATCAAATAGAAACAATTTCCATATTTAAATTATATTTCGAAACCATTTTTAAGTGCACTCTAATATAGCAACCAATTACATTTTTCTCAGATGTTTCCATACTTCTCATTCTTCCTCTTCTTTCTATTTATAACCTATTTTTTATCCATCACTCATCAAACTGCCCTGTTTGACTTTTCACAATGTTGCACATTTCCTCATCTGACTCATTCATCTGCACGCTCACTTTCATTTGTCACCTCTTCTAAACACCACATATTCCAACTTATTCACCCACAATGTGCTTCTTTGCTTCCTTTCTTTGCTCCTTCCCTCACTCAGAGGAGTCAGACTACCACACTGACTATGAAGAGGAGGCAATGGAGAGCGCTCTGTCTGACATGGAGCTATACTATCGCTACGGAGAGCACACTGAAGGGGAGGAGACTGCTGACACGGTGCGAACCAATGGTTAAAAGGGTGAACACTATGGGGTTTCTTCTATTAAGTACAGCACTTGAGTAGGTATTGCATTTTAGTCATGTCTAAAACAAGCATCTCAAACTGTAAAAGTTCACCTCTGCAGCGTACTTCCACATTGTAATTCATTTTAGACTTTTTATTTTTACCCTACAAAACACATTTTCATTATTATTGGGCACAATCACTTTTTCTAAAATGTAGACTTTGGGAAAGTCAAAAGTGTCTTGTTGGCTATTGTACAAAAAGAGATTTATGTCTGTCCTGGAGCCAGGCCCAATGCAAGCTTTAAAAGTGATCAATATTACCAAAAAATATTTCCTGAAATTATTTGGAAGACATGGCAGGGCCACCTAATTAAACTAAAATGATATGTTTTATGGATTTTCTGTGGTTAGGCCAAGACTCAGTTAACCTTTGAATGTTTTCCAAATCAGACAAAAAAGAAATGACGTAAACTAGCTTATAAAAAATCCAGGTTTACTTGAATCACTGGGTCTTACTGGTAAGTAAAACGGCTGTATTGTCTGTCTAACAATGAAGTGTTAACTAACACAACTAAACCTTACCAAAGAGAAGGGGAACTAAACACAAAACGATCGAGAGCGGCGCTCAGCCAGACTCAAAATATAGCAGTGTTTGTAGGTTTTAAACTGAATTGCCTAAATTTTTTCTTACTAAATCGATCAGCTGATTATATACTTCTGTTACTAGTACTTCAGACACAAAGAGGAGTAATGGGATAATTAATGAGAATGGATTGGAGGTGTCCAGCCCAGGCCATTAAAGAACGGTCTAGAGAATTGCCATTTTTAACTGAACGGAGTCTGACTGACATGATCAGGCTAGTCAGAGATTTAAAGAGCAAGATGAGCAGTTCAAATCACATAAAATTTAAGATTGTTTACAGGATGTGACTTTCTTTCTAATTTGATAAGATGTGTAGAATACTATACTGATGAAATGTCGCTTAACTGATACATAACTTTGCTCCTGATACTCAGGATGAAGAGATGGAAGGGAGACGTGCACAGCAGATGACCGCGCTCACTAGCAGCCACCCTCAGTCTCCCACCGTCTCTGACAGCTCACTGCTGTCGAGCCAGGAAGTCCTTTCCAAACAGTCCATCAACTGAAGGCAGGTCTAATGAACTCTGCCCGTACAGGTCATCACAATTTAACCTGCCTGTCTTTACCACATTTTACCCTCCAGTCTGTCCCACTTGACTCAAAACCTGTTCCCTGCCCCTGAGACTTTCAGCTCGACTGTGAGGACCATCTTGTCCTCTGTAACCTGGCCTCGTTAGCTGTGTGGCTGACATAACAAATGGACGGTCCATGAAAAGAAATAAATGAATACAGGCAGCTAGTTTCACATTTACTCAGCTGCAAGTCTTATGCATTCCTGTTATACAAGACAGCTGCAGGTCTAATCTTTTCTCATATTGAGATAGTCAAGATTACTTTATTACATGAGTCCAGTGGAAGAAGGAAGGAGAAGTGATGAGATACTATTTCCATGAAATAGTTTTTAATAGGTTTTAAACAGAGTTGAGATAGTTAGCACCTAAATTACAAAATAACCTGTAATTCCACTTCTGTTATATAGACAGGCAGATAGTTTTGATATGATTTTCCCAGGTTTTGACATGTACGTCTCTGAGATTTCTGCCAAACACAGCATTGGAAGATTGCATAAAAAATTTAACACGTCCAGAAATTATTAAATGGATAAGAAAGTGGAAAAATGTTACACGAAATGATGTTTCTTTTTCTGACTTTTTGCTCATTTTGCCCTTTTCTTTTAAAATCCAGCTATTTACAACTCCTCAGGCCCCTACAAATCCTTCACGTGAATGAGTCCAAGATGGCAAAATCATTTGTGCGCACAACTCCTCTCCACAGTAATGCCATAACCTGTAATGAGGGGGTCACATTACTTTATTTTAAAGAATCGCAAGCCATAAATGCTGTCAACAGTTTTCATTGGGACTGATTCTTCAGTAGACAGTGGATCCAGTGCAAACTGTTGACGGTGAGTTCTGTGGATTGTCCTGAGTATCTTCGACACTAGGAGATAATGACGAACAAAATTCCATCCACCTCACTTGTATTTGGAGTGGACGAAATCTCAGAAACAGAGATTTTGAAACTTGGGCAAATAAAACTAAAACTATCTATGTGGCTAGATACCACTAGAGGTAAGTAAGACAAACACACTCAGGAGATGCAAATCCCTGCCGCGCTGACTCAAGCCAAGCCAGCACATGTGTATGGAAGAGGACTATCAGTGGCCACTTTATCAGGCAAACCTTTTCAATACCACAGCTCTGCCATGACATCTTTACAAAACTAATAATGATCAGTATTTGGTGAGTGGAGTGGAGTTTTTGTTGGAAATGTGTAAATTCAGTTATGTGTATTACGGAGGTCATAGTTAAATGTTTTTATATTGAGAGGTCTGTCTAGTTTTTTGTCCGCCCTATTTACGTACATCAGGGGACCAGAATATTAGAAACACCTCCGAATATAATGCAGGCCAGCACAACACCATCGCTAACTATGACCTCAATGCTAAAACATATATTTTAGTTAAACAACTCCTGTGACAGTGCCTGATTAACGGCATCATAAAAGTAGAACAGTTTTCTTTATGGCAGAACAGTTGTATGGGATTGCATTAGACTGTACAGGTGTACCTAATAAAGTGGACACTGAGTTTTCCTGAGCTGAGCTAATTACAGCGAACAATTACTCTTTCAGTCTACAGACAATAATGGGCATGCAAGTGTTGAATTGTTGTATTAAGATAGACTTGGTTATCTGAAACTATCCTTTAATGTTTTTTACACGCCAACACTTGCCTACCAAACAAGACTATTTTAAAACCAGAAAGAGTAAAACAAGCAATACCCAGTGTGCCAGAGACATGGAGGCAAGTAATGATTGCAATCCACTTCAAAGCACTAGTTTTCCTCTCAGCTGGTGAGACAACCCCCCACCCCCCCCCCCCCCCCCCCCC
Source organism: Coreoperca whiteheadi (assembly GCA_011952105.1). Lineage (NCBI taxonomy): Eukaryota > Metazoa > Chordata > Actinopteri > Centrarchiformes > Sinipercidae > Coreoperca > Coreoperca whiteheadi. Next base: position 12,505,147 of record CM022482.1, on the reverse strand, counting down.
ACCCCCACCCCCACACACCCCCACCCCACCCCC
>CM022482.1:12320689-12505089 GCA_011952105.1 Coreoperca whiteheadi | reverse complement strand
AAAGGGGGCAGGAAAATGGGGGGAAAAAATTATTGAAAACCACCTCAAAAAACTTTTTTTCCCCCCCGCGGGTGGGACAACCCCCCCCCCCCCCCCCCCCCCCCCAAAAAAAAATAAAATTAAAAATAAAAATCTGTTTTCTGGCTTGAATCTATGGGACACAGACTGAGCAGCAGACAGTGTGGCTCTATTGGGTGAACTCGTCTCAGTACAGTTTATGCACATGGGCTTTTTGGAGCAGCAGGGCAGTTCTTCACAGGAACATGTTGTGCAACATGTTATTTGGCCAAAAAACAGTGGTCAATCGTATAGTTAAATGTAATAGTGAAAAAGTGAATACTTGTACATTTTCATATTCAAGCCAAGAATGTATACAACCTAAGCCCTAGATGAGCTGGACAATCATTCCAGAAATGCAATGCAATGCACAATTAAACTAACAAATTGTTATATAACCTTGTTTAACATGCCTCTCTGTTTGACACTATACCATTTTTATACAGTTATCTCAATCTCCGTCACAACTAATGGTTAATTTCACTATCCATAAGTGTGATGATGATGATTTTTCTTCAATTAACGGATTCATCTTTTGGTCTATGTAATGTCAGAAAATAGTGAAAAATAGATATCAAGATTTCCTAGAGCACAAGGTAAATTTTCCAACAGTCCAAAACCCAAAGATATTCACTTTACTACAAAGTAATTCCAGGAAAAGCAAGAAATCCTCACATTTGAGATGCTGGAACCATCAAGTGTTTGGCATTTTTGCTTGGTGAATGACTTAAACAATTAATTGATTATCAAACTAGTCGACGATTAGTGTTCTGTTAATTGACTGACTAATAAATAAACTATCATCAGCTGGCCAATTTATTAGTCATACTCTAATTATTAGAATATCAACTTTTCAGATTTTATTTTCATCCCACTTAATATTGCACCCTGTATGCCTCGCTGGATGAAGCTTCTGTTCTGTAGCTAATACTGGTGCTACAGAGCCTGCAGCCTTACATATGTAGACCGTAGGAGAATCAGTGTGATAAACCCTATGGGGATCCCATATGGTGTTGGGTAAATGGAGTCTGGACACTTAATGTGAGAGCAAGGCAGACATAGGAAAATGTTTGCTGTTTACCAATGAGCTAATGGAGTTTGCACTGGTGTTTTTTGTACTTTTTGGGTGGTTTCCAAAAACCGAGCACAAATAATTGACGTTGTCTGGCAGAATGAATATTTCACTACTTTGTTAAATGGGACATGGTAATAGATGAAGTGCTTATGTAATGTGTGGAACTTTGCCATGAAATTAATGTAACAAAGCCTTAGATGACCCATGTGGAAAAACAGCCACTAGTGCCCTCAATTGGCATGCCTTTTGACGTTTAGAGTACACTAATGAATGACTTTTACCAATAAGCCTCTCCTGTATGACATCTGTTTCTTGTCTGTATTTATGTTATTTGATTGTTTTTGATAATCTATTGTTACTAATAAACCACTGTTTGTTGTGTATTTTGAGTTTCATTTTTCAGTTTGCCATGTGACTTTGTAGTTTGCTATAGAAAGGAAGTGTGACCATTTAGGGCTGCAACTGACGATTATTTTCATCTTTCATTAATATGCTGATTGTTGTTTTTTATATATTCAATTCATTGTTTGGTTTATATAAGATGAATAGTGAAAAATCAGAGGTCAGCGCTCCAGGTGATTTCAAATTGTTTTTGTCAGACCAACAGTCCAAAACCGCACATTTTCACATTTGAGTAGATGGAACCAGAAACTGTTGATCTAATGACTTGACAGATAGTTTGTTAAACAGTGCGAGTAATTTTTTTGTTGATCAAATAATTGATTAATCAGCTCATTGTTTCTGCAATATGAACATTTGTAGCTTACTCAAAGGAGCCTTGACGGAGGGGAGAGACTAATTTCAGAGGGAAGCTAACTTTTAGTTAATACCAGAATACATACATCTGCTTAGTGCTGTTTGCCTGCGGGCTCCAAATGAGATCATGCGTTAATGACACTCACCTGAGTAAATAAAGCATCATTAAGGAAATTAATAAAATGCCAACCAATGAAGAAGTGGTTCTGCTGGGTGGCTCGTTTTGTTAAATATCCTTCAGAGGGAGTACCCTGGGCTCCACGCTGGAATCAGTGAGCATCTGCCCTGCTTAAGTTTCCTTGTGCTACACCATGAATCTTTACCAGTTTCAAAAGGTTTATAAAGCACTTCTTCCTACAGAGATTGGCAAGGAAAAAGAATTTCCCTTTGGAGGAGCAGTGGTTTGCGCTGTCATCTCATAGTAATCAGCACCTGGCTTTGAATTTCAGCCGTGATCCTAACTGTGTCGAGTTCTCTAGCTAAAGCCAATGCAGTCTAATACAACACACCCCTGCAATGAATATAAATATATATAAGGTTATATCAGCTTTTATTAAAACAGTTTTGCAGAGGTGTCGAGTCAACTTCATGGTCCATTTTGAAGTCGTACTGCATGATACTGAGAGGTGTTTCTAATATTTTGTCTACTCCAGAGCAGTGGTTCCCATCCTTTTTGGCTTGTGACACCTTATGCTGTCTACTGTACTTAGTGAAGACATGAAAGTGATTTTTTTTCTTCTCAAATTGTTTAATTTGGAGGATTTTAAGAGCCCTGACGAGATGAAAATATGTAGTCTTTTGCAAGAAAAATATTGTAGAGCAGAATTTTTTTTCTTATTTTAACCTGACCCCTCAGATTTATTGTGGGCTCCCCTTGGGGTGTTCCAACATAAATAAGAAAATAAATAAAATCTCAACTAATTTAACTAAAGTTAAATGTTTAGTGAATCACACATACCACCCTAGAGGGTAGTAAACATTATAAATGCAATACACTTCAACAACAACAAATTAAGGCATGATTTCACAACATGAAGTTTGGGTCATTTTTAGAAACTGTGTATTTGTGTTACTAGACCTGCAATGGACTGGCCATTTGTCCAGGATGTGTCCCTGCTATTGGCCTGCTGCATGCTGGGATACGGTCAACTCCCTCCCAACCCAAGAGACCATGAATAAGAATTAGTATAGTAGATACATTTTCAAGAAAAATCACTACAACACCATATTTGTGTTGTATTGAGCTCAAGAGAGAACGCTAAAGAAAACAGATCATCATAAATGAGCTCTCCTACCTGTGGGCCTGTTTACTACTCACGCACGCACGCAGTGGGATCCAAGTTTTTGGGCACCACGAATGTAGTAAAACAAGATCACACACACACACACACACAGTGACGGTTCACACATACCAATGGCTGATTAATCCCACCTTATTGATGTATTCTATAATGAGCTTTTTTTTCAATCTCCCACCCTCCTTGCATCAGCAAATTAATGAGCACACAGGGGGGAATTTTGGTCACAAGACCGTTTGGGAGAGAGAACGAGAGGGGACTAAGTGGCACTAGCCTCGATCGATACATCACAGGGAAGAAAGTGGAGGGCCACAAAAATGGGGTGAATGAGTACAGGCTTACAGGATATTAGACTCTTTTGACAGAAAGACAAGGCTGACAGTGGGAAAGAGGTGCCACAGTGCTGGTTTGTTGGCGGACAATGACCCCACTTTGGACTGAATTACTGTGACAGGCAGCAAGAGATTTGGAAAGCCATTTATGGAAAGATGAGGCAGGTGAAGGGGGAGACATGGGGATATTTCTGCCCTTAAAAAGATGGGCCGTTTGATTTAAAGAAGGTCATATTTACCAGTTCAGAGGCAAATGCTGTATATCTCTCTCTTTCCATCTATCCATCCATACAACGGTGCTCTTTTCCCCTTCATCCCTCTTGTTTCATCGCCTCTCATTCTTCTTCCCCTGCCTGCAGGCTTTTGTGAAAATGGGGACATAAAGGACTTAAACAGGTAAGTGGGTCACGCTTTTTTGATGCTGTAGAGAAAGCACCTCTATGACGTGTGAATACAAAAATAGTGTCAACACACAGAATGGTCCCCGTGCAAAAATGTATAGCACCACTTACTGAACCTAAAATGTACATTTCACAAATACCATTTACTTAAAAATCATTACATGAAGGTAATAATACAATATGCAGGATAGGAGTCAATATTGCCTTACAATTTGCCAACTGACGGAAAATTAATCAACGACAATTTAATAAAATCCATTTAACAATTTTTAACAAAATAGATTAATAGTTTTTTGCCTTGCTAGCGGCAGGGATTGCGATGTTGGTCCATCACTTTGGTCCAGACTGAAATATATCAACATTTTATGGATTGTCCTAAAATTTTGTACAGACATTCATGGCTCCCAGAGAATCAATCCTACTGACTTTGGTAATCCACTAACTTTTCCTCTAGCACCACCACAAGGTTGACATTTTTTGTGTGTGAAATACTTCAACAACAATCGGCTGGATTGCAATGACATTTGGTGGATCTCCACAGTGCTCTGACAATGAATCCTAATAATTTTTGCTGATCCCCTGACTTTTCATCAAGCCCAGCAGCAGGTCAAAGTTTTACTTATCGAGTGAAATATCTCAACCTGTGGTTGATGGATTGCAAAGACAGAGCGCCATCAGCAGGTCTAAGACACATAAGACAAAATTAGGTACACACTGTACATACTGCTGTATCGTTCCCAATTCTTCTTTTATTCGACATGATTATGCCAACATTTTGACAGAAAATGGAACCTACCTGAGGGTTACGGTGAAAATGCTACACTTCCATATAAAATTAAATAAGAATTGGGAGGAAGAAAGCTGCTTGAGAGTATTTTATTTTATTTTTTCTGAGACAGATGCAGACAGTCCTAGCAAAACGTAACTTGAATGTCGGTTCAGGTTGGTCTACACTTGGGATTCTCAAAAAAACCCCCCAAAAAACAAAAAAAGGACTGGAATCATTTCTGACTCATTCTGAGTAAAGGCTTCGAAGCTGAAATCATTCTGCTGCAGTCACTTCTCTTCTCTTGCCCTCGAGTTCAGAGCTCTGTCAGCCTGCAGCTACCACTTGAGGAAACCATTCCCGCTCAGTACGTTGCTGCCATCCATAACATGAGACATGTGCTTTGTTCAAAGACAGAAGCACTGTCCACTGAATGCTTCCTTCTTAGGAGAATCACATCTCTCAAGAGCTTTTCACTAACCGCCACACTGAGTCTCATTTGAGGTAAAATTGAGTCCATGGCTATAGAGTCATTTCTAGGACTGTCTGGATAGTTTTGTGTGTATATGTATGTGTGTGTTTGATGTTCCTGTCTGCAGATTAGCACAGATGCAAATTGAATGTTTAAGATTATTTTGAATTTACGTGGCTTTTGACACAGTTGTGATACAGTGATACTGAACTCAGGCAGAAGCAGAGATTTGTCAGCAGCTACACATTTTAGGGATTTTAGTTATTTCTAAATATATATTTTTTAAAACAGTTCATTTTATCAAAGGTGCTGTGTGGAACAGTAGAGTGGAATTTGCATTTAATGAGAAAAAGATATGTATTCACTGGAATGAAGCTGGTTCAATTACAAATGAAAGCATTAAAAGAGACGCTGAAGAACTTACGAACTAGATTTTTCTCTGCATGTTAAAAACTATTTTGGAAATAATTCCCGCTGGGGGAGGATCAAAAGGTGCAGCAAGCCTTGCAGAAAGTATTTTCACGTGGGTTGTCTAATCGCTTTAATTTACCTTCCTACATCTTTTTTACCTTGCTGTCAAAACACTGAAAGTAAAAATGCAAAGAGAACAGGCCAAAGGAGACAGATCCAGATTTATCAGATGGTTATGAAAAATGAAGATAATACCACAGACATATACGTATATAAAGTAAATCTTCTAGAAGCTAATTTGTTAAAGCATGTGCTATTAAACTATGTCTCGGTGTGATGACTAACCGTTGAAATTATTAATCGAGTAGTCAATCAGCAGAGAATTCATCTTGATTTATCAATCAAAAATACTAACGATTTGCTGGTTCCAGTTTCTGAAATGTGAGAATTTGCTTGTTTTCTGTGGTTTGTTTCATTTTAAATTGAATAGCTTTATATTTTTATGCTTTACAAATGTTGGACGGACAAAAATCTATTTGAAGACATCATGCACTTTGGACTGTGGGAACAGGAGATGGACATTTTTCACCATTTTGTCATATTTTACAGACTAAATTATTAATTAATAATGAAAATGACAGTTGCAGTTGCAGTTGGAATTTGGTCTGGGAATCCTTTATTCTCATTCATTTCTCTCTCCCATCCTTTCCCCACTTTCTTTAACGCAAACATTCCAATAAAGCCAAAAATCCCACAAAATTTTAGACTTTAAGCAGAAGATCATCCTAAAAGAATTACAGACTGCAAAAGCAGAATGAAGCTCGAACCTTGCTGTAAGTGGAAGAACAACAGTACCAAGAGAGCTGAATTTATTTTCCCATAAATAATCACACATTGGTAACTTCAGGTTTTGTTGTGTCATGTACACAAAATAAATGCCAAGTAGATTTGCTTTGTGTCAGACATGTAAGCTCCAATAGAGTACAAAGTAATTTTTCACAAAACCCTGATAACCAACAGCTTGCTTTGTCAGCTGTGGGCTCAGTAGGGTCCAGTAATTTAAGGTTGTCTCTATCTCTAGAGTTTTCTGTTTTTTGGTTTAGTCTAGGTTTCAGTCACAGTGAGTCAGTTGATCACTGCCGTAGGCCTGTACAGGAAGGAGCGATAAGAAGAAAATGAGATTGTCTGTTGTACCTGTACAGATGCTATCAACATGAGGTTGTTGCTTTTCTTTAGCAGTTTTTCGAGTATGTGGTGCCACAGAGGTGATGATTCATATTTTACTTTACATAACACACATTTTACCTCTCAGACATAAACGAGATGCTTAAACATTTACAGTAAATTTAATGGAACACTAAAGAAGGCACAAAATAACAGTTTTCAATCTCTGCACGTCTGAACTACTCTCATATACAGTACACCTCATCAACACATTCACATTAGTTAAAAAAGCAGTCAGAGCCCTCTTACACACACACCACTAAACCACTGACATAGTCAACTACCATTGATTACCTGATTTCCAACGACACAAAATGCTGAAGTGTGTGTGATTTGCAGCCCAGCTGTAAGTATTTCTTTGTTGTAAGTGAGGAAATCAGTTCATTTGCAACCAGGTAAACATGACACGAGGACGTGGGAATAACAAGAAAACAACAGTTTTCTGCACCCGCTATAATCATAGGACAAAGAACGGTGTTTTAGAAGAAAATTTTGAATACAAAATAGTCTACAGTCAACTGAACAGGAGTCTAAATCACAAAAAAAAACACTTATTTCGATTATAATACATGTTTTATTTTGTTCAGGTGAATTCTGTCCGTCTGATATATTCTATGGCCTCCCACTCTTTTCTGGGTCTGCTACATTCCCCACTGAAATAAAAGAAAACTCACACTTACGTCTTTGGTAACCTTTTCAAAATGTATATTGTAGTTACTCTCTATTATGTAATGGGAAAACTTTGCTGTGTTTTAGTAATCTCTCTTTTCCTTCTCTTAACATTGGTTGATTTGTATGTACAAATTCTCACAAATCCACTTTCATCAAATTTCCGGTTTGAAATTAAATTCGAGCAGGCTTTCATTAGACTGTTCATCTACATTAATATTGGTTACACACACTAAACAACAAAAACTGCAAGCTCTCTAGCGAAGGTGCAAAAGCCTAAATTTGTGCTGTTATTGCCTAAAGTTTAATACTAGAGCTTCAGGTCTCCTGTTACTGTCAAAAAGAGAAATGAATTCCATTGCAATCATGGATGGTAATGTCTAAGTTGGTATCTAGTATGTCAGGTTTTATCTCTTATGTATTTGTACAGGTTTGGTGTTAAGATAAATGCATCAATATGCCTGTTATGTTTGTGTGTATGTTTAAGTAATAAACAATATGCAGACCACATATTCATGTAGAAATTTCTCTCTAGCTATAATGTCAGCACCAATTTGTACCACCAGCATCCAAGAACAAATAAGACTAAACAGTCACATTCATGCAGGGTCAGGGTTAGGGTTTTCTGGCCACAGCAAGACTGGAATACTGGCACCTCTACCGTTAGGCAGTGAAGGTCCACTACAATCCACACAAGCCACTATGATTTATTGAAATTTTATTAGTGGGATTGTGAGCTGATAAACTACTTTTTATCAGTATCTAAAACCCACATCACAAACTGCCCCTTGAGCACAGCTTTCAAGCTAACTAGCAACTTTCTATGTATATATACAGTAGAAAAGAGAAACGTATGAGACAATAATGCTGCCAGCTGAAAATAAAATAATTTCCTCAACTTGCAGCTTATGTGGGTTTGGCTATGAGTCTGCAGAAAAGACTAAGAGTATGACTACAGATTTGTGTGTGGGAGTGCAGGTCCTGTGTGCTGTGTACTGTGTAATACATTAACAGATAACACAGCGTCGCAGGTCAGGATGAAAACAAAGATGGAGTCACAGCTGCCGGTTGATCCAGCATAAGGTCTGGGCAGGGCTGAGGCTCCTTTCAGCTCTCTGCCAGGCTAATAATATCCTGCTAACGCTGCTGACTGGGAACACGAGGTGAGAGCACCTCGCTGTCCAAGTACGTCACCGAGGTTTGCAGCTGCTAAAAGAAGAATAACTTTTCCCCAGATAGAAACAGGGTCATGGGTTTTGAATATGCACAACAGAAAGACTCCCACATACTTGCTATAGCCTAAAAAGAGCGAATACAGGATTCAGTGACGTGAAGAATGTATTTTTACAACAGGCTTCTTCAGGTTTGGTCAAACATGTGTATTTTGGGGTTTGATTTACGTAAATGAAAGTTAAAGTTAAAACAGGTCTGGTAACTTTTAGTGTAGTAGCTCACAGCTGTGGAGGTGGAAGTAGTTTTCAGAAACACACTTTAACCTCATTGCCAATTTGATGGTTGGTTGGATGGCTACAGCCCTGAAAAGTGATAAACATGTTATTTTTGTATTTTTCAAATGCTTTTTTATGGTTAGTCTCTTCAAAAGATTTCCAGGCTAATTTCGGTGGTCATAAATTCTGCTTCTAACTGACTAAGATCAATTAGACCAATCAGATGTTCCTCTCAAATACTATTACAGACAAACTGAATCTTAATTGAAAGATTTTCCACATTGCATCTGTCTCTAGTTCCATCCCTTTTAATGCTAAACCCTGCATGATCTGCAGTGTTATATTTATTTTTGACCTCATATAATATTAAATTAGCCAGTGTGTCAATTATTTCATTTTGTATGTTTTTGGATATGTATTTAGCATTTTACCATTTCAGTTACCTCCCTTTGCTTCATTTGCAACCAGGCTACAGAACTCTTCAAATCGCATTGATTTGATGCGTGCTTGCTGAATCCCTTGTCTATCTCCAATGCAGTTTTCCAGTTATTAAAACCTTGTTTGGTAAAAACGAGATCTCTACCATTATTTGCGCCACATTTGCGACAGGGGAAACAGAAGCACGCTTAGCAGAGTACTCCAGCCATGGCCTCCCACAGTACCAGCCAGAGTTGAATGCATATGCAGTCTGGCCAATGTGAAGTTAGGTGAAAAAAAGTGTGGCCTGCAAAGGTGCTAGGCTGTTGGTTATGCCATGGTTATTATAAGGCATTACTGCAACGCAAACTCTGTCTGGGGGTGCAGTACTTGTAACTGGGTCGGGGGTCTGGTCAAGTCGAGTACAGTACTGGGAGATGACACCATGAAGCCTGCCTCTGTTGACTGTGGCCCCATAACAGTGGCGTTGTGAGGTTTAACAACCAGAAATTGGTCCATTGTGACAGAAAAAGAGAGAACAATAGAGAAATCAAAGCACAGGGAGTGAACCACTAAAACCTAAATGTTGTTTAGAGCTGCATGGCGCATCCAGTGTGAAACTTAAGTTAGAAAACACAAACACACACGCAGATAGCTAACTACATCTAGAAGGTGATGGCAAATGATTAAAAATAATGAATCCCAACAAGTGCAATTTTCAAGTAGCCAAATAAATCTAGCAGCAACAAATCAAATCTCATGGGTTAACAATACTAAAACCAGGCTGTTCCCATCAGACACTGAGTCACTGAGTATGAGCAAGATGAAGTGAAATGATAGCAAACTCTCACCGCTTTTTATATGACCAAACCAACCAGTCAGATATAAGTACATTTTTATTATTTCGATGTGGCATGTGTATGATTGGCCAACTCAACAAGAACAAAACAAAATACTTTTCAGATATTTTTAAATTTTGGGATGAAGCAGGGTCAGTTTGTTGGGGCAGTCTGAGTATTTGGTGGGACATTGCCACCACCCCCCCGTGCCCATGCCTAGAGTCAGGCCCGTTAGAGGCTATAGTCTCAAGTCCTCTACTGTGCATTTCAGTGACAAATTGAAAAGTAATTGTTCTATTAGGAAGAGATAAAGGCAGAAATACCAACTCAAGTGTTTATGAATGACCAAATGTTGTCATATCTGTCTCCCACTCTGTTAGTCAGAGCAATACTGTAAATACTGGTCCATTTTTCTAAGCGCTGTCATGAACGTGTACTATAGCATTGTCCTTCCCCTTGAAACTGGTGTGTATGTAAGTGTGTGCATCGGTGTAAGGGTTGAAGCCTGTCAGCACCAGGGTCTCCCATAGCTCTCAGACTCATAGAGCCGAAACATTACTAGCTCAGTCGTCACTGGACTCTCCGCCCCTCTTTTGTCCCCTTTCTGCTGTCCATCAGTGAAAATATCTCCCCCATTCAGCCACCTTATCATCTCATTCATAGGTTCATTCATATCTTACTAATACAGGCCTCTAACATTTTATTTGTCAACTCCTTTTCACCACCTCCTCCCCTTTTCCATTTCTCTCACCGCCCATGCCTTCCTCTGATTTTTGTTTTCGTTGCAGGAAAACTCCTCTTCCTACAGTCAATGGTCTCTCTCATTGTTTGCCAACCCACAGAGATGTGAGGCATTTTGGCAGGTCTGCCCTCAGAGGCATTAGGCCACAGTGAGTGAGAAACCAAGTTAGAAAGAAAGGACCTCTTCCCAGCAGAACAGCGAGACAGAGCAGAGACCTGGGAAGCAAAGGGGTTTAATCAGATCAATGTGCCCTTTGTCATCTCGCTGTCTGCCCTTTCAGTCTATGTATCTGTCAGCCATTTGTTGTCTGTTTGTTCCTCAGTATCTATTTTCTGTGTGTCATCCATCGCTCTGTTCAGCTATCTATATGCTTGTCTTTCAATCTGTGATCTGTTTTGCCAGTGAAACCTCAGATGTCTGAACAGGTTCAAGCTTCATTTATTAATTCGAATCTGATATCGATATAACATTATATTGGCTGATATTCATTTTTTGTGTGCCTTTTTTAACATATGAGGGATATCTGGTGGACAAACTATGTCATGGCAGCACTATTTCCATGGCACAATAAAAATAATTTTGGTATCTTTTTCATGCAATTTCTTGTTCCTTATCTACTGACATATGTACCGATATTCATTTGTCTGCAATAACCTAATATGGCCCTATATATCAGCCCAGACAATTTTTTGTTTTTTGTTGATTATCATTTGCAGGTCTTGACCTGGGCAATTTTTGAGTATTCGTGTTTATTAACTTTATTAGAATCATGTTATGATAAAATTAACATTTAATGTTTTCAGTCTATGAGTATCTATTGTCCAAATTAAGGCTTTGGAGAAAGCTATATTAACAACACTAAGAGTCTACAGCCAGGTCTGTGAGGCTGTACTTAGGTACACTGGTGCTTTGAGCTAAATGCCAATGTCAACATGCTGACAAGCTCATAATGAACAATGCTAGCATGCCGATGTGAAGCAGGTGTAATATTTACCATCTTCACCAGCTTAGTTCAGTGAGTTAGCATGCTAACATTTGCTAATTAGCACTAAACACAAATTAAAACCACTAATTAATATTTTGACCTCATGATGGCACTAGATTAGTTAAGGGATCACCAACGTTATTACATTTAATCCTGGGGGGGACATGAATGAACACATGAATCCAAACTGGACTATTGGACAAACTGGACAACGCGCTACTGGCTGGACTCCCTGCTTGCACAACCAAACCCCTGCAGATGATCCAGAAGACGGCAGCAAGGGTGGTCTTCAATGAACTGCAGAGAGCGCACATAACTCCTCTCTACATTAGGCTACGCTGGCTCCCTGTTGTTACCCGCATCAAGTTCAAGATGCTCTTGGCCTACAAGACCACCACTGGTTCTGCGCCATCATATCTTCACTTGCTAATCGAGACCTATGTTCCTGCCAGATTGCTGCGCTCTGCAAACAAACAACGTCTGGTGGTACCATCCCAAAAAGGAAAAAAATCACTCTCGCGCGCCTTCTCTGGATCTGTTCCACATTGGTGGAATGATCTGCCTGCTCCTACAAGATCAGCAGATTCTGTAGCCACCTTTAAAAAGCACCTGAAAACGCATCTCTTCCGTCAACCCCTAACTGACAATCACTGACTTCTTCTTCATTTCTATCTCTTTTCATTTAAAAAAAAAAAAACTTCCTATCCTTAGCATTGTATACTCTGCTAGGCTTTAACAGACAGTTTCTTATGCTTTTTGTTACCTTGTGTTGTTATAATTGCTTCCATTGTCTTTCTCATATGTAAGTCACTTTGGATAAAAGCGTCTGCTAAATTACTAAATGTAAATGTACATTTCACAACATTTCACTTTCACAAATGTCAACCCCCTGGTTGCACTAGAAAAAAAGTCATCAAGTCAACAAAGTCTTTATGATTCATCATCTTGGAACCATGAATGCCTGTATCAAATCATCTAGTGGATGTTGAGATTTCACATAAGTGAAAACTTGAGGAAAAGTCAGGGGATCACAAAAGTCAGATTGATTAGTCCGAGGACTGTGAATGTCGGAAAAAACTATTAGATGGATTACCATGAAATTTTGTACAATCTGGACCAAAGTGGTGGACCAACCAACTGACCAACATTGCCAAACCTAAAGCCATTCTTTTACAAATAGGAATAATTGGGTCTATAATTAACAGTGGAACACAGTTCATTGCCTTGAACATCAGCTTGATTATTTCATTTGTGATTATGCATTTGCTAAATCATGATATATATTGATATCAAAAAATATCCTTTTGCTTCTCTTGGTTAAGTTCAAATGCTCTTCTCACAATTGACAGTGAAAGCTAATTTAATATTTTATCCACTAGAAATGTATCCAGTTATGCAAGAAGTGAGTTTAAACCAAGGGGCTGCTGCATACAGTGTCATGCAGTATCCACTGCATGTTACATGCCTTTTTTGTGTGTTTTGTGTTTTCTCCATCCATATGTCACTTCATACATCACAGTCTGTATGTGTGCCTGTTTCGGTCTACGTGCCTGTTAGTTCAATCTCCACTCTACTTCTGCTTTTCTTCATATGTTTCAGGCAGATATACAGGACACAGAACACAGTACAGCTGACAGACTCTCCAGCTGTCTCTCCCTCTGTCTGCTGTGGCTGTGCAGGGAGGAGAGCTGCAGCACAGGACAGACAGATACTTTCTTACTTTCTGGCACTTCAGCTTCACATTCAGCTTCATCACGATGTCCCTGGAGCAGCAGTAAATCACTAGCCTCCTTGGAAAGGACACATTGTTCCTGGTGGTTTTTGGTATGCACCAACAGACTTCTTAGGACAAGAAGCAGTGTGTTTGTGAGCGTGAGAAGGAAATCTATTGTTACCTGATGTCTGGTGACATCATTGAGCTTCAGTTTTTACAACCTTAGCGTGTCTCTCCCCTCTCTTTCGCATACACACTAGAAGTGAATGAATCAAACAAGGACATGTTCATCTGGGTAAAAAGAGACAAACAGGCCTCTATAATTCATCATTCAGCCTCTGGGAGGACAGCCAGCGCTGGCTTCAGTCTCTCATTCATCTGCAGTGCAAAACTGCTGTAGTGGAGCCCCATTCACTCTGGGCAAAGCTTAAATATACCCAGTGGACACTTCCCAAAGAACCACTCAAATTTGTTTACATTCTAATACCTGCTAACTCTGCAGGAGTTACAGTAGAGGAAGTCCTACTGGGGCTAACACTGGTGAACTGTAAATTACACATTCATGCTGTTGTAGTCATAAATATTGACAAAATAACAAGCCTTTTTACGTTGATTGTTTTGCAGACTTTATATGATGCAAACACACACCCAGAACATCCTATTCACAGCTTGGCAGAGGAGTACTTATTCCTTTTTTTATCATTGTTTTTTACACCTTAGTGAAGTTATAAGTACCCTCTTGAGGCATGCGGCTTTCTACCTCAAATGGGGGCCTTCAAGTGCTCTGTTATTGTCTTGAGGTAATGCCACTGAGCGAAGACCATTTCTTAAAATGTTCCTGTCAGTGCATTCAAGGACAACATGAACGATTTTAGAGATGGCTGCCAAACAGTAACCTTTTTATTGAAAGAAACAGCCAGTCACGTGATAGTTTTCACAGTCCCTATGTTTGTTCATATTTTTTGAGTTTACGAAAACATAAACACAACCAGGATTTGCTGGTTGTCTCTCTTTTATACTATTTTAAATTGAATATGTTAGGGTGACAAAAAGCACCAAAAAAAGCAAACAAACAAGCAATTTGAGGACATTAATCATTAATATTCATTAGTGCCTGCCCTAGTCAAAATGTATGGTCAGCAACAATGCAAACATAATTTCTAGACATGCTAGCAGCACGGCTCTAGGGATGGTAATGTCGGTCGGTTGGTTCACTGCTTTGGTCCAAAGTGAAATATCTCAACAGCTATTGCATGGATTTGCATGCAATTTTGTAACAGATATTCATGGGCCCTAGAGGATGAATCCTAATGACTTTGGTCATCCCCTGACTTTTCATCTAGTGCCATCATCAGATCACAATTAACCTAAAATTACAAACATTAACACTGTATTACACGCTGCTTTGAATCTCTTGTATGTGTGTGAAGGCAATTTGAATACAGTGCAGGAATTGCGGACTCGGCCACCAACTATGAAAATTACTCTATAGAAAAATAATTATACATTGAATGGCAATTGCTTAAAAAATGCCAATCATAAAAAGTATTAAAAAAGGGGGATAGATTCCATGAAAATCATAGGAATTTTAAAGAAAGATCTTCATATGCAGTCTGTAGACTACACACTTTTCTAACTGTAGCTACAATGCAGCCAAACTCTACATTGGACAGTAAACCGAATCAGTCAGAATCAAGCTACGAAGTGAAACAGTTCCTCTTTAACAATAATAATAATAATATGTTTATTTTTTATAGCGCCTTTCAAGAACCCAAGGTCGCTTCACATTGGAGTACACAAGTACAATGAGTGAAAGTGAATGAAAGATAATTATTTACTACGCAGAAAAAATAGGTAAGTTTTAAATTGGGATTTAAAAATCTGGAGAGTAGGTGCGTTACGGATAATGGAGGGCAGCTTATTCCATAATTTAGGGCCAATAACACTAAAAGCCCTTCCTCCCACAGTAGAGCGTTTAAACTTGGGTACGACTAACAGGTTTTCATTGCTGGGTCTGAGGGTCAGGGCAGGAACATATGGTTGGTCTAACTCAGCAAGATATTGTGGCGCAGGGCCATGACTGGCTTTATAGACTAAGACTAACAGTTTAAACTGGATGTGGCTGGCCACAGGAAGCCAGTGAAGTTGGTTGAGGATGGGAGTGATGTGTACGGATTTTTTATTAAATGTTAGGGCTCGAGTTTTGCACCATTTGGATGCGATGTATAGCCTTAGTTGGTAGGCCACTGTACGAAAGCGTGAATAACAGTTTCAGCATTGTTAAAGTTGAGGGATCGGCGGATATGAACAATTTTTCACATGTGAAAAAAGCATCTTTCACCTTGACTATGACTCTTATGCCTTATGAACCTGTGCCCTTTTTTTCCATTACACATGACCTATTTCTGTTCCTCCACTTTTATTCCCATTTCTTCCAATCTCTTCTGCTTTCCTCTCTCCATTCCCCTCATTTTACACCTTCCCCCCTTCCATCAGCTTTCTTCCTCTCTCTAACCAGGCTGCCCTTCACCTCTCAGAGAATCAAACCACTGCTCTTCAGCCAACCAGAGAGCACAGGAATCTATTAAGCACCATAGTGGAAACCTGGGAGGCGATGTCTCGAGTGATTTAATAGGGAGGGAAGGGTGGAGAAGAGAAGCAATTGAAGAGGGGCGGTGTGCTGCAGTACCAAGGTGAGACAAGGTGGGGATAGGTATGGGTGTCACGTACGGAGAAGGCCTTCCCTCTTCTCTCTCATACTTACATACACACACAGACACACACACTCACAAACTCTGTGGCTGGACCTTAAGAGCCGACATGAATGTCATTAGTCTCAGAGGTGATTCTGGACCAGTAATGAGATTGGAGGACTGCCCTGTTGGAGTTATACCACCCTTAACACACTAAATTCACCTGCTTACACTGCAGTGGGCATACATACATGAAAACTCCTCTCCTAAATATCAGCAACTAAATTTTTTCACTTTTCTTATAGACTTGATTTTTTTGTTTACTACTGGATGGTTTATATCATATAGAGCCAGTGAATCTATGTATTGATCCATCAAACTGTGTAGACAAGAAGGAAGGTTGGAAACACCAAATGTTTTTAAAAAAGATATGTTTACTAAAATACAGAAATAGTTGTAATATATGAGAGCATTTGTATTTTGGGAAACCATACTTTTTCTTATCTAGATTACATGTTCACTTCAGAGAGAACTGTGAAATTTACTGTATTAGTACAGCTGTACATATTACTTACTTGTTATTTTGTCCAGCATACATTTCAGATCATAAAATAAGACGTGTGGATGGAGTTTAAACTTGAAATCCAATATATGAGAGTGAGTCTGATTCAAATTTGAATTTTTATAACGTTTTCTACCTAGACAGAAGGCCTTTTAAACTGAAGTTATTTTTTGCCCCATTTTGTTTTGATCTGTAATGGATATATAGAGATTCTTTCATCATAGTCTGACTGTAATACTTCGGGCTCCATAGGGGTTCGAACATGTGCTAACTTCATTCACCTAATATGTTGTATTATTAATTAAATAACAGATAAGTTCCCCCTTTGAAGGCTTTTGTAATGTATGGCTCTTCTGTCCGAAATGTGTAAAGTGAGACGCTGAGCATTTGCACTCCAGAGCTTCACCATAAATGTTCATGACAGATTTATAATTTACAGTACAGTACAAGCTTCATAGATATAAAATAGTAATTATATGTTCAAATATGCAATTTTCTCTTATGATGTGCCTATTTTGTCCCATTTAGCCACTGAGAAATGATTTGGTCTTAACAGCCATGCATGTTATATGTATTGGTCTAACTCAATATAGTTTACAAAATTGCACCAATTTACATGTGAAACTGCTTTTCACCAAGTGCTACGTGTGTGAATTACCAGCCTGTGCTGTCAGAGAGCACTGCAGAGAAAGATGTGACTGTTTGACCTTTTGGCTGAAAGAGCTCTGCCCTGGCTCTTCTATGCTTCGCTGTTAGAAAGAGAGCCTGCTTTTGTTCAGAAGCGTATGATAACTGAGCTGACAGTGATAGCTGCCTTTGTAGAGCAAAGGGCCATCTCATCACTGTCACCACCATGCAGAGCTGCAGTATGTAAGTAAGTACTTGAGGTTCCGCTGAAACAATTCACTGTACACACTGGGGAGGAAATCTCTTCGCATGCAGCTGATAAATGTTGAGTCAGTGTCATCTAGAACTTTACCCAAAACTAATGATAATAATAATTATGAGTTCACTATTGGTGACAAAAATTCTCAAGGAAGCTACTTTTGAAGACAACTGGTGCATAATGCTTAATCCTACTAATTTTAGGTGAACAGATTCAGTGAAAATCTTTATATAGTAATTCAATTATTCCAGTTGTCTAATGGGGAGGCCAGAGGAAAAGAAGATGAAAACTAAAAAAAACGAACGAAAGGAAGAGGGAAGAACATCACGCTAGATGGAATGAGCGAGCATGCAGGATGATATCCGAACTATGAATTAATTAAGACCTTTAATCCTCCACATAATCTTTGGGATTCCATGGCTCATTTATCGCTGCTGGCTGAATGTCACAAGGGAGTGGGTGGACGATGTGACAGCGGGGATTCCCGTTAACCAGGGAGGTTGACAATTACCATCCGGCCACCTTTGCCCAGCAGAGAAGAGAACGTACATGGAGCGATGGTGGATGAGTCACCCGGAGAGGGACCACGGTTTAGCCCTCTAATGAAGCTCATGTCCACTGGTGATAAATAATGAGGGCTGTCCTAAGTCTCAGGGGAGGTAAGGAGGAAGTGGAGGAGGGCAAGGCGTGTGACGCAGGTTCACTTTTTAGACACATGTGCACACCTAACATGGACACCCCCTTTGTCGAGGACAGTTATACTCTCTATCTCTCATTGTCTAACATCTTATTTCATTAGTCTCTTTCATTTCCCCATGGCCCTCCCTACCTCTGTCTATTAAATTCATGTTTCCCATCTGCCCACTTGCTGTACTCTATTTTGAAGTCTCTGTTCTCTCCTTTCTGTATTTCTCCTTGGGCTCATTTAGGGTCAGTCATCTTTCTCCAGGACTCTGCCAAATGCTGCTCTGTCTAGGTCAGTCTCAACATTAGTATTCACAGCAGTAATTTGTCTGAGTGGTTCTCCTTCCAGTCCTGGAGACTGTCTGGTTGCAGCACCATGGAGAGATCTGCAGTCTTCCATATCAGGGAGCCACGAAGGAAGCCATTTTTGTAGTTTTTGTGATAATTTATTTGAGTTTGAAGAACATTTTAATCGCTGACTTAATAGCTGAGATGTGGTGACACGGCAGCATTGCTAGAAAGGATTTTATTAAGTCTGGTCTTATCACGTGATACCAGCACCAGACCTGGACTCCATTTAGAGATTAAACGCAATCCCCAAACAGTAATTCTAACTCAGAGTTTGCTATTTTCTTCTCTACTTGTGGCTTTCTTCATATTTTCCTATTTAGAGAATGGAGGTGTGGCATAGGGCTGTGCAGGTCAGGTGGGGATTTTGCAAGGTAAGAAGAAAATAATATAGAAAATAATGTGAACTGCAGATTTTGTCAGCTATAAAAGAGGACTGGCAATCACAGCTTTCACATGTTGCTTTCAAATAAACAACAAACAACGACAGTAAATGGAGCTCCGAAGAGGACAAATGATTTGTGGCCCCAACTGCTGCTGCATCGATTCAGAAAATTGCTAAATCATTAAATATATAAAAGGTGTCTGTCTCAAAAATAATGACAGCATCCAAACATACACCGTCAACAAAGATGAACAGCTCACAAGTTAAAGGATAAGTCTGGTGATATTCTATATTTTCCTTATTGTGAGCCTTTTGTTAGCCTTTATTTATAATGTAATTTTAAATGATATATTTGTGACCCATTTTTAAAGATTTATTTTTTCAGTGGGCTTGGAGCTGAGTGCCACAGACAAGGTAGGGAAGCCAGAATGTATTGAGAGATTGCCTTACACATTTTTGATTTTGGTCTTTTCGTGGGATTTGTAGGAAATATATTATTGCCAGTCTTATCCTTAAAACTAACAAACTGGAATATGAGTGACAATTCCAATCCAAATGAACAGTACACCTCCTCTGCCTGATGATGAATATGAAATAATGTTAAAATAACACTGTCATTTTAAATTGAACAATTTGTCAAAAGCCACATTAACATAATTCCCAATTACTTATTTAGACAGACCAAACAGCTCATTTAAGCTGCTGCTGGCGGCTTGTCTGCTCTGTTTAGCAGACAAGTACGAGGCTCTGACATCAAGTACAAATTCGGGTGCACGCTGCAGTCACAGCCCTTGAAAGGGATTTGTTTGTACGGCAGCTTAATGCATGCACAGCCTGCCTGCCTGTGGAAGTGATCATGGTTCGTTTATGAGCTACAGTGACAGTGGGTGCCATTGGAATTGTGTTCACACAGGCTTCTTATGGTGAGATTGATGTGGTGGCTAGTCCATGTATACAAACGGGAATAAATGTCTCTTGGCTGACCTTGTTTGTTTATTTGCCCATAGCTCTGTTGGCTCTGAAATACAGAAGCTCTGAGATGCAAGTGAGAAAGAAAATTCTGATGATCCATTTTCTAAGTCTGATCTAAATTGTTTTCTGTTCAGTGTTTATTAAGGGGGGAAAAGGGTTTGCCAGGATCACGATACACTTTTGTTTTTCATCTGTGAAAAGAGCTGAAAAATGTTTTTTTGTCAGGATCATTTTTCTAAGAGGTTTGTTGTTGTGATACTCATATCGGCCACAAGAGGTTTAAGTGCACCACTACAGATAGGCACCGATTAAAATACATTTATAACCATACAAAAAGACATGACAGTAACTTTACATAACTTGCTAACATGCAATATACGTGCCTTATGCTTTCAAGTTTCAATTCAAATTCACCTGAAGAAAGCATGAATGCTTCCAATCATCTTAGAATATAAGGTAGTGGTGCAATTCAGCCTCTTGTGGCTGAAATTAGCCTTACAACAAGAAACGCTTAGAAAAGTAATCCTGACAATAAAACATTTTTCACCTTATAAAGTTTTTTTCACCTTTTTTTCACAGATAAAAAAAACAAAAGTAACTTTGAAAAATAATCCTGGCAAAAACTTTTTTTCGCCTCTTCTTAAGTTGTAAACACGGGAGAGAAAACAATTGAGATTAGACGTAAAAAAAAATGGATCACCAGAATTTTTTCTCACTTGCCTCTCAGGGCTTCCGTACTGGAGAGAAGGTGGAGAAGCAGGGAAAAAAGGCTCTAAACAGAACCATTGTACCTGAAAAAATATGTGGTTTGGCTTTTTCTATAAATGTGGGGACACTTGTTGTGGGAAGCAGCAATATATCAGAGTTAGGTCAAGAATAGCCATCACAACTCATTTTAGTATTCTAGGTTTTTACATGGACAAGTCCTGACAAGAACACTGTGTGTCTTTGACAAGCTGCAGCATGGAAATACAACAATTTCAACAGATTTTAAGTACTTCTCTCTTGAATTTGTAGGGATGATCTACATGTTTTTGAAATTGGAGTAATGGGATGTAGCATAATTTTGTGATTAAATTTTGGAAGTCAATCTAAACGGAGACTTTAGACTTTACAGCCTTCCTGGTTATCCCCAGTTAACTTGACAAACACACACTCAGCCCACTTTCTCTCTCCCTGCCCATGGATTGCACTATCCATCATCTGCCCATGAATTTTTCCTCCTTCACTGGTACACTTCATTTCTGTGCCTCACTTTTTGTCACTTTACTACTACCATCCATCTCCTGTCACCCCTCCTGCTGTGTCAGGTAAGCAGGGTCCTCACTTACACAGAGATATGCAGTAGCTTTTTGATTCTCTCTCTTTGAGCAGACACACTTATTCTTGGCAAATTAACCAATCCACTGATGTAGATCGACCTTTTCTTCTGTCCATTTTAATATTCATTCACACAAAGTAATCCTGGCAGTAAAACATTATTTTCTTTTTTCTTGCCATCTTTTTAACACTCATATGCCTTCCAAGCTATATTCCTATTTACTTTCTTCCCATCACTGTCACACTTCTCCCTCATCCTTAGACAGTCTGTCTGCCTCAAGAAATGATGGTTTACTGCAAAAGTCCTTGATGTTATTATGGTGTAAGATATAAAATTAGTGTAACTAAAGTGTTACAAAGCACCGTGGGACAGTTAACACATAAATCGGTAGGTTTCCCCTTGATATATGAAAGAGATACACAACAGCTCAAGCAACAGTATAAACTGAGTGGTGGTGTTAGTAATGGAGGAACTAGCAGAGCCTGTGTGTCCATATCCTCTCTTGAGAAGCTTACAACTTATTCGTTAAGACAAAGAGTCTACAGCCATGCTAGCAGAGAAACTATATTATTGAATAGCTTTTTTAAAATGAGAAATGCCTTGAAATTAGTAAATAGAATAATTTTAATAGAGAGCAGTAAAGAATAAAGCATATAAAGCATCGTTTGTTAGCAGAATTTCAAGAAAACATATTGATACATAATTGGCATCATAAACTACAAACTAAGGTCTGGTGTTTCTGATAAATGCAATACAAGATGTTCTTAACAGAACGAAGAGGAATATCTGAAAGTCAGAAAAGTTTTACGCCACTGGGCAGCCAGGAAACAATCCTGAACACACTGAACGTACCACACTCAAAGTTACAAGCACAATCTACCATTAGTGAGATCTAAACCAAATGAGAACATACAAATCTGAATGTTACGTTTGATGTGACATTTCCAAACAATATAATAAAAATTCCTGTCTTCATATTGTGTCAGACAGACAATGTACAAAGGTTGTGAACTACTATACTATGAAGCTTTGTGCAACTGTCCTCTAAGTCAAGATGCTTAATTAAGTGGTCAAAAATAGCAAATGAGATTATAATGCACCTAAGTTTATTACCAATGGGAAGTATCATTCTTTAATGTGGGTTAGACCCTCTAAATCATCCTCCTTGAATTAAACAGTATATTTAAAGAAACAAGGATTTTAAGAGTGTAATTAACATTCCCTTGGGCAGGTATCAAAGTTTAATATTGTCTCACTTAAAGCCTTTCCAAGCATTAAAGAGTCTTAACCCACTCTTAAGATTCACTACAACATCTACACACACATTCATCATCCCCATCCCCCAAATTTTTCCTAAAATGTCCTCAAAGTCTCCAAAAATAGGGCACGCTTCATGGTTTTGTAAGGATAAATATCTGGACTGCCCAAGAGATAAAGTGACAATTCATAAACACAACATCTCACTTCTTCATTAGCCCTGATACATAACTTCTTGCTTTGATGGTATTTTTATCAGCTGGTTTGCACACATTTTCTCACTGTCAGATGGACTGATAAAGTCTGAGATAAAAGGCCTGATAATATGTGACAGCTAAATGTGTTGAGACTCTACAAGTTTGATAATGCTGAACTGGATTTTATCACTTAGGAAAGTTTGATCCACCAAAAAAAAGCAAGATTAAGCATCTACTGCCATGCTAGCAGCTCTGTGAGACTATTTTGCTGCAGCAGTGTTTTGAGCTAAATGCTAATATTAGCATGCTCACAATGACAATGCTAATATGCTGATGTTTAGTAGGTATAATGTTTACTATTTTCACCTACATAGTTTAGAGTGCTAACATTTTCTGATAGCATAAAACACAAAGTAGAGCTGAGGCTGATGGGAATGTCTTTTGTTGAGCAGATATTTATTTAGATTTTGACCTAAAGATGACGCTAGATGAAAAGTCAAGTTATTACAATTAATTCTGAGCAGGCATTCAGATGTAAAATAGACCTGCATTAAAACAGCACAGGGCACTGCATTGGTGGTGATGTGTTGTTTAGGGACAATGAAACACCATCCATGAAGTAAGTTGAATAATAGATTAATAAGTTTAAATGGAAATCAGACGCCAAAACACTGCACAAGATTTTACAATTCTTGAAGGGCGGCAACTATTTTTTCTTTCTTCACGATGATGTGATTGTATTTTTATAACCCAATATTACAAATTTTACAATCTGTACAACATATGACACTCTAAACAATAGAAATATGCTATTTTATATAGCCTACTGGTATATGGAAAAAACAGTTTTCATTTTCCATAGTGGGAAAATAGTAGCCTACGTTAAGCTAATTAACACTTAACATTTGAAATTATTTATATTGTATGTCAACTTGGTTTAATTTGTCATTAATAAAGAATTAAGAATGAATTTTCATTCCTAAACTAAATCTGCTTTTGAGAAAAATCAGATTGAGAGTGTAAACTCAGGCAACTTGGCTGGCTGCTGTTGTGGACGTTGCAGACTCAAATATCGATCTGCTTTGCAATCAATCAAATGGTGAGTGCTCGTCAGGGTCAGAGGAGACACTAATAACTTGGGCAGATGTGGATTTATGGCTGCATGTGTCTTTCTTGTCCTCCCATTTTCAATACCTTTCATCTGTTTTGTTGCTCCTTTCCTCCCTCTTTTTCAGCATATTTTAGCACAGTGATATCCCATGGTGATTCTTGATAGCAGACACATAGTAGCACTCCTTTAAAATAGAAAAACAACGAAAAACACGAACCACTTCTTTCATTCATCCTTGTGTCTCTCTTTCTCACTGTCGTTCTTCTGCATGCTGTCCCCTCTATGCCCTCTTTTCTCTTTTGGATCCCTGTGGTCCATTCACCATCTTTCTCCTCTTGTTTTTCTGGCTCAGCTCCACAGTCCTGTCCTCTCTTCATTCATTCATCCCTCGTTCTCTCGTGCTAATCTACAGTCCATCCACACATGCTCCCTCAGTCTCGTCAGAGCTGCCTGGAATTATTTACTGCTTAATGGCCTACAGCAGCTCACACCAGCCCAGCGGTGCTTTGCTTTATTTATTGATTTTCATTCGTTTTTTCTTAGTATGTGAATTTGTGTGTGTATGTGTGTGTGAGAGTGTGTACAGGAGAAGCACATACTAAAAGATATAAAGCCCAAGGACGTCCTGCGCATTTGAACTGCTGGTGAAATTACCTGTGGATTAAGAGATTGATTGATTTGGTGTTTGAAGGCTAATCCTCCGTTACTGGGTGATTCGCCTGCCCCCTGTGCTTCTATCTGTTCATATGATGTGGACGTGTGTGTGTGTGTGTGTGTGTGTGTGTGTGTGTGTGTGTGCATACACCATGGCGATCAATTGTCTCTGAGCAGAGTGAGTTAACACATTTTATATACTGCTGGACTTTGGCCAACATTGATTTCTTTAAATAAAGGGAAGAAAATCAAGCTGTTTAGTATAGCATTAGACAATAAAAAAGTTTGCAAATATAATTGGTTTCTACTATTAATTAAAGTACTATATGTTTAATATAAATCTGGTTTAAATATACAGTGTACTCAGAATGGTTTTCTGGCTTGTAGTGTTATAATAATCAGTCTTTAGGTCCCAATTTACAAATGAATGCATTTCATTTTTCTCTTAAATGTTCTATTCTACATGACACAAAATCGAAGTGAACATTGAACTGTTCAGCAGTAGATAAAGATATATGACAAATTCAAGGGGAGCCCAAAATTACTGATTACATAACATAAGGCAATAAATAAATAGAGATACACAGTCCAAAAATGGATACGATGAAAGGCAGAGGTTCCTACATGTATGGCACCAGTGTCCCTTGCGCAGTACCTCCACGCCCCCGTCCCTTTGTGATGATGATGATGATGATGGTGATAGCACCACCCCTACCATCCTCCCATTGCATTTTCAGATCAATGAGAGAGAGGTCTGTGTATTTTCAGCCACAGGCTGACAGCTGTGCAGCTACCCCCTGCTTCATATCCGGAGAGACAGTAAGAGAGGGAGGCTGGCGCCCCTGTGTTTTTTTTCTTCTTTTGCTCTGCAGACGCGTGCGTGACATACCTGCTCCCGGATTTCCCTTCAACTTTTTTTTTTGTTGCGGTTTTTTATTCTGTTTCCATTGTCGCATTCCTCCGTCCTTAGAGTCTTTGGAATGAACTGTTTTCCTGCGTCGTTTCCATGTCAGCATGGGAACTGCGGTGTCCAAAAGGAAGAATTTAAGAAACGATGCGATATCTTCTGTGGCAGCAAAAGTTAGGTGAGTGACACCCGGAGCTCTCCGCCTTTGTGTCCATTTTTATAATAGCCTCAGGAAAACTTGACAGGTAGGCTATTTTAGCCTTCAGGTGCGACCCAAGCGAAGTTACCATGTGTCACAGTTGAATCACCACTGCGCTATCCCGGTTACAGCTAGCCCTTCTTTGTAATGCGCAGAGAGGCTCTTTTGCTCTTTCCGCACGTCTGCCGACTGTCCCGTCTAGCCCGGGGCGTGCGGCTGCAGCAAATGTGTGCTTACATTGCCGTTTATTCTCTCCAAACAGCACCTGTAATGGTCAAATGTAGCCTAGGCTAGCTACAGGGCAGGTTGCCTTATAATTCCCGGAGACCGTGTTTTATTAGGACTAAATTGGCTGGAAGAGGATATGTGCCCCTGGCGCGTCGAAGCTTTTACTGATTGTTGTGAATGAAGCATCATTGTGTAATGAAAGCCATGCAGAGGCAAAGCGAGGGCTACTGTGACTCACAGTAACCCTGATAAATTTTCTCTGTTTGGCATCACCTAGAATAGACTATCAGCTGCTGTAAAAATACCCTGACATTTGATTTTTACGGTAAACAAAAACGGCTTTCTGTCTGGCCGCATCGACCCGAACGGACAGCGATGAAGCTGCTGCCTTTATGCCCCGGCGGGCAAATGATCCAGCTGTCAATTAATCAATCACCGCAATATATTCGGTCGTTGGCAGTGATCACTAGCAGTGGTCAGTTATTGGACCGGTCACAGAGTGCAGCATTGGTAAGCCGCTATTCAGCTGGGACTCACACTGTTGGGCAGGAGTCCAACCCATTAAAAGCCTTTTGCGACTTACTCTTAAGAGTAAGGCCTATGGGCCGTATGGATTTTTTAATATAGTGGTGCCAGGTCCGCATCCAGCTGTTATAGCACCATGCAGGCAAAGTAATAGCTATCTCCATCCTGAGCTGCCTAGGCTGCATGGCTGAGGTTGAGCTGAAGCTGCAGTTTGCCGAAAAGCACGTGCGACTGTGTTCATATGTCTACACATGAAGTGCTGGACAGCGAACTACGATCTGGAGTGATATCAGAATACAAATTCAGCATTTCTGTGCTTCAGCAGTGGCCTGGCAGAAGACCCCCGTGTATTATTTAAATTCAATCAATGAATGACCTTGACTTGTGCAGACTCTAACAGCCACAGATGTGGGCTGATGTGCTATTACGTCATTGTCTCAGTGTTTAGGCTATGTGTCCTCCTTATGGTACACAGCCTGTGAGCCTTCTTCTGCATGCATTGCAGTGTGTGTTTTTGTGTATGTGCCACCTTGAAAGGAAGATACAAATGTGATGCTCATACACAGTAGCCAAAGTGACAACAGAGGGTGTCTTGAGCAGGTATCCTACTGTAAGAACGTGTGTGAGGAGAAGGGGAGAGAGAAATAGAGTCAATCTCAAGGCAGACTTTTTTTTTCCTTCATGTCTTCGAGGGAACTACTGAAATACAATTACACACCTGAAACAACTGGTAACTGTTGAGGATGATACCCTCCTACATACTCAATTACATGCACATAGTTATTTAGCCTCTTATAGTCGTCTGTCTGCACCCCTATCTGTTTCACACACAAATCAGAATTGTTCGGAGTTAAAGGCAGAACCTTGCCCCCCATAGATGGGAAATGCAGCTGAATCACGTCCAATATTGATCAGCCTTTCACCTGCACACGACCCCCATGAATGTGGAAGCAAGCACTCAAAAGTGGATTCTCTCTATCTCGCCACCTCACTCACACACACACATATCTACATACATACAGTCAGGCATGTGTGCATATTTCCATTTCATCTACATACGCTCGCTTCTCTTCTCCATTCTGTCTGAAGGGCAGGCTGGACTCTGAATCTTCTCTGCAGATGTTTAATGTTAGAGCTCTGTCTGCAGTGTCAGATCCAATATAGCCATTTATGGAGCAGCATACGTTTATATGAAAGGTTTTTACCTTTGATCTGTTTTGCACTTCCATACAATTTGTGCTGATCTTATGTCATGTGTCATGCCAGAATACGTTTTGGCAATAGACAAATGGACCAGCTGAATGCACAAGAGTATCCCTTTGTGACACATCTGAAAACAACTGAGATTATCTGCATAGTAATTGTTGGGATTTAAGACTTTTTCCCCCCTCTCTGTTTTTGTTGGTACAAGACCAGACTGCACATGTTGTCTTATTATATTTGGTTAGCCTGTAAAAGTTCATTGTTACATTCCTTTTGGATTATTGGATTATGGGAGGTCAGACAGGTTAATATGTGCATCTGTGTACCTGCAGTGTACCATATGGCATACCTCCATGTTCCTACATGCTGCGAATTGTGTGATGGGTGAGGCTAGGTACCCCCCCCCCCCCCACACACACACACACACAGAGTACGGTCATAGCTGAGTTTGACTCATCTGCAACTGTAGCTAGTGTCCAGTCACCTCAGCTTTCACATCATATTAGAGGGCATAAAATAATGCTGGTTGAGTAGACTCAGGTGCATGACCCACTTCCAACCTCTCTGTCAGACCTCCTGATGATGCTGCTGTATGTCTCATCTTTTTAATTCCTTTCTAATTCCTTCTCTCTTTTGCATACACACACACACGCACACACACTTTTATGTGCATTCAGAATCTTACAGGAAAATGACAGCAGGTTTCTACAAGTCTGAGTCATCATCCTTTACCAACACATCCAAAATTAACTCCAATATTATTCCACTACACACATAAATCTACACAGTACATGTATTTATCTTTATTTTTTTTTTTAATCATTTTTCGTTCCTTACAACTTCTGTAATCTGTTTCTCTTGCATAAACATTAGTCTGACAAAAGTATGCAAAACTTTTATTGAATAAGCTGACCTGTTTGTAGAGGTCATGGCATAGACTGAGTTTTTTACGCTTCAGTTTAAAGAGCAATGAATCTGCACTGCAGTGTGCACTGCACACTGTGAAGACAGTGGTTGTTGTTTGCTCAAATGGCTCTTAATTACTGTAGGTTTTCCTGACTGGCGACCTCTTGTGGTTGTGGAAATAAAGACTGTCCTCTCCTAAAACAAACAAAAAATACATTGGTTTGCTCATACGATCACGTTTGCGCAGTGTTCAGTAGCAAAGCAGGAAATAATGTGGTGCTCTTACACCACCGCAAATATCGTCTAAATATTGGTAGAACTGGGCATATAACGCATCTGACTTTGACATGGGAAACCAGGGTTTGCATCCTGTTTCCTATCAACAGTCACTGTTGGTTTCTTTTAACCACGAAGACAAGACATTCTTAACCATAGCGATTATCTTTCCTTAATTTCAACCAAGACATTACCAAAACTTAAACACTCCATAATTTTTTTTACATGACCACAATCTTTCTGCTCTTGCTGGTGGCGCTATAAGAAAAGTCAGGAGATCACCAAAGTCATAAGGATTTTTCCTCTGGGGAACATGGATATCTGTACCTAATTTCATAGCAATCCGGCCCATAGTTGTCAAGACATGCCACCAAAAACCAAAAATATCAACCTGCCTGTGGCGCTAGACAGTAATATAGGCGATCCCCAAAGTCATAAGGCTTCATCCTCTTTTATGGTAATCTACTGTATATGGTAGTAGTGGAAACATTTCAGTCTGGACTAAAGTGGTGTACCGACTGACATTGCAGTCCCTAGAGCAATGTCTTAAAATTACATGTGGTGTGTGTTTGTGCTACCAATAGGTGTACCAGGTCAGAAAACGCTCACTTTGGAAAGCACTGACAGATGACCCATTTTGTCATTGAGGTAAGAGGACCTGTTAGTGGACATCACACAAGAGTGATTGACCACATTCACAGGAATGCATACAAACAATACATAAGAAACACTAAAGAGACACCGGCTTCTTGTACCGGGTGTTCGTCTGTGCCTGTGTCATCTTATCCATGTGTATGGATTGCTGGTTATGAAACAGGTCACACTCTCCCCTCCAGCAGCTCATGAGAAGCAGCGAGCGAATGAGAGCGAGGTGGGGAGATTACCTCCAATTTACACGCCAGAATTCTGCGACACTGAGTGAAAAAGCAAATGCTTTGATCTTCCATCAGCCAGAGAGGAATGGCTGTGCTGTGGTTCGGCTGAAGGGCATCGGACAACAACGTTCACAGAGCTGTGAGGGTGTGAAAGATGGCATGAAAGATGAAAGGATTGTTTTTTGCAGATAGATGAAAATGCAAATGAAATATTGTGTCTTAGTTTATTCGGGACAGTCGAAAAGGTGTGATTGCCTTTGATGTAGGCTTGCAGTGACTCCGTTGATGGGGTCGAGGGCTGTTACGTAACTGTTTTTTGAAACAACAGTTATTCAGATTCACTCAAGCTCAATAGAGGGAAACAGTTTTCCCTCCTAAGTTCTAAGAATCTGGTCATTCTTTGAAACAATCTTCATTGTGTTTTATTATTTCCCTCATGTATTTAAAATATATACACTATCTCCCCATCTCTTTGTCTTCCCCTTTTTTCCAATCAGACAGTGTAATTCTTTGCCATAATTATGCTGAATGAGTCAGATTTTATTAATTACAGTCTGAAGAATGATTAGGGCTCCAGCAGTGTAATGTGATTGTTTGTCTGTCTGTCTGCTATTGTGCATATTTATTCTATTTTTTATCTCTTTTCTTTGACAAACCAATCTCAAGCCAAGTTGTCTCAGTTGTGAATGCAAATGTACCTTGCGATACAGTCAAAAGCTCCAGAACAAGGGCAAGAATGGACTGTCGAGTCAGACAGCCTGAGCAGTATTTATATTTTGTGAAACTGTACTGTGCTCAATATTTATATATTTTGACATTATTCTTTTCATTACATTTTTTTTCCACAAAATTTGTTTTACTTTTTATCATGTTTCTTTCTCTTTTTTTAATCTATTGTAATTTTTTTCAATTTTTTTATTACACCATAGGCCTTCATCACAGAAGTAACTTTGACATGTCACAGTAGGAAAAGGCACAGGTGTAAATAATAAAATGAATAATGGTTTAAAACCATTTAGCTTCTTCAGATTCAGGGTCCTGGTCTAGTGGACTGGGACACTTGAACACAATGTTAATGTTATTAGTAACACCTCTGCTTGTTTTACTATGTCAAGTCAAAATCTCTCCTGTGTAAAAGGCCTGTTATTGATTTAAAAGATATTAATGTTAAATGTGTGTCGGCTGCTACAGAGCAACAGAAGAGTCTGTTAGTGTGTGTGTGTGAATCAGTTTCATCACTCAATTGTGTATGTGGTTGGGGTGACCCACTAGTATACTGACAATTTAATCAGGTCCCCTATTAGGTACTTTGTTCCCACATGTCCCACAATGCACTGCACTTCCAAGAATGCAATTAACATTCCCAGCTCCCTTCGGCCTTCAGCACGCGCAACAAGCTTCTCAATAGGTTCTCATCACCTCAGCTGCGCATTGATGTGTGTGTGTGTGCTCCTCCGTGTGTGTGAGTTTAGGAGACCCAATTCAATTAGACCATCTGAGAGGTGGATTCGATTAAGGAGCATTAAGAGTGAGGAATGTCTTTGCTTGGCAGCCCATTGTTTACAGTGGAGAGACGCCCAGGGAGACATCAGCTCTGATGATATTCAGACCAATGGGAATACTGCCAGGGGAGAGATGGCCTGTTTCAGCCATAAGCCGCTTGTCCTCTAAAGATATATTGTCACAGTGTTAAACGGCATCAGAATCCACAGGGAAAAGGCATGAGATGATTGGATAGGGGTCAATAATGGCATGAAATACTGTATGTAGAAATTATAATATGTCTTTATAAGTACGTGTATGTCAGATGTTTCAGATGTTTTTAGTTAATGATGATTGATTGTTTCCTTTTTTTACTTGATGCCTATTATTATTATTATTATTATTATTATTATTATTAGTAGTAGTAGTAGTAGTATTAGTAGTATTTGACACAGGATACATCTGGTGATTGAAAAGGTGGGTGAGATGTGAGACTCACGTTTGAACATGTTCTAAAACTTGGCAAACCAAGCCATCAGGAGGCTTCATAACCAGCTCTTTTTGAGACTTTGTTTCAGTTGGATTTGTAGACATTGCTATTTGTGCCATTTCCAACTTCTACTTGTGTGTTTTGCTCATATAATATATATTTACTTTTCTCCAGATTCAAGCATGGATCCGTTTGCAATTAAGTGGAAAAAATAAGCGGTTGAAATATTAAAATATGCTTAATATGTGAATATATAATGTAAACAAGGTCTCAGAAAATTGAGTAAAAAACAAGAACACAGATTAAATAATTACTGTTATCAACAAGTCAACATGATGGTCCTCCACCATGAGGATTGTGACAACAATACAAAAAGCATTCTTTTCTATTTGTCATTTAAAAGGGTTAAGATAATTTTCTCAGTTCCAAATGATCTACCCACCTAATTATCTCATTGAAACTAGGATATATTTGACATCTAATGGCACTGAATTTACTTACAATCCATACATTACATTTACTTTAATTTGTCTCCACTTGGAAGGGGACAACGTGCCCTTGCGTTTTAGGAAACAATGGTGTGCTTGCGAGGCGGATATCCAAATGTGGGTGGGCATTTCACACCTGTTAGAGCAAACCCAACCAGAAAAAACGTTTGATTGATGAGCACTAAAAACGTAGGTGTAAAAGCAACCTCATAAACAGGACAATTGGAGAAAAAAGTCAAATAAGAAGGGGATAAGGTAACACTGGAAGAAGTCATGAATAATGTTTAACCATCTGCTTCCATTAGTAAGCACACACTTGAAGAGACTGAAGAAAAAGGGCATGTTTACAGTTTTGTAATGTTCCCATCTGTCAAGTAGATACTTGACAGATAGATAGCTATGCATTGTTCTGTCTAAATCTGGACAGAATAGTGCATAACTAACAGAGTCAAAGTGATGAGGTGCATCTTCCTATTGTTGAGGATCCTTTTATGTGTCTGCAAAGTGGTTAGCAGAGTTGTGGCAGAATGTGTTCAAGAAGTAATTGAGGGTGTGTAATTGTGACTGACTCATACAACTTGTGAAATGCTAAGTACACTACAGTATCTGCTGAACTGTAGACCCAGACAAAGGCGGACTATGCTCATATTCACTCTCTCTTATTTGAAACAGATGACCAGACAATTAGCTGGAGCTTCAGATTTCATGTTGTACCCACAGGATACATAATGGAATAGGAGCTGCTGTTGGAGTTGAGTTCTGTATAGCATCCTTGTTGCATGACATTGTAGTTGGAGACTATCCTCCAGAGAAAGACGACAGCATCAGTTGTTTCAGGAGATGACCAAAAAATGTCATATGTTTATGTTAACGTGACAAAGCCCTCTATCGACCGCAGTAATTATGACTTAATTTATTATCTTACTTATTATAATTTTCTTCATCTGGAGAAAAAGAAGAAAGTCAGGTGACAATATCTTTTGAGCAGCAGGGACTGCATACGGAGGAAGGTCGGGGTGGATCAGTGGGTCAACAAAATGTCAGACTTTGACACGGTAGACTGCTGTTCTTTTCTTGTTCCCCCACTGACTGTCAATGTTGGGTTTCTTTTAACCACAACCACAATTACTAACTGATCATAACCGTGTAGTTATTATTGTAACCTTGACGACGAAAATCTCCTAACCTGAACGAAGTAGTAATTTGAACCCAAACCGAGATGTTTTTCCAGTCTGAACTAAGAACTTGCTTAAAACCCAAACCATAATCTTTTCCTAACCCTAACAAAGTTGTTTTTGTGCCTAAACCTAACCAAGCCTTAATCATACAGTCGTCACGTCATAAAACTGATTGACTGTTTTTCCAACAGTGATTTATAACGGTTTTGGAAGGCACAGACATATTTTGTCATCCGGCAGTTAGGGGTGTCAGATGAGAAAATGCTTCTATGTGTCATTCTGGAGGGCAGTACAAACAAGGTGCTTGGTCATTTAATTTGAGACTTGTTGGGTAGTTGATCATGGGAACTTTTCCAAAACTCCTGGTTTTTGTGTTCAAGGACACTGTGACATCTGAGTTGGCAGCTGAAAAGCATTGCATGCACCAGTGTTGTTGACAGGAAGTCTAACCTCATGTAAAGACAAACAACAAAGCAAACATGGACATCGTGAAGAGGATAACGTGACTCTGATCATTTCTTGCATTAAAAGCTATAACTATGTAGACATTTCACAAACTATGAAAAGTTACATGAAATTAATACAAGAAATTGTGGTCAACACCATGTCATAAAAATAATACAGGTACAAGGCACCGCAGGGTATGGATGTAACAATTGACTCTTTGGTTTCCCATAAGCTCATGAATGTGCCACTAGGGAACAGGAAAGTTACTATTTGTACTGTAGTGAATTACATGGAAACCAATGGCTTCCTGAAAGATTGGAAATCAAACTTAAAACGTCTGTTACAACAAAGTCTATTTAGTACCTATTCTGGAGCTTTCGATCAAAGCACTCGATAATAGCACTTCTTGTCCACATTGGCTCACAGCTGAGGTTCAAAGTTCATTCTTTACTTTAAGGATTTTTAATCCAGAAAAAATGGACATTTGAACATCTACAAAAAAACCCTCAGCTGATGAAGATCATGTCATATGATCAGAAGTTACAGAACAGCTACATAATGGACCTCAGAATTGGCTGCTTCCACGATAAAGAATGAAGTTTGAATTTTGTCTTTTATGCCAGGGTGGGCAAGAAGTCCTTAAAGTGCTGAGAAAAATCCCAGTTTGAACATCTACAATTCCATGTCAGCTGGAACAAACTCCATCTGCTGAGGAAAATCATGTGATATGATAGAAAGCTCCAAATGGTCCCCTAAACTAAATTTACCTTGTTATTAGATTGTTGTCTGTTATGCTTTTTCAAGGTCAAGAATGAAATGTGAGCCTCATTTAAAAACATTATGGTTTGCAGTGTTGTAAAATCCTGCCTCTACAGTATATTTAGTTGGCGAACACATCCCCGGAACAGAATTCTACTTTACATTTAAAGTTAATGTTTTCACTCTCACGCAGCCAGTCTCCTCAAGCTCTCCATGATTGTCAAAATATCTAATCTAATCTGATCTGAATCCAGGACGCTGAACTTGAACCTTTGTTAGCCTTGTCACTCCTGTTTGACACGTGTTTCACAGCATACAATAAATATCGTATTGAATAGGCCTGTAGAAGCCCCTTAAAAGGTTAAATGACTGAAAGGATTTTAGGGGTGAGATGAAAGATGTAGTTGTCCCTGCTGTGCTGTGCTCTGCCTGCCTTTTCCTCAAGTTTACTCTGTCTTTCATGTTTAATATGCCCCCATTTTCTCCATACACTCCTCTTCCTCTCTGCTGTAATCCTGTCTCCCCTCCTCAGAAACTCCCCTCCCTAACTTCTTTCCCAAAACCCTTGTCACATGTCTGAGAGCATGCAGGACAAATTTCATTTCTGCCTGACAGGCTCTTCCTCTTCGTCTCCTTCTCTAACCTCTCCTCTTCCTTCATTTTTCACCTGTCCTTAAGAGTATCAATGCCACCCCTGCCACCTCATGCACGTGTGTCCCTGATGTGTTGTGCTCACTTATCATTTATGGAGTGGGTGTAAAACCGGGATTTGAGAGAACACAGAGAGATGGTTTGTCTAATGGATGGATTGAGGGGTGTTTTTCTCTATCTGTTTCCAACTCAGTTTTCTCTCATGTATAATGGATGATGCGAGTCTCTTGCACCATTGTTTGCTGATTCTAATCAGAGTGCCTGGCCTGTTGAATAATAAAACAGGAGCGGGCAAAATGAAAATGTCTAAGAGCTTCAGAGGGACACCTGCTGATTAGAGTGTATACTACATTTATCACAACTCTCCTTAACGGGAGT
Organism: Coreoperca whiteheadi; assembly: GCA_011952105.1. Lineage (NCBI taxonomy): Eukaryota > Metazoa > Chordata > Actinopteri > Centrarchiformes > Sinipercidae > Coreoperca > Coreoperca whiteheadi. The sequence continues at coordinate 12,469,421 of CM022482.1, read as the reverse complement.
GGCTGCTTGTTATTTCACCAAGACAAGCATTTCGTCTATTTTTTCTGTCATTTCTTCTCTTTTGCCCTTGAATATATTATACAGACACGGACTCTCTCTCACACACACACACACACACACACACACATTTCAAGGATTATAACTTTAAGGTGATACCGGCATTATTTCCTAATCTTGAGGCTCTCTTTTGTAGAGTCAGATCTGCTTTTAAAACCTTTCATTCCGTTTATATTGTACTATGATGGTACATATTATTAAATAAATTTGTGCATATTCTTAAATAAATTTGTGTTTAATCTAATGACCACAAACTAACTGTCCCACAGCTAAACAAAGTATTCCAGCATAAGAGTACTGTTTGGTGTCTGGGACTGCAGGTACAATACTGTGTGAAGCTGCTTTGTGTAGTCTGCCGTGTCCACTATACTTGACTGACACTAAAAGCAACATGTTACATACACAATACACAGAGAATTGTAAGAATATGGGGGCAATGGGGCCCAAAGGTGTTTTGTGCCCTACAGGGGCATACAGGTGTATTTATAAAGCATGTGTGCAAAAATGTCACATACAGTATTTCACCCAATGCTGTAATACAGTGTGATTTTTGTCTTTTCTTTCATCTTTCTAATGGGGGTCCACACTAGCCTCAACACTGGTGTGATTGAGCTCTCAAAAAGTCTCTACTACAACCTTCATACTGGTAAAGAAGGAGGTGTTATGCTCCTTAATTGCTGATGTATGTATTCACTATGAACTGGCATTGGTGGAGGACATCAGAGTTTCCCACAATAGCCTACAGTCCAGAAGATTTTACTTTCTAGTCAGGTAATATGGCAGGTTGTGATGGTTTGAAGTATTCAACTATGTTGGTCTATTCTGTACACAAGACATCTATTTTATGTCTGTGTGTGCTGGGAGAGGGATCCCTCCTCTGTTGCTCTTCCTGAGGTTTCTTCCATTTTTCCCCTCTTAAAGGTTTTTTTTGGAGGGAGTGTTTCCAGATGGTGTCGTATGCTGTAGGCCTTTACATTGGAAAGGACTATGTTATGTTTCTAAGATGTGTATTTAATGTTGATTGACTTGTAGCATAAGGCCATTTTCTTATTTCTCTCTCAGGGTGTTTCCTTTAAACATGTAAAGCAGCTTTGTTCACGTAAGTTGTCTCTAGCGGAATCCTGCTTTGGAGATGAGGACAAGAGAGAAAAAAGAAGGGGGGGGGGCTGTTGGGGACAAAAATACTAGGCATAGTTTAAATAAGAAACTCAGTGCAAAATAGAAGGAAAGATGGTGCATCAGAGAAATGTTTGAAAAAAGTCTGTTTTCACTGCACTCCTGCTCTTTCTGTGTGTGTGAACATGTTTGTGTGTGTGCTGTGTTGGACAGGCTTTAATAATTGACAGAGCTGCCAGGGAGGAGATGTACACCCACATATTCCCCTGTATATAGGAGATTCTTCTGCGTGTGTGTGTGTGTGTGTGTGTGTGTGTTGGCAGTCACCTCCAACTTTAGCTGCATTAGGAGAACAGGCCATTTTCCTGAATTTACTGAAGGATGTAAACAGTTGATTAGCCCTTGATAATGTAACTGCAGCTATGAATACATCAGGTTATTTTTCACGATCATATCAATATTAAGTTAATAAATGATGCATAATGCTTCTTACACCAGGTTTTCAAAAAGAAAACAAGTATGCTGACTCACAATCGATCCATTAGTCTGCATCAGTTTGCATACAGTGAGTATTCTCATAAAAGTAATTAACATAAAATTAACAATACAAAAATGTCACCTTTTTAGTAAATATTTAGTAAGTATAGAAGAAGCACATATTGAAAGTATGATTAATTCATAATACTAAAGTGTGTTAAATTCTACATGTCTTAATATTTATTTCATTGCTGTAGGTGGTCTTTGAGGCACTAGGTCTTACTTCTTCATGTGCTGTGTGTAGGAGGAGTTGTTGTTGTTAAATGACAGATAAAAGCTGCATTATTTTCTCTGAGAAGAGGTGGAGTGAAAGTATTACGTCTCACAAAATGAAAATAATCACTAGTACCTCTGCCTCAAAAGTATACTCAAGTAAATGCAGTTTGTTAGACAGTGACACCGCTTCCTAACTGGAATTGTTGCAAAAAAAAACGAACTTCAGATTGTTTCAGTTTTTCCCAATAAAGATGTCCTAACCTGCTCCGTGCATCAGCGAACAGGCTAAGTGACGTGTCGGTTGTTTGAAAAACCCCTTGCCTGTGTTCTATTTTTGCGAAGTTTCGCTCACTTGCTCCACCTCCAACCTATTTTTATTGGTCAAAATTGGCACTGACGTCCTTGAAGGTTCCGTTTCCCCTCCAGTTAGCAGTCAAGAGAGACGTATTTATAAGGTTGAGAAGCAGCACCCTTTTTTCCCTATCTGAAATATCACAGTGTACAAATCACAAAAAATGTATCTTTCTAGCTGAGGAAATTATTCAAACTTTAGAGAATTGCATTAGTTATGAATAAATAAGACTTTGACTTTGACTCATTTGCAGAGGGAGAAATCACAACCCGAGCCAAAATCAAATCTCATCCCTGCGACATCGCTTGTAGTGGATCTGGACAATTTTTTGCACTCCATCCACTAGAGTTCGCTCGCTCGCTGTATGTTAGGAAGTGGTGTAAGGCACAATCTCTTCCAGTCAATTGGAGAATCTCATCACGATCCTTGCTATAGGAATAGAAAAATATTTATAGCTTACAGTATTAGAGTTACTCACATTTTCTAATTTCCTCTCCTCTCAGTGTTAATTACTATCATGAATAACGATTCGTATCATTCTAATAGTTATTGCTGCGGTACATTTCTTCTCACTGAGAACCCAGATTGACACTGAAAGCACATCTTTCGAGTTCTGTCTTTCTTTTACTCCTTCTCTCTTTGCTCATCTTCCACTCCTGTCACATACTGACTAGAGGAACATGACGAGGTCATTGTCATTCAACTGCGAGACCTGGGGCTATTTTATTAAAAGCTGAAGCCCTTTATGATATGGAGCTTTAGCTACTGTATATGAATGGATGTCTGTAGCTTATTTCTGTCTATTTCTGTGTGTGAGTAAAAGAAAGACCAAGAGGAAAAAGGAGCTAAGCAAGCACCAGATTCAGTACTGTAGTTATGGAGCTCACAGCATCTATTTTCACATCTCCAAGCAATCTTCATCAGTTGCTGTCGAGGTTAAGAATTTTTCTTGACACATAGATACAGTACATTCATTCTGTGTGTGAATGAAACAAGAAAACAAATGCAATTATGGTCTGCCACCTGCAATTACATCCACCAACGCAAACTATGGTCATACTGAGAAATGAAGACAAACAATTCTTCACTCCATCTCCTCTGGCTGTCTCATACTCGGTCTCTCTTTCAGTCTAAGGCTGCCTGAAGTGTGGAGATAAAACAGCTGCATCTTAATCTGTGGGTGGCACAAGCCTACAAAGAAGGCAATTAGGTTTATAATTTACAATTCCCTTGCCCTTCTCTCTTCTCTACCCTTCCATTTCCTCTCATTTCTCACTCAGCCCTCCTTTTCACCCATGAATTAATGTCTTTATGTGTGTCATGTGTGTGTCCCCCCACAGAGCAGCACGAGCATTTGGAGAGTACCTGTCCCACACACACCCTGAAAACCGAAACGGATCAGGTCAGCGTCTCTGCCATCCTGCCATTTTTCCATCCCTCTATCCTGCTCTGCGTATTCCTTTGTGGTCTTTAATCATTCCTCCACCTGATTCTCCTCGTCCTCTGTTGAAATGCTATGCTGCAATCATTAGTGTATCACTACAACAGCTGATAAGTGAAAAAAGATGTTGATATTATCCTCTGTGTCATCTTATTTTTCTTCTATCTCTTTAGCACCATGTTGTATTTTTCATTCTTTAACACTCATATTTGTCTTTTTCACCGTCATGCTAGCTCATCTTCTGTGTGAAACCTTGGTGGGTCCCGACCCGGAGTCGCCAAGTGGCACGATTGGCCCCAACATCAACAACCATCCCTGCTCCAACACCATCAAGGGCTGCAAGGGCAATCAGGAGCTCAGCCTGGTGAAACCCCCGCTGGGCGTAGTCCAGCCATCTCCCCCTTCCATCACCATCTCTACCAAGCCAACGCGGCTGTCACTCGAGCGCAGCTTCTCAGCAGAGGAAGACCAACAGAAGTGTGTTGAGTGCACCCTGCAGCCTGCCCGCGTGTACACCATCACCACGCAGCGCGATATGCTGATGAGCAGCGGCCGGGGCAGCAAGGAGAGCCTAGAACTGGACGTCCTGAAGGAGAAGTCGGGGAGTGGTGGGTTGGGATCCAGAGGTGGATTGATCCAGCCCTCCACTTCCCCTTCCTCTGCCTCATCGTCTCCAACCCAGTACCACCATGCCAGCAGTGGCCGTGGTGGCAGCCACCATCACCGTGGTAACCCTCACCACGGGAACCACCATCATCATACCATCTCGGGCACCAATGCACCCTCCAGCAGTGGAGGAAGTAGTGGGGCAAGTGGAAGCAGCAGTAGCAACCAGCAGCAGTCTTTAACAGTCGCTGGATCCCACTCCCATGTATCACACCACCACAGCCACCACCATCACCTGTCTCAACCCCCGCTGCAGACCTCCGTCAGCGCCCACAATATCCGCAGCTGGGGCGAGGGGGGAAAAGGGGAGGCGGAGTGCAGCGGGCTGGCCTGTGACTCATGCAGCGGCGCCCCCTCCCGGAGCCAGGGCTCCCTGGATCTGGAGAGCGCGTCCCGAGAGGCAGGCAAGCAGCACCGACGCCTAGAGCGGATGTGGAGTGTGGACCGGGTGACTGGGCTGGAGAGAGGTGAGAGGGCGGAGGACACAGAGCAAGGGAGAGGCGCTGAATTCCAAATTAGGGTGTGTGTGGGGGGGGGGGGGTCTCAGGGTCTGTTCATCAGACCCTGTAGCTGGGATTAATGGATTTGGTATTGGACCAGAGATGAAATAGCATTTGACTAATTTCAATCACTTGAATTAAAAATACACATTGTGAGGACAATGAGATCTAGCTGATATTGTTGTTGTTTTTTGCCTAAGCAATTATTTTAATTGGAAATATATACAGTGTGTGGTCATTAGGAGGTGTTCTTGTTATTTTTTACTTTTGCCTGAATGCATTTTTTTGTTAAAAATGAAGGATCCATTTAAACTTGCATCCCCGTTAGTCTACAATTTGTGAGTTTAATTATACTTTGTTTATAAGTAATAATTCTAGGCTTCGTGGAAGTTTTAGGACCACTGCAGTAAAAACAAGTAAGAAATCCAGCATTAAGTAAGGAATAATAATAGTCAGAAACTTTACAGTAAATTTTTTATTTTAAGTTATTTTACTATGAAAAATCAGTCTAATGAAATCAATCACACACAGAGCTTCGACTTCGGCTTGGATGAATTAAAGTGAAACATCTGGTAAAAGTGAGTTAGTATTACATATAATTGTTTCAACACACTTTTTCAAATCTATTTCTTCTCAGGTCTAGTGGGGATTTGAGAGTTTGATGTTGGATGTGGCGTGGTGGTCTGTATTTCTGACTCTTCGTCTCCCCGTCTCTCTCCTCTGCTGTCTCCTTCTGTGTGTCTCCCTCTCTCCATTTGTGGAGTGGTGGACTGTGAAGTGCTGGTGCTGTCGCTGGTTTTGTGGTTTCATATTTCTAATATATTTATTACAACATTTGCCAATATGGCACATAGATTTTTCTGTTTATTCACTTAATCCTGGAATCATAATTTTTCTCTCTAATTGCAGAGGACACTAACTGGTTCCCCAAGGAAAATATGTTCAGCTTTCAAACTGCCACAACAACCATGCAGGCGTGAGTGTCCAACCTTCAAGCACACATAAACCTTTCATGTACACAAATGCACATACGTGCAAACATAGTTACGTTCATGGTGTATCTTCTGTCTGAAATGTCAGGCTGCTGGGTTGACAACCAGAGTTAACGGACAATACTGGTATTTTTGCATGTTTTAGGCCATTAACTACAAACTAAGATAAACCATTATTGGTCCCCAGTGGGGAAATTGCATACTTTATATTACTGCAAAACATTTTCCAAAGCATGCTATAGGTTTTGAGATTGATTTCCTATCTTCCAGGCTGCCATTGATTTTTATTTCAGTAAGGTATACAAATCAGTTTCCAGACCCTGAAAGCCTGCTCAAGGAGGACAATCCATCATAATGAATATTTTGTCAATTCTTTTTCTTTTTGGTTAAAGTTAAATAATTCATGCATGGTAAAGCAACGGAAAGCAGGGCTTGTTTTGAAAGTTGTCCTTGTTGGTGCATTTCAAGGACCATTTGATATTGGTGATTTGATTGTTGGGTGCTGAACAGCAAAACATGACCAAATCCTTATTATCACTTCCACAACGTCCAAGTTTAATTGTTGATCTTTTCGATTAAAATTTCCAACAATACTGTTTATCATTAAAATAAAGGTGATTAACATAAAGGCGATAAGTTGTTGACTTTCAAGTTTCAAGTATCTGCAAGTTGATTTTTCATAGTGTGCTGAAAGAAACCAATGATTCCCTTAAATCTAATAAAGTAACCTAACTTGATTAAGAGTCTACAGCCATAATAGTGGCTGTGTAAGGCTTTACTCAAGCACAGTGATGCTTTGAGCTAAATGCTCCTAACATGGTCACAATGACAATACTAACATGTGGCTGTTTAGCAGGCACAATGTTTACCATGTTTACCCTCTTAGTTTTAGTTCTTTCACATGCTAACATTTAATAATTAAAGTAGCTGGAATAAGTACTGGATGAACAGATATTTTTACTTGATGGTAGCGCTATATGAAAAGTCAGAGGATCACCAACGTTATTACAATTTATCTTCTATGGACCATGAATTTGAGTACAAAATGTCATGACAATCCATCCAGTAGCTGTTCATGTATTTCAGTGTGGACCAAAGTGGTGGACTGACCAACGTACAGATCAGCATTGCCTTTCCCCAGGAGCATGTCTAAAAATGTGTACACTAATAGGTTATATGCAGTTCGTAGTTCATGAGCTAAACATGCAAAGGCAACAGTGTATTCTTCTGAAGTAAGTAAAAAACAAAAACAAAGTGTGTGTCTGCATAAAAGTGCTTGTGAGCATCTGTGTGAGTATGATAGCGACCTGAGATTCTGTCTTCAGATCACCTTCAGCTCAAAAAGATATGTCAACTGTCACAACCACTTCACGTTGAAATGTAGAATCTCCAGCTGCATCCAGCAATCGGTTTCTGCCTATAACTGTCTTTTTTCTCTTAGATGCTTGTTAGACCTGGTTCAGAGCATAAAAGAAGACTCAGTCAATATATAAAAGTGATTGTTCATTTGGCACATTTAATGAGCACACTATTAGCAGTTATGTGGCTTCGCAAGTTGACGTTTTATTAATGGAGGTCAACTATGACACACTCTTTTTGTTTATGTCTCATACCTCTTCCAGTTCTTCCACTTTTTGTTTTTTAGACTCACTGGTGCCTAAACTGTGTTTTTTTCTTCTCTCTTGCCTCTGTTCTTGCATGCGAATGAATCATTGGACACTCAAACAGGATATCGTGAGTATACTTCCCTGCCTGCTTCAATTTTTTTCTTAGCTCACTTACCTCTTGTTCTTAACTACTGTTCCTTAACTTTGATGTCTACCATTTACCCCTCATCCTTGGGCTGGATGAGGTCTGTGCTCATATGTGTGTGTGTGTGTGTGTGTGTGTGTGTGTGGCTAGGTAGGTCTGAGTAATTCTCTGTTTCAAGTTGAAACCTTTTGTGTTTGGGTTATTCTGACCTTACTAACCAAGACCAATATGTTATTCAAGAATCATCAATCATCATCATCTGAATGACAGTTATGGATTTCAGGTAGAAGCCTAGTCAGCACAAATAATATCTTTTAATATAAGTAAAAAAGCCAAAGGGGGGGCGGGGGATTGAGCTAGATGATTTTCATGCAACAGCAGGGATAAAGTCCAGTCTAATCCATTGCAGCTGAGTAAGTCTGCCAAACTCAAGTCAGGAAAATGTCCGTCTGTGTGTTGGCTGACCTAAACCCTGTTCACATCCACCCAGCAGTTCTGTCAGTTTGGTACACACACCGTCCTCACTTAGGACACAGCAATAGATAGAGTTTGGCCATTTAAGAATTTTGTGGCAGTCATGTTAACGCTAATCCTGTTCCACGGTTGTCGCCAATAATCACTGAATCTGCTGGCTGTCTTTAGACATGTTTGGAACTGACTGTGGCAATTGGCTCTGGAGAGATTTGTTAAGAACAAGTATTTATAGTGCTAACATGTAATCCCTAGTGCCTTCTGGTTAAACTATTGTATCATCTATAAAGATGCCCATTTTCAGCCATCGATTCAATAAGTCATAACTTTTGTAGAAAAATATTTAGTATGACATTTTTGCATTTAAATCGCTGACTTCTGTCAAATAATTCCTGAGTGTTTAGGCTAGCTGAGAAGTAGGTTAAACAATCACATAACATAGTGTGTTATGCCTAAACCAAGCCAAGCCTTGACATTTCATACTGCACAACCTCTGCTCCAACCACACCTTGCCTAATTAAACCAACTAACCCAAGGCTTAAATGTTTTCAAGTTTTTTGTATGTTGACCAAGCTAACCTCTGGCTGCTAGCGTACATTTTGAGGGTTTATTCAGAATTCTTACAATAATTAAAAGGATAAAGCTGGTTCTATATTTTTCTTATTGTCAACAAATTACAAGAAAAGACCAAAACCAACAATGACAAATAGGTTATTGTCTGTGTAGCCAATGCCTGATAAAGCTTATTCCTCTATGCTATAGACCTTCATTGTTGTCCAACAAGACTAACTGCTAGCAGTTTTATGTGGCTATACCATGGTATATTATAAGAACTGGATACTGGACTTCAAAATGGCACAGAATGGCAGGGAAGTCTGAGATGGACTAATAAATTGATGGTTTTGGTCTTTTTATGGGATTTATGGGAACAGTAAAAAAAAAAAAAGAAGAAAGCCAGCCTTAGCCTTTAACAGGACATTTTTGTTTTGGGGGAATTTTACAAGATACTTTCCGCTACTTACCCACAAACAATTATGTTTAGCATGGTTGGAGATGCTCTATCTCTAGCTCTGTCTCTGCCATGGACAAATGTTAATCAGCTTCAAAGGAGTGTAGGGTTGCACTCTTCCTGGCAATTAAGTCTGTTAAAGACACAATCACACATTGACAGTGATGCATTTCACACCAAGTTTGTACTTGCACATAAAAGTCCAGCACGAGCCCAGTGGTATCACTTTGTGCTAGCAAGAACATTTTCAAAGTTGCACAATGACTGAATGAATGGCAGGCTTCCACAACAACTTTGCGGTCTTTGCTGTCGACCTCTTGCTAGTGTATTACAGCTTTAACATACAAAATGTATCCATGAAAAATGAAGAACCAGCCATGAGTAGAAAGTATTAAACCCACAAAATCAGAGAATGTACATTTTTTTAGACTGGAGCTGCTACTTGAGCCCACAGACCTCCAGGAGCTGAATTAATATACTGTAAGCTCAAGTCTCAACATACCTTTAAACTGCACATTAAGATAAAAAAGGTGTCTATGACTGATTCTGAGAAAGTATCAAGAATTGTGAAATTCCCCAAAACAAAATATTCGTTTAAGAATTACATCTTAACTGGAACGACTCAAAAGACACATGAGGTCACAAGATCAGTGTCTCTACTGGAAGATGGATTATATCGCATGCAGACTGGCACATTTGTCGGAGGGGTGAATAGAACTGCTGATGTGATTTGACTTCCTGGTCTTTATCAAAGCTAGCTGCTGCCTACCTACAACAGCCTTCCCTTTACAGCCAAATAAACCCTGCAGCTAAAAGCCCTGGCATCAGACTCCCTGCACTGTCCTTCCCCTCGCTACGCCAGCATTCTCCCCCTCTCATCCCTTTAACACTGTGCCACGTCCTGGCAGGGCTTTCCGGGGATTTGTGCAAAGAAAAAGGAGAGAGAGGGAGCAGAATTCGGCAGAAGTCATCCAGAGGTACGGAGCGTCCCCCACCAGGGTGTGCTTTGCTTGAGCGCCTTTTGCACTTGTTTGTGGCTATCGCTCCGTTGTCGCATATTTACAGCCATGTCTAATCTGACTAAGCCAAAGAGTCACAACGTGGCACTTGAAGGTGTGAGGACGTCAGCAGCTTTCAAAAGGATCTGCTTACTGGATGCCCTGCTACAGACACAATTCCAAAGCCAGAATCTGACTGCCAACCACAGTGAATCAGATTTTTATTCTTAGACAATACTGAAAAGATCAAAACAGTTACGTACTGTATGGGTGGTTAAATAACCTCCACAATCTCCAGAATCCACAGATAAATCTAGTGACATTAGAGTCATTCATTAGAGACAGCATTCAAACCTACAATGCAAGTTGGTATGTTACTGCAGCGTTCTGTCCCAAAAAATAGCATAGTTTGGAAAAATACCATTTGGAAAACCATTGGAAACACGGAGTAAGGTTTGTGTAACACTTGCAGGAGTAATGACATCAGTAACAAGTACCACTCAGGTCCAGATGCTCTGTCACATAAGGGGCAGATGGTGAATGTGACAGCATGCTGTACATCTCAATTCCTTTCACATCTCGGTGTCATCCATCTGCAGCGTCAGCGCTTTAATGTTGTGTTATTTCATCAAAATGAGTGAACACGAGGGAAAAAGTAGCAGAACAAACTTATAGGAAGACTTTACCTCCTTGTGCTAAAATCCACTGGGGAAAAAATCCTGCATCCACCTGAAATCATTGCTTTAAAAAAAAGATTTTATCTTATGACACTTAGGCCATGTCCACCCTAAGGTAGTCAAAATTTAATATGTAATTTATTTGTTTTCATTTTTGTCTTTTATCCTCACTAAGCTGGGTTTTTTAAACCACCAAAAGAAGATCAAACAGCTCAAAGTTACTAAATTACAAAACATTGCTCTTGTGTTCCATTGTGGACCTGGGACCTGAGATTTCTTGATGAAACTGTATGTGATATATTTCTGACTGGTGGAACACTTTGTTCCTCAAGTCTTGTTTCTATGTAACTAACAAACAACACTTTGAAAATAGCATAAAGCTTATTTTCAAATATGGTGTAGAGCTGCTGGCTCAAGATTGAAGAATTTTTTTATTTCAATCTGGAAGTTTAAGAAAGCAATAAACACACCAGTGAGGAATAAGACCCTTTCACACATTAACAGTGTTTTTAAATATATCTGCATTAGTATAGACATGGCCTAGGCCACAAAGCCGAGCGGAGATGATTATTTTTATACAGTAGCAGTTTGCAGTAAGTGTTTTTGTTATGTAGCAGTGAAGACAGAGGATGATCCTCATCCCCAAACAGAAGACCATTTTTACCACAGTCAAAAACAAAAGAAATACTCAAACAAAAAGTAAAAGAGCCATTTCAGCATTGTTCTTAATCTCAGAGTGCTTTTCATCATTAAAAAGTAGTTTTTACCTCTTCGGTGGGAGTATTGCCTTTCCTTTTTGTCATGCATTGCTATCTCTAAATGATGAATCTGGTTATTTTCTAGCTTTTCTTAAATACAATTTTGAGGTACTTTTACTTTACTTGAGTATTTCCAATATATGCTACTTTATACTTCTCCCCCATTACATATCAGAGGCAAATATTGTATTTTTATTTGAGAGCTTTAGTTGCTAGTTACTTAGCACTGTAGATTAGTTACTGTAGATTCAGATTAATACAAGAGAGAGAAAAGAGAAATTAATCATTTGTAAGGTAGCAACTATTTGTGTTAAACAATGCAGGCATGATCGCAATGTATTTTCTTAAAGACATATTAAGAAATAAAGATATTTATAATATTAAATATACAGTCTGTAAATATTACCTATAAAATATGAATCCCTAATTTGGGATATTTATCATTAAGGGATAGTTCACTTTGTTCAAATTCTATTATGTTGTTACACCCATAGCAGTAATTAGCAGATGGAACAGGAGCAGGCAGTAGAGAATCAAAGTAAGTTAAATGAACAAATAATAGGAGAAAATATGGAACATTTAAATAGGAAAATAGATGGAAATAAGTTATAGAGAGGTACAGAAAGAGTTGAAGAGGGGGAAGGGAAGGCTGGACAGATAGTCTTTAGTTGGAGGTGGAGGTGGACATGATTTCTTTCTCATTTCCTCTCTTTCTTTCTAAATCTCATGAACTGTCTCCATACCTCTCCTTTGTGGGCAGCTGAGGTTTAAGCACAGGGCATTCAAGGTGAAAATATTTCCATCTGACTGTGTATTAGTGTGTTTTAGACCGCTTTATCAAAGTACTAAGTTAGTAACAGTGATGTTGCTTATCTTCAATTAGTACTAAGTTATGCTTGCTCCGTATTAGACCATGTTTTGGCACACTAGAATTTGTGTTGCTCATCAAATTAGCAGTGAAATGTATTGTTTGTTTCAAGATAACTGTTGTTCTGCTGACGTTTCTATGGAGGTAAACCAAGGACAAAGACACTCCAAAGATGATTTTTTTCCCCCATTTATGTAGTTTCTATTTTTACATGCTTCTCCATAGCCAGATAAACATGGACTCACTCACTCACAAAAACACACACACACACACTCAAACCACATGCTGAGATCATTAATCATGACTGGTAGCTTGGAGATGCGACATGGGAGGGAGGCAAAGAGATAAAAGGATGTTTATCTGGGGCTCTTGCATAGAACATCATGTCAGGATCAGGCAGAAAGTCACTTTTTCAAAAATGTGTTGTGTTTGATCATGAAACCCTTAAAATACTCAAATGGAACCTGACCCATAACTAGCTGACCAATATTATTACATATATACAGTGTACAGAAATACATATATGCATTGTGTATAGACAAATCCATTGGCTGATTTATTTTATTGTTTATTTGAATATTGTGTAATGTATGTTAATGAATATGCAAACAAATGTAAATGCACCTGAGTTAGCTGAAAGGCTAGTTTTCATAGGCAGTCCCTTTGTCTGATGTTAAGCATGCTAAATAATAAAATTAATACAATATGGACAATACTTTAAAAAATTTGATGTTTTCAAGCAACGCCACTATTATAGCAGTGGCACAGTTGAACTAAATGTATTTATATTGACAGTGAAAGTACGGATGTTTGGGCTGTTCACGGTCAGCAGTCGCACCCTCTGACAGATTGAGGTTGCCTAAGTCAATGTGGAAGTTATTCAGTCTCAAAGCACTAGTGTGAAATTGATTATGATACTGGCTTTGGGAAAACAATAACAAAAAGTATACTTCCTCTATTTGACCTTCACAGTCTGAATATAAAAGTTCTGTGGAGATATAAACTCAGCTGGCATTACTTGCTAGTTTATAATTATAAATCATCAAACCTACAATCATTGCTTTCTTACATTGTAATCAGAAGAAATACATAATCTATTAAAAAGCTGAAACACATGCTAATATAAAAGAGGAATGTTGGACTACCACGCTAGCAAGAGATGCAGGGTGGTGGTTCGCCATCGGAAATCCAGTCATCTGCCTGGAACAAAGTAAAAAACCACACACCCTTATGCACCAGTTTGGCAGAATAAACTCCCTCTGATGCACTGTCATTGCCTCTGAGGTGGCTCTGCTAAAAGCAGATGCATCAAAACCTACGAAATACTAAAGCAGGGTTTCCCTTTTGGCTGGTGTTACATGAATGAATCTCCTGCGTCTCATAAATCTACACTATAAAAAGGATGAAAAGGCGGTATTTTGATAAGGTGATACATTACTGTACACCCACATTGCTCCTGTGTGAAAGAATTTTCCACTCACATTGACATGGGAATGTTTATATTTACCTATAATTATCTATCTTCTTAACCTCTTTTAGTAGAAATAGAAACTTGACTTTAATCACCTCTTTTTGTCTTGCCTTGCTTTGTTATTTCCCGCCCACCCCTCCCTCTTTCCTCTTTCCTCTTTCTCTTCTTTACATTTTGGTTCTTCTTCTGTCCTGTTATCCCTCTTCTGCTTTGATTTCTCTACCCACAGGAACTTCCGGAAGCATCTTCGGATGGTGGGCAGCAGGAGGATTAAAGCACAGAGTGAGTCAGAGTGTGTGGTTGATTTATTTGCTCAAATTGACTATGATGTTGTTCACCTCGCCATCATCTGTGTTTTTTCTCTATTTTCTGGTGTGTTTTTGCACGTGTGTGGCATCAAACACTGCTGCTTTGCTGGGACTTTGTAACGCTCTGTTGCATTGCCTTGAAGATTATATGTTTATCAGTGTGTTTGATGCGCCAGCGATATGAGTCTGCGCATGTGTGTGTGCATGTATGTATGTATGAGTGTGTAAGCTCTAGGTGGTCTTTTCCTGTTGCATCGCTTTGAATGTTTGGGGTTTTATTTGTTTTTGTTTGAAGACAAAGACATTCAATTATTTATTTTCAAAAGGGAAAAAGCAGAGTGATGATTGTTAATGACGGAAGGGCGTGTGTCTGTATGAGAGTCACTGCAGATCTATAAAACATTGATAGAATACCGTAATCTATAGATACCTTGTTTTAGATTGGTTGTGGCTTCAATGGCAACGTGAGTGTACTTTCATTATGTGATTGGTCTGTAATTGATTAGCTTGTCCAGTGTTCTGACTTTGAAAATTGAATGGAAAGAAAACTATGACGGACAAAGTAAGCTAAACTAGTTGATCTATGCCCCCAATGATTAAAAATATTGGTTACATTTCTATTTGTGTCAAATTTAGATGCAGCGTTCATGTGACAGCAGTAGCTTGGAAAGGTCAATACAGTACAGTATGTGCGAACTTGGTAGCAAATGTTGAATGTTTTCTTAAAAAACTTATTGCAAACAAGATATGTTTTTTTGTAATTTCATATTGGCAATTTGTTTGCAAAAGTGTTTGGCCTTTTGCTGTGAAAATCATGCAATTTCTTCCATTACTTTCTGGTTCAGTACTATAAAGGTCAGAATGGAAATGTATAAAAGTGACTTATCATTAAGTCAGCTGTTAAACATTTGTCAAAACAGTTTTTTCACAAATCGAAAAATAATTGTTTTGCCAGGCCAGCCTAAAACCACTACATAAAATGAAACTGGGCCCAATCCAGTTCTGATCTATAAAACTCAAACCTCTATTTAAGATCACAGAGAATTAGTGATGTCTGGATCACGATATAGGACAAAATGTTTTGATATGATTACAAAAGTTATTTCTCAAAGGAAACCTTGTAATGTCACAAAAAATATCACCAATGTCATTTTGATCATGTGACAAACAAAACATGTTGACCAAAGTTGACCTTACGAATGCTTTGGCTAATGCAAAGACATTTGTACTTGAAAAGAACACGTTGGTACCAGCAGCAGAATGAACAGAGAAGCATTAGCGAGGATCCATCAGCCTAGAAACTACACAGGCCAGAAAAATGGTGCCTTGAGGGACACTGTTGATTAAATGTCAAACACTTTCAAGTAGTCTAAAAATATTCTAAGAGCACAGTGATTACTGTTCAAAGCAGAGCTGATTTTATCAATGAGTCGTAGCTCGTTAAATCTGTGAAACAAGAACAGTCCTTTTAAATCCACACTGATGATCATATGGAGAGAAATGGGCATATTACTGTATATTTCTTTGCTGGTTTGTATATGCAGGCATTTGTTTGTGAGTTTGTGCAGAGGAGGGATGGCATTTATGTACACTATATTTGTGAACTTGTAGCTGCATCCGCCTTTGCACCTATGTGTTCTAGGTGGTGAGTGTATAGAGGAAACAGCCAGTTTGCGGGCTTGTTGGTGTGTGTGTGGTGTGTGTGTGGGTGTGACTGTGACTATTTCTCCCCGCCTGCACTAGCATTCGCTGAGCGTAGATCGAAGAGTTTCAGCCGTTCCTGGAGTGACCCCACCCCTGTCAAGACTGACTCTCCTCATGAACCCAGAGACAGTGAGTTAACACAGACTCACTCACATGCATGTACACACACACACACACACACACACACACACACACAGGTGCCGACACACACAGTTTCTTACAACTGCAGTGGGTAGACAAAAATGGTGCAATTGAAAACTGATGAAAAAAGGCTTTAACTCTGAAGTAACCAAACCACATTTACAAACTTTGCTACAAAAATGGACATTTGCGTAAATGTTGAGAAGGCCCAAAAACTACTTAGAGTGTCTACATTCATGAGCGGAACAAGTTTTTAGAGCATGCAAAAACATTCTTTGGAGAATAATAGAGGTTTTAAGCCTCCAAGATGAATTTTATTAGTAAATGTGAGCGAGCGGAATAGTTTTTTGCTTGGCAAGTATGGAGTAACTTGTGTCTTTATTATGCAATCAAAAAACAGGTTTGAGACCAAAACTATCCACACTCACTAATTTGTGATTGAAAATGTCATCCAAAAGTCAAAAAGCAATCTACATGCACCAGTTCAAACACAGCATTCTTGCTGTTACTAAGACATTGATTTGAGGCATTGATTTTCTTTGCTCACACTCAAAACTTCAGAACTCCCTCTCACGTTTACTAAACAGTGGATGTTGCCAAGCTTTCACTCAGATCGAGACTGGCCAATAGAGACATGTCTTTCATAGGTGCCACCCACGAGATTTCAGCTCAACATTTTGGATTCGCAAAACAAAACTTTTGGATGACATTTTTAATTATGCATCTGTGAGTGTGGATAGTTTTGCTCTCAAACCTATTTTTTTTATTGCATAATAAAGACACAAAAGTGACTCCATAGGTAAGCTGTCAGTTTGTATTCCCAGCATGCAAAAAGTAAAAAACTGACCTGGAACTGTAAGACCTCACCTTTTAAATAACATCAAACTACTTCCCAGTAAAGTAAACTGACATTCTCATTTGTCTACAGACATATCTGTAAATTAAATATCACAATAACTACCAGATACAAAAATGTCTCTGTTAATGTTAATCAAAAATTGTTTAAGTCTTCTCTTGTTTTCAAGTGTTTATATCTGCCAAAACAGCTGCAGTGAGAATTGTAAGAACATGTTTTGAACAATGTACTCTGTGTGCATTCATAGATTACCCATCTGACCCTTTGTGCCCTCACATCCTGACTGGCAGATTGATTACAGCTTGAATTTGCTTTCTACTCACTCAGTGCTTTTGTCATTAATTAATTTGCTTACACAGGAGGCTCATGTGGAGAGTTGAAAGCCACTTAAGAAGCTTTTGTCAGCTATAAAAAAGGTCTGGTAATCAGCACTTTGATATATGAACCGACTTGTAGTACACCTGGAATGAGGCCAAATCATCTGTAGCCTAAAATGAAGGTCAACCAGACAAAAAAACAAAGAACAGGGTCCTGACAAACATATAAAGTAGAGTACACAATGCAGGAGGTGACAAATACTGCCAACTGCAAAAGTCTAAAGTCCAATAACTAAGTACAAATTTGAGGTACTTCATTTGGGAGATTTCCTACTTTTATTTGACAACATACTGTCAAATATTGTACTTTTTAGTAAAGCTAAACTCTTTTTCATTATGAGTAGTACGGTATTTGGATACATTTTAAATACTAAAGTATAAGTACAATTTTGAATGTTGAACTGAGTAATTAAATGTTTTTATATTATGATATCGCTAATTTAATTACTTAACTTCTTCCATAATTGGCCAACTGGAAGGCAGCCTAATGACTTTGCATTTTCTGCCGTTTTTGTTACTTGAAAGATAAAGCCACTTTCTGCAACCTGTACAGACAGACACATATCAAATGTAGGACTCTTGATACGACAGTATACTGCACTGCATGTACTGCAGACCTCTCTGTTGAAGTAAGGTGGCATTTTGTCATCACAGTTTTACAGCTCAGTTCTTGGTTTTGGCAGATCAAGAACAACTAACACACAGAAAATCCATGGACACTTGCACATAAAACACAATCACACGTACAAACTGACTGTCTCTGCTGTTGACTCTGGCCCTGTCCATCTGTCTCCCTATGACCGTGGGTCTTTCTTCAACTTTGTGATGCTCTCTCTTTCTGTGAGTATGTCTTCCAAAATGGAGTGTGTGTCTCAGTTCAAGTGTGTCAAGGTGGTACAAATGTTAACGCAAGGACACGTGTGAAGTGAGTCCAAGTGTTTCTAAAAGGCTCTGAATATGTGAATCGACACAGACTGTTTGCATGTGCTGTTTGTCTATGTTGATGTTGGCGTTTCTGTAGTTTTATGTTTTTTCTCGCCCTCCATCTTCAGTGTTTCTGTGTTTCAGAGTGTGATGAAAGATAAATGAACTGTTGATGATAGTCTAATGCTGTAATTGATTCCTCATTCTTCCTCTTCCCTGAGGGAAAGGTATTGTTGTCCAGAGGAGTGACATAAATGGTCAATCTTGCTCATCATTCTCCCCTTTTTCATACTCTTCTGCTTCAATTCCCCTTTTTAAACTGCTATTTCACCCTGGGTACCTACATTTTTATAAGATGGTTTAAAGAACCTATTGACAAAGTCATTGAACTAGAACTTGACTGATACTGGATTTTTGAGACCGATGCCAACACAGATATTTGAAAAAAAATGTAGTAATCCTTTAGTATTGCCAATAATAATTTTGTTAGCAACATTTTTAATAGGGATCCCTTTAATGATCCCTTTAAAGAATTGTCTCCATTACACAGTTAAAAAATAAACATTTTTGTGTTACTTATCAGCCAACAAGTGATATATTTAGCTGTGTTCATTTAAATGAAAAATAATCTCCGATTAACTGAGGAGGTAGATACAGATGTGACCAGAGTATCAAAGGAGACCAGAAGAGAATGGCTTCATACTGTAACCTGTTTATTTATGAATTTTGTACAGGACATTTTTACTTGTCATTTTAGGAAAAGCACAGGTGTTACTAGTAAAACAATGGTGGATCTATTCTATTTAAGTGTCCCAATTAGCAAAGCCAGTGATCCAGTGTGCAGAGTACCAGGAAGTGAAGCAGCCTTCATTAATATAATTAATCACACCTGTGCTTTTCCTACTGTAGCATGTCAAAATGTCTGCTGTGAAACAAACCGTGGCACAAGCTACCATTTCAGACAACAAACTTAATCTGCCAATACAATAGGCAGATTAACAAGTGAATGGAAACCCACCTATTGTGTTTTTTCAATAACAACTGCAGAACATTTTTACTGCAGACATTTTGACTTGTCATAGCAGGAAAATCACAGATGTAACTAATAACTTTAAATGATCACTCCATTCAATTTAAGCGTCTCAGTAAGCCATGTCAGTGAGCCTCGTTAATGTTATCACTTACACCTGTGTTTATCTGCCATAACAAATCAAAAACTCCAGTGTTAATAAGTTGTATTCTCTCCTTACGCTAAAGTAATACGATCATTGTTGATTCTATAGGACGAATGAGTTTGACACCACATGAATAAATCCCCCTCTAGGTGTCAAAAAATTCAATATGGCTGTTTCGTACCATAATCGAAGGTTATACAGTTTAATTTAATGACAAGCTAATATGCTAATCGTGCCTTTGCCTCATCTTAATTTTTTGGGCCTATATTAAAAGTGTTTGAAACAGAATATAACTACTGACCCTTTCTTCCCAAACGTTCAGATTCCTCCTATTACTCATTATTACCTATAATTCTAATACGTTCTTTGATATTTCTTAATTCCGATATTGATACCAATATATTTGAGTATTTTGAGCGATGTTGACAACCATGCCCTCATCACAATACTATTCAGTTGATAATTTTAAATAGTTAAGATATAAATACAATGTACATTATGATTACATGTCAAAAAAGCCTGATTTGATGGTACATAACACCTTCCCTTC
The DNA here is from genome assembly GCA_011952105.1 of Coreoperca whiteheadi. Lineage (NCBI taxonomy): Eukaryota > Metazoa > Chordata > Actinopteri > Centrarchiformes > Sinipercidae > Coreoperca > Coreoperca whiteheadi. Next base: position 12,449,505 of record CM022482.1, on the reverse strand, counting down.
TTAGAATAGCTGCCCTCTGATCCCAGTTAGGTTTTCATAGCTCTCCTTGTTAGCTGATGCCAGAAATCCTGCTGCCACACTCACTATCAGAGTGTCTTTTTTCTGCTTCTGCCAGCTGTCTCTGTTTTTTCCTGTTCCACCTGTCATTTTCTTATGCCACCGCCATTATCAACAAATTCATCCTTTTTCTTCTCCTTCTCCTTCGCACCTCACCTCGCTCCACTTCCTGGACACGTCTTTCCTTCACTCACAGGTTTTCTCTTTCTGTGTCACCTTTCCTGCCTCGCACCCCACACTTCTGCCTACACCCTATTGTCTCAAGTCCTTCAGTGTGTCATATTCTCTTTTAGGTGGAGACCTGCAGGCCTCCTGTGGTACCCTGGATGAAGGAGGCGTTGAGGACAATATAGACTGGGAGGAGGAGAGAGAGATGGAGAGGCTGGCCTGTGAAGGAGACGACTTTGTACCTCCCAAAATCATGGTAAAACATCACTATTGTAATCATTTGCAGATTATTTAATCAAATGCAAATTTCTATTAAGTAATTTCCTGATTTATGCTTTTGTGTGTTCTCTCTGAATTTATAAACCAGTTTATGAACAGGTTTACAAACATCAACCATGAGTTAGTTTTTTAAATTGTGAAATCCAAAACAACACCACTTTGGATTTTTCCTGAACAGGTGCTGCCGTAAGTTAAATCCCTGCTGATGTAGTGTATCATCCTTCTAATGATCCTGGTGTAGGCCTAATGTTTTTCTGATTTCAGTCTCAAGCTCAAGCTTAGTGAATTGAATCGGTTGCTTCATCTCTGCCGTTCAGCTCAACTGTTTTACCAATTTAACAGAAAATAACAACGATTACAATTCTAAACAACACGCCTACTTAAAGGGGTACTCCACCAATAGAGTATTCCATAAAGTGGACGCCCGAGATATCCAACATTTTAGTCTTAAGTATAGCACCCAAAACACTCTATCCTACATTTCCCACAATGCAACTCAGTAGCATCTTTCATTAGACCCTCCCTGCCTGGTAAACCCAAGCTGAGATAACCCTGATGATGTTATCTGGGTTGTTTTTTCAGACCATAGAAAGGTCCCTCCTTAGCCACAGGTTTTCTATACCATACTACTGTGAATATTATGCTGCACATTCCCTGCAGGCTTGAGAGCATGATGGAATTTGGTCTTTTCCCCCCTTTCTTCTAATTTCTCTGAAACTCTGCCATTCTCTTCCTTCCCCCGCTACTTTGATCCATTTTCTCTCATCTTCCTTTATTCACATGTTACTTTCTCCTTCGCCTTTAGCTGATCTCTTCTAAGGTCCCCAAGGCGGAGTATGTTCCCACTATAATCCGCAGGGATGACCCCTCCATCATCCCCATCCTCTATGTGAGTCGAACTGTTGACAATACATGGATACAACAAGCATACAAGTTGTTTCTTTAAATGGTGTTCTATGATAAAGACATATTGCAATGTAAATTCAAGCATTTTACAGTGTTAGATGATTATGTTTTATGGTAATATCTTTTTTCTCAGGACCATGAACATGCAACTTTTGATGATATTTTGGGTGAGTAAATATTAATGGATTCCTTATGTTAGTATCTGCCTTTTTCACCCATTTTAGACTTCTACCACTTCTTAGTCTTTAAAAACAACGTTCCAATAATGGATTTTCATATAAAAATGTATACTGAATAAAAATAATAATCTGAAAAATATGATTCTGACTATAAGAACAGAAGATAAAAATACGAAATATGAAAGTGACAATTGCAAATGTTTTTGAGGCAAGAGGTACATGTAACACTAGTGTTCAACTAATGAAAGTTGTCTCATAAAGAACAAGTAACGATGGATACATAATTACCATTAAAAAAAATACAACCACAGATACATTTATATACAGATAGACATATGGACAGATAGATTCATTCTGACATTCTGTCTATGAAAGAGATTTAAAAGATGACATCAGTTATGCTCCTCCGAAAGGAAAATCAGGCACCTTTAGTCTTGTGCCTTGACTGTGCAGCAGTTTGCCTGAGGAGCAAACTCTGACTCATACCGTGAGAGTCAAAGGTCAGAAAAATAGCCACCTGCAACCAAATCTCTAAGAAATACCTCAGATCTGGCTTATTTGGTCTGTAATTTTGGAACCAGTTGAAATTTAGCAAAATTACTTAAATATTGTTTTTTAAAATTGGTTTGTGCATTATGAAAATGATCCTCTGTTGCTCATAACAGAAGCACTTACAGTAAATGGTCCCTAGAGTTTCCAAGATAATAATGAACCCTGCATTGAATAAAGCTCACACAGTTGTTGAAAGGATGTCAAAGGATAATTTACACATAGATTTCCATTTTACTGTTTTTCATTGACCTGTTTTTTTTGCTTTGATGCACACACTGTTGAATTCAAATTAAACTACATCTTTCATTAGTGTCTCTGCTGTCTATTATTGCACCTGTACTTGAACCCACCCTCCAGAGAGTTCCTTTGTGTTCACTGCTCACATTTATCCCTCTCTCACTACATTGTTACTTGCCTCTTTTCATATTCCTTTCTCTTTCCGTTCTCGGTCCCTGTCGTTCACATAAATCCAACCCCTTTTTCTCCCTCACAGAGGAAATAGAGAAGAAGCTCACAGCTTACAGGAGAGGCAGCAAGTTCTGGAGGATGCTCATCTTTTGTCAGGTGAGGAACAAGGAGACAAAGACCTAAAGTAATGCTGTATTTCGTGTAAAGTTGTAGATTTTATATGGGATATATGGGGTTATGTGTTCATACACTGCATATGGAATTCCCTGAGCAACCAGCAAGACTGTGTTAAGTTCCTTCCGTTGGGATCCAAGCTCTCAAGATCTTAATTAAGAAGATCCAAATTGTCAGTTGCAATAGTACTAATGTTTTTTAATCTTGTGTGCCCTCTTAGGGAGGCCCTGGTCACCTGTATTTATTGAAGAATAAAGTGGCAACCTTTGCTAAGGTGGAAAAGGAGGAGGACATGAGCCAGTAAGTTACCACCGGACCCTCTCTGTTTGATGAATATTAGTTTATGTCTCCAAATGACAATTTCCTTTGACAATATTTTATATAGTATGTTTTATAAGCCATGAAAAACATGACTGAGGACAATCAGAAATTTAAAAGAGTATTACATAAGTATTTTTTTATTAAGATACCTCAGCTGCATTTTCATTGAGCCTTTTATTCTACCAATAATCAGAATAAATGCTCAATCAAATAAAAATTCCTCTCGTAGAAACCTCCACCAAAATAAATTGGCTCATTCCCAAAGAAATCTTCATTTTAGATCTGACACAAATTTTTCATGTAAATGCTCTTTACTCTATTTTCAGAATATTAGTACTATTTCTGTCTCTGATTTGATTTAAATCAAAGATGTTCCACTGGGACAATTCAAAACTCTCTCTACATTCTTCCTTTATGAGCACAATCTACTACTTCTCTGAGTGATGCATCTCTCCCAGAGGGACTATCTTTGAATAGGTGATGTTCACTTCTTTCAGAGATATAAACACAAGGCTCACCTTCTGTTCCATAACTCTGGCAGAAGAATATTCTGTTAAAACAGTTGCTTCAGTGCCAAAGTGCAGTACTTAACCAATAACAGCGACTATTTCTTGACGCAGGCATATCTTTCTTGAAGTTACATTTGGTGTTGCCTGTTAGAGCTGTTTTTTGCGATTGCTTGTTGTGGTGACTATAAACAGGAGAGGATGTTTTTATTTTGCTCTTGTGTATTTCATTTCATGGGAACTGTCGATCAGATTTATTATATTCAGAGGGGGAAAAATGGGCCTGTGTAAGTGTAGCCTTTATCTTTGTTCAGATTCTGGAGGAGGCTTAGTCGCTTCATGAGTAAAGTCAACCCAGAACCCAACCTCATCCACATAATGGGATGCTATGTCCTGGGCAACCCCAACGGAGAGAAGGTATACACACTCACACACGAACAACCTTAGCTCACCGTTACCCTTATTCCGCCAGATAGGACTGAAAATTTTAAAGCTCACCTTTAACACTACTAAAATTTCAAGCCACCATACATAAGAAATTTATATATTAATTCAGCACAGAAAAGATCCCAACATGTGGTGTTACTCAAGCACTTACAAGCTGATGCAAGGTCTTTTGGTTCAGTTTAGGTTTATGTAATGTATGCACACTATTTTAGACAGGGGTCAACTATTGACTGGTCTTGCTTCAGTGTCCAGGTTAAAACGGAATAATAGTTCTGCCTTATGGGGTTACTGCATAGCACTTATCTGCTGTATAGCTACTCTGTAGCTAACGTTTCCGTCCTCAAAAATGTAACTACACAGCAGATCTGCGGAGAGACTACATGGATACCGCAAGAACTGTGATTGGTCAGCTGGTGTTTTCTCCTGGTTCCCAACCCCAGTGAAGATTATGGACGACAACAACAAAAAAGGCTCATTAATCTTCTCCTCTCACTCAGTAACACACAAGTAGCAAAGCCAGTTCCACTCTTCCCTCTTCGCAAACTTCCCTCTCACCGCGATCTCCACTCTCTTATCACAGTGCACAAAAGAACATACTGTAAACACAATTACTTTGGATATCAATGATTGGACGACAGCAATCACCATATTTAGTCGTGAGACGAGGCAAACCTTCGCTTTGTCGCTCTAAATCACAAATTGATTGAAAGAATGTAAACAATTACTGTGGAGCATAGCAGATAATGTGATAGAACGGTGAAATCTCATGCAAAACTACCACAATGGGACCAAGTTTAATGTGCCGCACAAACTGATTTAATAACATGTATATAGACTTTCTCATCCCTGTCTCAAATCATTATAGTGAACACTTCATGCTCTCTTCTGCCCAATTTTGTCTCTGCCTCTCTTTGTCCTCCCTACTCATTTCCCTGTTTTGTGCCCTCTGCTTTCATATTTCTGTGTCTGTTTCGATCTCTGTTTATCTGATAATCACCATATTATCCTCTTGGTTGTCTCAGTATCTCCCTCTCTTTTCCTCCACTTGTGTGATTTCACTCTGTGTAATGTTACTAGATATAGCTGAGGGGCACACATGCTAAATGATACTGCCCCTCACTCTACCTGACATGAACAAATAATACGACACATACAAAAAAAACAACCCAAACCAGCTGGCAGACACACATGCACACACAGACGCACACCATAGCCAGAGGTGTTTGTCTGACCTAACTGTCTGTTCCAGTCATGTCTGCCAAAATGCTTTGTTATATAAAGTGGATCTCTCCGGGGTTGATGGACAGTCTGGCAGTGTGCAGAACCGACTGCACATCAGTGATATCTCCACCCCTACAGACAAACACATGCAGTTGTTTCAAGAGAGCTTGAATCCAAAACAACAAAACTGGTGTGTTTCTCTTTTTTTCAAGGGTTTGGCTTAGTTCCAAGATCCCAAAGTGATATTTTCACATGAGGGGCTTGTCTTCTGTACTCTTTAGAAAACTTCAGTCAGAAAATACAATTAATGAGATTTTACTTGTACCTCTCCAGAAGAATGTTTACACACATACACTTTTTAGGATGTACATTTTACCAGCTTTGCCACCTTGTTGTTAGTGCCTTCATTCTGGGCAATTATAAACCTGTTCTCCATTCCACTCCACTGCATGGCCAAACGTATGTGGACACTTGAACATTACATACAGTATATTATATGCTGCTAAAAACAGCCTCCACTCTTCTGGAAAGTCTTTCCACAAGATTCGTTCATTCAGCCACAGGAGCATTGGTGAGGTCGGCCACTGCTGTTGGGCGATAAGGCCTGGCTCGCAGTCTGCTGAACCTTGTTCAACTTTTGCTGCATTCAGTCATTCAGCAAAGTGCTGCGTAGTTCAGTCAAATACATGCAGATGCACATTCCTGGTAGACAATCATTTTCCTAGTGATAACTTTCCAGAGTTGTAAAGTCCTGTCTCATAATCTATATAAAAACCACTGTCCAGTGTTTTGGCATCTGATAAGCATATAAACTCAGGGATCTACTACTCAAACCAGACTTTCTGGATCCTTTTTCACCATCTCACCGGTACCTGAAACAACACACCCCCATCAACGCAGTCTCTTGCGTTGTTAAATTGCAGGACTTTTTTCTGTCTTAAAGGTAGGATATGCTATTCTAATCCAATACACTTCTTAATTAATTACCAGTGAATGTAAACGGTGAGAGCAGTGTTTTCAGCTTACTCATTCTCCAAATTTCATTCATAAATCCTACAGTTTTGTTTACTGGTGATGTACAAAGGCACCCATGTAGTGAACTTGCTTATTTTAGATGTTTTATAAATCAAGTCTTAATGTACATTGCCAACAAAACAACACTTAACGTCGACAAAAAGGCAATCTATTGTAAAGGTACAGACAGAAGGGAGAGAGCAAGAGAGAGACAGAGCGCCACAAACAGCTTCCCCGGCTTCTATGTTTGGGTAGTGGAACATAACACGACAGACAGGCTGAGGGATAACAGAGCCCCAGGACACATACTTCTGGCCATATAGTGTATTTTACTAATTGTTTGTTTATTTATTTGTTTTATGTGGCTTTTTTTAAACAATCATATAACCTCCACCCAAAGATAGACAATACATCCTTAACAGAACACACCACTCCCAGCCCGCCTCTGTTTGCCAGAGTTTAAATGGAGTCAGCTTGGATCCCTGTTCAATCCATTTTTAAACCGTAAGTTTAAATGTTGCCAACTCCAGGCAGCATAAAACAAACACTTGCAAGCACAGTAGCAAGACTTAAATTAATAACAGCCAAGGTTATTTCAAATACCAAAGCAATATGTTGGGCTACATTTTCCTGACCACAAACTGAAAGCAAGCCATACATACCAAGTGTCTCAAGCTGACGTAGGGAAGTCTCCATCTGGGCCAGATTCCCTGCCTAAATTCAATTCAATTTTATTTATATAGCGCCAATTCATAACAGAAGTTATCTCACTGCATTTTTCCTCTAGAGCAGGTCTTACTCTTTATAATATTATTTACCTCACATTATCCAATCAATATAAACAAGCTATGGAGTTCCAAAGTAATAAAACTTTAATATAGCTCCAAACATGATGCAGGTTTAAAGCGAGTTGGCTCCCAGAAGCAAACTGAACTGCTCCACTGTGCATTTCCCTTATATCATCTCCTTGCTCCTCCTTCTAACATTTGACACCGTATTTCTGAGTTTATCAGCAATGATAGTTGTAAATGGCAACGAGTGTCACACAGAAATATTTTAATCCAGCACAAAGTCACATACTATAACTTCATACCCACACTCACTTGTGTATTTTCATATACTGCATACGAATATGTGCAGTTGTGCTTGGGGGAACTTCAATCCTGATATAATGTGATAAAGTGTATATTTAAGCTTATAAATATCGGCATGAGGCTGCAGCCATGGGGGTTGACTTCAACAGAGGGGTAAATTAAACCACCCCCTTTCTGTTTGAAAAGTTAAAACATAATGGTTAATTCATGATTAATAAAATCACTCAGCAAATATCAAAGGGGTCTAACTTGTCAGCAAAAGCTGACTTGTAATGTTAATAACCTCTCTAATGTTGTCTTGTTCTGGGGTGGCTTTATTGAACTGATTATCATTTAATTTAAGAACATAAAGTGTACAGCATTTCTCTCAGTTTTGAATTGTAGAGGAGCTCCATATATATGAAAGTGAATGTGATGGAAAAGATCGGTGACAAAGCTAAATAGGCTGTTATAGGGGACAGAAAGAAAACTTCCCAACCTGCAACAAATTATTTGACATTTTTTATTTGCCTCCAACTCTCACTGCACTACAGACAGGCCAAGCTGCCTGCGTCTCCCCAACCATTCTCTCCTCCACGTTGGGCATCTAGCCATGTTCTTTTATCTTTTACAAAGGATAGCGAACAGAAGGAATGAAAGCTGCTTTTTCTTTACCACCTCCATTTTAACATCATAAAGTAATAAACAGAGGTGGTCCATGTATCAGCCGAACATTCAATTATTCCATTCAGTCTGGCAAACAAAAAACTGAATAACAGGTCAGAAATTTGTTTGTTTTTTTGTAGGCTTTAATAAAGAAAAATTTGTGCTTTCTTGATTTTGTCTTGAAATGGGTAATCTAACAAACAAGAAAACCAAAAAACAAGTCTTATTTTTGTTATTTTGTTTGGTACTGTTTCTCCGCTTTGTGCATGCACAGTCTGCTCTGCAGCGTGCAAGATTCAAAGAAAAAGTTTGTGGCATTTTTTAAATTAAAAATTAAGGTTAATTTTAAGGAATTTGATGACAGAAGTACTGTAGTCTGTTATGAACATAGGAGTGACCAAGTGCACATAAATTGTGTTTCCTACTGTGTGCAAGGTTTCCTGCATTAAACCCCACCGGTGAAATGTTTTTGTCCTCACTGATATGTTTTTAAGCATGGGAGTTTAGATAGTTTTCCTGTGATGCACCATGAATAGTATTTGAGGAGACAATAAAGCTCTTCTTCCCATAATTTACGCTTTGAGTCATATCGTTCAGCAGCATCTAGTGGCCACAGTCATCAAAGCAGCTTCATTAGTAATTTAAAACCTGTAGGATAATTACTTCACAACTTGGTGAGAGAGTACATTGACCAACCCTGGATGTCTTCCCAAAATGTAGCCTATAAACCTTTGGTGAATCAGTTTCATTTGTGACACCCAGAGTCCCTCATCACCACCAAAACTCCAGTACTGGTCATCTGTAACCCACCAATTCATCATCCAGACATCCCACACACACACACACAAAGGCTACATACAAGTAAAAAGTCTTCACCCCCTCAAAATATTTGACAATGTGGGGTGTGTAACTTTTTTAACATGAAGCTGAGCTTATCTCATTATCACTACAATGTAGCATGTACCTCGGGATATTCCTGGTCTAATAATACCTATATAATTATTATGCAGGCTACAGGCCGTCTGTCAACACTGGTGAACCAGATAGTAAAGGTTAACAATTAGTTGATGAATGACTTAAATGATTAAATGTTATTCAAAATGTTCTAATTGACTTATCATTTCAGCGCTAAATGTCATATTGTTGTCAGTCAGTCAGTCAGTCATTTTCTACCGCTTGTTCCCCTTGGGGATCGCAGGTGAATGGAGCCTATCCCAGTGACTTTGGGCCTTAGGCGGGTTACACCCTGGACAGTGGCCAACTCGTCGCAGGGCTGCGGTAGTTGTGTTATGAGAAAAAAACACTTTCAGGACTATAATTGCAAACTATCAGCTAGCATCTCAAATCCTTCTAATTTACATATAAGTTCACTGTTTGATTTTAATCTTCTTTCTTAATTTCCTGAACATGGGACTCGTTGTTGGGGATATCACCGGGACTGGGGTCTTATTCTAAACCTTTTACAAGCTCAGAGGCAGAGAGGTTATATGAAGACAAGCAGGAGAAAATGAACACTGTGGCTACTTTTACTCTCATCTCATTTCCTCTCCTCCTTGTTACCTGCTCAGGAAAGACAGTGCATATGTCACTGGCAGTAATGAGCTAGATTGATTGCTGTGTGTGTTTGTGTGTGTGTGTTTGTGTGTGTTGTGTCTGAAGATGCAGGCTCCCCTGCTGCGAGTGTATCCAAGTGCAGAAGGATTAATTGGTGTTTGCTTTCTTATCTCGACCCAACAGCTGTTCCAGAAACTGAAGAATCTGATGAGGCCTTATTCTGTCGAGTTTGAGTCACCACTGGAGCTGTCTGCCCAGGGTGGGTTTGAACACAGGCAGATCACAGACACAAACACACACACACACACACACACACACACACACACACACCAAGTATACATGAAGTCACACGGACAAACCCATCTGTCCAGCATTAAGTGTGTCACTTGCTGTTTTCTTCTCATTTAAAATAATTTCATCCTGTTCTTGCACACTCACTTGCCCTTTTTCCTCCCTATCCTCCCTATTTGGGTGGTGTTTTGATACAGTGTTTTCGGTGTGAATTCGTTTTTTAATGCAATTGATCTAAGTCATATAGACTTCACCTCACAGCACCCACCACACAGGAGAACGTAGTCATGTTAATTTGCACTTTCACTCTTCTCCTCCCTAGCTGCAGGTGAGTGTAGGGACCTACAGTATTCTCTATTAGACACAGTAGTCAGTATTACAAAAGCCTATTCTCAGTTCTGGGAACAACAGCAAACTCTTGTCTGTTACACCAAGATCCAGACTTTCTCTTCTCTAGCTCTTCACTTTCATGAAGTTTTCCACAGAGACATGTTCTCTCTCCCCACCTGTTCTTTTGGTGAAAGTACACCTCCTGCTAACTGTCCATTAGAGGCCCCTCTGCACCCCTGATGACTTACAATTTACACATAACAACATAGGCAATAACAGTGAAACAAAAGGCAAATCCATTTTGACAGGTAAGCAGTGGTACAACTCCCAACAAGGGTTGAACTAATCCTCAAATCAAACCACACTAAACTTTTGACCCGGTCTCCTACAAATTCTGTTTATATACTACTAATTAGCAACAGCCAATATGTTTCGAGGCTAACACAATGCCGCCTGAATTACATTTTTTATCAATCAAGAAAAGCTGTTAAACATATCTGAAAAGTTGCAAAATGTTGATATTCAACGTATTTGCAATACAATATCCACATAGTTCACGTTTTTTATGTTTAGGCACTCACATCTAATGCTTTGTGGAAACGCCATACTATACTTCTGCTACTGTTTTCATATTATGTGCTGCATTATGTGTGTTTTTGTTTGCTGATCTAGAAATGGAAAATCGTGTCCATATATTGTTCTTGGATAACAAAGCCATTCTGCTGCCTTACCGTGTGATTCAAAATTTTCCTGTCTCATTTACCAATCAAGGCAAAGAGATGATTGAGATGTACTTCGACTTCCGCCTCTACCGACTTTGGAAGACACGCCAGCACTCCAAACTCTTGGACTATGAGGATTTTTTGTGACAAAGAAACCTGGATAATGGATGCAGCGGAGCCCTCCAGTGCCACGAGGAACCTGTTAAAACTGATCCAATGACTGAATATAGCTCAGCTGTAGTGCTCGACCAACTCAATATAAACAGTCATACCTGCGATCAGGTACTGGGAGAGGAGGAAGAGGGATGGCAAGACAAGGAGGCTGAGGACAAACTAAAATATGCTGTGCCTCTGCTCCACCTCATTTTCAGAGTAAGGATCGAAGACTAAGAAAAAGGGCAGAAAAAATACGCATTAAAGAAAAAATGAGGAAAAAGCAGAGACAACTGGACTGTCCGTGTCTTAGTCACAAACTCTCTTTGCCTCTTGAGTTTGAAAACAAAAAGGAGAATCAAAAATTCAAATGTGTAAAAAAGAAACATAATTTTACTCACACCTCTGTTGTAAGGACATACTTCTTGAGGCTGTTGTGCTTCATAAAAATCGCTGGAACTCATTCTGTCACAACGTGGTTCTGTTTTTTGACTGGACCTCTCAAATAATCTCATACATATACATAAATAACCCATATGTTGTGTGTATTTATATATATTACATGAATATATTAGCATAGCTTTAGTCATGCAAATAATACTCCATATGAGAATAATGATGCATCACTTATTTTTGATGTGCATTGTTGTGCAGTTTCATATGGAAATACTTTGGAATAACTCAGGTTTTAGCCATGAAATAATTAATCTGTTTGTCTATTCTACCAAGATATTGTAATCTTTATTGCCATCACTTGGAATGAATGCATTATCTCCCTGGAAATGTATCTTTGGTTTGAGGAATTGAGCTTCATGTTTTGGTAAAAAGCTAAAAAAACATACATTGTGCTGATTTTGTGTGTGAGCGTGTGTGTGTGGGTGTGTTTTACATGTTAACAAAAAAAGAAAATGTGCAGATGTGTTGTGTGCATTTTCTCTTTCTGCTTCTCTGTTAAAGCAAAAACAATTGTTTATCACCTTCATCCCCCCAAATTTTCTCACTTTCTGTCACATACACACAAAGACATTCTAGTATGATTCATGATGTCAAGAGGGATGTAACAGCCATTGAAGTGCTCCTACCCCTGTAGTGTAGGAGTTGCCCTATTGATCCCTCCTGCTCCTTTGCAGAAGGTTCAGGCCACTTAGTCAGCCCCTGTCAACAGTGCCAGCTGCTCTCACTATCTGCCAAACACTCTTGGCTTCTCTTAATGGCAGCCAAACGAGCTTCCGAAACCTCTCACTTCACTGGGCTGTGATCCAGTCTGAGGACCAGAGTTCTCTGATTTAAACAGATCTGCCAGGAGTTTAAGCTGTTAACAGCCATCTGCTGCCCCTGCCAGGTGTCAGCTAGTTAAAAGGCCAGAAATATGCACTGAGTGTGTGTCTGTGTCCAAGACCGTCGCAAACCAGAGTGACCTGAGCAGTCTCAAATATATTATAGATGGATACCACGGATCACAACAAAATTAATGGGCCACTCCAGATTTTAAAATGAAGGTCAGTTTATTTGTCATGAGAAATATGACTCAGCCTGCAAAAAACATTTGGATGATGTCTTCTGTGGGGGAAGATTTCTAAAGTATGAAAAACTAATATCTCAGCTTTGGCGTGAAACTTCAAATTTCAAACAGCAAGCCTGTGTTACAAAGTGGCAGTGTGGAGTTTGAATGCTGTTTACCTGGTAGGGAGGGTCTAATGAAAGAAGCTATCACGTTGTATTATTGGAAGTGCAGGATTCACGATTTTTGGAGTCAGGATAACTTGGCATCTGCTGCTTCGAATTTTTTATCTGGCTCTCACAAGCCTCCCAACTTTATGTAAATGCAATAGTAAATCACTTAAAACCCTAAAAGATAAGATAAGATAACCCTTATACAATAAATATATTTTTTTATTTTTTAAGAACAGTATTCAACAGAACAGTTTTCAAATTTGCCTTATGTTACAACATCTAAAATGGGACAGTGGCACACTCCAAAAGCACATAAAATCTCAATACTCTAGCCTCAGGTTATTTTTCAGGTTGCCATGTTTCTGCAAAAGGCTCTGTTGAATGCCAATTTGCTTAAATGCTACAACATAAGAAATAAGTTGAGGCAAGAATATTGAACATTTGGTCTTCTGGAGTGCTGCCATCCCAGTTTTTATGTGTCTGCACTTATCAACTTTTTCAAAATGCTGCCACATTTCAGGTGTAATTTCCCAAATGTGGCAGCAATCCAAGGAGACATCACTAAGTCACGCCCCAGCTCACTGCTCAGCCATTCACAGCAGTGTCCAACAATGACTTCAGCCCCTGAATGTCAGCTAAACACCGCTGTAGAGCAACCCTGCTAAGTGTGATTTTGAACCAGTCATTGAATGTCATCGAGTGTTCGCATTGGTGATAGGTGTAGATATATAATAGATTTCAGTGGTCTCAGCTCTGCATAACACACACACACACACACACACACACACACACACACACACACAAACATGTACAAACATACACACAGGCAAAGATATTCTGCATCTGTGTATAGTAAATACTTTCCCATTTGTCATTATTTGTGTGGATGTGTTAATATTTGGAGCATTATGTGCAGACCTTTTTGTGTTCAAGTCAACCAATCTCACTGGAGTGCTCTCTATCTCTCTACTAGCAGAACTCTGGTTTTTATTTGCTTTTGCCCTCTCTCTGACATTGCAGTGCTGGCCTGCAGTTTGTCTAGCACAGACAAGTGCTCTCTCAGTCTGAGTCACTCAGTTTCACTACAGATTTAAAATTAAACACTTACACAACCGAGTCATATCATCGAGCCATTTTAATTCCAGCAGAAGCATTAAGCTGCCAAATTCTCAAAGATGTTGCCCTCAACAGCTGCTGAATTTAATGAAATATTTTTCTGGACTTTACCCTGGCATAACTTTAAGATCAGAAACATGGAAATTTAAAGCAAAGTGATGGATTCAATCAAGAAAGTATTTTTCTTATGTCACAGAAAAAGAAAATCTCATATCCAGTCTATAAAGAATTCCTGGTCATTAATCTTCTGTTTGAATTTGGCAAAACAGACCATGATGTGAAGAGCACTCTGACTCAGGAGTTTGAGAGGGCTTTGTTGTTTTCTTCTTCAGCAAAAAAACATAATTTCTCTGGAAATCTAATTAAAGATGCAAACGTGTCTATTTGTCTCTCTCAGTCTGTGTTGTACTATTTGCCTTTTCATTTCATTTCACATATTGTGAAACAAAAAAGGAGCAAGGTGTAGTTTTCGTCAGCTTGGGAAAAGAGCAGAGTATGAACAGCTAAAAATCTTACCTTTTGTTTCATTAAAATATGTGTAAAACAAACTTAAGCTTAAAGACACAGGGAACAGTGATCTTGGACTTTGATAGGACTGCAGAGAAAGAAATGTTTCAGTTTCTATCTTTCAATGACTTTTACTCCCCCAGTTATCCAAAAGAACACAGATGAAACTCCACTATTTCTCCTTCATCACTACTTTTTATTATTTAGGATGTGGTATTCACAAGGTTCTGCATTACAACCCCCATTTTACGTTTTAAAGAACTTCATGATGAAACACCCTGATCAAATTGCTCCAGTCCAATTTAAAATGGCATGAATATGGTTCATTAAATGTTAACTTCCCAGTAGATGCCAATTCCACAGCAGTGCTATACGAAGAAATCTGATTGGATGTATTTGTGTGTTAAGAATCCCACTTAAATTTAAATAAATTTAACCCTGTGGTCAGTAAGGGGTCATTACACAGGGGAAATGAAAAGCGTGGAAAGCAAGTTTAATATATACTCAGACCAACCGCTACAAAAGAGGCTTTTTATACTGTAGACTGATTCATGCAAAACTGTAGCAGAATGGAAAAGCGTGGATACAAGAGGCAAGTCTGAAATGATGAGGAGAGAAACAGTCTATCATGTATGGATAGTTTAACACACAGATTCTTTCTGTGTAGAATGAAACTCTAGGTTCAGCATCAGTGCCAGAAATGAATTGGAAGCAGAGGGAGACAGAAAGAGAAATATGTAGACAAAATATTTTGAATTATTTTGTTTTAGGTACAACTTGGTATGCAAAAATGCAGATAAGGCAGTCCTGATACAAAAAGTAGTTTTTAGGTGGCTTATCTCCCTGTCCCAGAAATGGCTCGATCACTAATCTCCATGCACTTGCCTTTCATGCACTCTGCCTTGTGTTCACTGCTTTTCCACCTCCATTTCTCTTTTTCTTTTCTCCACTTGAATTAGAATGGTGAATTAGCATCGGGTTTGATATTCAAAACAGAGTGTGCAAACGTCATGGACAGTTTGCTAATATTTAACAGCAATCTATTTTCACAGTCTACAGTATGTCCTGATTGTCTAGAGGCTTAAAGTCCACTTCTTTCCCTATGCCATTATCAATTTTTACAGACTTCCCTTTCACCTCTGTCTGGTATGTGGCAGACACAAATATGATAGACTATTTGACAGAGAAAAAACATGAGTGAGAATGCATAAACATGTGTAAAGAGACAAGAGTAAAACATTATGTTAACACAGACAGCTTATGGATGCGAGCATCCCACAGTAAGAGGAGCACTCAAAGATGCTCTTATCTTAAAGGGGACCTATTATGCTTTTCTGTCATATATAATGTTACAGTGATGGATGTTCATATTAAACGTGTCCAAAATTTCAAATAATGAGGTCAATGTATGTCAAAGTAATCTCTATTTTCCAAGCTAATTCACTGTTGCTGTCATAGCCGTCGACCTCACCATCACCACAATGGTGCGGTGTGCAGACTCACAGCACTGGGTGTATAAAGAGAACTGGATACAGTGGGGGTTGATGGTTTAACATTGATGAATATGGATCTGGTACGAGGGTGTGTGTTTTTCCAATGAGTCCTAAAATTGGTATTTTTATCTGCACTAACCTGTCTGAATTAGATAAGTTGTTTTTTGAAAATATCCAAAACCTTGTATTGTGCATCATTATATCGGTATCGGCGTATTTGTGAGCCGATATGCACCAATATAAAAAAAAATATTTTCAGTATATTAGGCAGAAAGAGAGGCTCATGCTTATTTGGGTCACTACAAAGTGTATCCACCAGAGTGCGCTGTCACTAGGTACATTGAGTAAGGTTACTGTACTTTAGTACAATTTAGAGGTACTTGTACTTTACTTCAGTATTTCCATGGCATTTGTTGGTTAAGCAATTGACTGATTCTGAACAGTGCTGATGTTTATTTAGCTATTTATTTTATCTTATTTATTCTTTATTTAAATGGTCACCAATTGACGGCTACTGAACATACAGTTCTGAAGTTTATTTAGCAATTTATTTTATTGTTATTTATTCTTTATTTTTTCTCAGTGTTCATTTCTAGAATTGGTTGATGTTAAATTATTTAACATATTAAAGAATTCTTCTTCTTTTCCTTTCGACTGTTCCCTTTCAGGGGTCGCCACAGCGAATCATGTGCCTCCATCTAACCCTGTCCTCTGCATCCTCTTCACTCACACCAATTAACTTCATGTCCTCTCTAATATTCTTTAATGAAGTTATTTGTTGAAGATAGCAGCCTACGGATTGTCTTTGCATAGTCATTTCAGTGCACAATCCACATAGAAAAAGTCTATTTTCATTCCAGCTTGAAAATTCAACATATTGGCCCCCATATCGGTGATTGGTGAATGTCTCCCCTCTAAAATTGGTATTTGTCTCAAAAATCCTGTAATAGTCGGGGTGTCTGCCTGTCTGTCCACACAGTGCTTGAAGTGGAAAAAAATAAGAGCAAGTGCTCCTCTTATTCCCATGCTCGCGTGTTTATTGGCCAGTATCTGAAAATCTTTAACTAGGCTATTACATTCTAAATTTCTACAGTGAATAAAAGATAGTAGGAGATATGGTTGATGTTCACAACATACTTTCATTTACCCAAGGGGACAACCATTTCAATTATTGGAGTAAAAAATATTAAAATTCTTAATTATTTAAAGTTATTGTAAGGTTAATGTAAGGTTACTTAGACTAGCCGCCAGAGCCAGTCTTGGCCTCCCTGGGGCCCTAAGCAAAATTCTAATAAGGGGCCCTCCTACCGTCCTACGTCAGCCATGTAAACCATTTGCCATTGTCACACAGTTATGCCTGACAGTCCCACCACTACAGTCCTCCCTCCTTTATAACGGTTTGCTCCAGAGCAAACCCGAATTTAACTTTTAGCTTCTGAAATAATTTTTAAGGATTTATTAGGAGGTCAGCTGCTTTACTCCAAACAAAATCACATGAACCTGGACTGTGTGTGTGGCCTTTTGGATGTGTAGAAGAACACAGAGCAATAATTAACATTAGATCCTGACTGATCCTGCCAGCATGTCGGAGATTTAAAAAATCAATGAAGTTACAGTGCCGGCACTTTTTATCTATAATAATAGCTCATCATTTATTTGTTGACTATATTTTGTATTTATAATATACATCTGCAAAGTAACTAAAGTTATTAAATAAATCTAGTTGGAGTAAAAAGTACAATATTTAATATTACAATATTAATAAGTATAAAGTAGCAGAAAATGGAAATGCTCAAGTA
Source organism: Coreoperca whiteheadi (assembly GCA_011952105.1). NCBI lineage: Eukaryota > Metazoa > Chordata > Actinopteri > Centrarchiformes > Sinipercidae > Coreoperca > Coreoperca whiteheadi. Next base: position 12,431,895 of record CM022482.1, on the reverse strand, counting down.
AAGTAGAAGTACCTCAGAATTGTACCGAAGTACAGTACTTACACAGTAAATCTATTTACTTGCACCACTGTTCAGTTCAAGTTGTCAGTGAAGTTATCTTTGTGAAATAGCCTGCTGGCTTCATCTAATTAAAATCTTATTACTATGTTTTTCATCTTTTCTGAATACCAAAGGCTTAATATGCATCGCCCTTGTATTCCATGTAGAGAACTCCACATGGTCTGAAGTCAAACATGGATACTTTGACATTTGGGCAGACGGAGCATTGTACACAAATCAAGCACTGGGGCTTTTTCACTCACGCCTCATAAAAACATGGTGAGAGTCATAATAATTAGGATTGTGTACCATATCACATCCCCATATTTCAGTGGATTAGATTTAGATCAGTATTACAAATATGGCTCAGATTTAGGCAAACTGGCTAAAGAATTTCCCATCTGTTAACAATATGCCCACTAAGGGTATTGATATTGTGTATATTTTCTACTGTATGCAACTTTGCCACTGATCTTTGTGTGATTCATTCATCCACTTCTGTTTTCACTTTTTGGAAAAGTGCAATCATTTTTGTCCACTATCCATATTCCATTCTTATAAAACTGTCAGCAAGATGACATTTGATGTGCACATTATGTTTTTGGCACACAATGTACTGTATGTCAGCCCTGTCTTCATTACTCAAACAACCATCTGAAAATCAATATCTTCCATTTCTTTACAAATGTATTGTCCTAGATTTTACATTAGATATATTAAATTGATAGTTATTCTATATGATGGCTGTATACTTAAAAAGAGTGCATGTATTGATTACCAAATCTTGCTTTCTTATAGAAATACATTAAGAAACACTGTATTATTCAAATGTGAGGCCAACAAAGTCTGACTAAGAGATGGTGCTTCACATTGTTAATTTCTATTTAGTAGCTGCTTCCAGACTGAGATTCTCTCTGCAATAATATATCTAATTTTCATGTCTGATGTCAAGTACCTCATTTTGAGTTCTTTCTCACTTTTTGTAGCATTTTTCACATAGTCTTTCAATCTCTCCAAATGTGGCATTGGCAGCAAGTTAATTTAGTCTCACTGTGCTACTAACTAAAAGATTATTTTACTCTTTATTCTACTTTTTTAACTCCTTACTTTTGATATTATGATTTTTATCTTTGGAAGCCAGAGATTGCAGCCAGCTTTAATTGAGCAGACTACAGATACAGTGTACTGATGAAGGGAAAGGGGGAAGTAATGGAAGAAAGGGGTAGCACTGAACTAAAACATCACACCTGCAGAAGTAGGTCTAAGTGTGCAGCTGAGCTGAGCAAGTACTTTGTTGTATTGTTTGAGTGTATTTTTGTTGTTTTCCTACCTCTGGCAGCCTTCACCAGGTAAACAATTAACTGAGCACGAAGAGCGAAGGCTCAGATTCTGTCACATCAGCACTTCTCATTTGCTGATGTGGGGTTTTAGGTTCCCTTGTGTGCCCCAGCAGGAGGTATAACACCACAGTTCAAGACCTGAAATAGCCTCTCAACTGCATTTACACTGTGTCGTATATGATGAACATTATATTGTTCTGCAGTGAGACTAATTTGTGATGGACTTCAGCCCCAGAGACCCACCCTTTGAATTATATTATGCTGATGTTTTGCTGTTCATGACTATATGTAGAATGGCTCATGCTTTTTACAGTGTACTTTGTTGTACAGTTTTTCCACACGTATAATGAGATTTCTGACTCGCTGATTTACTGTATACAAGAAAGAGCAGTTTCTTTTGAAATTGGGTTTCCATTTGGATGCCATGCACAGAAATAATTTTGTTTTGGTACAACATTTAATTTCTGGTGACTTGATATTAATATTTTTTTTGTGTTTATTAATAGTGCAAGATAAGTGATTAACAAAGAGACACATATGAGAAAATCCCCAAAAGGATAGTATACAGCTTAAATATATAAGTAATTAAGAGGAGTTTCCTTGAGTAAATTTGAGATTTCACATTTAGATTTTCTTATTATACCACGCACGAGTAGGTGTATGTGTGGGAGTTGTGTGTGTAAGGAGATAGGGGAAAGAGAGAAAGAGAGAAGGGAGATTTATTTGTTGATTTTGGCTAAATTTGTCATTTCATTTTCTAGACTCATAAAGGAACCTGTAACCTGTCAAAATATTTGAGAACCTGAAAGTTATTCCTGAGTCTTTTCACATGGACAGATTAACTGCAATGCTATGAAATTAGCACAAGAGGTCAGTGTCACACTTTTCTTCTTGTCCAAGATGTGTGAAACCTCTACTGAAGTGTGAAGTGATGAGCCTGAAGGTCATATTCTTGTAAATTGACGTAGGCAACACAGAGGTCATGAGGGACAAATAAAATCAGCATCACGTTTATGAAATTGAATGCTAATATTCTCAGACTATGCATAAATTAAGAAGTATCTATAGCTCTATTGACGGTATTAAATTGGAGCATTGATAAAGAGCCAGTGATAAGACTAAAACAAAAAATGGATATCTGAAATGTGACAAACGGCCTGAACCAGACACTGCTATTTTGTAAGCGTTCATGGCTTGAGCGTTCTTTTAAAACCTTCTTCTGAGTCACAGATGCGTTTAAGTCTCTGAAACTGTTTTCAGAAAAATCTAGGCTAAGCTTCAAGTTGCTGTTAGTGTTGTTTAAATATGAATGGAACTGAAGAAGTTCTATCTCTGAACCCGACCATAGCAGAAGAATATCATCTATGTACCTGCCCCACCATGTAATCTTTTCAAAAAAAACATTGAGGCTGGAATACACAAATGTTTCCTCCCATAGTCCCATAAACAGATTAGAATAATTCCGTGCAAAACAAGCTCCCATCGCTGTACCCTTTTATATAATTTATAGAATTGATTCTGAAACACAAATATACATTGTTATTCAAAGTCCATTCTGGAAGTTGCAAGATGAAAGCAGCAGGGGGAATCTGTTCTGGTTGTCTCTTTTCCAAGTAATGTGACAAAACCTCTAAGCCTCCCTATGATCAATGACATACAGTACATAGGACAGGAACAAAATGTGACATTTATGCTCTAAAGAGTACCCTACAGCTACAGAAATGTTATGGTACACAGCACACACTAGTGGTCTATTTCTGGAACTGAAGCTTAATAACATTCAGACCAAAAACATTACAGAAAGGCAATAGTACACAGCACACACTAGTGGTCTATTTCTGGAACTGAAGCTTAATAACATTCAGACCAAAAACATTACAGAAAGGCAATAATATTTTTATTCAAATGATGAACAAGATACATTATGTTTAGAATAATTAATTTAAAAGGTCCCACTTTGTTGTCAGGGACCTCTCATGCTATGACAATACAGTGGTATGTGTTCAGTATGTTGGCATGCATTTAGCAGGAAAGAGCCCCCAATGCTCTTAATGAAATACATTTACACTACTGAATGCAAAATCATGTGAACAATACAGGTTAATCACTTAGCCTGGCTCTTCTGACAAAGTTGGGCAAAGACAGCATTGAAACTAACTACAGATTTAAATATTGTATATATGTAAAATCTTTATCTTACGAATGACAGAATGTAAAATCTCTCAGAAATGTGTGGAAAGCACGTTTAAATGAGGTGACATTTCACATTATGACCCAAATTGATAAATGTATGAAATTCATTTTCTGACTAAATCATGGGCATTAAAAGATCATTTCGAGTTTTCCAGAAAAAACAAACAGTATCCTTCAAAAGCACAGTACAGTAATGTTATGAAAATCTAAAGCCAGAGTGCCTGTCTCTATTTGCAGCACTCCACGGTGGAGAGAACAACTTAATTACAACGTTCTGGATAAAACATCGGGTAAGTAAAAATAAATTATAATCAGTCAACGACATACAGCCCTCCTCACCCAGCCACTGAGCGTGCAAACTGTACATGACAATCTGCCAGGGCGTACCATTGCACTATACAGAGAAAGACACATCATATGCATAGTACTAGTCTTAAAAAACAGACATACAGTTCGTACTGTTCAGTGACAGTGCATGCAATTAGTAAGTTTTTAAAAAAGTCCTTTTCTCATACATTCAACACTTAAGTGCTGAAGTAATGAGTGTGTGGAAGCATTAAATTTTATAAATTCTTTATCTATACTTACACTAACAAATTTGAGATAATGTAAAAAACAAACTAAATGTAAACAAAAGGAACACAAGTGGAAAAATCCTAGTTTACTGCTTTTGGATCATATAAAATGAAACACATCAAAAGATGAAAAAAGGTACTTTATAATTAATTAGCAATATTTGCAGAGTGGCCTACACCGACGACCAAAGATGACAACGTTTCTTAAGTTCAATACCTCTACAGATATGTCATGCATAGATTTGTACAAAAACTTCTGCAGCTGCACTATGCTTCCATCTCAAAATATAATTCGGTAGCCAGCTCTGAGAGCTCAATAAAGAAAAAATATTTTAAAGGTTTGTTTTCTCTAAGTTGTCGTAACACACTTTACAAAATTAGACGCAACTGAAGTTTTTGGTGTCCTGAAAATGTGCTGTTTTAAAATAACATCAGTGATTCTTACAATACAAAAAAAACAAAAAAACAAGTAAGAACATTCACAATTTTAACTTGACACAGTTGAAACATGTGAGCCTCTGCTCCTCAGTATCACAACAGACAACCTTGCTTGTCCATACACCTGGAGAGAACTGATTTGCAGTTTAAACAATAAAAAAAACAGACAGTGGCTACAGAATATTTTTGCACCAACACATTCTGTTTTTCTTATATGCATTTGGTAGATCACTACCTTCATTACTCAACATTTGTTGCAGATCTATGAATTTAAAAATAGAAAGCAAACACCTAAAAATCAAATCATTATGCACTTAAAAAAGATTGACTAAAGCACTAGCTTTGCAAAAGAAAGAAAATTCTGTTTTTTCTATGCTATCTCATATGCAGAAATGTTGAATTTTATTATTCACAAAGTACAATATCAACTGTTAAAGCTTTCTATTAATGGTCTAGAATCAGAGCCTTGATAAAGAGCCAGTGATAAAACAAAAATAATAAATAATCAAACAAGTGTGTCTATGAGCGTGCAAATGTTTATAAATAGCTTATATAGTGATTGCATTGGGAAAGTAAACACATGCATTCAATGAAGTAAACATTTTTTCACTCCCCTTTTTCATTTTGGGAAAACTGTACAAATTCTTCTCTCTAGAATATGTTACAAAACTGGGCACTGCTGCTCTTCAGAGTGAACCAGACAATCATTGTCAAGAAACCTGCTCTACTAAAGAGAATGTCGAGGTGATGGTGAAGACAACCATCCATCCCCATAAACCATCACCATCGCCTGTTCCCATGCCCTGTATACCTGAAAGAATTGTCAAGTAAAGACAAGGAGAAACACATTGGCTGAACTACAATAAAACAGAAAAATGTACAGTTGAAGCCTGAGACAAAGCATGCTAGGACTATAAATGCATGCAGGATAAGAGGAGGAGAATGGGTTGGGCAATAAGGGCTGAAGACAGCTTCAAGGTTCAGGAGGATCCTCTCCTGTAAGGTTTCCATATGACAGTCTCAAGTCCCACAACCCCAAACTGAGCCTTTTAAGAGGAAAGAATGGAATAAAAGCTTTAAAAATTTTGCCAAAGTGCCATAGGTCCTTAATTTCTCCCTTTTCTGCGCCCGCCACACTTGTCCAGGTCCCAGGAAATGTACATAGGTGCAGGCTGCCAGTATCAAACAGTGAGTAAAGGGGTATAGTGCTGTGTGGTGGCAGATGCCAGCGTGCATAATAAATCCTCTGCATCAGGAAAGAGCCTCATCCTCTCCCACGTAGGGCAGGTCCATACTCCTCATGCCATCACCACTCTCCTGTTTCCTAAGTAACACACCAGAGACACAGCGTTAGTTACAGCACGGCTATGGGCCTGCTGTCAAACCTATATCACTGAACAGAGAAAGGAATAAGCTACTGTTCAGCTATATTCAGGAACTGAATCCAGCCATTTAATTGTTACATAACTCGAGGCAGCAAGCATTACTTGCAAGTTTACATATCATACACAAGAGGAAACTTTAGGAAATAAAGGGAAAAATGGTGAAAAGTTATATTAAAGACGTTAATTGTTTTTGTCAAGGAGAGACACAAAGACATCAGGCATGTCCTTTGGATACGTAGGTAGAGCGCTTCATGCAAAGGAATTAGTAACAACTTATATTGATAAACGGATGCTCTGGGCTCATGATGAACTGAGTGTGGACAAAAAAAGTAAAAGTGCAAACTTGTGCATTTGGCTGTATCACACGTTAATCCTTTATAGTATAATGCCAACAACACAACACCACAAATTTCAATCTCCAGTATTGCAGCAAAGCTGTATCAACGACTCTCTGAAACTGGATTGCAATAGATTGTGCAGGTTTTTATGATATTATATCCATCCCCATAATATTGTGCATTATTCCACAGATCAGGTGCTCAAAATATAATTGTGTAAGTATTTAACCACAGCGCTGGTCACTTATTCAACGTCTTGTTCATACAAATTAGCTTGTGTGAGTCAAATTTAACTTTAACTATTTAAATGCAATTGCCAAAAGCACGCTTAGACATGAAACATACAGTGATTCATCTTGCAGGTGCTATAGACTCTAGAGCACAACATTCCTGAAGATGTCTTGTCTAAACACCCCATTAAAGCCATACTGAGAAATCCAGCATGCGAGGGGTCTTAAAGTATACTCTCTACCACTTAAACAGTACTAAAGCAGGCAAGAGTTGTCCTAAAGATATTTACCTTCTTTGGTTACAATGAATGTAGCAGTATCTCACACTCCCTGCTCTGCCTTTCCTGCAGGGCAGGAGAGGGAGGAGAGACATAATAACTTGACAAACCACTTGATAAACATTAGCTGGCTATACTAAGAGGACCCAGCAGCTCTAAGTGAGAATATTGTAGTGACAGCATACTGTTACGACTACTTTGAATCCTAATATTACTGCAGTTAGCTAGAGACAGAGTATAGAATCTGTAGGGTGTCTGTATACAATCCTTACGTAAGCGTTTGCCCTGGAGTGCACAAACTGCTCCGGTCCTCTTTACGGCCCCAATCAAAGGGGTTCCCAAAGGAGCGCTTTCTCAGCATAGTTCTCACCATGATCTGAAAAAGAATAGTAAACAGTAATACACAAATCCAATAACTACGCTCAGTAGAAAAGCCTCACTTTCATTATAAACAACTTTCACTCTAAACAATGGTCTATTGTAAAACAACAGTGGGGTTATGGTAACATCAACACATTTTATTTTATAACCTTCATAGTGAGCATACATTACCAATAGGGCCAGACGGATATGGGATTTTTTTGAGACCGATACTGATTTTAAAGTGGAAGAAAAGCTCCCGTGTGTTGTTTAACTGCTGGAATAGCGTCGCTACGATGATCAGCTCTGCATAAGTTAAGTGGGTACTTTCCACTATCTAAATCACACACTGGGGCAGCATTATGCCGGCGTAGCATGGAGTAAAAATGCAAAGCAGGTGTAATATTCTTTACAGCGATATTGCGGGATCTCTGTGTAAAATAATGGCTACTGAGTCGGGGGCAGAGCAATGTTGGGCTGATAGAGGTCGCAAGTGTGGTTACACTTTTCAAAACTTGAAACAGAAAACACTCATTGCATAAGCTGGCCAGGACAACACATCTAACCTGAGGAAACACCTGGTCAAACCCAAAATATATCTAAAAGCTGAAGAGGGTACCGTCCCCTGTTAACTTACCCTCCATGCATGACTAAACTTTAAGTGAGGCAGTGAGGTAAAATTTTCTAAATAAATAACATTGTAGAAATTGAGAAGTTTGGATTTTTTACAACTGAAATTACATTTTTGTTATTACAGAGAGGATACAGTTGTGAAAAAAGGTACCGTTGGGTACCGGTACCGAATTACAGGTACCTGCTGGATAAATTTTTCAGTGACACAAATTTATAAAAATTAGCATTTTTTTCTGCATTATATACTGTAAAAGAACTGTTTTCATATCGCCGCATATCGGATAATATATACGCCGATACAGAGAGATACTGATATAGCTGTAATAGGCCAATATTACAGCCAATAAATCGGCTGGGCTCTAATTACCAAAAGGTCTGCTATATAATTGTTTTCACCAGACGCAATAGTCTGTCATCCTACAGAATACAGCCAGCACTCTGCATAAACCATGTAGAAATTATAGTACATGAATTTCTGTGTCAAGTACCTGCACAGCACATCATTGTGCCGTGACAAAGAATGGCAACATGGCAGCAGAATTAGTGAATTTGTCTGTCTGATGGATTTTACATTTTAACTTTGTTCAGTTGACAGGTGTGTTCATAATTAATGTTGTGTCTGTCCTTTCAACTTAAAGTGCTGAAAGGCTTTAAATGAATCTCAAACTCTCACGGCTTTCACATTTGGCATTAATTAATGTACCTTTAGCTGAAAATAAATTGAATTGACTGAATGAGGCACGCATCTGCTCTAGCACAAAGTGCCGAGAGGGCAATCAAGTAGGTGGTATAGGTGTAGTGAGTGTGTTGTGTGGTGGTGCGATGTGACTGAAATATAGTAAACACATTTAATATAAGAACTTGAAAAATATCATTTATACCAATCCAAACCTACAAAGTATTAGCAATTTATTTGCTCATGACAAAGCATTCATTCTCAATTTTGTCTCAATATGTGACATCTGACAGTTTTCTTGCCTCTCTCATGGAAGCTGAATTAAAAATACCGCGTATCCATCAGTGATATTTGATTTAATGACACAAGAGCCAAAAACAAATTAGACTTGTAGATGACTGTGATTTTCATTAAACTCACCACCGTAGCCAGGCTGGGGATGTGTTTAACAGAATTCTCCACCTCCTCCTCAGTCACCTCAATCAGCATACAACAGTTGTCATCCTCCGGCGGAAGAGGCTCCGCACCGTTCCTCGTCACCCATGGGTGCACCTGCCCACAAACATGAGAAGAACAAAGGAGTTCTTAATGTGTTTCCTTCTGATACCAAAGTCACAGTGCACCACAGCTCATGTTACTGAGGCATCACTATCGGGACAGATTCATGTGCAGATCAAAGAATTACTTCCTGTAAGATGCACTGGTCTCTCTTCATTCACAAAGACGCTTCTTCTCTTTTTGAAATTCTGTGTAAGATAGTTTACTGCACTCTATGTAATATCATAAGTGCTTCAATGCAAAATAATGGAAACCGGCAGCTTAACTGAAAGAGAGTGTTTACCTTAATTTGTGTGATTGATATTCTGGTCTCTGGATTCTTGTCCAGCATTTTCAGCAACAAATCTTTGAGATCATCGGAGATGTCAGCACTGCTGAGACAGAAAGAATCTCAGGTACAGATCAACTTACATTTTGCTAAATAAAAGATAAAGAAATGTAGTAAATAAATAAATGAGTGGCCACTGAAATCTGTATTCACTGGGCAGTGATAGCATTTTGACATAGGATGAATGGAGGAGCAGAACTGACTGTTCAGGTAACTCCACAGGTTGTGTCTTGATTTTCTGATGAAGACTGAGGATGCGCTCATCCATAAATGGACACTATGAATGAAAGAAAGGTCTTAGTTTCAATGGAAGACCAACGGATTGTCATTCCTGAGAAACTTTAAAATGACAAATTAACAAAATCACAGTATTTACTGTATCTATTTTTCCCAAAGCCCTCACTCACCACTCCAAAGACGAAGCAATAAAGTGTCACTCCCATGGCCCAAACATCCAAAGCCTAACATGATAAAAAACATGATAACAATTTTGTTATGAAATTGTTCCTTCAGTGTATGGTAGTTGAAATCCACCACTGTACACAAAAAAGGTATTCAGTCCCCGGAAACATATGAAAACTAGGAGAGTAGATTTTATGAAACCAAAAAGCAAAGGTTCTTGCATTTCTGAAAATCATCCCCAGAGGGCAATAGTTAGCTAACTGGTCCTTCACCTTTCCAGAGAAGTTCTTTCTGGTGTCAGAGAGTGCTTCAGGGGCAAGGAAGGCAGGTGTTCCCACTGTGCTGGTCAGGAGTGCATCAGCCCCCTCAAACTGGTTACTGACTCCAAAGTCGGCTATCTTAATGTGTCCATCTTCTCCCACCAGCAGGTTAGAGGGTTTGATGTCTCTGTGGATGATCCTCTGGTAATGTACTGTTGAAACAGAAAAAAGTCTGCTTGTAGCAAGAGAGGATGAACATTATCTTGCAGTGCACGTCTGGAGTGAGAGGGAGTCTTAAAATAACATTTTCACCTTATGAGTATTTTAATTTTTAATTGTGAACACATTGGATTGACGGGATACAATTAAAATGGCTTGGACCCATGTGGAGGAGTCTCTGGCACTCTGGCAGTACACTTAGACAGGAAGTTGGATAAACATTTCAGCAATTACAGCCATCAACAGAAAGGATCCCACCCACCGCTCCTGCTTTAGATGTGAAAACAAGTAAAACATACTTATCTGTTTGAAATGTATATTTTAACCAAACTACCTGCACTGTGAAAACAAAAATTAAGGTTCAGACTGTTTCATTTCCCCTGGTAAAGAGCCCTCACTCTCTTCCCCTCAGTACTAGTCTCCTAGACAACACTGTGCAAAATCCCCTCTCCTGTGCTGAAATGCATTAAGAGCCACTGAGATGATGTGAAATGAGCCTTGTGGGTGGCTAGAGTCAAGAACAGCACACATGTAGGAGTTGTGTAAATGCCATGGGAGAATTGGAGAACGAGGGTAAATCTAGATACACAAGAGCTGCATCTTGATACCTCGATTATTTAATTCTAATTTAGACATTCCCAAACCTGTATATCATAATCCTTTATCTCTTTATGGGACACAAAATATTTTAGAAAATTATCACAGGCAAGAACAGCTAATTATGGGATATTATTGTGTATTAAGTTAATTCTGCAACAGAATTGTTTTATTTCGAGGAGGTAATTATCTGTATTAGTGTCTCTCTGATAATTTTTACTCCAAGAAGGTTAAGGTTGAATTGAGAACTATAAGGCATAACACAATAAATATTCAGAATCTATGTTGGACAATTTAAAAAGTACTGAGTTAACTTTTTTTTTAACAATTATTTTAAGTTGCAATTAAAAAATGAATCAGAATCTGAGCAGAATCTATATTAAACTGCAGCTGAATCAATATTGAATCAGCTTTAAATCACAGCGTATCTAGATGTGTAACAAATTATCTGAGAGAGATAGATACACAACCCTAATCACCCCATTCTTGATGCTCTACCTCACAGTCACAGGCTGAGTGGAAGAGAAACAGGAGGTTTGGAAGACTCACAATACTCGATTCCCCTGAGCAGATCTTGGAAGTAAAAGCGTGACTGGTCCTCACTGAAAGGTTTATCTGTCGGCACCTCCATCACAGCCCTGAATCACAAACAGGTGTATACACACACATGCACTCAATTAGCAATCATAACTAATGAGATTGAGCTCATTCCAGCGTCACAATCATTACCATAAAAGAGGCTTAGCTTACCCTTGCTTGACCAGCTCAAATACTGTGACAGAAACAGAGATGAGGTTAGTGAAGAAGTTTTTCAGTTACCAAGACATAAACAAACTAAAAAACAAGATATTTTAAGATGAGCTTCAAAAAACTTTCTTTTATGCTTGCTTTATGCATGACTGCGTGATGTGTGTGTGTGTGCTTGTGTGTATTTATGTGTAGTTCTGAAGGCTCACTGTCTGGCCACAACATACCCATATACAGATGGTCCTCGCTGGGGTCATCCAAAACCTGGCACCAAAACACAGAGAAATGGAAATGAGTCTAAACACACACAAATGCACGCACACGTACACAATATATCATCTTTTGTATGCAGTGAAAATGTTACACAGACAGCCGTGTTATAATGCAGTTTGGTTGTATATGAGGCTTTGAAAAGGTTGGGGAGGTTTCGGTCATTGCTACACTCAAACTTTGTTTTTCTTTCCCTTTGTACAGACGTGTTAGAATGAGAAAAATGCAACAATGCAATTTGAAATAATGGAGATTGTTGTTTTGATCCTTATTTTTCTGCTATTGTCTGCTGAAGCTTCTTTCCAATTTGTTCCCCTAGCAATATGGCAACATACCTTTGTTACTCTTTAGAGAGAAGAGGCACAATCAGAAGACTTAGCCCAAACAGTTTGTATACTTTTTTTATGTATTTAGTGTTAGCTTGTGCAGGCCTAATTGTTTTTGTCACTCAAATATCATGTTCTGGGTTGTTGATTTTTTGCACCTTGATCTAAAACCTGCACTTCTTCTCCCTGAAATGAAGGCCACTATGGATTGGAAGACAAAACACATATCACACGCTCTTCTGTTTAAAACGTGTTCATGGAAAATAAAAATATGTGTAAAATAAATCAAAATAGCCTAAATGTAAGTTTTAACAGCACCCACCTCTACTAGTTTCACCACATTGGGATGGTCAAGCTTTTTCAGAATGGCAATCTCTTGATAGACCCGCTCCAAGGGTCCTTTGGGCTGAGGGGGTCCCTCAGGGGCTGCTTTGGCTCCACGAGGGGGAGGTCTCCCTAAGAGAGGGATGGGTGGGCATGGATTACAGGTGAGGGAAGGATAGGACGGAAAGAAGGACACGATAGGACAAAAGACAGAGTGGGTTTCGGTACTGGTATGCAGTGTTCATGTACCAGTGGAGCATAGACTGCGCTCTCTGCAGTGATAACCATCTGCCCCTGGCTTCAGACTTACGTGGGAAACCTGCCTGTCTCATCAACCTCCTCTTGGACAACACCTTCATCGCCTACAGGAGAGAGGGGGAGATTGATTCGGATAGGGGGGAGGATAAGAGAATGAGGGAGAGGGGGTGGGAGAGCCAAGTGGGCAAGAGATCCAGAGAAAATATGAACAGAAAGGCAGACAAAAAAAAGAACAGTAAGACCCAGCAGAGGGAGGTGATATCTGACAGTGCACCCACACACACTACATGAATATCCCAGCGCCTACGGACTTCACCTCCCCTCACCCTGAACATCCTTTGTGCATTTGTGACTACTAACACTGACCAGCGTCATTAGCAAAAATGATTATAAATGCTAGACTTACAAAAGAAGATACTGGCTGTTCTTGCTGTCAATCCTGGTACAAAACAATGCTTGAAATTCAAGCCAATGATAATAATTTTTTGCTGTAACTAAACTTTACTTGAGACAATACATATATACTTTGAGACACATTTGGGATTTTGGACTATATAAATAAAACTGGTGGACTTCTGGGTGTTGTAAGCTAACTTGACCTGTTTTATTTTGAAACTATGAGATTGAACACATAAGTAAAATTTAGCCTTATTTTCTGTTTGGACATATACATTAATCAGGGCATACACAGCAAATGCATGGCAAACACACTTCAGGGCTAAAGAAACTAGTATTTCTGCAGTATACAGATTTCTAGCGGGTAACCGGTCAGAGATGGTTACCCTAACCATTTCTTGAACAATTACTGTGGTTGACAACCATCGAGGCAGTGTTGAACAAAGAGTGCAATGTGTGACAGCTACATTGTTGGGTGGATATGTTTCCTGTTCGGGGGAAACAGACTTTTTTAATAGCTTCAATGCCCTCAGTTATTATGGCAATGATATAATCACTGAATGTGACATGTGGGCTTTGTCACTTGGGAGGAATATTAAAATAATCCCCATGCCATTGTATGTCAATATCACGCAGCTTAATGAGAATTGTAGCTATAATAATGAAGTGCAAACAGAAAAGCTCAAGCTGATGTGTTATTACAGTACTCAGAAAGGCACAATTAACTGGGGACATTTTCATATGTGGACATTTCACATAAAATCACACCGGTAAATGTGGCAAAGGGGTTTGCTTATTATAAGGCTTGTCTGTGTGTCTGTGTGTGTGTGTGACAAGTGAGAAGGAATGAAAGAAACATGAACAGTGTTAATACTTGGGAATGAATCACATCTGTATCTGTGTGAAGAACTCACATAGTATGTGTTGTCATCCTCATTGTAAGCCAGCTTGACAACACCATAGGAACCCTGGGCCGGGAATAAGTCAAAGAGAATAGAAGCCAATAAAGTGAGATTGAGCAGCTGTCAATTCTTCACATGAAAAAAACAAAAAAACAATCACACTCCGTAAAAGCAAACTAAATAAATACAAATCCACACAGGAGGGAAGTGTGTGGGCTGACAGTGTATACTGAAAGAGTACCTGCTGCTTCAAAGTGAGAACAGAGAAATTCAAATCATCTCTCTCTCTCTCTCTTTCATTGTTGATTTAAGGCTAATTGAAGAAACTGGATCTGGTTTATGCTATGAAGCTCCCCTGCCCACACACAGGAAAATCAGGATAAAAACTAGGCCCAATTAGTAGCCTGTGTGCTTAAATCCATGCCCAAAAAAACAACAACAAACAAAAACAGACAGAGGGGGAGATAGAGCAGGATCAGTTCCTGCTGGGGGAGCAGATTGGATAGGCAGCACAGGGCTCATCCTACAGCCCAAGAGATGATCTGATACCAGGAGCCTCTCCAACAATCCTGAAAGGCTGTAATTGTCTCCACTGAACACAAAACTACACACATTAACACGTCTACCTACATGCAGAGATCATGCACATTCTGTATTATTAAACCCACAATCTAAAACGTGCATACAAGTTCACACAACCGCTCACACACACACACTTGTATCCACTAAGCCTTGCACAACCCTTAGAGAGCGCTATTTATAACACCCTCTCATCCATCTTTCAACTCTCCTATGGCCTGGTAGTTTACACAGAGTTTGGGAAATGAGGACAACCGGGAGAGAGGATATCAGAGACTGTTACTGCATGTCCTTGATGATGTGTGCTACTTGACAGACATGCAGTAGGTGGAAGGGAGAAGAATATGGAAGAGGCAGTGGAAGGGAGCAATCAGTGACTTGTCTCTGATGGTACCTTTCCAATCTCATCTTTCAGCTTGTACTGGTTGAGTTGAACACAGTCCTTGAAGAGAGGGAGGTAAAAGAAAGAGAGGAGAGGAGGAGAAATGGTTTCTTTTCAAATGAAATCACATTGGATATTTTAGCACTTAGAAATCCTAGATACATCATGAGCATTCATGCAAAAATTGGTTTTTGATTTTTGATTACATTTTCTTTTTTACATTTCCATTTAACAGAAACTCATAAGTGCAGTGTTTTGCACATCAGTGTTCCCAAGGGTGCCTGATGTCTTGCAACTCGAGACACATTTTCTGTGCTTGTCAGCTTGTCAGGATGAGTCTGCAATCACTGTCCCAGCTAAATTTATCATTCTCTAAGATTCATTAAAAGTAAAACCTCTACAAATCCAGACAAAGCCAGGTTTGCAGTTAATGTATCTGCTAATCTTCCAACATGCCTGAGATTTAGGATGTGTTTCAACAGTTTTGTAGTATATTTTGTAGTCTTTAAAGGGAACTAAGCAGTCTAGTACAGGTGTATTCTACCATAATTTGTATGAAGAAGTGATAGGAGCACAGACACTGCTGAGTAAAAACTGAACCCAGCCTAAAGAGAATGATTCATATTATCCATGTCTGGGACTACGGATGGAAATTAGCTTTGTGCTAAACCCAGTGTATTTACGTCAATTTATATTGTACGTTCATTAATTTCCATTGTCCCACCCAAATAAATAAATGAAATTAAACAACTAGGGGTGCACTGGCTAACCAGCTCTACATTAAAAACATATTACTAAATGTAATTTATTTGATTGTTGATCTGTAGATTAGATCATTAAAGGAGCACTCGACTTTTGTTGAAAATAGGCTCATTTTCCCAATCCCCTAGTGTTGAATAGTTGAGTTTTACCATTTTTTAATCCATTCAGCTGATCTGGCGGTAGCACTTTTATCATAGCTTAGCATACATCACTGAATCGGATTAGACCATTAGCATCTTGTTCAAAAATGACCAAAGACACTTTCAATATTTTTCCTATTTAAAACTTGACTCGTCTGTAGTTACATTGTGTGCTAAGACCAACTGAAAATAAAATGTTGCAATTTTCTACACTGATACAACTAGGACCTATTCTCTCCTTCCTGGGTAACAGTCGAGGAACTTTGCGGCCGTACCATGGGTGCAGCGGTGCAATGATATTACGCAGATTTAAGTGCAAAGAAAGATAGTAAGATGACGTGAATATAGAATTCAGAGGAATTACAATGATCAACAACATTACACTTAACTTACAGTAATGCCAATCACCAGACAAGGAAGTCTCCAACATAAGACGATTATTAACCTTTATGTGCATTTTTTTCAAATCTACAATATGTGAATCTGTAGAAACATAAATGTATATTAGGCTCTAAATTTCATACAGGAGAAACTCTGCAGCCTGCTGCCCTAAGAGAGATTCTACCTCCAGTACATGACAATTACAGGTTTCTGCTTCTATGTGTAACAGGGAACACAGCTATTATCTACGTCTACTGAGACTGTAAAACCTTACCTTTGCGGCCACAAAGCTCAGTCTTTACCAGTGTGCCGCTGCTTTTAAGACAAATGCACATGTAGTTCTGCTTACTTTCAAACGCAAGTATGATACTGATATTTTGATAACTAACAGATGTTCATGAGGAGCCTGGCTCTGTGAACATTAGTTTGTTTGTTCATCCATGTGTAACGTTTCATGCAATGCAGTCCTTAAGGGAATACACTGGGCAGAGACCATAAATTGTATAATCACAATTATTATTACACTGGCTGTAACCTCATTTTTTATGTATTTCTTGATCATCTGAACAATCACGGACAAAAAAAACTGACTTGGTTACAGAGGATGAAAATTAAGGTAATGGTATAAATATGGCAAACAGAAATTATAGCATTATTTTATGTTAGCAGTATTGATTTTGTTCCAGACAGGTTGGGACACCTTTTAAGCAGAAATGTCATCATCACAGAGGCTTTTAAAAATTTCAAATCCTTAACACTCTAACCACGTTGGCCTCAAGGCTTGTCCATACCTGGAGGTCTGTGATGGAAACACTGTGGGATTCCACAGTGGGCCGGCGGGGCAAGCGTGGCGAGGAGTGGGGTGATGTGATGGGCGAGTAGGGTAATGACGGGTAAATATAGCGCCCGTTGAGTCCCGGAGAGCTGCAGGGTGATGCTACCGTTTGGGAGCGCTCCTGCAGAGATAGTTTTCTGTCAGACAGGCTTAACCTTCCCCTTTGCTCTTGGCTTTCAGGTAGCAGAGCCTCCGGCCGGCCAACTGTGTGGGACAGCAGGTCGCAGGAAGGAGTCCGGAAAGGTGCCGCCACGGAGGAAGCTGGCTCGGGCGTCTCAGAACTGTCCATTTCTTCTACCTGAGATGTGATATATTCAAATCATATTTATTTTCCTTATTGCAGGTTCACATGTGTAGGGTTGTTTATGTATGGGTTTTATATGATGATCAATATGTAGTATTTGTCAGTTTATATCAACTTTATATGAGACGGTGCAGTTTGGGCCTATTTTCCAGAAGGCATAAGTATAATTAAATGAACATTTTCCCTCCCAGTAGAAACCCAAAATGTCCAATTAGGTTCCATCTCTGGTACATGCAATGTTTCCTGGGTGTGTTTCATCTTACCTCCTCCTCTTCCCCAGCCTCTCCAGGTGGTCTGCTGGGTTCGTACTCTGTGACCACGATGAGGGACTCCATGGGATCTGGGGAGGGTGTATCTGAGTGGGTGTTCAAAGGTGGAGCGGGACAGCTGCACAGCAGATCAGGCAGGGGTTTTGAGGGCTGTGCTGGGGGTGCACGACTGCCGCAGGAGGCGGGTGGCTCAGCAGAGGGCCAGGGGGTTGCATGACAAGGAAACATGGTGCCTCTTCACAAAGACTGACAACCACTGCTCCATCAGATGGGAACCTCGGGGGGAATTGGTACCTAAGATACAAGAGCAAATTGCAGAATAAGAAAATACATGTGGATAAAAATTGCTGGCCTTTCAAACATCTACTGCCATATTAAAAGGTGGAGTTTTTAAAGGGTATGAAGTACCCAGACTGACAGGGCGATCACTCAAAGTGGCATGGCAAAAAGAAGACTCTAAGCATCACTTTCTTTCCACTGGATCTGTTCTTGGCCAACTTCTCACCTCAATATACACCGCCTCCCTTGGTTTGATTATCTGCTCACATGGTTTCTCTTACTATCTCTGCTCTATTTGTCCTCCCCACCAGACAGTCCCACTCTCTCAGAACAGATCTCAACCAGGCTCACTGATATCTCAAAATGGATGATGGAATGATTTAACTGAATCAACTTAGCCTCTCTAAGACTGAATGTCTTCCTTCTGATCCCAGTCGGTCCCTCTGTTCAGCACAATATTAGATCTGTGGATTGGTGGTGGTGGAACAAGTTACCAAACTCAATTTGGTCAGCAGAATCTCTTTCTGTCTCTAAAAATCCCTTGAAGACCTACCTCTTCCAAGAGTACCTACTCACAATTCTTCTTGCGCATGCTCTCTCTCCCTCCCTCCTCCTCTGTTTATCTGGGCTCTATCTAGGCTACTTCATGCACCTGCAATCTTGTATCAGATGTATCAATTTGGATCTGAGCGTTGTGGCACTTATTCTCGAAGGCTTCTCATGGATCTACTGTGGCTTGGATTGTACCTCATTTTTACATGGCTTTGGACAAATACGTCTACCACATGAACAAATACAATGGTAAATGCTTAGGAACTTCTTCCATAGCATACAATTATCTTGATGGAGTTAAAATGTAACAAATCTAAATATGCTGACTATAGGCTAGGGTTTGCAAACATCAACAAATATCAATTAATGACATACAAGCTCCCAATAGCTTCAACACTGAGTTTTAAAAGAGCTTCTTGTATACACCTGTTCTACTAACACAGCATATGGTTCTTCATCTGGCATGTTCAACCAGTACATAGTGCACAATCAACTGGAGATGAGGTTACTCACTGACCTTTAGATTTTTGCCATAATTTGCTCATGCTGCATGACCAGGGTTATATTGTGGGAGCCTAACACCATATTTAACCAATACCATATCTTGCTTTCCTATTAATGTTTTAGTTCAACACATAAAACAAGAACTTTGCAAGCAAAATTGGACTTTACTAAGGTAGGCCTTAACAAACAGTACATAGTATGCATGTAGGAAGAAGAAATACAGATAAACATCCTTAAGTATACTCCCTGTGCTAAACTTGCTTAAAGCAATTATGATGTGAGAGTCAAGATAAACAAAAAACAGATGGTAACTGTATATTTTTAGCCAATATTAATTTAGGACTGGCATAAATCCTGTGACAAAGTATGACAAAATGTATATGTACAACTAATGTTTAATTACTTTTGCACACAGCTGGCACTAGCAGTGTTTGACTGGACAGCGTGAACCAGCGTGGGTGTAATGAAAAAGTGTGGGGAAAACAATCCGAGATGCTGTTAACTAGCTCTGAAACATAAGTAGATACAGCTCTTTCCATATGAAACCTCCGTGGAGTCTGGACTTTTTCCACACATTCCGTAAAGTGCTAATTAATGCAAGCAAACACGTCTAGTATCACACACTTCAGCTCTAAGTGGACAGATTTGATGCATCTATAAAAGCAATGGTTCAGTCTGCTTTTAATGTCAGTTATACAACATGGTTAATTATTATCTGTACAGCATATAACCACAACCTTTTTTCCATAATTTCAAGAGGACCATTTCCATCTCCATGTCCACTCAGCTTATTATCTGCTCATTATCTGTGAGAGGAATGGAGAGAGAAGGAAAGGAGGGAGGAAAAGAGAGAAAGAAAGAAACAGGGAGAGATCCTTGAGATCCATCAGATTTCTGTGATGGCCAGAATTGTGGCACTGTCAGTGTGTGGGAGCTGAGTAAATCACACAGATACAGGAAAACAAGGGGAAGCAATAAGTAAAACAAGACAGTTGGAGCTCCAGCCAGGTTCAGAATGAGGACCATGTGTGGGAGGAGACACCCACTCCAGGTGGCCTCTCTACCTCCATTGCCAGCCTATATATAGTGATGTTAACAGAAAAGAAAGAATCCCCACACTTTACACTGAGACTCATATTGAGCATAAGTGTTTCATGGGCAGGAACTTCTTGACTGCTTGCTCTCTTCAGTCCCTTTCACACATACAGTAAAATTGCCATTACAAAAAGTACTCTGTCGTCATTATCATGGGAGGTTATGTCAATCTTGAATGTCACAATTTTTTCAAAAACACACAATATTTTCCAGATGTTATAACTTTTCCTACAATACCCAGTATCCTCGTTTCATTCAGCTGAAAAAAGAAGCTCTTGAAGCTCTAGTTTGACCTTTAACACATAGTATCACTTCCAACAAAGGGACACAATGTACCCTGATAAGTGGACTCAGTCTCATTGGAGTACAGAAAAATATAGATGTGACCCTGGATGAAACTCGCAATGCACCAGCTACAGCAGACTTTCTATATCCAGAGAAGAGAGGCATCTTACCAAGCTTGACCTACTTTGATCTCGGATAAATGCTAAGGCACACATCAAGGCCCTGTTTCCATTCACATGAACTGTTTTTTTTGGGCGCAGTTTCTACATTGGTAATGATCTTTTAAAAAGTCTTTCCATGACATTATCACTTATAGCAAGATGCACAATGTCACTGCAAATCTCATTCTCTGCCCAGCAGGGTTTGGAAATTAGCCCTGAACATCAGTAGTTCATTTTGTCTTCGGTGGCAGGATTTGCAGCAGCATGAGAAATTGACAAAAGGCAGCTGAATGCCAGCTTAGTTGGTTTCTGTTGAAGTTTCGGGGTCAACAGCCACTAGCTGGGAAGTGAGATTCTGAAACTACTAACTACTGTTAGCCTAGCACTCATTAGACTCCTTTACCTTGGAGCTGAGAAAGCTACCTTGACACAACTAACTCACACTTCATGTTTATCAATCTGTTTTAGCTATGTCACCCACCTCTCATCCCAAATTAGGAGGGGACTGGACACAAACTAATACTAGAACATGTTTTTGCTAGACATCCTTGCTAACTAGGCTAAGCTGCACACTAGCACTAAAGATAAGAACAGCATAGCCCCCAATGTCTCTATAGTTCCTAGCCAAAGATAATGTATATCAAGGATAACTGCTGGCTAAAGCCCTAAACTTGTCTGACCCCTGCGAAGAACAAGCAGTTAGATTTGCGCCTTGTGAAACACCATGCTGCCCAGCTCCAGATGCCATACCACCCTCTTATCATAACATAAGTCACACGACCTGACCTTCACTATCTGGGCATGAGGGGAGGGGGAGAGAAGACTTATCAGAGCTTGCGGGGGTCCAAGCCATGTACAGCATTAATAACAACACAGATACAGTCCCATAGACATACAAGTACAACACAAGGCCATCTGGAGCAGAGGAGAATCCCTAGCTTCATTAAAAGATCAACAGGGCAACCCTGTCAGTGATCTGTGAAGCCACGCAAAAGATAAGCTCCTGTAAATGGAGGGATGAGCATCCTCGGCCAACTTAACTGTAGTGTTATCACGCAATCACAGCTCAATATTACTGAGAATCTGAAATATTTCATTGGCAGCCAAGATATTTAACTCCAAAATACACCACACTTAGGCACTGTTATGAAATACCCTTTGGAGATGTTCACCCATTATCAGCTCTGTATTAACCACAAAAACACAGTTAATATTAGGGCCACAACTGAAGATTATTTTCTAAGTTAATTTCTAGAAAATGGTGACAAATGTGGAGCACAATATCCAAGAACAAAAGGTGATGTCTTCAGATTGATTATTTTGTCTGACTATTAATGTGAAACCTAAAGATATCAATTTCCCAACGATATTAAATTGAGAAATTGACCAATTGAACAAAAGATTACCAAAGTTGTTTTGTCATTAACTACTCGATTAAACCGACTTATTGTTTCACGTCAAGTTGATGTAATTTTTTCTAGAATATTTAAACCATAACACTTGTTTTGTGACAGAGTAATGTTCATGTGTCCGAGTTAGATCCCAATAAGGTTTTTTTTTTTTTTACATAATAATGAACATCCATAGAACAGGGAAATGTGGCCAAATTTGTCAAGAGACCATTTGGGAAAATATACAGTGCTCTCAACTCCCCCAACTCAAAAGACAGGACTTACTGTGGTGCATTTCAAGGATGTTATCAAGTCTGTCATCATTTTGATAAACAACACCACTGTATACTGATGAACAGCAGTATGAAAACATTTTAAAAGCATCACAAATACCGGAAATGAAATCCTTTAGAAGAACATACAGGCCAATATTGGGTGCTATATTTTGTAAAGGGTATGTTAATGCAACTTTTGATTCTTAAAAAGCTCTATGCATAACAGTAAAACCAAAACTGTTTCCATTAACGTTACAATACACAGCACCATGAATTTGCTTTGAGCATTAACGTTAGGTATTAAACGTTAAAGCAATCAAATCATTAACTTAGCTGGACCACGACTCGTTATTTAACTTCATCGTTTTCTTGCGTTAACGTTACATTAACTCAGAAACACAAATTACCTTTGACTCGCAGTTACGTGTTACAACGTTAGATGTGCAACTGACAACAATGGTTTCGCTTTCCTATTGCAGCAATAATAGCTAACTGACACTCATCACTGAGAATTATCAATGACTGTAAACATTAAAACAAGTAAGCGCCTTTTACTATCGACATCACAAATTCATAGATGAAACGAGTTTTAACCGTCGTCTTACGTTAAGCTAACTTAGCCCAAAGCATCAAAGCCAAACAGCTCAGCTAACGTTAGCAGCTGCTTCATCTGTCAAAGATACAGATGTTGAGCAGTCAAGGATGCTAGAGCGAGTAACGTCCATAGTACGCCCGATGACAACGGTACTCAAGACAACCACCAAACACAAACTAAATACATGTAAAACTCACCTTAACGTGTTACTTAGGCCTACAAGTCAGAATTGAGGTTCCTTCTCCCTCTTCAGCTGCGGTGTAAGTAGCGTCTCTACCACGACAGCTAACGTTAGCTAGCGAATTGAGAAACGGGGAGAATGTAACGTTAGCAGACTGATAACCGATGTTGGGATGGACCAATCAAGCTGAGCACGCAGATGCCGTGCTTCACATGGAGGAAATTTTGGGGAAACGGGCAGTGTGGTAATTTAATGTTAACAATTGCAGCGATGTAATTACAAGAACCTACATAATAAATATAATTCGCAATCTCAACATAACACACTTCATGGTTCTTGGGGACTTTATAGGCGGCTGGCTCCACCCTGTGGTCTGCTGAGAGAGTTGCATCCTGGAATTAAACGCTTTGTGGAGTTGTCACTTTTGTTCAGTTAGCTTAATTGATCATTTAGTTGAAGAAAAAAAACTTAACATTTTAAACAGCATAATTATCAACTCCAGTCATATCCTATAATGCAGGTTAGTGACAAAGTTAGCACCTTCTTAAACCTCCATACTGTGATTTTTCAAGCTCATGAGGCACTGAAACTTTTTCTCAGAATGTGGTGACTTCATTTCTCATGTTCAGTGTCACACAGACCGAAGAATTTGCACTGGTTTACAATCGCTCTGGCAAACCTGAGCAAAGACTGATGAAAGACTGTTATTTTGGGCAGACAAACATGGGTCAAATTTGATTCATCAGAACAAGGTGCATCTTGCCAATAACACCAAATACTTAACATTTTATTTGTTTTCCTCAACCTATTGTTTAAGTCGGCAAGAAATAGATCTATGACGCAAAGTGCAATTGGGGCAGGTAGGATGCTGAGAACTAAGGTGATCAAATAATGAGTAGCCATTTGGAAACCTAGTAAATGTGGCATTCAGTGAGGGAAAAGGACAAAAAAACAAACCGAAGTGGTCTCCAATTTCTGGAGTTGAGTTAACCAGACGACGAGATAAAACTGAAATGTTTATTTCCATTAAAAAAAAGAAATTAAAGCAATATGCTGCAAAATACAGGATGGCAAACAATATCCAAGATATCCAATCCAAAGAAGACAAAATAAAAAACAAAAAGACTATACAACGCAACAATCTTAAAACAGCGGAGCAGTTATCTCCTCTTCTGGAAGATGTTGCCTCTTCCCATTCCACCACGGCCCCGACCCCTTGCAGCCACTGCAGAGAAAGAGGAAAACGACAACACAGTTTAGAAAAATCAGTCGGACTCAAATATCAGGCAAGGTGTCTGTCTTGTCTTAACAGAATTCAATACACAATTGGCAGCCAAAAAGTAGAATTGAAACAATGCTTCTGACACAGCCCCAAAGACAGGATAATGCAAATACAAGGCGCATGGATGAAAAGTGAAAAAGTAAACAAATCTATAATTAAAGTGCTAAGTCGATGCATTGACTCATAATATTAAGGATTCAGCAGCATTTGTGGAAGGCATTTATCTTCTGTTAAGTTGTGGTTCTGCGGCACCATAAAGGCGAAAAAGTAATTATATGTATAAACTGCTGAAATTAAGCACAACTGCCACAGATTTGAGGAGGTCGACAAAAAATGTGAGCTGTCCGGGGAAGATACTGGTCCAGAAACTTCCCACTCACCTTGCGCTTTGAGAATAGCTGCCTTGCCCCTTCCTGCGCCAGATCCCTGGTTCTTGTTCTTCATACTCTTTAACATTGGAGCATTCTTTAACATGTCAGGTAAAATCAGGAAGCGGATCTTGCTGCCACGGATGTAGACTTGCTCCAACTGTGCCACCCGGCCATCGCGATAGGTCACGGTTATATTGGACATCTGTAGGGACAAAAAAAAAAAAAGTCAGAAATTTAACTACACAAAAAGTTAACATGGCTGAAAGAATAGTTAGTGTTACAGTAAATGCAACATGAATTTCTTAGGCTAGAAGTAGAAGACACGAGAAACTAAACTTAAATCTAAACTACAGCAATGCAAGCATACCTGTATTAACAATAGACCAGTGGTTCACAATCTAGGTCTTGCAACACTACACCTCTGCTGCTTTCATTTCTTTACGTTTAGGAGGGGCCTGATTTACAGCTTGAATTCCAGATTATTCAAGTAACTAGCAGGATTGGGAGCCATGGCTTAAGTACTTTAGACCAGGGTAGACAACTTTCGTGTTTAATAAAACGTGGCACCAGATGGGGGAGCTTGAAAACCTTGGATTAACTGGAAGTCAAGAGTCAGTCTCTACTTGCATGTCTCTCATGGTGACCAATCCTCGCATATTTAGCTAGTAGCTTCAAAATTATTCTAATTATAAATGAGCCGATGAACACAATAGAAAATACTTGAATCCATAAAAACAAGTACAAACACTTCAATATAAAAGCATACATGCACCCAACACATAATATAGAGAGATAATTGGTTATTTTTTTGGACCTCCATTAGGTGTTACCAGTGCAGCAGCCACTCTCCTATCATATCAGGGTAAAACCAGTGAAAAGCAAATGTCGATTTGGAGGAAACCCTTGCAACGCAACCGCGTCGGGAACAAGAGGGTAATCTGTAATTCTCCTGAAATCTCACACTCATGAGTGTGGTCATTCCGTATTGTTACTCATCACATACGATAAGATTAAAAACCTGAAAGTTCACAACACAAACCAAGTTAAATGTATTCAAGTAAACAGGCAGCAAGGAGGAGCTTCATTTAGGATTATTTGTAATCCTTTATTATTTATTTGAAAAAAAGAAAAAAGGACAAACCTGGCAGTTCATGTTGTCCTCAGCTTCAATCAGCTTCCCCCTGTACACCTCTCCAGTGTTGGTCTCACAGGTCACGATGTGTCCCTCTGCCTCATGCAGGACCTTTATTGGTACACCAATGGACATTTTTCCAACTGTCTTCCTAAAAAAAAAAATGTATTGTAGGAAACGTTACAATGTCTTGTCCCATAATAAATGACTGTCAACCTGTTTTCTACAATCTACCAAATATTTCAAAAATATCTTAAAACAACGGAGGTGTTCGGTTGCTGTGCTAATATCTCCTGTTTTTGACACTATATTTGATTTTTTATATTTATATAGTGAAACATTACTTCCGTTTCATGTTAAACTGCTAAGAAACCACTAATTGGGTCAGTCACAATTCTTGTGTTACTGTGAAACCATTAACTGCTAACCCTAATGTTAAACTGCTTTGGCTCTGCTACGGTGTACCTAACTGCAACGTAAAGTTAGGTAGTGTTTAAAAAACTAGCGACCTACAACATAGTAATCCGTGGCCTTAAGTAAGAAGTATAAGAATACCCAAAACTCAAGCTTGATAAATATGAGCAATTTCTTAATAAAAACAGAGAAACTTAACCGCTAGCTAAGTTAGCTAAACAAGCTAACTAGCTAAGGTTAGTCGTCCATGAATTTACAATAACGCAACATTAACTTAACAATAGTTAAGACCTATATATTATTTTGACTTAATTATTGGTACAGACCACTACAAACCAAAGCCTGGTGCAATACAAATACTTAATTCAGATTAACATTTGATTCTTCATTGAAGTAACGTTAGGATCTTCGATTTCGGCAAATAGACGTAACGTTAACCATGTTGGCCATCTGAATGAAATAGCTCTTTTGAACAACGCAAACAAACACCGCTGTTCGCTAAACTAAGTCATAATATCTTTTATCCAATTTATTAAAACGGTTACCTTGATTCTGTCTTGAAAACTGATGTCTTTATTGTTGCTTCTTCTTGAACGACTCTGCAACGTGCGCTTGACGGTTTAGCGTACCTTTTTGAGCCTTTTTCCGCCTACCCACAATGCAACAACGTTTCAATGAAGTGCTTCCTGTGACACCCTGCGGTGCATTGTGGGACTTGTATTTTTGAGTTTAATTTTTGCAACATTTGCAAGCCAATGTCCCATATAGTAACTATAGTAACTCCCCAGTAGTTTATAGTTTATGACTGAATGGCATACTATGAAGAGGCCCACCGGATTGTTTTCCTTCGGCGCATCATACCTTCATGGACCCTGCTGTAGCCTTGTGTGTGATTACAAGACAAATGATGCAATGATGCAGATTCAGCGGCCCCTATGGTATGTATCTTCAACAGTCCCTTGTTTATTTGTGTCGTTTTTATTGTCTTGAAATGACTCAGACTTGAATCACCCGTAACGGCATACATTTTCCTAATCCGTAGATCTAGCTCACGTTAATCAAAATTGCACAAAAAACAAAGCATTAAAATGAAATGGATTCATCCAAACCACAAAGTATAATATACAACTGATATGCATAGTTTTTGAATAAACATACATGAGCTAGATACATACCCATGTATGTTAATTCCTGGAGATATGTCTCTGGGATTGTTTTAAGGGAAGTAAACGTTGCTTAATGCACGTCTTTCCCACAATGGAGCTTTTTATTGAGGAAAGAGAAAGCGTAATGGCATAATAAAAGACATCATCAAATGAACCTCATTTGATTTCCATTGCATTAGGCTCATTGACTGGCGTCAGCAGCCAGTCTGCTCTGTGAACACCAATTGCTGAGTAGTCTGTGGTCATGTGTATGCACTTAACGTGTGTGTGTCTGTACGTGTGTTTTTCATGCCCACTACAGGCATATGGAGTGATATTTGAATAGGTCAAACAAGCTCTTTGTTTTGGTTGGATGGTAACTGGCCTGTATACATCAGGTGCTTTTGAAGCATATGTCACATAATTGTTGAACTAGCAACGGACACGTGTTGCCAGGCAGCTATCAAATCGCTGATCAGACTAGCAATGTCAAATGTTCTGTAGCTATCCAGCACTTTGAGAGATTAATTTTTTAACTGATTTTTTCTCAAGAGGATGGTGCATGCCTTATACTTGCCTTCAAACATTTCAAACAGTATTTCCCTAAGTTATCAGAGAGTTATCACTGTTTATGGTTCATTCAGATCATTAGCTACAACTCTTTGTAGGACACACGTTGTCTGTACGTGCTTCATCTATAAAAGTATGGAGTCGTATGGAGTTGTATGTAGGTACATACAGCTAGGTTCCTGGTAAGACTGTTGACTGATAGCTGCGCGTGACTGAAAGTCATTCAGTATTGTAGTAGAAAGTGACTTCAGCTGATGACAAACAGTGAACTAATTAGTATTTTAGACTTTTAATCCTCCAGTGGGTAAAAACAATACAGATGACCATTAAAAACGCTGACCTTATGCAAAATTATCAGAACATGTAATTCAAGAATTTAAAGGTTAAAAGACTTTTAAAAATGCATTGCAAGATACAGCAGAATTGAGAAAGCATTGTTTTCATCACATCAAGATGCAAATTGTTTAATGACAACACACTGCCATAGATGTTATTGCACTTATGTCAAGAAAACTGAAGTATCAGCACATTTTAAACATCCACCTGCTTGCGACAAATTTTGTTGTGCACTTGTGGATCTGATCCAACTCAGAGAGGGTTGATGAGAACAAAGTAATAAAGCAGGAAAAAATATTGCCTGGAAACCAGTTTATGTGACTTCAGACGGAGAAACAGATTTGCTGTTTCTGTTGATTTGATGAGGCTTTGTTAACCATTCTTCACATTGTCGTGTTTGCACACTGTTATAAGTTTTATGGTAATAAAAATATATTTTAAATACCTAAATACGTTTGTTATGAGACTTCTGTAAGCTCTGTAGAATGGACTAACTCAGTCTGTTTTAGGGAGAGAGCATGAACATTGACAAAAGCAATGCAACTTCCACTGTCCTTCACCTCCAAAACATCTGTTGTTCCCTTCAGATATGTGACCGACTCTACTCCATCCTGAGCAGCAAATCCCATGATGCATGGCTGCTGTTGCATTGCTGAAAGGGTGCTACACTTTATTTGGTGTCCATTGGGTATGTAGCTGCTTGGTGCCCCATCAAACTTTGATGTCCAATGACAAGAGGCTTCATGAGTAGTTCTTGGTGGCGTTTGGTCCGGACTGGGGTCAAGGACGTAGCAATTCAGTTCTGTGCCACATGATGAACCCTCTTTACTGGTACAGGAGGAAGTCTGCATGATACTGCTGCTCCCAACACCTCTGCCATCACCACTTCCAACCACAAACCCATGGCCATCCCTCTGCCCCAGGATGTGCTGATACAGGATCCTCCGAAAGGTCTGTCTGAATTCACGAATGCGATAAGCGTAGATGAAGGGATTCACAGCAGAGTTAGCATGGGAGAGGATGATGGCAATGTTCATCACCCAGATATGTAGGCGCTCACAGTCCTGACACAGGTAGTTGAAAGAGTTGATGATGTGCAGCGGAAGCCAACATAGAGCAAACAAACCTACAATGATGGCCAGCGATTTGGCAGCATGCACTTCCTTCTGCAGGGTTGAACGAGTTGCGCTCGACGATGAGGTTATTTCTCCAGGAGCAGGTATGTATGAAACTTTAAGACTCATCAGTTGGAGCTGGCGCCGTGCGGCCATGAAGATATGGGCATAGATGACCAGCATGGCCAACAGGGGCACCAGAACACAGCCGAAGAAATTGAAATAGACCATGTAGTCCATGGTGACGACTTCTTCAAACAGGCACTCTGTCAGGCCTTCAGGGCAGCTGCTGCTGCTAGAGGTTGCGGTGGTGTTCCAACCTGTACAACAGAGCCAGAGGTGATTTATTGCCCGTTTTATATTTTAATAATGTCAATCAATTTAATCCATAGTAGAAATAACTCTACATCCATTTTCTATACTGCTTATCCTTAAATTGGTCGCAGGGAGGCTGGAGCCAATCCCAGCTGACTTTGGACAATAGACACGGTACACCCTGAACAAATCGCCAGTCAGTCACAGGGCTGACACATAGAGACAAACAACCGTTCACGCTCACAGCTATGTGCAATTTAGAGTCATCATTTAACCTAACTGTGGAATGTGGGAGGAAGCCCTGCACCATCGTGCCACCCCGGAGAGTTCTATAAGGTAAAACATTTTTCATAGACTTATGGCAAGTGCGTGTAAATGTGCATGGTCTGGGTTTCAGAACTCTCAAAAATCATATCAGCAGTAAGAATCTCTTAACTGAATTGAAGCCAGTATGAAAATACCAGATGCATTTCTCCTAATTGTCAAAATTGATTGGAATTTGAGCACCTTTCTCTAGAAATATTTTCTAGTAAGGGGATGTTGACGATTAAAGCAGGGTATGTTTGATGTGTTTACTTTGATTAACTTTTGACTGCTGCTTACTCACCCTCTTTTCCAAAATTCAGATTTTCTGGCTTTGAACAACTGACAATGAAACAAATGTAAACCAAAACCCAGGTATCAAACTATCTCCTCAGAAACCTATGGACAATGTAACAGATGCCACATTTATGTTTTTCTACAGGCATTGAGAGCATATATTTGCCAAAATAAATCTCCCACCTCTGTTCCAGCCCAGCATCGGTGTCATGCCGATGCCTACTGAGAAAACCCAGCATAATGCGATGATGCCCTTTGCCCTCTTCCCTGTCACCAGGCTGTTGTACCTGAAAGGTTGAACAGAGCACAATAATACATTAGGGCTAGTTGTTTATCTAATTTCAGTGTGATATTATCAATCTGAGACAAAGTCAATATTTGGTGATTTAAATGAGACAATTTCTTTGCATTCAAGCCCAAATGCATTATTTATTTAATAATCCAAAACAATATTTCAATTGTCCCACTGAAGACTTTTTATTATTGCATTACTGGCTTTTCAATACACTGTAACCACTTACAATAATCTGACCAGTACCTCTCCAGTACTTTTGTCTGGTGATTAAAGACACACCACACATTCAGTGTTTCAAATATATAAATCTAATGTGATTTTGCAAAGGTCTGTTCACAACTCAAATGTTTTGATGCCAGTGCAACAGAAGGCTTTGTCTAGCAAAATAACGGTCTTGTATGTTCTTCCTTCCGTCCATGTTAGATACAGTGTGATACAAGTCTTGCTGCATGTCTTTGCATGACTCTGCAAAAACTTGAGGGAGTGTTCATAAATCTGCATCAAAGGGAATTTCCTTCCTATAATGTAATTTACTGTCTTCTTTCTCATTTATGTTTTAACATCAACTCAAAGCTCTGAAGAATTTGTAATTCAGTCGGGTCATATAAGAGCTTCCAAGCAATGCGATGAAATACGAAAATGACAGACAATTCAAATAATTTACTGTACTACAATAGGTGAAATGATGAGGATTTCAATCCTCAACACATAATTGTAGTTAAAGATATAAGCTTTACTACTGTATACACTGTATACTGTATACTACTGATTGCTTGTAACGTAACATCTGGCTTGGATTCAGAGAAATATTCAGCTAAATACCATTGACACAGGTTAGGACATTTATTTTACAATGCAACCACTGATAAGATTATGTTATCATACAATAGCTTTATGTTACACTATTTAAGTTTGTTTTTTTCTTTGGTTGATTTCAACATATCTGATACAAGGACATAAAAAAATCAACACAATTCTTTTTTCTAATATATAATTCAGATCTGTCAAGAATACTTGCAGACACAGTCACAACTTGACCTGACTAACCTTTTAAAAAATCCTAAATTCAACATTTCAGTTTCCTCTTTTCATAATTATCCTCAAGTTATTAAGTATTTTTAAAGACAGTATTTAAACAATCTGTAGGAAGTATTAATGTGCATATTGCTTTATGCAGAGGTAAGCAAATGCACAAATTTGGCTATAGGAATAAAAACAGAAAATCAGCATGAATAACTGCAGTATTCTTGGTAACATCACCTCACCTACGGTGCCACGGTGGCAGCCAGTAGGCTATATTAAGCTTCCTAAAACTCTGATGAATTATTGGCTCTCTGGTCTTTGGTGTTAGGGTTGTGGCACCCATTTGTGCACATAAACACAACTAGAGGCCGTTATGTAACCGCTTATGCAAATACATCACCTGCTGTGGATTACTAGATTGAATATCCTGCCATGACAGGAGTAAAGAATGCAGCTGTGGCTAAACAATAGTGGCTTTGGTTACACAATATGAGTAAATGTGTTTGTCAAAATACCTGTTGCAGAAAGAATGAACAAGGTACATTGTTGTAAGATGCAAATACATAAGCCCTTGGAAAGGAATAGTATTTGAATGATGGGCTGGTTAATTTACATGGATGAAAACGATCAAAGCCTTCAGGAGGTTTAATTCCTCCAACAGCACACAAACAGTAACCCAATAAAGCCTGTAGTGACATATATCTATGTCGCCCTTAGCCTTAATACAATAGCCTTAATTGAAAAAGATCTCTCTATAATTCAATGTGTTTTGTTACACCACTGCATATGTGCTTTGGATGCCTCTCATGTTTAATGGTTTACCCACATTCCTCTGACTTGAGTGAAAAGAGCATCATGTTTAAAATGCAAGCGTATTGTGCAAGAGGCAACACCTTACATCCATCAGCAAAAAAAACTCATTTCCATTTAAAAAATGTAGCTCCTTCAAGGCCCAGAAAGAAGAATTTGGTTGAAGTGAGAGTGTGGAAAGCTGTCTCTGTTTCAGTTTTCAGTACAGTTGATGTTTCCCCTCACCTGAGTGGGTTCTTGATGGCAATGTAGCGGTCAACAGCGATGGCCAGCAGACTGAAGATGGAGCTCTGGGTAAGTATGAGGACGAAGCAAGCGATGAACAGGCAGCCGAAGAAGTTGGCACAGAATCCGGTACTGATGTTGGTTTGCAAGAAAACATCACAGGTGATAAAAATATTTTTAAAAACCCTTAATATTACATTCTTACAAATCTAGTAAAGCAATATTTCTTAAATTATTACCCCAAATCAGTCCCAAATTCATTACTTTAATTCAGGATTACACTGAATTTGAGTCCTATCAAAAAGCTGATTAAGACATTTTAAAATGAAAAAAATAAACGTAAGGACACCTAATAGTGATTGCAAAGGGAATTGCCAGAAGCCCCACAGCAATATCAGCCACTGCCAGTGACACCACAAAGAAGTTGGTGATGCTCTGCAGGTTGGAGTTGAGGCAGACGGCCCAGCAGACCAGGACGTTCCCAACCACAGCCAGGCAAGCAATCACCAGCTCCAGGCCAATATAGACCAGCTGGTCATTCTTCCACATGGTTATTGTTTCCTCCTTTTTGCTTTCTTTGTGCTTTCATCACACAAACTCAGCTGCTTGATGGGTTTCCAAACCGCACGATACAATTTCAGGGAAGGGTGATTGTGTCAGCAAAGGGAGGAAGTTCCCACCCCAAACATCACTTGCACCTTTTACTGTCACACACACCATACCAGTCTGTCAATCTTCCTCTTTGTCTCTGCAACCGTCTTTGTTTCTTTTGTGTTCAGCTCGGTAAACTTAGTCACAGACGGCAGCAGAATATTGTGGAGGAAACGTCTGGGAGTTTTCCCCGACAGGGTGCCAAATTAAGAGCAGTGGTCTGGAGAGAGAAAGAGAGAGAGAGAGCATGACCTCAGTGGTATAGCCTGTATAAACAGATTGCAGGTTACCACACAGACACACAAACACACAGTGGCCAGAAAAGCCATCTATCTCTGGAAGACAGGGGGACAGTTTGTTTTCCATACAGGGCCAAAGCAGACAGTCCAACAATGCATCTTTTATTTCAGGAAAAAGTTTCCCGAAACCCTTTCACACACTAATCATTTCCGCTACTGACATGCTTTCCTCCAAAATCACTGATAATTACACAAAATAAACCACCTGTACATTTCAAAGCCATTGTACTAATACTGGAACACTTTGTTAAGTTTTCTTTTTTCAGGGTGTGGGGGCAGCTGTGGCTCGGTGGCAGAGCGGTTGTCTACCAATAGGAAGGGCGGTGGCTCGATCCCGGCCCCCCCAGCCATGTGTCGAAGTATCCTTGAGCAAGATACTGAACCCCAAATTGCTCCAGAAGCTGTGCCTTCGGTATGTGAGTTTGTAAGTCGCTTTGGATAAAAGCGTCTGCTAAATGTAAATGTAAATATTTTGCTCAGTTCCTTTATGTAGTAAGCAAATTAGTATATATTATTACAAGCAGTGGTACAACCTCAGATAACCTTCACAAAGGAGGAGTCTGAGGGAAATGTCAATGTCAAGTTATTCAGTTAACTGGGGTACAACAGCTCAAAGGAGTGCGAAAGAAAGACATTGAAATCCTCATCATTTCACCTATTGTAGTACAGTAAATTATCTGAATTGTCTGTCATTTTCGTATTTCATCGCATTGCTTGGAAGCGCTTATATGACCCGACTGAATTACAAATTCTTCAGAAAGACAGATACTAATAACCAAGGCTGCATCAATACTGTAGATTAGTTAGTGCAGTTTTATTCATTTTCTCTCCAGCAGTTAGATAATAATATAAATAATCATTGAAATTATCTTTGAACTACAGCAAAGAATTAAAATTGTTGTTGTGGAAGTTTGTGTGGAAGCTAAACAATCACAGGCTTATTTTGTTGAATTTTAAAGTGCAATTTTTTTTATTATTCTTAGTGGAATCAACCAGGACTGCTGGGACTCAACATGCTTAGTCACTTTCTTGCCTATAATTAGATGAGAAGGTTGGTACCACTCTCATGTCATTGGATTTATATGGATCCAGAGCAGGGAGGCATTTAGCTTCGCTTAACATAGAGGGGAAGCAGGGGAAAACAGATAGCCAGTCTCTGTCCAAAGCTCAAATATATCTCTCCTAGCTCAGTTAAAAGCTCAGTCATTAACACTTTGTGCCGCATTTGTTTAATCCATCCACAAACTAAAATGGAAAATGATAAGTTGTGGTTTTACAGAGAGTTACATTCTGTAATGGCTACCACCATCGCTGATGTACATCAATCTTCTCATCTAACTTGCGTCAAAAACAAGGATAAGTGTATTTCCAAAAATGTTGAACTATTCCTTTAAGGCCATCCTGATCAAAAATGTTTGTTTTTGTTTATACATTTATGTTAAAAAAAATATTTCAGTATCATTAGGACATTTTCAAACTCTTAAATTTTGATATATTGGCTTTAAAAAAACAGTGTCGGGCATTTATGCCTATAATATAGGCATAAATGGTCTACTGTAGTCAGTTCACCCAGACTACATGGCACACATTTCATCCTGTTGGCTGAAACACAAAAACATTCATATAAAACCTGCTTTTATTTCTTTTGAATTGAGGGACAGAGCACAGAGCAAACATGTATTTACTACAGGGGAAAACAAGCTTTGTAAATAGTTCCTGCCATGGTAAGGTATACAGTGAGTAAAATTTGACAAGATAAGATTCAACAAGATTGAATGTATGACAAGATAAGTGACATTTGGTCACTAGGAGCAATGCTGGGACCATTCTGACCTATATTGGGTGCCTTACGTCAGCATATCTCAGAGAATAGATACTCCTGATCCAATCTTAATTCACTCACAGTTTTTCTCCCACTGTGTCAGAAATTTACCCAAAGATTTATGTGACACTGGCGAGGTCTCAGTGTAATCTTACCACAAAATTACCAAATAAATTGACTAGTTTCAGTCTTCATGTCCATGCACTCCCATGAGGATGCTCACTGACCTTCTCCCGACTACTCAAGTTGAAGCTCATGAAAGCTAGTGGATGTCAAATAATTTCATTCAAATCTTAACGCCTTCAAGCAGCTTTGAAGTGGATGTTGCTTTGTATTATGAAAGCTGTGATAATATTCATTATTAAAATTGCTAAGTTAAATTTTATTTCAGTTAAATTTAGTTATTGGGGAATTCCCCATTGAGTAATATCAAACCACAAACATTTTGGGTTTGGAAACTCAAATTTCCCATCACAGTTCTGCTAAATGCATTGTAATTTTATTTAAATATTGAAGGGTTATTGCTTTAGGTTCCCTGCTTAAGTAGCACTTTCATGTCTGGGGCGGTTCAGACTTGTACATGATTAGAAAAAGATATTTTACTGCTATTTACTTCTCTGTTAAACTGGCCTCACTTGTGCTGTATAAGAAGAATGCTTGGCTCACATTGGAATCTAAGGACACTGCCGGTGCCAGTGTTGAAACTAAAAAGAGAACAGAAAATAATATCACAACCATTTGCTTCCTATCCACACATTTCCAAACATAGTTCTTTCATCAGTCTCCCTCTGTTGGCCACATATAACCCAGTAGTGATCCTGAATAGCAGTACAACAGACCAAAGTCCTACTGTTCTTCTATTGTTCTGCTACTGAAACTTTCTCACAGGCCAAAGGCATTTAAAAACCAGGGTTAATCCTGCATGTTTGGAAAGCTACAGTAACAGAACAATTGTCCAACCCTTTAGTTTTTTAAGACCTCAAGAGGCTGCAAAAGCTTCTGAACCTGCACGAGAAAAGTGTAAAAACAAACAACTAACAAAACTGCACTTTCATAGCTTTTCCCAAATGCTGGAGTGTATAGGCTATAGCATAAGCTCTCACATGGTGAGTCTTCTTGTTTAACCTTCTTCCAGTTGGCTGATTTGGCAAAAACTAGTCCCCGTTATTATGAACATGGCTAAATGTGCCTATGGAGGCCTTGGAGGAAGTGATAAGAAAATGCAAATCCTGCTTGAGGGGGCTCTGTATCTGCCCTGTCCATCAATGTACCAGCTCAGCTCCACCAATGTCAAAGTTAAACAAAAAGAAAAGCAGCTGTATTACTATTGGCTAAAGCACTGTGTGTATAATTAATGAGGAAGTTACTGACATCATATTGTGAACGCTTGATAGCAGGACAACATCTCTGAGCCAATATACTGCACAATCACTGCAAGACAAGTTAGTTGTCCCGTGATGGGAAAAAAAGGCTTCAGCCCCGATCCCAAGCAGTTGTTAATTTCCATTTATCAGCTTTACAGACTGAGATAAATACACACAATATCATAGTTACAGCTACTTACAAATTACAGTAAGCCTATTCCTAATGCATTACTATGTAGCCTACTTTTTTATGTTCATCTCAGTAAGGCATCTAATTAATTAATCAATTAATTGCCGTAAAACCTCCACAATCCTGACACTCAGTGAGCGCTTCCATTGTTAAAGAACAACCAGTAACTGATACAGTTTGAGGTGTGCTTTTGGTTCATTTATAAAACACAGTCGTTATGCCATAGGTTATGGGAAAACACCTGTTAAACTGTTAGCCTCCTACTCGTGTTAGAAAACAGTCCAAACATAGGATTTAGAACACAGCCTGAACAAGCGCATAACAATCCCTCTTTTCTTACCTTATTGTGAGTGTGAAAATAGTAAGTCTTTCCACCCAAGCAACGTGTTCAGATGATCACTCTGTTGGCTAGCAGGTCACATTAAAGAGTAAAAGGGCACACAAACTTCAATGTACTGAAAAACAGACTGAATCAAAAAACAAATCCTCT
The DNA here is from genome assembly GCA_011952105.1 of Coreoperca whiteheadi. Classification (NCBI taxonomy): domain Eukaryota; kingdom Metazoa; phylum Chordata; class Actinopteri; order Centrarchiformes; family Sinipercidae; genus Coreoperca; species Coreoperca whiteheadi. The sequence continues at coordinate 12,394,404 of CM022482.1, read as the reverse complement.
GACATGGTACCGCTGCTCATGTTGGGTCTGACAGGAGACGTTGCAAGATGCGCACTTTGACACTGTAACAGGAAAAAGCTCTGCCGCAGGCGCGCCGCCTCTCTCTCGCTCTCTCTCTCTCTCGCTCTCTCTCTCTCTGCGTGTGCGTGTGTGTGTGTGTGAGAGAGAGAGAGACTGTGCTGAGGGGGTCTTCTGGTAAACGGTGACGTATGGACGACTGGAAACAACCGATGACAAAAATAAAATGGAAAGGGACCGAGAATAAAATAAAATACAGTCAAACTTGATTAAATAAAAAATTGATAAACTTTTTATATAGCCTACTCTGAGTGTCACATCATAGAAATGTCAGCCATAAATGCGCGAGAAAGCCCCTTAATGTCTACGTGCACACCCTCCACCACACAACCCACCATGCACGTGCATGTGGTAAAAGTGCACACACAGTCTAAAGGGAGGACTGTAAACTGTTTGCTGAAAGATTAAGTGCTGAAATTCACTCTACACTACTTCTGGGTTTTGGTTGTATGTTCATATTGTGTATCCAATACTGTATATTTATTTATTATGTAAAATACCACAGTGTGGTGCCACCTTTTGTGCCTTAATGCTTATATTTGCCTATGTAAAGCACTTCTACTTGCCTCTGTGTTGGGAATAAAGCTGCCTTCCTTTGCCTTTATCATTTCATGATGCTATTGTGGATCCCCTCATAATGTACTCAATTAAAGTTGAGCTCACATACAGTTTGACAACTGTCTTCCTTTTCATCTCTCTTTTTGTTGTTCTCTTTCTTGGTCCTTATCTCTCTTGCGCTCGGAATAAAGGCATAACATTGTCATTAAAACTATTAGTCTAATTCAACTCACATTTCCAATGGCACAGGCCAATTTGGAACTGGTGAAATCCTCTCTCAACTCTGTCTAACTGGTTAAGACCCACTTACGTAACTTTGAGCAGTGCATTGCTAATAAATGATAAACAAAACTAGAGAAGTATTATTAACACTCATGTGTCTTATGAAGAACTGTCAGGTTTACGTAGTGACAAGAGTGACGCTGCAGTTCATGTCATCATGTGTCTTGCTGTTTATCAGTCAGAACCATGATTCATCACTTCACAATAAGATTCTCCAATTACAAGAAAAGATGTTCTGGATGTTTTGTATTGGATGGAAGATTTCAAAACCCAGAGGAGGCCGCCTGCTGAAGGTCTTGATTCTCCTCCTTTAATATCAACAGGATTATAATTGACAAAGGAAATTAGATTTTTACTCGAGACAACTGTCAAGCGCAGACAGGGTAGGTAACATACAAATGTGTAGTTCAGAAACACAAATGTCTGAAGCCACGGTCAGGCAACAACATGTTAAAATGTGACTGCTCCAAATGGTCATACAGTATGTCTGTTTTTTCCTGAGGATCTTGCTCTAAATTAATGGCAGCTGTTGTGTCTTCAGTCATTAGACAATGACATATTAAGGCTCACACATTATGTGTCAAATCTGTCCAAAAATTTATGTAAACCCTCAAAGTCCTATTGCTATTTTAGCATCTACCAAAAAGCATCATAAGAAAATATTGTGCAGAATCTACCAGCACTGCATTACAGATGGGACGGAAGATGTGTTGTTGTTTGCTGTGTGGATGTAAACAGTTGATTGTATTCATGCTGAATCTATCATGTCATAGTCTTTGTCATGACGTATAGGATATAAGCTACCAGGCTGCAGGCATAATCTATAATCAAAAAAGAAAATCAAACATGCCATTCTATGTAGATACAAGGAGATTTTATTTACCATTTTTGTGTACAAACATAGGCTGCAAATGCCTTCCAAACATGTTTGCCCTCCAAATACAGTATTCCTTTTTACAGTTCTACAAGCAGAACATTGAATATTGAACAGGAACAAGAGTGAAAAAACTGAGGAAGTTAAGAAGAGAAAGTGTTCATGGTTGGTCAGCAAGTCTCATCCTCAGCTTTATGTTGTAGGCGGAATAAAACAAAACTAGCATTTTTTCCAAAGGTTAAATCTAGTCTAATTTAATTTCAGCTTGACGTCATAGAAGTGGCAGCAGAGGGTCATTTGAAAGTATTAACTATAGTATGATAATGCAGTGATAATTACCAGGGTCGTGTACAATAAATGGAAGAGATTTGTAACTTTCATATAGAGCAATATGTTCCATATCTTCAGGCTATTCCACAGAAAAATGAAACCTTTTTTGTTGTATTTACTTTCATATACAAAACTAAGGGACTGAGGTTATGGAGGGTACATGCAGTTACACTGACAATCAACAGACCAAAACAATGCAGATTTTAGAGCAATATAAGACTCTTCACTCCTCTACCAAATACCGACAGCTTGGCTTTTTTCCAATGAGACCAGAGGTGTGCCAGCTCAATCCTTAACGATCATACATCAGTGGACGCCACAATAAATTAAACGGAAACCAAATAATGTACTCTCTAGTATAATACATATTATACACAAGTAAGAGAAGTTTGAGTTATGTAAACTCACAAAATCTACCTTTTAAATTGTCAAGAACCTGCACCTGCTATTCAGTTATCTTAATCAGATAGCTAAACAGTCACAGTGGCCAGTCTGTTGTACAACCCAACTACAGAGATGAGCTGATGATGCAAGGGTAGGCAGTTAAAATATGTTTACAGTTGTACACAGTGGTTGTGATTCTGGGACAAAATAGTGACCAACAGTTGTAACTTCAACAGGATGTTCAATAAACAGACTGTAACATAAGACTTACATTTTCCCAAAGAAAGAACACAATACAAAGAACATTTTTTAAACATTAATTTAGCTTCAGATGACATTATATCATAAATAAATAGCTCCAGTAGACCTTCTTCTACCAAAACAAGGGGCAAAGTATGAATAAATAAGAATAAAAGTCCATAAAGGAGCTGAAACATTAAGAGCTAAAACAAGGACACAGGCAAAAAATTCTGTCTGTTGCCCCATTAAGACTGACTTTAACACCATTTTAATTACAGCATCACAGTCAGATGAAGGTGGCAAGTAGAATGGGCATGTACACTATGAGCTAAGACCATGCTTAAGTTTAAGGTCCTGTCTTAGCCTTTAAGAGATGAAAGGTGTGTGGCTGTCCTCAGCAAAGGCAACAGGAGCCTGAACAATGCTTCCACTGTCAGCGTTTCCACTGACGTTTAGAGTACCACAGGCGCTAAAAAAAAAAAGTGTCGAGGCACGATAGGGTAGAGTAGTGTAGGCAATCGGGACTTGTTATAAAGTCGATGAATGAATGAATGAATGAATGGTGGACTCATTCCCTGTCTCACATCTTAAAATATAGATGATGAAACAATGTTTGCATGCTACAGTAGGCCAGAATTAGTGGAATTACTTAATGGCAGTAAAAAAAAAAAATTAAGCAATGAACACTTAAACTCAACTTTGTTATTCATGTGGTTGATACAATGGTGCTTTTTTATCTATATTATCACGTGCAAAGTGAGTGTTAATGTCTTAAAATTTAGAATTGATATTTACCAAAGAAAAGACTCCTTTTGCATTTAAAAAGTCTTATGTTGAAATCATAACATTTGTTATTAATAATATTTACTCATATATAACCCCCTATATATCTTAAACATGGACACAACCACACACAAGCCCTTATCAGATCCACCAAACTGGTCAAATTTGTTATAGTTTTATGCCTAAGATATATATTGGAAACCAACCTTGATATTTATCATTAAAGGATGGGCTCACATTTTTTAAAGTCTTTCTTTAAACAGTAGCCAGATGCCAATTTTAACACTAAAACAGGTTTTACTTGTTGTAATCATTCTTCCTGTTCATACTGGCGATAAAAAGAGCCCTTCCTAAAGCACTTTAAATGTAAGTGATTGGGACCTAAGTCCTGATTCTGTGCAATGTATACGAAAATGTATCTGAATTCCTTCTTTTTGTTTCCCAATGACAGTGTTTCTTCACACTGAGCTGTGGTGAAGGGGTTGTAACAAAAAGAGGAAATTTGGTCGTAAAAGGATTGTAACTTTGGAGGATAACCACTTGATGAACTCAGACTGCTGAAGCATTAACTTCAGATAAACTTTGGACTGATTTTTGCACAGAAAAAGCACTGTCGATTTTGGCCGCTATCACTTCCATTGGAGGCATGTTGGAAAGGCATCTTTTGGCTAGTATAAACATGAGTGAATGATTGCAGCAAGCTAAACCTATTCAAAATGTTCATGTGGGAACCCCGATTATTGTTTTGAGACAGACTTGAAAAATTGTAAACCTCTCCTTTAAACTGGCCAGAAAAGGAGGTGCTGTAATAATGTAAACCAGATACAGACGACAGATATAATGACACATTTGTGAACAAGACAGCACTAACAAGACCAAAAAGAAAAATCAATAAAACATGCCTGCATGTTAAATAAACGACACAAACATTTTAATGAGGAAAATATCATTTTAGTATCAACAAAATATCTTAAGAGCTTCCCTTTAAATTGGCCACTGAGTTGGACACCTTCAGGCTGGATGAAGAACAGTTAAAGGGACCAATACTTATTAGGCCATTTTGCGTATACATGAGATAAATAAAAAAAGATGTCAGGAGAAGATGAAACAAAATAATATTCCTTCATTAAAACCAACAGATATGCTCTGCAAAAGACGTAGATGCTGAGTGCTCAGGTCACTTGAATTGTAATACAGTAGTTCTAACATTGCATGAGTGCACTTCTGCAGCCACAGATTAAATGGTACAAAAAGAGACAATGTCATATGTGTGTGTGTGTGTGTGTGTGTGTGTGCTTTATTATGACATTGCATAATGTCTACACTAGACAGGTGGTGGTCTCTGGATATGAGACGTTCTGCTGAGGAACACCCAGTAGTTAAAGAGCTTGTGCCTTTTCCACAGCAGCATACAGTATGTAACTATGTGTGTGTTACCTTCATAATAATATCTAAATGAAAAACTGATAGGCCGGATAGAACAGCTGGGTAGTTTCTATAAGAACAAGGCTAAATCCTGCTTATTTACTGCAAGACTCGAAGTCAAGGCTTTGACCTACCACTTTCTTAATCAAACAGAAAAAAGTACAGATACAAAAACAAACCGATTTCTCCCCACCAGGCCCCCATAATAAATTACAATAAATGCAACAATGATTTTACTGTTAAACCAAAAGAAAAAAATACAACTTTAAGATTATGTACATACTGTATCTGTAAATAAAACTGCTTCCTTTTCTCCCAGAAACAAACAACATATTAATTTGGCAAAATGTCCTATGTTACAATAAGAAGGACATGTCATAAGCAAAGATATGAATACAGACAATTCCTATGTTAGAAAATATATTGCTTCCTGGATATTTAAGCTGAAGACCTACCTTGAGACACAAACAACACAAATAGAGGAAATTAGCTTTTATGATGGGAAAAAACGTAGGCAGTCAGATTGCAGTGTATTACTAATCATCGGGTTATTTTTTTTTTTCTTCTTACCGGTCCTCTTCGAGCTGTAGCGTTTGTCTCTGACTCCAACCGGGGATTGTTTACGTTGTAAACAGTTTAACATATGGGTATTGGCTGCCTGACACAAAGAAAAAAGTCAGTATCGTGGCAGCTCTGGATGTTCATATTCAACTCCCACAAACAGCACAAATGTCTCCTCTTGTCTTCTCAGAAACAATGCGCTGAGATCATGTAAGACACGGTTAGAATTTTCCTCAGCAGGACATGAAGCAATGTTTGAGATGGATAAACATATTTTGCAGAAGTCTTGAGCTGATGATTGTCCAAAATAAATACAGATAGAGAAACAATGCCGAAACAGAAAAGGTACATGGAAATTCTGATTTGTTGGCAAACCAATTCAAGAATGAATAAAAACATATTTGGTTCTCTTATAGACTGATTTTGACAATTTCTTGATTTATGGACCACAATGGTAAAGATTCAGTGTTAAGACCACCAAAGGGCAAGGTGGAGATATGTAGATGGCAGACGTACCCACATCATCACTGAAGGTACAAGGAATCACACTAAATATCAGGTAATGAGAGATATGAATGGCAAGCACCTCGCATCCTCTGAGCTTCAGAGACCTCTTGTATTTGAAGGGATGCAGGCATCGCCAGTGACAATCCTTTCCAGCTGCAAGATCCTAATGGAATCTGGTCGGTCAATTCAAAAACATACTATCATAGGCTCACTTTGAGCCAATGGGCCGTGTCTTTTTCACTCTTTCAAGGTCAAAGTCTCAAGTCGGCAGAGTCAATGTTAGCTCTATACTTCAGTGGAGAAGAGGATGCTCTGTCGTTTACTGTCTGGGGTGGGGATCGTCTCTAGCTGGAGGAAATACAGCAACACCTGGACCTGCAAGGAAACAGAAAACAGAAGAGAGACACATTTGTAAAACAGAAATGAGGTTTTGGTTCCTCAGGGTTGCAATTACGAGTTGTTTTTTTTTTCAGAAAAGCCTTCACAAAATTTCAAAGATAAAATGCCAGAAGAAGATCAGTGTGGCTCACCTGTGCCATAACTTCCAAGGACCAGCTGTCCCCCATGCTGATGGGTTGGGTGGGGTTAGCAGGGATCTTGCTGTCCTTCTCGGAAGGCCTCAGCAAGGTCGGCCCAAACACTGTTGCCAGGTTGTGGAGAGACATCTTGTTGATACTTTCCTTCTCTGCCACCCTGAGAAGAGGAAGAAAGACCATTAGCGGGATGGATAGAGGACCAGACCACATGCAGCTGTCGTTAATGTGCAGTGATGGATGTGTGTGTTGGGTGTGGACTTTATTAGACTTTAATAGTGGTGAAATGATGAATTGATTAGTTGGTTGACACAACAATGCCGGTATTCAATTAATCATTTAAATAATTCATTATTTGCTACTTCAAGCTTCTGTTTTATATTTATTTATTTATATTTGAGCGGCTTGTATATTTCTTCAGAAGTGCTTGTCAGTTGATCAGATAGCTTCGGAAACCCCCTCCCCAACCTCCCAGATAAAATTAAGGGGGTTTGTGGCCGATCATTTCAATAACTTTTCCAAACCGACAATCCGACATTCAAACCTGCTTCTGACTGCCTGACATTGTGCACCGTAATCCCTGTATTGAAGCAATATCACATATCCTCCCTTGGCTTTTCACCCCACCTTTGAGTGGGGCCGCTTGGAACAACTATAAACACATTGGATCTCTGACATAATCAGACAACATTCGAACTAGTTCTGATCGAGCATAACTCGACCCTCATTTTTTAATTCAATCTATTTTTGGTTTTGAAATGTTGGTCGGACAAAAAAAAAGACACAATTTGAAGGCGTCACCTTGGCTAAGTGTTTAAATGATTCGTTCAATAATCAAAAAAATTACCAACAGATGAATTGATAATGGAAAAAATAATTTTACATCTAGCATCTACTGTCCGTACTGACAAATATTGAACATTGGTTTGCCTTTTTATATATATATATATATATATATATATATATATATAATGTATTTATGACTTGTTGTTGTGTGTGTATCTGAGTTTAATTTGTTCTTTCTGGGTATATAATCATTGATGTCTACATATTATGCAAGCATGGGTATGTGTGTGTTGTTCCTACCTCTTCAGGTGATCCAAAAGGAAAAGGAATGTGACCAGGTTGGGTTCTGGCAGCGACAGCAGTAAGTTCAACATACAGCTCTCTTTGGCAACACTATCAGACAAGGCTGCACAGAGGCAAAGGAATTGAGTTTTTACATATCCTACAAATGAAGGACTTTTTCTTGAACGAGCAGACATTTAGAAGTTGCAACTACTGTGATTAACTACATCTCTGCTAATTGATGGATTAATGAACTGATAACCAGCTGTGTTCGATAGTTACTTACTGATGCCGCCTGCAAAATTGGGGTAGAGCTCATCAGTGAAGAGTGGTTCTGGCAGCTCTCTGAAGTACAGCTTCAAGGTCCCAGCAATGGCATTGACGTCCATCTCACTCATCATCACTGACACATCTTTATGATCTGCAGGAGAGTGACGACAACAACATGAAGACAGGAGAGGTTGTGCGAGGACAGAGGAAGATGACAACACAGGGAAACACCTCGGCACAAGCAGCACTCGCCATGCGTCTGATTTTTCAGTATCAGAAATACACCCACTCCACACAAGATACATTCACAATAAGCACACTAACACACAAATGCAAATGCAAGTTCATAAGGAATTAGCTCATAAATCTGGTTAATCAATTCACATCAGAGAGAATGCCTCATGTTAACTAACTCACAGTCAGACACAGAGCTACAGTAATGATCACCTGATCAACAGATATAAAAAAAGTTTTGGAAAAAGGGTTTCCTTGAGGTGATGGTCAGCCTTCTTTCCTAGAAATGCATGGTAGTTACAGCATTATAACCACGACAGGGGATGTAAAGTTGATCTATATTTTTAGCAAATACCTAGTTAATATTGCACATTTTCGAATACAATATAATCTCTTAGCAGTATCACTATTTTTCAGTTTAGCTTCTATGAAGGTATTGGGATCTTAAAACAAGTCTACTAAATATAATGCTCAGTTTTAACAATTTCTTCATGAAAACACACACAGAGGATTTTAACAGACATATGGTCATTTTGACATGTTTACAAGTGACAACAGTACAAATGAAATACATTTTTACTTAAAAGCTTTATTATACATAACCTGAACAAAGCATATGCTGTATATAGATGAAGGCTATACTCACTGGTGTCAAAGGCAGTCTTCAAGGCCTGAATGTCAGTGGCCACTCCTGATACTCGGTAGATGCCCACCTCCTCCATACCCCTCCTTTCAATCTCCTCTAGGCATTGCCGGACAATGTAGGGCACCTTGGAGCGCTCTCGTCTGGATGAAGATACACATCAATGTTTATATGGAATAAAACACTTATCAGCATAAACAATGATTAAATGATGATGCACTAAATGTTTTGTTAATTGGGACAAAATGACTAATAGCTGTGTTTTGCATTGTTTTGATAACTGGAAGGGCTCTTTGCTTGTGTTTCTGTTGAAATGCTTTATCTACAATGCTAATTGATTTTTGCTGGTAAATCTAGTTAACCCACTTTTTAAATCCTCATTAATGTCACTCATCAGCAGCAACAATGGCCACAACACACTGATGCTTCTGCTACATGCTCTCCCCCCCTTTCCCTCCCTCCTTCCTTCTTCTAACTCCTTTGTTGCCTTAATTTGTTTGGTCAAAGTGTTGAACAAATAATTAACGGTGAAATCTCTACAACTTGATTTTCAATGCGTAGGAAATAAATGGAAACAACAGGCTGCCTGGAAGGTAGGAAATAACTATTATGTTTTTCTGTGAAAAATGGTGAGCAATAATGTAAAATGTGCATATTTTTAGCCACACTAATGGCATAACCATTTAACAGTCTGTGGGTCATTTGGTTGGACGGTCCACCACTTTGGTCCAGACTGAAATATCTCAACAACTGTTGGATGGATTGTCATGATATTTTGTAAAGACATTCATGGTCCTCAGCTTCACAGAGCTTCTTGTGTGACTTTAGACTCCTCGTCAAAAACATGCTAGGTTCTGGATGAGGAGTTTGCCAAAAGCCTGTTACTGTCTAGGATAGGAATAAGACACTTGTCTTAGGCATTTGTTAATGCTGATGAGATAGCAACAATTTGTGGGATGTGAGGCAAGAAACAAAAAGATTAGCACATGCGGGAGCCCTGACGAATGTGGAGAATAAAAATGTGCCCTTGATGCCTGATAGAAGCAAGGATAACTGTGAAACAGATGATTACACTATAATTAGGTAGCTTCTGTGTGTGTGTGAATGTCAACTTACTTGGTCACTGTGGAGATCTTGACCCCAAACACACCCATGGGTTTCCGTGAGGGCATCCTCTTCAGGCTGAACTCTCGGCTGGTGAACTTCATGGAAAGTTTAACCTCGATCTGACACAGGAAAAAAGGGCTTAAATTTAAAACAGGTTTACAGAGTGAGAAGCCAATCTACGAGCCTGAAATCCATCTGCAATAGCCTTCCATGATCTTGAGAAAATCCTGCTGTTAACAGATAAGTATCACATTTTTTTTTAAAAGTGAGGGGAGGAAATAAAGGAATAAGGAGTATTATTAATGTGATCTACTCACCCCGTTCATGGGAATAACTGTTCTCTGCCAGTCTTTGCCTTGGAGAGTCTGAGGGTCAAGCTGTGTGGAGGACAAGGACAATATATGTTAGCATAAAATTAATACTGATTTGTGCATCAGAACTTTTTTTCTTCTTTCCTGCCCTATTAATCATCCAAACACACCCAAACATGCACAAACACACTCAGATGTGAGGAGACATGCCAACTGGGGTAATATAAGATGGGTACACACACACACACACACACACACACACACACACACACACACACACACACACACACACACACACACACAGCATACTGTATGTTGTATGTTTACCTAGGCTAAGTCCCATCTGGTTGCATGCAAAGCTGCATCATGTTTCTAATAACTGAATCTTTCACAGCTCTTTGGTTTGAGCTGTTTATCTACAAAGAATTACATTCCACTAAAAACAGCAAAGCGCTCCTTTGAGCTCCTTTTGCTTCCTGATAAAAATGTTTTAAAAGCTCAAGTTTTTTACCAACAAATATGATTTTATCGTCTACAGCCTCTACTGGTCGAAAGTTAAGCAAGCTCTTTAACAAAATTTACTTTTCTGCTAAACTGAACCATATTAACTGCTGACATGAAGCCAACAGTAAGAGCTGGGACGGCTTAGAAACACTGCGTAAAAAGATGAAAGACAACAACATTCAGATGGAGACAGGCCTGTATGTTTGCAAGTTATTGTTTAGGCCTATTATGTACACAGTTAAAAATAATTTGCTTCCTTAAAGTATCAAAAAAGTTGTTAAAATTAAGAAAAAGACAATGTGATTTGAGATGAATGTGCATGTTTAAGAGGGGTCAGAACTAGCGTAAACAAATATTTGTATTTCTGTAAAAGGATACATTTATGGAGCACATGTAGTGACAAAACTGAACATGTGTAGCACACTTTGCATGGTAATTTTTTTGTTAATGAACAAATATAAAACTGTAAGATCAATAGCATTTTGGCATTTGTACCTGCATGATAAGGATATTATAACTTTTGCCCACAGTGACTTTTAACACTAAATATATGATGTATTGTAAAAAGGGTAGGCATAATAATCTCCAGCCTACACCATATGTTGGGAGTAATTAACCTTCTCTTCTTTTGCCTGTTTGTGTAACTACTTACATTTTAATAGATTTATCCATTACCTAGATGGTATGTTTGGCTACCAGCCACTCTGGCATGATAATGGTTATTTTATTTTGCTCTAAACTGAATGACAGGTGTGGCTATTTCATGCCCTGGATTTATGAAAATCCTGCTGAGAAACTTTCTCACTGCTCTCTGTGGTTTGTTTTGAATGACATCATCTGTCAAGAAGTAATCATGTCACAGGATTACCAAAGGAACCACTAGGTGGAGCATGTGATTATAATTCACTAGATGGTTACAGCAATTTGAACAAACTGTTCAGGATACAGACTGTTCAGAATGACTATATTAGTTCAGAGTGCATATGACACAACATGAAGCTGATCTTACACCATTGTTTTCACTCATATAAAAGGGTAGAGTAATTTGTATTTTTCTGTTTTTCTTTCTTTTGTTTCTAAGTTTGTTCAAGAAAAACACAAAATAAGATTTCACACATCTTTCAGACACCAAGAGAAGATCAGTTTGTGTGTTTTCATGAGTGTGAGGTGAAACAATGTTCATCCATGTACAATCTTACACACATGTGAACACACAAACAAACACACACACACCTGCCCTGCTGTGAGAGGAGTAGTAAGAGAAGGAGGTTTTGGGTGGTAGTGAATCGAAGGAGAGACTCGTGTTTCAGGCTAAATCTTTCTGTCTGCCTGTCTGCCTGTCTCTCTCTCTCTCTCTCTTCTGTATCTTTGCTTTCTCTCTCTGCTGATCTCCTGAGTGACACTTGGCATTATCCTGCAGGCTGGCGTCATCTTGGCAACCTAATCACCTGCTATCAACCTGCAATCGGTTAATCTCACGGCCAGACTGCTCTGGACAGTGTCTGTGTTGGGTTTTTCAGGAGTATTATCAGGATTTTGTCATATTTATGGACAGAGGTCCGTGTAGTATTAATATAATTTGCACATGTGCAGAATGGCACTGCTCTTGCTCAATAACCATTGTTAACCATGTTTTAAACAGCTAAACCTGACAGCACAATTATTGATCAAATTACATGAAAATTAAAGCTTTGTTTCATTTTGTCTAAAATGCTGCACATTCTCTCGCTGCATCGTAAATCTTAACTGAACAGTCCCCACTTTTTAAAATTTTCAAATGACACTCCCGGACATGTACTGAACAGAAATTTCCCTATATTTAACCAGCCCCTACCCATCCGTTACATAACAGGGTAATTAATCTAATCAGCCAATTTTTAGTTTAAGTCATTATTGAGCAATAATATGGATTTCATGCTTTGTGGCAGCGGCGGTGACATAACTGCCTATCAGTAATGAGTCATGGTGGGTCTGCTGAAAGGGGGGTGACGTCATGTCATACCGGGATCTGTCCTTTCCCCATGATGCGGTCTGTGCTCTCTCCATCCTCTTTGTTCTGCTTGGTTTTGTTGTAACTCTTCTCGTAGCAGAGCAGCCTCAGGGTCTGAGAGCCCTCCAGATCAATCTCAAACTCCTTAGAGGAAGAAAAAACACGAACATAGTTGTAGGGAGATTATTTTGCAAAACAAATGGTGCAGAAATGCCCAAGATATGAGTAGAGACAGGAACAAAGAGATGATACGGTACTTCCAGAAAAATCAGCATCCACCCTACACTTTAATCCTTACATCCCACCACTGCTGACCAACATTCCCTGTAATTATGTACAGGAGCACTCTGCATATGGTTTGCACATCGTTCTGAGGCCCACACTATGTTGGTTCACTTAGCATTTGGACAGATGTGAGTCATCACCAGCAGCCCCTCATTAGATGATATTATTTCCACCTTGCTGAGCAAAATCCTCAAAGAGTCTTTGGGTCCACGATAGAACAAATTGTGCTGCAGATGAACCGATTTTGTGTCTCAAAGCTCTTCTTCCTCTAACATCCAGCTGGGTCATTAATGCATTCATGTTATGTATGAATGAATATACAGTATGTGTTCGCTACATGTTTGCAGGGGCTGCAGATCCTCTGTTTGGGTTTTGTTAGACATCTTTTCATTACTCAAAGACAGATACCTAACTGATTACAGGACCAGATGTCAGATACATGACAGGCAGCTGAAACTGTACCAAGAAAGAAATGTGTTCATATACTGTATGTCTTTGTTAGTTGAAAAGTTTTCCAATGAAGGACATTGAGCATAATTGATAAAATAGTATTGGAGGTATTACATCTTATAAAGCTGTGCAGGTACCAATTCATGTTTGATTCATTAAAATGTAAAAAAGTATTTCAGCATTGCCTAATAATTGGCAATTCTATGAATACAGACTCTGCAGCCACATTATATTTCCTACTGGAATATGTAGAGTTGCATGCTTATGCACCAGTCTCTCACCTCGTTCCATTTGGGTTCAGTAGTGTATCGATACACTCTCGTCTTAGCTTTACTTGAAAAGAAGCCAAAGGAATCTACCTCCAATGTGCAGTAGAGATCTGATAGAAAGGAGAGGATTGAAAAGACAGCAATTAAACTGGCTACATGTTTCGATGTTAACCCCAGAAACCAAATTAATGCCGAATGAATCCCATTCATTGTTTCAAGGCAGGTGTTATGCAAGTCAGTAAATGCCACACCAGCAGCTGAAGACATTCATTCTAAAAATGTAATTAAACAGAAATTTAAGTTGTGAAACTAGAAAGTTTAACCTAAAATGAAAGTAAAGTCTGAGGGAAACACATAATTCCATATTTCTCCACCATAAAAAAACAGTAAAACACTGTTTTCCACTGCTCCATGGTCACATCAAACTCATTTTGTCGGATTATCGGTATTTTCTCTTGTTTGCATGAAGGCCTATTGTGAGTGACTCACTTAAGCTCTGTTTGAGGCCGGAGGCAGAGTGGACGATTACATTCAGGAACCCGTTGAGACCGAGGGATTCATCCTCTGGAAAAACGAAAAAAAGCGAGGAGGGTTAGAAAAGCATGCAGATCTCTGTTTGTTTTGGAGCAGAATCAGACATGGAAGGGAGGGATAAAACAGCCCTGTACAGTATAAAACATGTGGCTTAAACCTCTGTGTACTTTTTATCCTCATCTTAATCATAATTATTTCTTTCTAGGGAAGTTTTTTTTTGGCATTTTAAGGTTTACAACAGTAACAATACTTATAGGCCCCAAACGCCCTATAATTTTAGTGTGGAATTTCTACTAAATCCACCATGTGAGAATGTCAGATGAACACTACTTTTCAAATAAAAAGATTGCCTATGTATGTGCAGTAACAGGATTTGAGTGTTGAAAACAACTTTCAAAAACAAAATGAACTTACCTTCTTTATTGATGCTAAGTGGAATGTGGTGGACAGTCTGCAGCTTGACACAGGAGCTGGTCAACGTTTGCAGCTCCATGGAAGTCAAGGAGGAAGTTTTGAAACCTTGCAGGAAGACAGTAAATGTAGACTGTAAATTACTTTGTGTATTAGTTTCTCTTTCTCTGTCACAAGGTTCTTGGATTAGTAGTTGCTAATGCTCATGTATCCAAATGTTGCTACAAATGCAAGAAGTTTTGCAACTGGGAAAATCCAGCTGATCTTCTCAAATAAAAAAAAAAGAGTTTGGGATGAGACATTGTCTGACAGGGAGACTTACATTTCTTCTGCTGTTCCTTGATGATCTCCCGCCACTCTGCACGTTCATAGTCAGATGAAATCAGGAAACTGTAACTCTGAACATTAACATACAAAGTAATGGCTGTTATTTCATCACCAATTAATCTAGGGGAGAGGCAGCCTGAAAAATGAAAAGGACACGTTATCTCTGCAAATATACAATGTCAAAAGTTTAACTCTGCAGTCATGTATTCCTCTCCTGCCAGCTTTAACATATATCATACAGCAATCGCTCCACACTGATACAAGAAAGCCTGTACGTATGAGTCAGATCAAGGAGAATGAATCTTAAGAAGTTCAGCGAGGGAATATTGTGATGGAAATGAAGCGGAGGACAACGACAAGGCAGTAAAATGAGAAGAACAGATTAAATATAGAGGAGAAGAGCGGTAGTAGGATGACGGGGCACAAATGATGATGAAAAAAGAGAATGAAGAAAGAGAGGCAGTTAAAGCTGGAGAGTGCCATCACCTTTCCGTTCTTGTTGTAGACTCTGAGGGGCATGCTCGGAGATGTTAACAGGAGCAGAGACTCCTGCTCAGACAGCTTCTTCCTGAGACGGTCAATGACTTTTGAACCCTTGTTGGCTCTCTGAAATCACAGAGTGAAACATTTGACTGTGTGTGTATGTTTGTGTGGGAAACCTCACCTTGATCACCTTACATTTCTGTGGAAAAATTCTATATTCAACAAGTCATGTGAAACTCCCAGAGGACAAAAATGCACTGTCAAACTGAAAATCTGGCTTTTTTATTTTCCTTAGTTCCTGAACAGGCTACCTTCTCTCTCTGGATTTCACTGCGGAGGTGTGAGATCTTGACCTTCATGGCGTCGAGCTCTTCGTCGGGGACCTGGGGGATGGTAAGTGGCTCGGTCTCCTCGGGGGCCTGGAAGGTCAGCTCATTCAGGGGGATGTACCACTTACTGTCATACTGTTGGTTTTTACTGCAGTGGGAGGAGGAGAGGAAAAGTAGAGGGGATGGATGGTGAAAAGTGAGTAAAAAATAAATGTGTGGGGTGTGGGGTGGATTGATAAAGATGGATAAAAGATGTGGCCAGGATCCAGTGGAAAGGGGAGAAAAACTGAAAACTGGGCAACAATTAAGAAGTAGGTTCACTGTGTTTATGAAAAGACATCAACAGGACTTTAAGGAAAATCTTATTTTGTCCATTTATGATGATGTTTATGTTATACACGAAAGAGATCTCATTAATAGTTGGATTTTAGCAGTAGAAAGAAATGTTCAGTTGAGAAAATGTATTTCATATTTCTTCTGCACTAGCTAACTACTACTACTGGTTGCTTGCAGTGTTGGGAATATGTGTATTTTGGTGTATCTCACTGATGCAGTTACTCTAACATGGTGAGGATGAGATGCAAAAGCAATCACGTCTCTTACCCTCCGATCTGTTTCTTCAGCTTGGCGCAGAGCAGCAGATCTGTAAATAGGAAGACATGCCGCAGCTTCCTGGCTCCCTCCACCAACTCAACCATGAAGCTGTCCCTCAGAAGCTGGCGGCTCTGTGGCGAGAACAGTGGTGGGTCAGTGACACAAAGCTCTTGGTGGCGATAACTCAGCAGTTAGCTCATTTATGACCTGTCACACAAAAACAGTTGGTGTCAGTTGTTCCACATGGTTGGCTGATTAAATAGGCACTGAAACTGTAGTTATCAATGAAACTTAAACATATGAATATTCTTTTTAATATAGTAGTCTACATTATGGAAGAAACAGCTTCTTAGCATACAGTATAATATACTGTATGTGACAAGTCTTGGTAACAAATCTGTTACAGCTTGTCAGACAGGAAACAATTAGTTTGGAGAGGCTTTGTATTGGGGCTGCATCCCAAAGCTTTATCGCTTCTCCTCTCTTCCCACCTTACCATTCCTCTGTTACCAGCAGGGAACTTGGAGAAGATAAGGCAAAGAACGGAGTGGAGAGAAGGATCCAGGGGAGACTGGATTTAAGTTTTACTTGCTGCGCATCATCAAAAATGTCCGCTTTACCAGATCACCAGTGACAAAGCTCATGTGCTCAATATTTTTATTTTTATTTATTACATTTTTTAAAATTTATTTTTTCGGGCTTTTCTCGCCTTTATTGATAGTGACAGGTGAAGAGAGACAGGAAATGCAAGAGGTAGAGAGGGGGATGACATGCAGCATGGTTGCCATGGGCCAGAGCCAAACCCGGGGACTCTGCGGTGAGGCGGTGAGGAATATAGCCTCGTACATGTGCGCGCGGCTTAACCGAGTGAGCTAACCGCGCCCCATATGCTCAATATTAAGCAAACTATTATCCAAAAATATGCAGGGTTTTACATTAAACTGCACTGATTAAACTAATTACCTGGCGAGTTCTTTTGTCACATTCTGGCATAATTATCAATTTCCAGGACACCGAGGAACGAATGAGAGAGTCGAGAAGAAGAAAGAGTGTTATTTGGAGCTCTGGGCCTTATCACTGATGTCAGACTATGTAATGAGATGTGTAATACTGTCATTTGCCAAAAGGGGGCAATGATGTCATGAAAGAAAACACATTTAGAAGAATGGACTTGGAATGAAAACAAGGAGCAGACAAATGTCAAACCACAACTCAATAGTAAGCGGTCCACTTCCACATACTCATAACCTTGGTTTTACTTGTGGTGTGGGGTATTAATAAAGTATTTCTGATTCTGATTCTGATAAAACGGTTAGGCAGGAGAGGTTTACTGTGAAAAAATGAGAGAATAAAATATACGATATTTATTTAACTCAGCAGGCAGGCAGAGCGGGTAGGATCTAGTATGAAATGGACGGTGTAAATACATTTTTTAGTTCATTGTTGCTCTTGCTTTCATTCTTTTCAAAATCAAATTAACTTTCAAATGTCAACAATGTGTGTTTTTCACATTTGCAAAAGTGTAAAAGGATTATTCTCCAAGTTCCAAGCTGATTTCACCCACTTTGCCTAGGATATTTAGCTTGATTGAACATATTTATTTGAGGTAATAACCTGATATTTAGATTTAAGAGAAGATTTACAAATACGTTTAGTGTTGTCAAAGATAAAATGGATGATGATAGTTAAAAAATTAAAGAATGAGCACTGCTAGCTGACAACATTTGAGGTGCAGGTTTCTTTTTAGTAAGAAACACTGACAAGAGAAATTGCAGCTAATGGGCTATAACATTACCAATATGTAGACATAAAGGATTTTATAGTCCATCTACTGCTGCTGTCCAAACCAAGCAAATCAGAAAGTGGGTTTGACTATAAATATCTGCTAAAAAACTTGAATGCACATTTTACTAGTTTACATTATAAACAAAATCCAGTTTTCTTCACACAATCCCTTAGCGTCACATGTTACCAGTGACCCACCTTCCAACTCACTTCCATATTGTCCCAGGGGCCACACAACCACCCCCCACCCTCCAAACCTAGCCAACCTTACAACACCCGGCAGCAAGGCCATGAAGCATTACATCGCACTTGTTCAGAACCAATCACATCCCTATCTTCATCTTTATGCCCTCCCCGTCCTGTCCCTTTCCTCCTCCCCCCTCCATCATGACCACACATTTACTGTCACTGCCAGAACACACTGAAGTAGGGCTGACGCTTATGTAGGAGAGGTTTATGTGCTTACAAACCCTGACTGGATATCTGCTGGCAAAGAGGAGGATCATGCTGTGTCACTCGGTGTTAACGCTTGTGCATGATTGAGAGGGTGAAGAGAGGGTGACAAAGACACAGAGAATGTGTCAGAGAAAGACATCACAAGGAAAGTGAATGGATGAAAGGAAATGGAGAGGAGACAGCAAGAAGAAGAAATTAGAGAGACAGACTAGCTCCCAATGGAATAATGTCGCAGTTTCTTACTGTAGATACCAAACCATGTGACATGTCACCAAAGCAGCTCCACTGCAGTGATCCGTTGTCCATTTCTTCATGCACATGCACTTGCAAGCACACCCACACATGAAAATCCTACAGCAGATTACAATCATGTTCTGATCCCTCGAAATAAGGATCTAACAGATGTCTAATTCCCACTGATGGACGTAATTATTCATTACCAGCTAGGTAATGAAGCCTGCAATGGTGACGGCCTATGACAGATAACTTCCAGATGAGTTGCTGTCTATCTAGCGTTTTTCTCTAGCGACAACTGGGATGCTACATCTGTCAGAACCCACACAAGAACGGACTCCTTCCTCTTTCTGTTGTAATGCAGACTGAGATATGTTGAAATTGCTCATTGTAATGAGTCTCTGGTAAGTATTTACTGTACATGTTCATCATCCAGTCTCCATCTTTAAGTTTTGGGACTTTGATGCCACAAGAATGGCACATCTATGAAGTCATTCCACATGTAATGTAATCCCCTGAGGATATTTTCTAACTAGAATATTTAAAAAAAAGGCTCCATCTTGCCTTACTTCTATCAATCTACATGCTGTCATGTCAGTCTATATTTACAACATGTCCTATACAGTAGTTAGAGTGAGACATTGGTAACACTGCTCCGCTTAGTTGTGGCATATTACTCAAATACAACATTAAACTGAAGGAATGAGGAATACTGGATCTTAAGCTATACTGTGAAGCTATACATGCATATTAAAAGCACCAATCCACAATCAGTGTACAGCACACCAGTCTGATCCGGTTGGGCCAACTGGGTGCTGAAATATGATCGTGGATTTGAAATTTAAACATTTAATCCATTTCCAATTACATACAGTATATATATAGGGACTAATACTAAAATATTAAAAAAATATATAGAAATCTGACCAAGAGTCCACAGCCATTCTAGGGGCTTTGCTAGGACGTACTCTACACAGCAGAGCTTTGAGCCAAGATATTTATATTTATTTATATTTAATATTTGCCATTGTCAAGCATTAGTTAAGCATGTTAGCATGCTATCATTTGCTTATTAGCACTAATCTCATAGCATAGCTGAGGCTTAATGTCATTAGTTGTGCAGGTATTTGGTTATAAGTCAAACTACAGTATTCGAAAAATTTTACCAAATCTGGCTGAGAAATTTCACTAAAACCCAGAAATGGGGGTGCAAGAGGAAAAGACAGTATGCCACATCCTCTACCTGAGTTACAGATTTGCAATACTGCAGCATATAACTCTTATTCTACGATTTAGTAATTTTTATACTTATTTATTTTCATATTTGTATAATTACTTCTTTCTTCTGTTTGTATTCTCCTCTCCTAACTTTCTTTTTAACTTTTCAAAGAGTAACTGCAGCCAGTATAATAATCTGGCTTGCCATGCCAACTAGTTGTGTGGTTTCCACACCCTGTGCAGCAGTGATGTAGCGTGGCACTACGGTACCATGCTACAACACAGTTGGTTGTGGTCACAGTTACAACAAACCACACCTGACCACACCTAGCTGTGCTGTTGGATGTGGTCAGAGGTTCAAGGGACTTAGTATACCTCTCAAACCTCAGAGGCCAGTGCAGCTATATTTTTCCTCCTTACAAAATCTAGCGTGGGGTTTCTCTTTATTTATTTTTTCTACGGCTGGTTATCTCTGTGTATATCACAATACAGCTTTGACTACTGAACCATAGATTTGGAAGTGACATTGTTGTCCAACAAGCTAAAATCTACTGCAATAATCATGACGAGTCAGCAGTAAATTCTTAGACTGGACTAGATAATTGATTGGATTATCGAACAAAAAGTAGATTAGGTTGGATTACTATACAGAAAATACCCTAAATGACAAACTACTAACACTGAATCATGAAGCTAAAAATTAAGGGTCAGCAGAATTGTTTTTAGATTCTAGATTTGTCTTAATGTTCAGGTGAGTGACCTAAACATGAAATGACCAATTTAGAAACTATGCTGCTCATCAAGCCTGAGTGATAATCCTCTCCTCCATTGATCTCAAGATAAAGAGATAAAATAAAGGCAGGGATAACAGCTAGATTAGAGATTTACAGGCTTCTAACTGTGTGGGAGTGAATGCGAATCATGTGGTGGGATAAAGTAGGACTGGTCTCTAAAATACTGCGACTCAAAAGCATCTGTTTAACCTGCACATTCAAATCTGTCATTAAAAAACCTTCAACAAAGCTTCTGACTCCATCAAATCAGAATTAAGATCTGATGAATATTCATTTTTGAGTGCACAGAAAAAAATACAATATAGAAAATATAGAATAAATAATGCTGTTCTCATGAGTTTTATTATTTTAACACTGAATGAAGGGTTTGACACACTTTAATTAAGGTAAATTCTTTTAACTTTGGAGGCAGAACCATATTCCGTTGAGGCTCATTCCTACTGTACATCAGTAATCTGATGAATTTAGAAATGTGCTTAGGCTGCTGCTTTGCTCTGCTACTGGGGAAAAGACATCCTTAACAAACCAGCTGTCTCAGCGCATCAGATGACATTTTTACAATATTGAACTGCCAGAGGGAGAAATGTGACTTTCTCCATTTCTCATAATAGCTGACCGGAACATCAGCAACACCGATGTGGAAGGAGACTGACGTTAGGCGGAGCACGCTGAATGCACAGAACGCAGATTAAATATTGACCATCTTCTGTAGGAGTGTCCGTGAGTAATGGCACGAATTTACAAAAGATCCATGTTTATATTTAGAACACACGCTTGAAGGGGCATCTCTGCGCTTGTGTGCTTAGTTGGTGTGTGTGTGTGTGTGTAAAACAATGTGTGTATATGGGGAAGTGTTTCTGTAATGATAGAGGAAAATAAAGATGTACGGACAGATGAAAGTGGTGTAGATAAGTGTGTGCATTTCTACTCAAAATACACACACAGAGTCACATCAGCAGCATATCTTTCCCACAGGCAAACAAAGCAGCGTGAGGAGGTGAATTGAGATTTAGGCAGCGCCATCATTTGCATTTTAATTAAGCAGCCTTTGTTTGTCCCCTCCCCTCATCTGGTCGGGCCAGGGCCTCTGGGGGCCATTTGTGCTGCTCTGCTCCTGCATGCCTCCACTGAACAAAACAACAGGTTACTTGCTAGTGTGTACATGTAAGAGTGTAAGACTGACGCTTCAGCACTCCCTCAATCATCTACTGTACATTTCAGCCCAGATCATAAATGAGCACTGTGTCCTCGTTCCTAGTTTTTCCTACACAAATCCTGCAGTCATCCAATTTGTGTTGACATCACATGAACAAAGGATAATGTGGGTGACTCCTTTGCTAAGGTCAACATTGTAATGCTGATAAAGTGCACAGACATCGCGGAGAGATCAGAGCACAGATTCAGCTTCAGCAGAGCGACAGATTAAGAAGGTGAGAATATGCTGACTTTGGTTGCTTGTACCTTGTAACTCAAACTACTTTATCATTTTATGCAACTATAGATATTAAAACAGCATTACAAACTCCTCTACTACAAGTGATAAAAGTTGTATTCTGGACTGAAACAATCTCTTGGCTTAACACCATCCTCCTCATTGAATGCAAACTTTCCAGGTAACGACTTTTGAGTCTTTTGATGACTGAAGAGAGCTATATGTTGCAGCTCAGTTGGTGAAATGCAGACAAAAACCTCAGGCATAATATATACTCTGTCTATGGTAAGGTACAATATAATGAGCCCCATTGATTTCTATGTGCTGCTTTCATGTATCCACAATAAATATTTGATGAGTGGTGTTGAGGTCTGGACAGACTGGGATGGAACTGAGGCCTGCGGGGATAGGAGGGGACTTGTGTGTGTCTGGGTGTGTATATGTTCAAAGGCAAACAACAGCAAGAGAAAGGGAGCAAGCGAATGGAACAGAGAGAAGGTAAGTGTGTGTTTGTGTGTGTGTATGGAAAGGGTGTAGTAATGACCCCCTCCTGTGAGCAGAGGGAGGAGTCGGCACAGCCTTTTTGCTCGTTCGCTCCCACCCTCCATTTATGAATAATTAACTTGGAATCTGCCAGTCAGAGCGGACCGGTGGCTCATTACAAGGCATTATGTACGACAGTGTCACGCAAGCTATCAATCAAGAGGAATCCATTCATGTGCATCAAGTCATCTCCGGGGATAAGAGCGACAGTGGGGGGTAGATTGTGTGTGTGTGTGTAAGTGTGTGTGGGGGGGGGGGAGGGGGTTGCGTTAGGAGAGATGGAGCGATGGGAAGCCACAAGAGAGACGCAGAGCAAACTGTGAATAACCCTCAACTAGGCAACCCTGGTATGACCATATAAGGGCATGGGGCTCTGCATTAGGCTGCAGATTGGCGGCCCCTGTACACTCATTTTGCAGTGGCTTCAAGGTCATTTTAGAGGGCGAGGTCATGATATCATTGTGCTCAACAAAAAAAGGAAAGAGGTAAACTGATGAAAATATGACTATTATCTACATCTTCACTATCAACTGTCTCTGGAGAAGTGGAAGAAATAGATTGCTCTGTATCATCTTTGGGTCTTATTAGAGTTCAAATTAACCCTTTAAATCTAAGGGTCATAATTTTTGATTTCTGAAAACACAATAAAACTATTTCCTGCTGTTTTCTTAATGGTGCAGCAATACCAGTGTTGGTTGGAAATTCAGAAAGTAGCTAGTTAAGTCAAATGTATTTAAGGGACAGTCTGTATCAATCAGATATTCAATCTGATATTCAATCAGATGTATTGTATGGTTATTTACCCCAGTTCATAGTCCTGTTGTCAAAAATACATTAAAACGCAAACATGTTAAGCCACGACACAGCATGTAATACACTCACTGTAACCCACAACAACACAGTACAAAAACTGTAATTTCTGTCTGCTGTCAGAAATTACAGTTTTATTACAACTTTCCTGTCAGGTCTTTGAGTAACCCCAGACTACTTTGTAAATTAATATAGAATTTACCAGTAAATTAATGCGCTCTACAGCCAAGTAATATATCATGCTGCCTATCAGCTGTTTGAAGAAGAGCATGCCAATAGGGTATAAAACGGAGCTACACAATGTGGCTCATTTCAGTCATCATATCTCTGAACGCTCACCTCTCCCTTCTTGACAGTCATAGACTGGCGTCGGGGCGTCGTCTCCTCATTGATGCTAGACAGGAAGTTCTGGGAGATCCGCAAAGCGTCCTGCAGAAGCGGGTGGTCCGGGTGACTGGTGGGTGTGTGTTTGAGCAAGTCCTGGATTACAGCAGTAGATGGAGAAATATTAACTTTCTAAAGCAAAAATGTCCAGGTAAAAGAACACATAGTCACGTATACTGTATGTATGCACACAGACAGGTTACAGCACAGTATATAATGCTATTGGTCATTCAAGTACGCTCCTGTTTTCTTTTTCTTTGTAGCTCTTTGATGCATAAACAGTTCAGTCATCCTCCTTACTAAAATCTGCCTAAAATGCACCCCTGCTGTAAATAGTAAGCATAGGTTATTATGTTTTCATACATGCAATAAAGCCCTGAATCCTAACAGTAAATGGTAAACATTTACATAAAAAAGTCACATATCTAATCTGTAATCATTACAATTGTATTTATTTCTTTACAGAGACGTGGGTTTATTAGAGATGGAGAAAATTTTTTATAGAGATGGTGACAAAGCAGATTTGTAAGAAATACCTGAAATAAAAAAATATTACTTTTAATCTTCTGACAAAGTTTGCAAACAAGCTGCAGGTTGGGTTTTGATCACCTGTGTCATGCCTTCTAGGTTTCATTTGTGAGTAACAGAGGCAATTACTAAAATACAACAGAGCACGATTGTGACATGACATTATTAAGATGTGTTGCCGCTTCAGCACTCACTCGTACTTACATGAAGCACCAATGTGCTGCGAGTCACTCTGTCCACTGGTTTATATAGCAAAGCTGTACACAAAAACGAGAGAAACCAGATTTAATTGTTTATATGACTGAATTACTATCATATGCTATATGTAAATCATTTAAATTAGCAAGATGTGACTGACCCTCTAGAGAGTTCTTGGCTGTCTGGTCCTTAGAGTCCTTGGGGCTCCTCACTTTGAGGTTCTGTTTCGAGACAAAAGGCAGGTTCAAAGTGGAGAACCCCTTTAAAAAGACCTTTAAAAACCAGTTCAGTACAGTTAAGCGATATGAAAAAATAGTGAGGTTATTATCCATGCTCTAGCACTGAGGTCATCCACTTCCAAATTAATTATGCCATCCTCAGCAGCTTTTCCCCCCACCGTCTTGTTCAAATGGCTCAGAGTAATGCATCATTACTCAAGCCATTAAGAACCCTCGATGATGAATTCCCCATCCTGCACGTAGACACCAGCCTCAATGCTAACTGGCAGACCTCATAAAACTTAGATGAAGGCTGATGATGTATCAGTAACTGCCACATGCTTGAAAATATATAGGAAGGAAATGTACTGAAAGGAGCTCAAAGACTTAGCCAGACTGCTGAACATACTGTTCAACCCTGGTCTTTATTTTTCTCCTGCTAACCTAAAGCAAATCAAGTAAGAAGTAACTTACATTTTCTCCATTTTAATGTACATACAGTAGTTCAAATAAGCCCCCCACAACGAGTATCATTTATGGTGCTGAAACAATCCCAAAATCTATGAAAAGAGTTGTAATAGTGTTTGAACTTTCACAATTCCCAACCTTATAAAATGTAACACTCTTGGAGGAATGTAGATTACTAGTTTAAAATGGAGTGAATTTTGTTATGTCAACCTCAAAAACTAGATTTGAGGCATGAGAATAAGTGTTTTCAAATCTAGTTTGTCTATGATAAAAAAAAAATGTTCTGAGCCCTCGCAGCTGTTGGAAACTTGCATTTATACATTTATTACCCTGTCAAGGCTCATCTACAGTCAGCGTAGGTGATACTGAGCTCATATTTCCCTGGTCAGCGATGAGAATGAGACCAAGCTAAAACTACAGAAAATACCAACTATTATCCTCTGCATTGTCCCATTTAACTGATGTACACACGTGTATACATGGGAAACAAAAATCTACACATGGGCGCGCACACACACACACAAACACACACATACCCACACACACACACAAAGTCGCCTCTGCCTGCATTTGTACAGAAAAATTCTGCAGGACATTCAAATTTAAATGCAGGAAAATGATAAAAGCTGCGTGGGTGAATAATAGAAGAGCGTTTTACAAGTACAGTACATCAGGGACAAAACTGTTAAGCAGCTGCGAAATAGACTCTTTCTATACAACACCTCTCGGAAACAATTCCTTTCCCTAATCGTGCATAATTTAAGTTGTAAGTCAGTTATCTTCTCGATCTTTTTTGTGTGACTAGGTAACACTGCCTTGCTCACAAATTGACACATCTCACAAAAAGAAACATGTCCATCCTGTTGCCACTGCAGCTGGATGGACATGTTACTTTTTATGAATAAGTATACAGCTACACAAGATCAACTGTTTTATTGTTACTGTTAACATCACCCTGAAATAAAAGTAATCATAGCAACCATACTAGAGATCTACTGGACTACACTGCGTGGTGTCACAACATAATAAATGTGCTGTAGCAGTAACACATTGCATTGTTGGTGCACAATGTTTATACTGTATTCTGTAAACTGAATCATTTAAGTAAGTGATTAGTGAACAGCAAATCAGTCAATGTCTATCATCAGCAATTGAAATGTGGAGAAAGAAAAGTGTTTGAGTGATTTTACACGGCAGTAAAAAAATCCCATAACTGAGAGATCACAGCTTTAACCTCTGCAAAAGCTTTGAGATAGAAGCTAAATGTTCACTTTTAGTCCAAATTCTTAGCTTACATTTACAGCTTTCAATAAAAACACATATTTCTATTCCTGCCTGGTGTTTTTATCCATTCTTTCCTCTCTCCTCCTTACCTCAGAGATTTCAGCAAACTGCGTGTTAGCCTGGCAGCACTTCTCCGCTGTCTCCACAGCCAGCTCATAGTTGTCCACAAATGCTCTGTAAACTCCTAGCTGGCTGGCCTGATGGACAGAAAGAAAAAGAAACAGAGGAGGTATGTGAAGTTACATTTTTTTGCTACAGATTAGACATATTGAAATGTTTGTCAGTGATTGTGATTTGTGAAGAGATTGCTCTACCTGAAATACATCCTTTAAATCCAAATAAAATTTCTAATACAGTGACTTTAAACTATAAGTAGGCTTCTCTACAGGAGAAATAAATAGCTGGCGGGCAGCATTCCCTATGCTCTCAGACAGAACAGTTCATTGTAAAGACAGTAAAAGTAATGAAACCCACAAAACTGTCTTTTAGTCAGAGGCTCAGACACATTCAAAAACACTCAACAGTCCTCTTCACTATTTCCTTTTCTTAACTTCCACCACTTCATTCCTAGACTTCATACAACCTTGTTGCAGCTCTAAACATAACACTAAACAATCTTTCTAAAATCAAGACAAGATAATCCTTTATTCATCCCCAGAAGGCAAATAGACTTGAAAGGACAGAAACAAGTACAGATAAATAATAATTAGAAGTAAATAAAATAAACTATACAAGAGCAATAAAACTCAAGGCAAGCAGTATTCACGACCAGTGTTGCACTTAAACTAATAGAGAAGAACTGTATCAAGTGAAGTGACATAGAGGTGTGATTAGTAGCAGCATAAGTTTTTACAAGAGTGTTTGTTGTCAAGTCTTTTTTACGTGCTCACGCAACAAACTAATGAAGAAAATACATCCAGACAAATGGAGGCACAGCAGCATAATGCTCTTCATAGTCAGTCAGTACCTCAGTCTGAACAGATATTGTAAGGCCTCCATTTAAGGAAGACCCTGGTGATTCGCTTCTTTCCTCAAGTTTTGTTAGTTAAGCCCGAAACAGTGTAACTCTGCTAAATTGCATAATGTATAATCCTTGAAATTTCACATCTGAGACAGGAGATTCAGTCCAGTCAGCCATGTCTGAGAGAACTGAGAGACTGTATATGACTTGCAGACAATCGAATGGAACAACCACCAAAGGAAAGACACGGATCATGGTCACAACAACAGCATGCAACTATGGTGCTCCCCGCAGCCGGGCCCGTTGCTGTGGCAACCAGCGAGACCTGCACTGTGCTGCCGTGAGTAATTAATGATTGGTTTAACAGGAGGCTATGAAAGCACATTTAGGAAGCTGGATGGCTGAATAAAACTCCACCAAATGCTGCCTGCCAGCGCTGCGATCCATCTCGATGGCGAACAAAAGGACAATCAATTCTCCTGAACAAAGCCAAAGGAGGAGAGAGTACAGTGGAGATGAGATGGGCTTTGTGTGTAATGTCGAGAGCCACACACACACATACTCTCTTTCTCTCTCACACACACAAAAATAATACCAAATACCACAGAAACCTTACCTGAGTGTATTGAATACATGAGTGTGTTAAAGATAAATTCTTACCGTTAAATCTTTTTGCTGCCTAGCTTATTGCTATATTTCCAACCTTTTAGCCTCATATGAGCCTGTGTGGAGCTTCAGTAATTGGGGCAGATGAATACATTTTGATAATAATCCTCATTGCACAGGAAAAGTCTACATGCACAACTATGGTAAGTACAGTAGGTCAAAGCTGGAATAGGAAATTGGTCTGTAAACTATGATGAATGTACACAAACAGTTTGGGTAAAAATGTGAACATCTGCCTTTGTTTTCTAACCCGGAGTTTGTTTAATACGCTGTCTGATTTTCTGCCTCATGTTATTATTTCTGATAGGAATGATGGCCAAAACTATAAAAGCAAGACTCAAGTTGCAACAAACCAGAATTATCCTTAAAAACTAGGGGGCACCGAGACTTTACAGTCAGAGCCCTGAGGCACTGGAACAACTTGCATCAGGAAGTAAGACTGGCTGAGTCAGTGTTTGTATTGTTAATGTTTAATTTTTTGCCTTGTCTGAAGCACTTAATAATTAGATTTTTGTGCTCGACTAATAAAGGACTACTACATCTGCAAGCCAATATCTATTCTTGTCTCAAACTGACCTCATTCATCCCCATTACATCTTATTTTCAGGCATGACCCTGCCCGTTCCAACGTGATCTTTGCGGTCATGGGTGTGTGTGAAAATCAATTCTGGAAGGAATGTGAAGTCACAAGATTTCTAAACATCTTTTGCACTTATGTTCTCACTGGCAGTTAACACGTGTGTGTGTGTGTGTGTGTGTGTGTGTGTGTGTGTGTGTGTGTGTGTGTGGTAGACCTTAAAAAAGTCAACAAGGCTGCATGCCAAGGACCACCATGAAAAAACACCACAAAGACACAGCTGAAATTAGTACCTTCTTTGTTAACAAATAATTGGCCTTTTTTGTGTTTTTCAATTACTCACTCATGAATTTCAGGTGGCAAAGTTGTTCCAAAATGGATCTATAGTGTTTTGCACATTCATCCACACACTAGGAAGAAGTAAAATGGAGGAAGGCGAGGAGTAAAGCAATTTTCACAATCCTGTGTCCTGCCCTGGGCCACACAATCTGCACCACAGCGGAGGCCATTCAGAGCGTCACAGTTTGACTGTAGAGAGAACATAGAGCCCGAATGTCTGCCAGCCACATCCACAGATCCGCACACCACGCCGTGAAGGCTTACCGAGTGTACGGCTGCAGCCACACTATCATAGCAGAAAATGGCTTTGGGTGATGAAAAAAAAACTGGTTGGGTGTTTGGATTTCTCAGTTCAGGATTTGTCCTGTGTGAGAGTATGTGTGTAATCCACAGCGGAAAACAACATTAAGAAAACAGCCTCATGACAGGCTATGGCCGTTATACAAGAAGGATGGATTTAGCCACTTGGGTTTGTACAGGAGTTCTAACAGACTGCAATATTTTCTTACAAAGGGAAGAAGCACTTCTTAGTCTACAAATATATAATGATATAAAAAGACAGAATTAGAAAAGATAAAACCCTTCATTTGCTGGTAAAACAAGATTCTACAGCTATGCCAGCAGTTGTAAGGTTACAGTGGTGCTTTGAGCTCAATGCTATCATCGGCACACAATGGCAATGCCAACATGCTGATGTTTTGGAAGTACAATGTTTACCATGTTCACCATCTTAGTTTAGCGTGTTAGCATGCCAACATGACGCCAAGTGACGGTATGGGACATGCATTTAATTTTTAATGTCAGTCCACCTCAGAGGTTTTCAGAGGGTTCACACAAAACCTCGTGGTGGCGCTAGAAGAAAAGTCAGCAACTTACGAAAGTCAGTCAACAAGGTGGCCAGAAAAATCCTATTTTAATTCTAAAAAGCAGTGACCCAAAGAAAAAAGCTGATTTCTCACATGCTTGGTTGTCATTATAAACTTTTAGTCTGGAAAGCGTTCAGATTCAAAGAAGCGTGGGTGATGCGATGGGGACTCGCCACCCCTCAACTTTTTAATCTTGTGGACAATAACTTCAACCAGGTGAAGTAGATACAACATTTTATGCATAGTCTATTTCTCACCTTGATATATTCAAAACTTGGTTTTGGTTGAAAGTTGTGATGAAATTTTACAAATATTAGGCAAATCCAAAGGAAGCTCAGCAAATGGGAGCTATTGTCAGTCAGTCAAAGAATATGTCCCACACCCATACAAATCTTAGCGATCCTTCTGAACCACAACATAGTTGTTCAGATAATATAAGTATGCAAAGGAGGGTAAACAAGGAGACGTCATCTATTCTTCGATGCACTCACTTGCAGCTGCCACCTCAGAGAAACGTTTCACAAAAAAAATTCTTCAACAGAGTGAAGAATGATTTGTAGGGTTGACTGTGTGAGGAAAATTTAAAGATCAAGGGGTATTCTTTGTCTTCTTCTGTAAATTCACAGAATCACAGAAGCCCTGAGTACAAACACTCAAAGCTAGTTTATCAGTTTGCCTCTCTGTCTTCATGGTGTAAAATCTTCACTTTGCTGCTGTAAGTGTGTATTTAGGAAGAGCAAGAGCACAAGCGTGATTTAGCCCTATTTTCAGCCTTGAAACACTTCTTTCTGACACTCATGCTCATAACCTGTCAGTGACGCTTTGCCTCTTTCTCTTTTCTCTGCATCTCTCGCCTTCCTTGTTCTGAAGTTTTATGATTCCTAAGCCCGTCTGCTCCCCTCAGATGTCATGGTGAGACAGCTCTATCAGTGTTGCAGCAGCCTAAATCTACTTGCCTACTCGACTCTCATCCTCTCTCAATCCTCCCTCCCCTATCCCTTGCCTGTATCACCTCCTCTACTCTCATCTAATCCTCCCCCCACACCTCCTAACGGAACGGCTGTCATGTAGCGTCCCCCCCCCCCTTTTTCCCCCTTTTTTGTAGGCTCAGCATCTTCTCCTCCTGACTTTTATTAACTACTGTCTGGAGAGAGGGAGGGAATGGGGCCAAAACTGTGTGAGCGTATGCACGTCTGTGTGTGTGCGTGAAAGCATCAGTGTGTATGTACACTACAAACGTGTGTGTACATGTTAGGGAGGAAGTGCGACAAGGATAGCCAGACACCAGACTGGAGAGTGATAGAAAAAGTGTAAATACAGAGTGTGAAAAAACTCTCTTTGTCAGGCTGACGTAATGGTTGAGGCCAGACAAAGAAAATAGGTAAACATATGCTCCATCTCTCAACTGAATCCCGTATGACAGTGTGTTTCCTTTCTGGTGGACTTGCAGGTCAGAGTTCACCTTTGTTCACCTTTAACCTGTGAATTCTAACAGCTGACCAATGGAGACATTTATGCACTGTGCTTGGGAATACAGAAGTCAGCGGAGTGTCATCACCGTATTTTTTTACAATATTACACATTCAGAATTTCCTACCATAGCCTTGCTCTCAAACACTGTAAACCGTCTACAATCACTCTGCTATTTTTTTACCCACACCAGAACCATGACGTCACATTGTTTGTCAATGCTGAGTGTGAGGCAGTTTTGTTGGATGGAAGGTGAGCCTTTAAAGAAACTATTTAATAACAACTGGATTTTGACAGTAAAAGATGCAAATTAAATCCTAATTTCTTAGCTTAGTCCCAAGGGGAGCCTCCTGAGATAAGTTTGTGTGTGAGAGAGAGAGAGAGCGAGAGTGAGAGAGGCTCCTATTTATAGCAGCTTCTTCCAGACACAAAGCACACTGCAGTGATGGCCTCAGCTGCCTGAGGCAGAAAGGCAGCATTGTGAAACATGGCTGTACCTCCCTCTGTGTGTGTGTGTGTGTGTGTGCGTGTGTGTGTGTGTGTGCGTGTGTGTTTGAGCATAAGTTAGTCTAAGGGGGAGCGACAGGGAGACAGGGAGAGTGAGGGAGATACTAGTGGGAGAGGAGCAGTATTTGGAAGAGAATTAACAAATGATTCATTGTTGGGTTAATTGACCCATTGTGAAAATGATTAAATATACCCAGTGTACATTTGGCCCTGACATCCTTGGCAGAAACTACTGACAGAGAGAGAGAGAGAGAGCGGCAGTTGGGGAGGAAATAGAAAGAAAAAGGACGATTCAGATTCAATTAGTCTAAAATTAAAATGATAAAGAAGAGCATCACTACAACAATCAAATCGCCTTTTTTTTTATTGGTTTATTGAATTACGCTGACAGATCCTGCGTCTGAAAGCCACCCGAGTCAAGAAACGACATTACTGTGAATAATATCACTCTAGCACAGGTTTTGCTTTGGGTCTGCGTCCATAGGTCAGAAAACGCAGCTGTAGCACCCTGAATGTCTTTTCTTATACTGTCAACTTTTTTGGGTGCCCACTGTTGTCACTTTGATTAAGGGTAACAGTCAGGCAGTTATACCCAGGGACGTTTCTGCTGTCATGTTCACAGATACACAAACTACAACCCCAAACTACATCCCCTTCACTAATCTCTTTCTTTTTCCTCACCAGTTTCTGAAAGAGGTCCCCGACTCTCTGGTGGTGGCTCCACTGCTGGACGCGAGGCAAAAGTCCATC
The DNA here is from genome assembly GCA_011952105.1 of Coreoperca whiteheadi. Lineage (NCBI taxonomy): Eukaryota > Metazoa > Chordata > Actinopteri > Centrarchiformes > Sinipercidae > Coreoperca > Coreoperca whiteheadi. The sequence goes on along the minus strand of CM022482.1, from coordinate 12,361,552 downwards.
GTAGAACTCCCTGTGGATCTCATAGAGCTCAGGCACTTTGAAGAAGATCGTTTCTATCTGGGCCACAGTGAGCACAGGCTGTGACGTCGTAGCGGCAGCCTTCAGGGGCTTCATAGGCTGAGAGGAAAAAACAGTGGAGATGACAGGTGTGAAAGTTACTTTTGCAGGGAGTCTTGTAGGTACATTTAAAAAAAGATTAGGCCCGTTTTACAGATACAAAAACTTTGATCTGTATCTCTGAAGCAAGCCCAATTACCCCCAATCATATTATCTGACTAGGAACATAACATTGGCTGTGTAAATAATACCATTGTTGGTACCAGTGGTGGCTGAAGCTTACAGCATGTACAGTAGCACACAGCCTGCAAGTCAATTTTTGGACACATGCACAATGTTCTTAACTATAGTACGTACCTACAATGTTTTGACTGGTTCAGGTTTTAAGGATACAATGTCAGTTGCCTGGTTATATCTGCCTCTTATTCATCTGGTACAGCCTTTCTTGATCTGGGATAACCAGCAGCTTATAATGAAAGCTAAGGTTGGCAAACTTTAGATGGACATTACTGCGTTAGTTTGCTGTCTTTATGGCCCTTTTCTACATTTTTAGTTAGTCAGATAAAATATTTTCTGTTTTTTTCATAAAAGTAAAAATAAGTTAAGTTCTTTTGGCAAATGTGTTAGCAAACCGTTGCTTATTTACACATCCAGCAGATACAAAGCACAGAAAAACTGTTTCCTGCTCATGCTGGAAACCAGGGTTGATGAGAACAGTTACAGTAAATCAGAACAGTGAAGTTGCGGGCCATGAAACCAAAACAATTAGCTGAAAGATGCTAATACGCTCCACAGAGCAGAGCAGAACTGCAGTGGGTTTGTCACTATGAGGGACACTTTTCACATTACTTGTAGTCATTTATTCAATAGTTAGTATAAAGTTAATGATCAGGGCAGCTTTACAGCAACTGAGTGCAGACATTCTTGGCAAATTACAGGAAATTAAATGTTCCATTATCTTTCCACTTGTGGTTGTTACAGTTACATAGTCTCGCTTTAATGGTGGGTGATATTATTGATTTGCAACGTTACTTGCACTGGCCAGATACAACATATAATATTAAAGGGGTGGCTACCACTGTAAAAATGGGCTCTTCTCATGGTATACACTTTCATATCAGTCAACCCTAGCATGTTTCCTTCTTAGTTACATTTTGGTTTTATTTTGTTTTTATTTCTACATCGACAGGAAAAGCCAGCCAGTAAATAAGAATTCATCTTGTTACCAAGTTTCATTCACATTTTGCAGATGCATCTAGTGGCACCAAATGAAATTCAGTGTGAAGAGTCTATCATTAAATAATTGCGGACTTATGTCACAAAAATCCATACTGAATACTTACTTTTCTTAATCAATCGGCCTACTGCTAATAAGATTCTACTGTATAATATTGGTATATTTCTATTTCTAGGACTTATTATTTATTCACTGATTTACTTTTGTGGGTCTACTCACAAAAGTAAATAAAGAGAACTACAAAGCAAAACCTCACTATACAACCCTGCGTTGTAAAATGATCAATAAATCTATCTTGTATCTTGTATATGTAGTGTGTGTGTTCTCACCAGCAACAGTGCCTCCAGGTGACTGAGGTATGTTTCCTCGGTGGCCAAGATCCCAGACAGGACCCACTTCCTCATCTCCAAACCTTTTTCCAGGTCACATTCAGTCTGTATCAAACACACCAACATATAATAATAATAAAGTTAATACAATATCCAGCAATACAATAATCTGAACACCAATTCATCTAATCCTGTACGTGCCCACTAGTTTTGACTTATTCTTAAAATAATTGCCTTAACGGTTTTCATACTGGAAGGCACACAATTTGATATTTTTTTGTCTGAGGCATGAAGAACATTCAAAGCATTATATTATTCCCTTATATCAGCTGGTAAAAAGACCTCTAATATGACTTGTTTGTAAATCTCAAATTGTAATGTTCGTAGTTCTTTGTTGAGCTGCAGGGTTGCTGTTTATGAGCGCCACAGTTGAGAAAATCAAACAGCAACAATTGCACCTTTTAGAAATCCTCCCTGGTTGCCTCCCCATTCCCCTTCGCCCAGTCAAAGCTCACTGAGGAGTACGGACATGAAAGGAAACAGAGAGACAGATTCCTCGGGCTGTCTTGTTTAACCACGAACTCTGAAATAACTCAAATAGGCAGGGTCTCCCGTGGGAGCAAGGTTGGCATATAAATATGTGTCTGTGAGAGAATGTGCAAGTGCCAAGTGCCCACATACACACACACAGTGAGCCCAGGTTGGGATGTGGAAGCTTCCAGTCCTTCAGGCTATGAGGAGGAAAGAGAGAAAACAGGGAGGAAGGGTGAGTGAGAATGACAAAGAAAGAAGAGTAGAAGAGATGGGAAGGAGAGCAAGACAACGCAGATTCAGTGTAATTAAGAGAGAGGAGAGGCAGAATAAAGAGGGCAAACTATCATGATGACATGATGAAGTAGAGGCAAAGACTACATTGTTTATATTTGACAGTCTAGAAAGGAGAAACACAGGGGATAAAGGGACACCTGATCAAAGCTACGAGATTCCTGGATCAAGTACAACTAATACATTTTCATAATGAACCTTTGATGCAGTCTGGCCTCCCCTTGCCTATCAGGAGCTGTCATGTTAAGTGTGTGTCTTCTCTCATCTTATAGACAGTAAACCCTAATGCTGTCATGTATGTTCACACAGCAATCACATGGGCTCTACATGTGAAAAGGGCTAAAGGTAGGTCAAGAGTGCACGAAATGGGCAAAGTGATCAGGAGAAAGGCACATTCGGGCAGTGACTTAAGCTGAAAATGGGAACCTATCCTTTAAGGTTTAACCTATTGATTATCACATTCGGGATTCTGAAAACCAGCTAGTGTTACCTAAAAAAAGGACTTCAACAAATAATTATTAAAATTACACCATTTCTGAGTGTATCTGTTTGTGTTGGTGTATGTTAAGCCCCTTGTAATTCTACATCTACATGTAGAGAATTCAAGCATTGTATAAATACGCATGCTAAAATGATGTACAGTATTCTTGTGAGCTGCATTTGAGCATGTACTGTGAGTACTTGAATGTCTGTGGGTGTATGTGCATTTATTTAAATGACGGGGTAAATGGGCCTCAAAACTGTTTCCATGGCCACTCCATAAACAGATGGTAGAACGGGTCTAAGAGGACTGTTATGGCCCAGAAGATTATGAAACAGTCCAGGATTATTATGGACTCCATTAAATAGGAGGCCATTATCAGCAGGGTTACAGCAGGGCTGGACTACTGATTAGCCTGTTAGCCAAAAAGCACGATTTAAAAGCAACAAACACATCCAGCACACCATAAATTTAGATAAGTTACTGCAACAATTTTTAAATAGCACTCAACATTTACACTTTACTATAAGCGGTTACAGTTCTATTTAAAATCAATAACCATTAATGAATCAATAACCATTCTCCTGAGCTTAGCTTTAAAAAAAAAAAAGACAGGTGTGTACAGGATTTGAAGATGCTATGTTGCTCTAGCTTCTTAGCATCTTAGCCGTTAGTACAGTAGATGTCATTGTGCAACTCACAATTATTTGCATTAATGATGAATCTCCTGATTATTTTCTTGATTAATCGATTAATCATTTGGTCTATAAAATGTCAGAAAAAAGTGAGTGTCCTGTTTTGTCTGACCAACAGTCCAAAAACACAAAACAGAGAAAAGCAGCAAATCCTCCTAAATGAGAAGCTGGAAGCAGGGAATGTTTTGTGTTTTTGCTTGAAAAAGTACTTTTTATCAGGCAAAGACTACAAGTAGAATGGGAAAGTATTGAAGGCACAGTATATGCATATTCTCTTCATCTGTCATCATTGTTAATACAATGTATATTTTCTCTCTTTCTTTGTCTCTCTTTCTTAGGTGAAGGATGACGGAAACGATTCTGACAGACATGTATTATGCATCATGTTTGGGGATCTCTGCTGTATATAACAATATGTGTTTCCCCTTAAAAAGCTCTATGTGCTCATTATGTATAGACTCTAAGACAACCAAAAGCGGAAAAGTTTTATCTTTTCACATTAAGAGTGCAAATAAAAGGGTATTGAAAGCAAATACATAATGCAACTATGATTTGATCGCTCTTAAATGGATTACATTGCATTGCAGCCACTTTGAATCTGTCTGTCTCCACTGACTTAAAAGGGAAAGCCTGGGGCAGCAAAGGAGCCCCCTGAATGTTCATGAATTAATAAAAAATGAATGAATCATTACTGAGCTACAAGTATCGGCATGAGCTATGTGACTTTACCCTCACAGGATGTGCTTACTGGTAAAAGAACATGAGAAACACGAGGGCCCATTTGAAGCATTAAGAACATCCAAAGCAAATCACAAAGAAGGAAACTTTAACATTCGGCCACATTACTGAACTAGCAGAGGGGAGACAAGAGCCATAAAGTGTTTATTCATCATATCAGACCCCAGACGACTCCCCTAGGAAGTAACCACGTCTCCAGACATATCATGTTTTATTCATCGCCGTGGCAACTAATGAGCCCATCTCTGGGTTCAGACTAAAGGGGTGTCTGGCTGCATTTTTTGGTAATCAAAAAGTTAAAATAAAACACATTCTATCTTGCTTGGGGTAAATTTGGGTTTCTGTGTCTATGTTTTCACTTCCAGTATGTGCAGCAGCGTCAACAAAAGCTAATATTTCACATTTGAACCCACACTTAAACCCTTTCAGCTCACACAACACTCCTTAGCCGTGGCTCTACCTAACATGATTTAGGAATTCAGATTAGCTTTGGATTTATTTATGCACGGATAATGTTCGTGGGAGATACATGAGAATCAATACAAACAGTGTTTATTTGACAAGCACCCCGATGTAGCTCAGGAGGCGCAGATAGAAACTGAGCAGCAGCGACTGTAATAACATTATTCTCCATCTCTCTCTCTCTCTCTTTCCCATAGAGTGTAGGAGACTCATATAAACATTCAGAGCCAGGTTGGAGAGGAGAGAAGTGAGCGCCAATGCCTGCTCTGTTCCACAATTTATTAACCCTTTTCAATTTTCATTTTTCACTCTAATCTGTTTAGCATCCGGTTCTGCCATCCCTCACTTACTGAAATGCCTAATGTGATTGCTTCCTATCTCCACATGTCTGCGACGTAATGGAGCTGTCTTAGAATCATCCTGTGCTGCATGAGAAAAGACAGGTTTTTTGTTAAAATGCAGCATTACTTCTGGTTATTTAAACTGCATTTCAGCCAGATGTGATAGATGCTGACAGAGTTGGAGTCTGCAGGGGTTTTCTGGATACGTTCACAATGCTACACCACGCCATGACATCAGTTGCAAGGAAACAAGCTGTGCAATCAGTGAATGTTCATTACAAATGTGATAGATCATGCAGCAAGGGAGATTTCAATATTTCCTAGTCCACTGAAGTTCTAGAGGTTTAGAGGCTGAGTAGGAAAAGAAATGACCTCCCCCTTCGGGTCGTGGCCTTGAGGTGTGATGTCAGACAGGATGTGCAAGCAAAGAAAATGAGGAGGATTTAGCTATTTTAATATAAATTAGGCATCCACAGGAACAGAGAAAACTGCTCATGGCTTAAAAGTAATTCGGAGGACCCACCGGTGGCCTAGGAGGTTAAGGCACTGACCATAAACTGCAGCGTCCCAGGTTCAAATCCGGGCCAATGACTTTTGTTGCATATCATCCCCCAAATCTCTCTCCCCCATTTCTTGTCATTTCTCCACTGTCAACTATATAATAAAGGCATTAAATGTTCAAGATTTAAAATATATTAATATTTCATATTAAAATATGAAAAATACATACAAAATATGTATTCTGTTTAACTTGGTGAGAAAAAAATTATTAAGTGGATTCTGGCTGTCCTTGATTGACCTACAAGTATGTGTCACAGTGTGCACTAGGATGATAAGATGTAACATATGTGGTCAGTGTTTTTGCAAAATCATTAAAAACATTATAGCACAGTCCTCACACTTCAGCTGACTTCCGATCAGTGATCCCCCTCTTTTCCCTCTTCAGTGCAGTCAGAGTCAGATTATGAGAGAACAAAATAAAATCAGCAGTATTGCTGATGGTGATGACTCATCATGATGACATCATAAAACCATCAGCTTCCGCTGAGCCAATCAGAGCTTGTCTGGTGTCTGACTCATCAATTAAAGAAGCAGACTGGGAGGAAGTTTAAAGTGTGGCTGTCCAAGGGCAAACCAAGGACAATGATAACTCCATATTTATGGCAGTTTTTGAAAGCATCTCTGGATGCGTGGCGAATTTGTTGATGAATAATTGTTGTTTGGCTGTATAATATATCAAACTGAAAATCCAACACTGCCTCTGCCAACCCTAAAAACACACACACACACCACAGGGTTTGTTCAGGGATTCTGCCTCTAAAAACGAGAGTTTACTCAACAAATCCTCTTCAAACTCTTCTGCAATAAATATACCATTCTGCTCTGCGAGAAGAGGATGTGCGTCTGTCCATTTGTGTACTTAAAAGAAGGCCTTGGCTTGTGCAGACTAAAGAAGAGACAACATGATGTGTGTGTGCATGTGTAGAAATTAAAATCAGTGAGAGTTCCAAGCTTACAGGGCAAAGGCTGGATGCAGTCAAGGGACTCATCATTTATTGGCAGATTCAAGCCATCAATCAGATTCACAGGCGCTCGCTCACCAGCACAGACAGTGAGCAAAGACAGAGGGGGCGAAGTAACTGAAACTGCTTCATGACCACTGATTCGATTACTTCCTCCAAGGGCACAGTGGCGAGAGGCAGTATTAGCCTATTACATTCTCCCACAATACCCTCTCTATCCTAATCGAACACATGGCTCCAGCATGTTCATCTGCTACCTACAAATTCTTTCCTGCGAAAAATAACGTGTAAATGGTGATGACAATTGGGAAAAGATATACATAAAATAGAAATAAATACATAAATTATGAATAGAAAAAAATATCAATAGTAAACAGAGAAAACATAAATACTAAATACAAAAAAAAGGAAAAGATAGCCAAAAATAGATTCTGGCTGTAGCATCCATGTTCATTTTCATCTTTGCTGACGCTGGGGTTGTGTGTGTGTGTGTGTGTGTGTGTGTGTGTAACCTTTGAAGAGCACCACAAGTCATAGATCACTGGTTTTCTCTCCACTGACAAGAAGCAAAGCAAAGGAGGGAGGGTAAGCGAATGAAGGCAGTGATGGGGTGATGGAGTTGATAGGTAATGCTGCCTAATACCCTGGGTGAGAAAAAGCCAGACTCTTAAGGGGGATGAATTTCTTCACTGGATGACTGCTTCTGGGGTTATGAGGCATTGTCCTTTATCAATCCTCTCAAATGGAAGACTTGATTTCTCGTCAACTGACAGATTTGTGACAGAGCGAGATTGCTCTAAGAATAGATTAGCCCACTTCCTGCACTGTACTGATGTCAAAGTATTGGCAGCTACTGGCACCCATGCTTGTAGAATTACAGTATATATTCATAAGATATTGTGCTTTGTATTAGTAGTAAAAGAAAAATCCTTAATATTAGGAAGTTCACAGCTTTGGTTTGTTTTTAGTCATTTTCTGCACCTGAGATTCTGCATCTTTTCGATGCAATGGCCAGATGTAAGGGATGGCGAGATGACATACTGACCGACTTGGAGGACTCTAACGATCCAGAGGAGAGGGTGTCTCGACTGCTGCGGCTCTTGGAGCTGAGGTGCGGCGAAGATGACGGCGAGTCATCGATGTACGGCAGGATGTCGTGGTGCCTCCGCTGCTCCTCTGCGCGGTCTGCATCATAGCCGTATGAGGGAGGGGTCCCGGTGAAATGACCATCTGTAACAGCAGAAAACAAAACCTTCAGTTGGTACCTTTAACATTCTTTCAATTTTCTTGATGTTTCTACATCATTCAAAGCCATTCAGATTCTGTTGACACAATGGTTATATGCAATGTGATGTTTAAATAAACTCTCACTTTTAAAACCAAATGTAAGCCCACTTACAACATCTGTTGGCGTGCAAATGACCAAATCCATGTTTACAATGAAGCTTCCTGCACTGCACTCAGTTTTAAGTGGAACAAAGTTAGGGAGATATAAAACTTGCATTTGGTGATACCAAACAGTCTCCTAACACCATTATGTCTTAAACAAAATCCATTCATGTTAACTGTGCCTTTACAATGCATGCTGTGTAGATTCATGTCTTACATTTGTTGGTTGGCCTCACTTTCACACAAGATTGTCATGTGTATTGCAGAGTTAATTTTAACACTAATTAATGCAGTTCTGGAAACTGGGGCACACAAAATGAGCAACCCCCTGCATCTTTGTTCATGCACTCATACAAAAATATAAGGTTCTGAGAGGAAGCTCTTGAAGAGGCCAACTACAAACTGGGTCAAGGTTCAAATTATTTGAACACCGATTGCAGCATCTCCAGGGAAATTTTCAGCAACCTCCCTCTGACCTGCTTCTGCGGTGGGCGCTATCACTTTCTCTGAGGGAAAATAACAGCTCAGCCAGCACAAAGCCATTTTGGCTATGATTACGTGTGCTGCCCTTTACAAGGAGTGGTGGGAGAAACAGACAGAACAAGAAACAAAGGTCAGAAACTATCATTTGACTACAAAATGACTTGTTTTACAGTGTCACACTCAGTGAGGTGATGCATTTCATTGACGTTCAAGTTGTGGCTTCCATTAAACGTGTTTTAGTGAGTTGAAATTGTTCGGCTTCCAGGAGGAGAGAGTACAGTCAGCGGTTCGGGGAATGTGGTGTATAACAGCTGAGGGGGAAGACATCATGTATCTCTATGTCACAGAAGACCTTTTGCTCATCTCCTCCCACTCCAACATTCAACAGAACCGCACTGAGCTGGCCGGGCCTCATCTGTGCTGACTCACACTAATAACATGCCACGGCACTCCAGAGTCACAGTCAAGCACAAACACACAGAACACACTCCAGTTCACATCAATTATAAGCATTCTGTAGCTTCAGAACACATTCAGCTAACATTTGAAGTTGTTTTTTGTTCCTCTATGGCATCTACAAACTCTCTCTCATTGTGTTTTATGAATTTTTCACTTACGCCAGCACATACACAGACATATGCTCTTAAAGTCACAGGTTGCAGAATGAGGGGGAAAAAAGATAGAAAGAAATAGAAAAACAATGCCAGTGTGTCCAGGGCCTGTCTGACCTTCAGCCCACCCACCACTTGCTCCGTACGCTCGCTGCTGCCTGTGGGCGGGTGCTGCCCACTGCGCCTGCTTTGACCAAAGGCATCCTGCCAGGCAAAGACCAACATAGAGGCTCTGTGTATGAGTGTGTGTGTGCAAACAGTCTCTTCCCACAATGCCAAACCTCGCAGCAAACCAAACTGAGTAGTGTACTACACATTCTTCATTCATTTTTAGCCTTAGTATGTGCCACTGTTATTTTTCAACCCATGCACATATGCTGTTATTTATATATTTCACAAATTCCACAGACTCCTGCTTAATATGTTTTGTATTCATTAACACTTTCCTTCATCTTTTCCTTCAGTCTTTTCTTTGCTGCAGTACTGTAGTATCTTTTTAGGTTAGATTTTGTGCTTACAAAGCACATACACATACACACACACACACTCTGACTGTAGCAGGGTGCAGCTATCCGTATTAATGCCGGTTAACATTACTGATTATCAAATCTAATCATTTTGGAGATTGTTAGCAACAAAAACTTTCAGAAGACTACATACTAACAAGAAGACAATGCACATTTTTAGGACTGAATTACTGCTCGTTTAAAAATAGAGGGTGTGGATGTGAAAAACACTAAGTGGGAAATGAGTGAGTGCCACTTTTTAGTTTCCTAACCCCACCTCTTTGTATTCATATTAGTGAGCATGACATCTCAAGCTGACTTGTTTTAATCTTCCTACCACCTTGCTTTGGAAAAATGTTGTCTCTAGAAATACACTGAGGGTGTGTGTATGCATGTGTGTGTTTGTGCGGAATGCCTTTAGAGCCCACACAGCCCTGAGGCCCAAAAATATTGGGCATCCAAACAACCATTTTTAGCCCATAACCACCTCTTGGCAAAAAGGGGCCACAGTCACAGACATAAAACCACAATCATGAATAATAATGATGAACTGTAGAAAAATGAGGGTGAAATGCCAAATGAACCACCGCAGCGCTGACTAAACAGTGTGTCTTCTGGGGACTATGTGTTTCTAAGGTACAAAAGCATACATACGCTACAAGGTAGGTAGCTCCAGTTTATCGGTTTCTAACAAATAAAACAAGAAAATCCAAACATTTTCTTTTATAAATTAAGGATTCATAAAAAAAACTGTTGAGACTATTACTGGTCTGCTAATATGCTTGTTTAATATAGTGTTCATGTATAGCTTCAAACCATCTTAGCATATCATTTACCTGTAATGGATTTGTACACATGTAGAACGTGTCTGTGCATCCTCCAAAGGGGGAGGGACTGAGCTTTACAAGTTGGTTAATGGGTCACTATAGCCTGTGGTCATCAAACACTAGGCTTCAGTCAGTCCACGTCTGACCTCATCTCGGCCTAGACGCCCCTCCAAACGTCCCCTTGAGTCAGTTTCGCTCTGTCTGTCTCTCACGCGACTTAGTTTGTATAGCCCTGCATCTCTGCTTATATCTTCTTTCTCTCGTTCTTATGAACAGGTCATTCATGTTTACGCTGATTTGTGGCCTCCACAGCGGGCCTCTTCATACTCATGCTGCTCACAGATCACCATCTTCCTCTTCCTGCTCCTTACTTTCCTCCCTCCTCTCTTGTTTCCCCCACAGGAAAAGAATAAACTGCAAATATGACAGAAAGCTAACACATATGCCTATAGAGCAGGTGAAATACACACAGATACACACATACACATTTACACACACACACACACACACACACTTACTGTATATCATTCTCCAAACAAAAGCACACCTATTGATTTCTTCCTGGAGCTATTGGCAAAATAAAACAACCAAACTCTGCTTCGAACCACAGAAATAAAGCACACACACACACACGCGCGCATGTGCACACACATTTCTGTAAAATGTGGAAACAGTGTTTGGGAGGGGAACAGGTCCTGCAGCAGGTGGAAAACTAGAATCTCACTGGGAATAGCTGGTGCTCCGCTGCCATGGCAACACAAGGATCTTTCCAAAACAATACCACAGGCAGGGCAGAAGTATCAGGGTATCAGGGGACACTGATCTGTTGATGGGATGTCCTATGTAGTAGAAGACTTGGCCATCAAATGCTGTACATGGGAGCTGTTTGTAACTGTTAAATCCTGTTAAAACCTCTGTGTGCTGTGTATGATGAACAATAAAAGGATATTTTGAAGCCTGATATACTTTGAAAAGAATGGATTGCGCATCTGGTTGTGTGTTTTGTGTGCAACTCTCAAAGAACCTGAGGAGACAAGGGCTTGATATCGAACCTCAATACCTACAGACCACGATGTGCCAATTACAGAGAATCGAAACCTGTCAGTTACCAAAAGTTGGCAGTGAATATCTGATTAGATTCAATATCTAGTTTACTTATATTTAATCAATCGTTCTTGATTTAAATAATAATTTTGCCAATTTTAGACATTTTCTTTACTGAGAAAAAGTTGAAAATGTTTTGCTTGTTTTTGACATAATGTAACATTTAAAAACGATGGCTTCTTGAGAAATGAATGGTTCAACATTTCAAGACATTTGCACAATCAGCTTTCTTGAGAAGACTGATACCACTTTCATGTCTACAAATATGGAGCTAGACTCAAGAGATGGTTAGCTTATCTTAGCATAAAGACTGGATGCACGGGGAAACAGCTAGCCTGGCTCTGCACAAATGTCAATAAAATATGCTTACTACAGTAGCATCTCTAAACTCCATTTAACAGGTTAAACCACAACATCACGTTTTTACACTTCTGTTTTTATACAGATTAAACAAACGTGTAACATGTAAAGGGTTATTTAATGAGCTTTAGAGATGCCAGACAGAGCCACCCAGCACTTGGAGACCTGCATAAAGAGTCTATCTTAAGTTTGTCAGTGCCTCATTAGCTACTTTAAGTGTACAATATGTTTTTAGCACTGCCATATACAGTAGGTGCCTTGTTGTAATGAGACGTCATTTTGAGAGGCCACTCAACACACTCTATCACTATTTATCATTTGTCCCCATGCTATCCCTCTATTGTTCTATCGTTATTCTCATTCCTGTTCTCTCTGCCCTTTTCTTAGACTGTGACTCAGTATTTCCTTTTCTTTCTCTCAGCCATCATGAATACAACATCTACTCAGACATGTTACAGTGCTAAAGTGGAATAGCTTAAAAAGATAAATGAGCTAGCCCTTTATTTTCTTCACCCCTTCTCACAAATACAAGGAATTAAAAGGCTTGTCTGAGTTTAACTGAGGTAAAGAGAGCTGTGCCCAAGACAAAGGAAACAATTGTTGCCTAAAGCCTCTGTGTGGTGGTGCAGGAAAGGAGAGGTTAAAGTAAAAAATGAGGAAACAAGCCACTACAAAAATAGACATAATTATGAAAACTACAATAATAAGAAAGAAAATCATAAATAACAATAGAGAAGACAGAGACAATGCAACAGAGTGAGAGCCATTAAATTAGAGAAAGAGGGAGGGACTCTCAAAGGAGGCATAAGATATCCTCGATAGTGAGAGCTGCCTCTCCAACCCCCATCATGCTTTCCACTCAGCATGGCCGTCATAAATCTGCACCGGCTGCTGGCGCCTTTATTGGAGGAGGCCTGTCGTCGAAACACTGCCAATATAACCCCACCTCTGGCTTGTTCTCAAACACACACATACACAATTGCAAATACATTCACACACTTACCTTAAAGCCCCACCAAGTCCTACAGGATCCTAGTGTTACACTACAACACTCAGAGTCCTCTCTTTTAATTCAGCTATTTGATGAGACTGGAGAATGTAATCAGAGATCGAATGGTGTGTTTTAAAGGCTTCCTCCAGTGCCCCCCCTTAAATCTGATTCATATACAGTGTGCTAGCAAAGCACAGGGGATTTGGGAGGGATAAGCTTATTGAAGAGGCCAGGTCTGGATATTAGAGATAAATAAGATGCACCACTGTCTCCCAAATAACATTGCAATTTTCATTACTGCCCCTCAAAAATGGCGTCAAATGTATATGTAGCACTGTACTGTAAACTATGATGGGAAGGGAACTGGGGTGAGAGTTGCACCAAGAAGAAGAAAAGAAAGAGAGAGGGTTCCTCCATCCCCTAAATATCCAATTTAGAGACAATTTAACACAGAAGAGAGGGGGCTGGCAGACGAGTGAAAGTGGAAAGCTGTGGAAATTAAAGTGAAGCCTCAGCTACAGTTTTGCTGGGGGGGACAGACATGCCGTCAAATGAACTTGAACACAGCGTTTCTCCCGTAATCCTCCTGCGACGGCACAGACACATGACAGCAGTTAATTTTGATAAATGTGACTATCTTGTCATTAGAGGGCGGACGTAGTGCTATAAATTGTATGGGAGGTTATATTCTTAGAGTCCTAACTACCTGCAATTCAGGCATGAAAATCTGGAGGTTTGGCTCCTTTCTCCTTACTTTCTTTTCTACTCAGAAGATGCAACTATGGAGACAGTTTAAAGAAGAATTGTTTTCTTTCACCTGAGGTCACAGTGGAGACTTTCCATTCCTCATAGAAACCATTCAGTGTACTGTAACTAGACTGGGAAGCAAAATGACTCCAAAGATAAAGATGAATCCTAAAGGCATTCTTCACACAAGCAAAATGTGTATTTGGCTACACAAATCACCATCTCTGCAGAGGCAATGTGCCCCTGGAAGCTTGTTTTATTTTATGAATACATTTTTCTATTCCTTGCTCCTTTGAGAGGACCAACGAGGACCACACATTCCTTATAAGAAGGCAGTGACTTTCCTCATCTCGTTTTCCCAATTGTAGTCAATTTATCATGAATACTATTTCACCACTCACAGCCGCCTAACGTCTATCTGCTGGTGAAGTCCTCGTTCCTGCTTCCTGGCATTATTAACATTACTCCAGTTGAGAAATCATAATAAACCAATTTGTTTCCTGGAGGTAATCTCTTTGCCTCAGCGTTGATAATCTCTGTGGAAATGACCCAGAGGCAGCAGCAGCAGCAGCAGCAGCAGCCGGTTTCAGTTATAAAGCTGGGATGAACGCCAAGTCAGCGACGCTGCTCCCTTAAAAACAAATAGCGCCCCCTGCAGTGATATTCATCATCCCTTTGTCTAAGGGCGGAGGGATGAAAGAAAACAAATCAACATAGGAAAGGGCATGGCCTGAAATCACACCACCGGGAAGAGAGAACAGAGAGATGAGCAGAGCAATGAGGATATTTGTATATGTGTGTGCATGCAGAGGTGCTGTGTTTACCATGTGGCTTCACAATGCTACAGTTTATGCAATGAGCTACTGTGAAATAAACAATGTCAGATATGACAGCCAGGCTGCTTTTATGGTTGTTCACCTTCAAAGGAGCATCAGCAAAGTTACAGTCAAACTTCACTAAACCTTAATGAAAGAACGTATGCTGCCACAATGATTCTTAATCAACTAAAACAAACTTTTGAAAAGTTTAGTGCAGCAAGTAAAGACTACTTTGCCTTAGTGACTAATGTGATGATTATTCTTTTGATTAAGATGAACTGTCCACTCTACCAAATGTAAGAAAATATTGAAAAAAATGCCCATCAACATTTCCTAGAGCACAAGGAGACATCTTCATCTTAGTCCAACCAACAGTAAAAACCCAGTTATTCAATTTACAATGATTTAATACAGAGAAAAGCAAGTGTGTTAGCATCAACTGACTAATCCATTAACTGACTAATTGTTGCAGCACTTAAGATATTTCAATTCTATCTTTCATGAGCCTCGTCCTTAAAAGTCCAAATAGAAAATTTTAAGAAAATCATATTAAAAAGATTATTATTTTACTACATTACTAGGAATAATCAGGCCATAATTAAACTTAAAATTAAAAAGGAAATTGGCAAGTGGCAGTGGCCATGATTTCAAAGTAACTTCAGTCATGCATGCCATCAAAAAACAGCTAATGTAGTAAGTCGCTAATGTTAGCCTCTTACCTGCTGAATTGTCTATTGCTTTCTCTCCGTCAGACCAATAGAGAATTGCGGTAGAGTTGTTAATGCTCTTTTACACTGGTGACTTGGTGTGAAAGACCAGATGGACAGAAATGTTAGAACACTTTATCAAGCTGAAGCAATTGCCTTAATAATAGTCCTCCCTCCGACCCTGCTCACTGTACTTGCAACTGTTCATTGAAACGCGCTCTTTAGCAGTCAGAGCCCCCTGCTGTCCATAAGGAGCCTCTGCAATGTTTCAATCCCCCCCCTCCAGCCTTTGGGCCACGCCTCCTCATTTACATACAGCTATGCCAAATGACAAACGCCCAATAGAAATGGAAAAGATGAAATTTAAAATGCGTATTGTCCCAAATGGTAAACTGCAAACGCAAAAAGCAATATATTTATAATTTTTCTTTTTAAGCTTATAATTTAAGTATTTTAACTTAAGCTTTTCTATTTCCCATTTTGATTTTCATATTTGATGTTTCTCTTTTCTTCCATTGCCATTTTCAATTTCATCTTTACAATTTAAACTTTCAGTTTGAGCATTTCCATTTAAGCTTTGGCTTTTAAATTTCACTTTTTTCACTGTCACTTTACATTTTCATATTATCATTTTAAACTTTCTTTTTCAATTTCCTTTTTCTTTTTAAGTTTAATTATGGCCTGATTATTCCTAGTAGTGTAATACAATAATAATCTTAACATTTTCTATTTGGACTTTAATTTGAATTATTGCCAAAATTATCCTCCATACTGCCAGGGGATACTGTATCACTGCCATAAGTCAGGTATAAAATATGGGAAAGTAGACAGGAAGACAAGGAATAAAACAGGAAAATGATTCAATAAAAAGGAGGGCAGATGAAAAGAGACCGTGAGAGGAAGACAAAAGTTGACAGGCAGGCAGGTAGCAGATAAATACAGAAGAGAATGAACCAAACACAAAAATAAACATAATTACAGTAGAAATAAAGACACGGACACAAAGATAATTACACAACCAATCATACAGACAGTTGCAAAGTCGGTGAAAGACAAACAGCCACATGTCGTTTCTTGTGTGTTGTGTCCGCTTCCCTCGGCGCTGTGTGTTTTACATCCTCCTCTGCTCTGCCGCTCTCTATTTCAGCCTACATCTTTTGTATTCTCTCTCTCCGTCCTGACGCCGCTTCCTTTGATCACACAAGACTTTCAAGGAGAACGCTCGCCTGTCTCAATGGACCCATGTTCAACACAAACACACACATACACACCGCTCCACCCTCATCCTGCCAGTCAAACCTTTGATTCCACAAGCGCCTGTCGTGTTTTCTCTGTCAACTGCTAAAGTCATTAGGAAAAAGACTCATTACCCCGACCCCCGAAGCATTATGGGGGGAAATAAGCGTTTGAATTACTCTGACTCTGATTAATAATACAGCATGCTAAATGACTCCGCTCTGGAACGCGGACGGCGCTCATTAGACTGTGGTTTCTACGGGGAAAGATGGTAAAGTGTGATGAAAAATAGAAGATGCTTGACTTTTAGGTTGTTCAGTCAGCAAATGGTAGACTTGATGATGGATGATGATGGGTCTTTTTTGGTATTTATGGTATGTGCATTGTCTTGCTCTCTGCATCTGATGAAGGCAATCACAATAATAACATATTTTTATTTCCACTCCACTCTGCTCTTTACTTTCCATTCACAGTACAAAACAGAAGAGCTTTCTTTCTTTCTCTAACTTTTCTTCGTCTAAATACTACCTTTCCTCAGCATCTCTTGCCCCTTGTTGCTCTCTCTGCTTTCCTTTCATTCTTCTCTCCATGTTGGGCTTTGCACGACCCAGTCTGCGATCTCTCCGTGAAGGTAAATCTTGAGGGCAGACCTCAGCCCTCTGACACTCTCTTTAATTAATCATGAGCACCGCAGCGATTGCGTGTGTTTCTGTGTGGGGGCGGAGAGCAGCCTCATTAATTTATCTACACTGAAGCTGGCACTTAAATCTCCATGGCTATCTGCAAAACACTCTGTGGCCCATCATAAGTAATGTGTGGGTTTAAAATGCTCTAATGTGCTCGATAAAAATAGAACGAACTGGACTGACAGGAATGCTTTTCCTTTATCTTTGCAACCATTGTTAAACTTGGTATCAAGATGCTAACAAATACTCCAACAGGCCAAAGTTTGACTTAAACAGTTTATCCTGACTGAATTGAATGTCATCAAGTCAAGCCTGGAACTGAGCAGAAAACAGTGGGCTCATCATGACCTATAAAACTCAGTGGTTTTGTACAAAGGTTTTATATACTCAAATCTGTTGCTTTGTATTAAATCTCCTGACTTGGATTTCAATGAATTATGCTTCTGAGAGGAAATGACCCTGAAAGACCATTAAGAACAATGTAACAATAATGAATGACGGTTTACTACCAGCACAAGCCAGTGATGGTAACTGGCTAAATGTTTGTTGTCTAATTGTCTGTAAAGGTTAGAAGTGGAGCGCGATAGAATATGTGAAGCTGATACCAGCATTTTTTGATAGTGATATATACAATGACGCCACTTTTTCTAAACTACTTCGAACATTTGCCGTTTTTGTTATGTAATTACTTGCTACTTATCTTCCAAGATATGCTAGTACTATAATAATCCTGGTTAAATGAAAAAAAAAGTTGAAACTAATACATTACAACAAGACAAGAGTCTACGGCTACGCTAGCGACTCTATTAGAGCTGTAAAGCACAGCGGTGCTTTGAGCTAAATGTTAGTCAGCATGCTAACATGCTCACAAAAACATTGTGTTAATATTTTACGGTTTGACAAATATAATTGTCATGTTTACCATCTTAGTTTAACGTGTAAGCATGTTAACATTTGTTAATTAGCACAAAATACAAAGTACAGCTGAGGCTTATTGGAAGTCATTAGTTTTGCAGGTATTTGGTTAAAAAACAAGGTATTGGACGAATTTTGCATTGTCATCTAATGAGCCTTGCCACTTGCAGGGATAATAAGAAAAAGACAATATATAAATATGAGGAATACCAAAATATTATCACCCAATCACAGGTGTTAAATGTTTTCATGTGTCTGTTGCTAGAGGGTGGAGGCACTCAAGGCCCCAAGCAGAGCAAAAGTCGGAGGTTAGAGGTTAACACATTGGAGGATTGGGAACAAAGGTCACAGGTTTTGTGTTACAATGTGTCTTCATATGTGTGTGTTTGTGTGTCCATGTCTGCCTCGAGCAGGGGAGCTGAAATCCAATTACCAAATAGCATTACTACTTCAATCAATAAAATCAAACATGAAGCGAAGAGGGTGTGTCTGTGGGCTGGGTCTGTGCTTCCAGACAACCAAACAGAAGGTCAGTTACTCCTTTCCAATTGGCAACTTTTTATGAATAGTATAGTCTTTAATTTTAAACAAACTACATTTTCTAAATCTCCTCTCTGTATTGATCTCACCCTGAGGCTTGTAGCCTTGCATCAGGAAAACTATCCTCCACATTTAATTCGGCTTTGTTTTAGCCCTGACAAGAATGTTTTGATGCTGTTTCATTTCATTCAGTCTGACAGAGCCTCATGATTTGAAAACAGAAGTGAAGCGCACTAAATGATTGTTCCACATCAGTGTCTGACTTGCAATAGAGCATTTGACACTTTAAAGTTATCATTGATGAGTACACTGCCACAACCTGCCATTTGGATCTGATTTGAGACACTATACTGAAAGTTGAGTTGACAAATGATTGAGCAATAATATGACAGGCCACAATATTTTACAATATCTTAAAACCACATAATTTTCAGATCCACATACACGTATAATACTACTATTACTCCCATTACTATAATTACTACTGAGTGTGCTTTTGTACTTCCATTTGGTTTCTTAGGTTCGAAAATAGGCCTGATGTGATGCTACACAAGCACTTAATGAAAACTAATTCAATGTAAGCATATAACAATCCATCATTTATAAAATTTAGGGATGAGTGGTTGGCAATGTACTATACTTGTACTTTACTATTAGTATTAATATTTCCGTTATATGAAACTTTATAGTTCTACTCCACTACATTTTGGAGGCAAATATTTTTTATTACATTTATTTGACACCTTTCGTTACTAGTTACTTTGCAGATTTTATCCATCCATCGTATTCCACTTATCCGGGGCCGGGTCAGCAGTCTAAGCAGAGACGCCCAGACTTCCCTCACCCCAGACACTTCCTCCAGCTCTTCCGGGGGAACACCGAGGCGTTCCCAGGCCAGCCGAGAGACATAGTCCCTCCAGCGTGTCCTAGGTCTTCCCCGGGGCCTCCTCCCGGCTGGACATGCCCGGAACACCTCCCTAGGGAGGCGTCCAGAAAAGATGACCGAGCCACCTCAGCTGACTCCTCTCGATGTGGAGGAGCGCGGCTCTAGTCTGAACTCCTCCCAAGTGACTTAGCTCCTCACCCTATCTCTAAGGGAGCGCCCAGCCACCCTACGGAGGAAACTCATTTCGGCCACCTGTATCCGAGATCTTGTCCTTTCGGGAGGTGAGAGTAGGAACGTAGCTCGACCAGTAAATAGTCAATTTGCAGATTTCAGATTACTACAAAATGTAATCAAATCATAATTCATTTTGATGTATTACTATAGCTTAAGGTGCAGTGGTTAGCTTTCTCTCCAGCAGAGAGGACTAAGATATAAAATCCTTGGCAAAGAAGTAATGAAGTAAAATGCTCATATTCCTCCAACCATGCTGCTTGAAACTGCATCGAATCGTTTTATATACTTCATACACTGTGCCGACATTCAATAAGCGTGTATTCCTGGCATTATTTCATCTCTAAGGCCCATCATATCATCCCTACTACAATCCCCAGAGTCCTATCACACAGGTAATGTTGCACTCTTGCTGCTGTTGCTGCTGAGATTGTCTCTAAGAAACCAAATCAAACCCTCAGAACCCCTGCTACGCCTTTCTGCCAAACAACTGAACTTTTGCCTCTCTATAATATACTGCAGTTAGCTTCCAATAGCCAATACAACTGGCCTACAGGCATTCAAAGCCATTTTAATATTAAAATGGCAACATCATTACTATAGCAAGTTTGACAGTGGGCAGTTACATACAAAATCTGACATAAAATGATGATTTAAAAAGCTGATGGCTTAATTTGCTAATTTGAGATGCAGCAGGATAATATTAAGAATCTCAATGAAATAATATTTTGAACAAAAAAAATCTTACTTCTTTAGACTAATGTATTTCCTGTCAAGCTAGGATGTGACATGTGTGGGGTGGGATCATTCAAAACTATTAACCAATGGGATATCAGCTAGGTAGTTTGATGGAAGGGGTCAGATTAAACTTCATCATTATCATTTTATTGTGTTTTTTTTTTTATTAAGCATACTGGTACAGTATGAGGTACCCATTGGAGATGCACTTACTTTATATACACAGGTATAAACACAAAAATGCAAGACATTGCTGATTTTTGGCATTCAATTTTCATTAGGTGTATGACTTGTAAAATTAGCTAAGAAGCTGAATATGCAAGAACCCCCTGCTTTAGAAATGCAACACTGTAACACTTTGAGGCATTAAGAAAATCATAATATGCCTGATCCAACCTGAAAACAAACTGAACAGGCTCCACCTTAACCCTGTCCCCTCTCCCACACCTCCCGACTTAGACATTGTTGCCTGCAGCGGTGCTTATCATCTGCAAACAGCAGAACGAGTACAAAAGGTCCCAATCTGCCTAATCTCTGGTCAAACACAAGCCGCAGCATCATTGCTGCTCAGGGCAATAAACTGCTGCTTTATGCCGGCGCTGTTCAGGGGACACGCGTTAAGACTTTGCTAAACGGACCATAGAGATTTGCCAAAGCCCATCTCCAGGGGAACTGTTGCCTGGGTTACCACAGCCAACAGTAAGAGCATTTCGTTTCTGATTAGCTAACCTGTCAGGAAACAGAAGAGGCTTTTATTCATGATACTTAGGAAAAATAACCAGAAGGAATTAAGTATCCCACGTGAATATCTAATGAATCCTAATTTGAACAAAAAATAAACCAAACAGTGAATCCCACCGAAAAACGTCCCACCGATGTTTGGCTCATGAACACTTCAAAAGCACACTTGGTTGCTTATTCACACATAGATCTAACCTCTATATACCTGCCTTATTGTTTGTTACTTGACATCTACATAAGCAGCTATTCGAAGAACCAAATTTTGATAAGAGACTCAAATATATATTATGTAAGCATGCTACCTTCGAAATAGAGAGCAGAAAAAAATTTAAAATTGCATTCCATAAGGTAAGCTATCATTTTAACATCCTTTCAATGAATTTCTCACCTGATCCGATGGTTGCCATGGAATTTCTGTGGCCTCTATCTCTTCTTCTCTAATCTTCTCCTCCGCCCCCTTTCTTGCCTTCCCCCTCTTTATATACTGGCACAGGGCCAGTCTGACTGCCTGCCAGTTTCAAGCATCCCAGCATCAATTACCTGAACCCAGCACTCACATATTCCCATAATGGCTCTAAAACCTACACACACACACACACACTTAGAACATACATGCCTCACCCCCACACAATGCCTGAACAAATATACATGAGATACTGGAACATCCACACTTTCAAAAACCTAGACTCTCAGCCTTTCTCTATTCATGTGTATATACACACACATGCACATTTTCGCAAAATGAGGACACTGAATAATTAGGGAGATGAAAAAAAGAGTCAGTGCCTACACAGACAGTCATTTCAATTATCTCTATTCCTCTGGCTGTCTGGCTGCTGTCTCTTGAAGGTTATGGGCTCCGCTCACCACAGTCCCATCTGGGACTTAGTCCTGAGGAGCCAGTTTGCAATTTGATTCCCCTCCATGCAGGATCCCATGCTGGATCTCAAAACTGAAGAACCGCTGCATCTCCATTCCACCTTTCCCACTATTAGTGACAGCTCTCTGGACCAGGCAAACCAATTCATACTGCACATAACTTAGAAATACTTGGCTGACAATGATAAACATTTATCATGGGATTTAATAAAGGATGAAGGGTTTTTGACAGATTCTACAGTATACTTGTGATGTTGAGACCAACAATGGCTAGCAGCCAAGCAAACTGCATGGCATTTATTGTCTCTTCACGGCTGCATTGTGATATGATAAATGGGGATGTTTGAATGAAGCAAGCTCCTTGCCAGCCCTCACTCCCACTCCTATATCTCCCAGGTATTTATTGGGTGCGTTCAGCCCAGGCCCGGTCTCCTTGGCAACAGGACCTATCAGAGAGACACTGGAAGCTCTGGGTAGACCTGTGAATGTGTGTGTGGTCTTTATTTGCCTTACTTTGGGCACACTGTCCTCCATGGCTCTGTCGCAAAGACACGACTCATAATAATCCAATGTCACACTGACAAACGGTAAAACTTTATTCGAAGGGGTGTGCATAAGACTGGCATGACAGTATTCTAACCATGACATGACACCTGTCATGAACATGAAGGAGTCTTAATGAAGGATTATGACAGTTGACATTGTTTGAGATGTCTTTGTTATGACAACTTGACATTAACCAAGAAAACATAAGCTGTCATAAGCATGCCATAGCAGGCCTACTTATTATACTTAAAGAAACTATTTAGCTTCATGTGTTCCATCCATCCATCCATCTTCTCCTGCTTATCCGGGGCCGGGTCGCAGGGGCAGCAGTCTGAGCAGAGACACCCAGACTTCCCTCTCCCCAGACACTTCCTCCAGCTCTTCCGCGGGAATACCGAGGCGTTCCCAGGCTAGCCGAGAGACACAGTCCCTCCAGCGTGTCTCTACTCTGAGTGACCGAGCTCCTCACCCTATCTCTAAGGGAGCGCCCAGCCACCCTGCGGAGGAAACTCATTTCGGCCGCCTGTATCCGGGATCTTGTCCTTTTGGTCATGACCCAAAGCTCATGACCATAGGTGAGAGTAGGAGCGTAGATCGACTGGTAAATAGAGAGCTTCGCCATGCAGCTCAGCTCTTTCTTTACTATGACAGACCGGTACATCGACCGCATCACTGCAGAGGATGCACCGATCCGCCTGTCGATCTCCCGCTCCGTCCTGCCCTCACTCGTGAACAAGACCCCAAGATACTTAAACTCCTCCACTTGAGGCAGGAGCTCTCCACCAACCTGAAGAGGACAAGCCATCCTTTTCCAGCTGAGAACCATGTGCTGAGAACCAGCTTTATGTGTTGACATTACATTATATATATGGTTGGTTTTGACATTGGTTGTCATGAGACCATTATAACAGTGTCATGAATAACTCCCTTGAACTCAAGTAAAGTGGAACCATTTGGATATATCATAAAGATATAATTAAATGTTACGCCGGGGACAAACAGGATGCAGAAGCACCGCAAAGTGCCCTGAAGTGCTGCCTGCTTCCGTATGACACTCCTGTTAACCAATTGGGCTTTTCAGAAAGCAGAGATAGTTTTGGCATCTCTTTTTTCCGCATGCCATGTGCATACATATAATCTATTATGAACAATATAAATTAATATTATATATGGTATAAATTATCTGATACTGATAAATAATGCCTGCCAACCCTTTTGATTTCTCTACTCCTCTCCTTAGCTAGCTAGTCTGCTTATCATCTCCTTGATCATAACAGCATATAGTAACTATAGTAACTCACCACTGCTCAATTTAGAAAGGCCACTGCAAGAAAAACGTGTTCTTTGTTTAGATTATCAAATGGACAATGGATCATAGAGGTTTGTTTCTGGCTTGCAGCATTATCGCGCGAACCTTCATTTTCCCAGGATCGCGCCTGGTGGGTGAAGAAGGGTCCAACTGCAGTCCACCCTCCGGAGGCCACTAGTTCTGTGAGCCATTGGGGTTTAATCATGGGTAGTAGGGTTCTGTTGCATGAAGTACGCACAGTAAACTTTCACTTATTTCACCTTAGCAGTCCACCAAAGTCTGTTTCTGAACACATCTGAGATGAGAAATAAGCAATCCAGTTGCTGAATCTTCACTCATATAAGATCTATAACGCCTAATTTAAATGTTTTTTCTGTCTTTCGTAAGGCAAGAGCACTACTGTACTTCCGGTTTCCACTGCTTTTCTAGCCTGTTAGCTTACTATTATAATTTCCCATAGAGGTTAGCAAGTTGGCTAACATTAGCTTCCAGTTTACTGCATACAGCCTGTGTTAGCTCATTAGCCACCAGCGTCTAGCTTTCCAATAAAACTTGCGACGTGTGATTTCTCAAATGAGCAAAGGTAAAAGATACTATATTCTGTTATTTTCAAAAATTGTCTAATAGCACTTTAAAATGGTGATTAAAAACATTGCGGTCCGTTTATACTTTGATCCTTTGATTAGAGATAAAAACTCCGGATCTAAACATTGAGAAATGAGGTAAGTTTGCGTCTTCATGTCGAACCTCCCCCTTCTTCCTATGAGAAAGATGATTCGCTGAATTAAAAAGTGACTGACAACTGGTTCAGGTGGCGTATTGGTGAAATTAGTTTTTGATTGACAGAGGAATGTAAGCCTCTGATTGGCAAAATTAAAAAATGATTGACAGTTACCTCTCCCATTCTCCGGTCTGCAGAGATACCCTACTTGCCAGTTGTGCAATTAGCTGACTCACACTGGCCACCATTGGTCTGTTTATGACAGATGTTTTCTTGGTTAATGTCAAGTTGTCATAACAAAGACATCTCAAACAATGCCAACTTTGCATTAAAAGTGACATAATTGACCGAATGACACTTAATGACAGCAGTCATAAACCTTCAAAAAGACTCCTTCATGTTCATGACAGGTGTCATGTCATGGTTATAACATTGTCACATGAGTCTTATGCACACTCCTTCAAATAAATTGTTATTACACAGACATTCAATCAAGAATGAATAAATTACTAAAATCTAAATTGCTCTATCAGCATTTACACAGTTTCACATCTGGGTGAAAAATGGGTACTGTGGGAATGACTGCTACATCACATATTGTCACTGTTTAGACACAATATAGACACAGTGAAACATGGAGTGTGAAGTATACAAGAACGTAATTTCCCTTGGGGATGGGGTGGACATGTTCCGTTTGAAAAGTAATAAAGAATCTGCCTCTGTTCTTCAAGCCTTTGTGCAATTACCCTTACGCTCAGTCTGAAATAGCAGTATGTGAGTAAGCGAAGACATTAGAGGGCTAATATGTAACCATGCGTTAGAGTGGGTCTTTTTGGGTAGTCTGTGTGCATTTTCTGATGCACCTCTCTGAAAAATGTAAACATGCAGTTTGAGCTTTTCCTTCACTTTGAAAACTGTGTGAGGCTACACAGACAGTGGGAGAGATACTGTCAGTGTGTTAAAAGGTTAGAAACTGGCGAAGGTGGTTCAAAGTTGAATTTATTGGAAATTTTTCAACACAGTGTAGTGTGTGTTGCTTATACGAGAGGGAAACAACAAGTCTGGCCCCCTAAAAAAACCTCTCTCCATAGAAACCAATGGAAGATTTGCTCATAAAATCTGTCTCGTGGTAAATTGTGAACACAACTTGAGACAGAAAAGGTGACTGAAAAGGAACGAGGGTCGACAGAAAATTTGTGAGAGAGATGAGACGAGATAGGAGCCTCTCAGTAGCATTAACTACTTAGAGAGAGACGGTGATGGAGGCAGCGTGAATTAGAGTCTTTCTTCTCTGGCGCCTCAAGGGAGGAATGATATATTCAATTTGGGTTTAAAGAATCTATTTAGAAAGGAAACACTGTGATGGGCCTGGAGTGCACGCAAGACATGGATTGGAAGATTAATGCCTTTTCTGTGTTTCTCTGCTGGATTGTAATTGAGAGATTCAGGAGCAGAGCTTTTACTGAACCAGATCAAGGCTACAAGCTGTCACTACAAACATGGCCATGAGGGCAGCTGACTGTCACTCAAAACTGTAAAAAAAGCTTCCTAGCTTCATCTCGTTCTTGTTTCTTCATCTTCACCTCCAATTCTTTACTAACTCTACTTGCTTCTTTCTCTCTTTTACCTTTTCAATCACATCTCTCTATTTCTCAGACATCTCTCACATCTCAAACTTTCTACTAATCATCTCTCCCCTCTTTCTCTCTGGGGTGGTGACGGATATTGAGGTGCCAGTTACATAGCCTGCTAGGGTAACATTATCTTGCTTATGTAACAAGACACTACAAGCAGGGGAGAGCATGGCACCGCGGGTTGTAGAGCTGCAAATATGTATGCATGGGTGTACGCCCACGGGTGTCATTTAACTAAAGTGCATTATGAGAGAGCAGTAGAGCATATAAGCACTTTTAAAGTTTCAATTCCTAGACCAATCAGAAAGCTAATATTGGTTTTGCACCACTGTGCCAAAAGATTTGATCCAAATAATTCAAAAACAAAACTTATTTTCAATAAGCTGCAACTTATTTGATTCTGTGTAACTGACTAGAGAGCTGAAGTGAAACCAGAACTTCCAGGTTCTGTTCCAGAAGTAAGAAAATCTCATTTGTAATAACACAAATTACTGAAGATATCGCATGACGTTGCTCAACAGTATGTCATGCAGAGTACTCAATTTGTCTAGCCAGGATTGTTAACTTAAATAAAAAAAAGATGTAACTCTGTTATGTACTTAATATTTCTGTTTTTTTAAAAGCATTTAAGCTTGAGACCAAAAGAGGATTAGACATAGGCAAATAATGGGAATGGACAGGTAGATGTTTATTAGACACCAGAGATTACAGCGAAAAGGTTGGAAAGATGAAAATAAATGAGAGTATGGCTCGATATCATGGACTTGATAACGTGTTATGGGCACTGACGTGCTGGAGACATTTCATGAGAGACTGGAGTTTTTCTAATGCTAACAAATAAATTATTGTGTGAGAATTTAAATTCTAAAATCAAGATGTAGACTTTATACATCTAACAGAGGGAACATGTTTAAGAAAGACTGATGAAAGAATTTAGTTACAGAAGTAAGTGGAATAAAGGTTAAGGCTAAAAGTGGCATCAGGACTTCATCTTTCTCCACAAAGTACCAGTTTTGCTGCCTCTAAAGGAACCTATTCTTTGTATCCTACAACTCTTTTTGCGCAGTGAGGGTTTCGGAATCTAAAGCTAAACTAATAACACATACATAAGGAATGTCTGACACAGTAAGGGGAAACATGATGAAGGCACAGCAGGTCCTTGTACTCATTCAGACAAAGGCAGATTTCCCCATGGAGTGTAGATGTCCTCAAACTCTGTGGAAACGACCTCCTTTGGCGTGTGTGTGGGTGTGTGTGTGTGTGTGTGTGTGTAAAACATTGACGGAGGGCAGAGCAGGTGGGGGGTGGGGCAGCTGCTGGTGGAAACGCTGCACAGCAGCAGCACTGCTCTCAACCATCAGACAGATGTGCAAAGAGCCGCAGTCCACATGCTTATTACATACCAAGGACACGGCAGGGGAGCCACACACACGCAGGCACAAACATGACCTCATATAGAGCTGAATGCACCACAAGGACACATGAATGCCATCTATCAACACTGAGGCGTATTTACATGCAACTGTACTCCTCACATACAGACACACACACACACTCTCAGGCCAGATGTGCATGTTGTGCATGTTCCAGCCCAACAACAATTTCAACTTCGTCATCAACACGCAGACATAAAGAAACATTAAAGATGGCAGACAGAGATGCGTGGAACTACAGTGGACGAACAAAGGAGTCATTTTTGTCATCATCCTTGGGAGGCGTGTATATGACAATGAATCAGGCCTGCCTCACCACTCATGAGCGTATGTATGTTCTCTCGTGTTGTGCAGCAGTACAGCAATGCAGTGGAGCAAACCGAAAATTCTGTTTGTTAACTAAAGTCCCAACGTCCTGCTGCCCTTGAATCCAAACACTTTCTGTATGAAAACCTTTGATTTAGCTTTAACACCCAAAACTACAGAATAGCTAGAAAATACAGCAGTAAGTCAGATTGAGACTAAAATGTAAAACATAACATTCCTGAAGGCACGATTTATTGCAGGGCTGTTGTAGTAGACTATATGAGCTTTAGCAAGGTGTACCTAATAAACTGGCAAATAAGTATATTTGGTACTTGATCTCAGCATGCAGTGGTGTGATGTAGGAACAAACGTCCGTGCAGATTATTTCCAAATCAAAAACACACGTTTGCATTCAGTTCTGGCTGAATCAGGCTGAGATCCCGTTCATGTCACCCAGACTACTGTAACTCTGGAGGTGGTCAGGCAGATCTGATCATATTCCAACACAGTGGGAGCTGTGTGAAATTGAACATTGCACTATTCTGGGTGTCTCCTTTTTCAGATACGCATCACATTTTAATACCAGCTTCTGTCTTTAAATGCAATCACATTTTTGATTATCATATTATATGTTTATCCAAGTCCTTTGGAGTGTTTTAATCTTCCCTGAACAAACTGTTACTTTTCTGTCTTTTCCATATAGCAGGAAACCACTTCCACTGAACCATTTGTTTAGAAAGCACAGCCTTAGAAAATGACAAAATTAGGGTAACACAGGGAGAGATTGGAAAACAAAGAGTGAGATAGCAACAGTAAAGGGGAGAGAGAAAACTTAGCCTAACTACTTAAGTTAAGTATTAATTCAGACATCTTCCAAGTACAGGGTTTTCTGACAGTCCAGCATGGCTGCTGTGTGTGAGTGCGTGCATGAATACACAGAGAGTGCATGATGATGATGATGATGACGGGAAGGTCATTATGCAACTGAAGCACAGCATCACATAATTTTGATTAGACTAGTAGCCAGCTGTTAATTAAAAGAGAAGCTGGACTCAGCTCAGTCTCATGTTGTTTTCAGCAGCACTGGAGCGAGAGGACACAGAGGGGAAAATTACTGGTTTACATATGAGGAACGGATGGATGGACAGATGCACAAATGGCTGGATGATGATGGTGATGCATACTGTTAAGGAATAAAAACAAGGTTAATTTTCCAATCAAAATCTTCAGGGCCAAGTCACACGAGAAAGTGGCAGAGTGAAATTCATCCGCGTTCTTTGTGAAATATGTGGATCTAGAGGCTTGGTGACGTAGGGCTCATAGGGCTAGTTTGTAAACTACTGTAGCTGGCGAGCTAACCGCTAATATGTCAGCCAGCTTGCAACATGCTAGTGGTAGTCTGAGTCACAATAGCTCCATGAGATTTTTTTTTTTAAATGGGTTTTTTTGGCTCTTGTCATTGTTACAATTTGACAAAATCCTGAACTCTAAGGGTTTTAAATTTGAAATCAGCAATATGCTAAGGTCCATCCATCTTCTACCGCTTACTGCTAAAGTCCTCCTTCGAATATAAATATGAATCAATCAGTCAATCACTTTTCATACAGGTTACTGCAATTCAAAGTGCTTTACTGATTACTAACAAGCTGATAATAATACTCAAGGCACTGAGATACAAATACACAGGCACACATTCAAGCTTTACATGCACAGAGAGGCAAACAAATAACAGTCACACATCAGCATGGGCTGATGCACAAAGGTAAACTAACAAGATACACAAACACACAGGGGAACAGTGCAGAGTGGAGAGAAGAGGACAGAGAGAGAGAGACAGAGACAGAGACAGAGACAGAGAGAGAGAGAGAGAGAAACTATTATCCATTGAGAAGTGAGACAAAGGACGACGGGGCCTCGTCACACTCCAGTAAGAACAAATAATAGCTCCCTAAAAAAATGGGACAAGACCCTCAAGTGACCCACTTTTTCACCGTTAGTAGACCAGGGATACTCCACCAAATTGATCAGCAAGTCATCCATAACTGTGTGAGGCTGTAGGTGTGTGTGTGTATGTGAGAAAGAGGAGAGAAAGATGGTTGTGTGTGTTGGCAGAAACAGGGAGGGGCGTGGGAAAGCTGCATGTGCTTCAGTTCATCTTCACCTCTCTGGATCTCTGTCATTATCAGGTAAGCTGCTGCATAGTGTTATGATTAATAAAGTAATTGTTTGATTTATAAAATAACAGGGGGTGGGGGGAGTTCCCAGAGCACAAGGCGACATTTTGAAATGGCTTGTTTGGTCCGACCAACAGTTTCAATGAAATAGCACAGAGAAATGCAACAAAGACAATCAAGTAGATAGAAAATACTCAAAACTAGTATCCACGAAGAGTAAACAAATAACAATTGTTGTACTTTTTTTCCCCACAATGTCCTTTCAGCCAAATCTAATCTGGTTGTTTTTTTTGCCTCCTCGGCACCCTGAGACCCATTTTACCCATGTGAAAAAGATGTGTGGAGAAATAATAAACAGGTAAGGCACGGTGTGAGTGCCTTCATGGGTTCATTCAGTCTCTAATTGAAGTCATCAATAATACAGCACTCAGGCTTCACAGCGATATCGGGGGGGCGGGCACAAATTCTCTTTTACCACACACACACACACACACTCTGAGGCCTTTTAAATGTACGACTTTGTCAACTCTTTGATAACCTTGCTGCAATTGGCCCTTAATGAGTCCATTTCAGAGAGCTGCAATAAATTTAACATGGAGAAGTTTTGTTTATGTAATGACTTTCTTTTTAATATTTATATCTGATTTTGTTGTTTAATACTTTTATATTTTTGGCATTATCTTGTTGTCTGAGATGGTGACAATAAAGCTCTCTTGATGAAGTGCACACAGCAGCATTTTTAAAAAGGGACAGGTCAGGATTTTCAAGAGTAATATGAAAAGGTCCACCATTGCGCTCCAACAGATGTGACTGAGATCCAAATTACTACCTGCATTATCCAGATTGTTACTTTAACATCCATACAGGACCCAGGCTTGTTTCGTTTGAGTCACCAAATGGCACGTCTTAAATATGCTTTAACAGGTTTTGCCTCCAGAGCAAAATTAACTCTGTCTGAAAATACTTCACAGCACTTGTTCTTGTGGCGGTCGCTCTTGTGACTGCAAGCCTTTTATGGCCCTTTCTTCATTACTCATCAGCGGAGTTTATTTAAAAATCTGTTTTGCCCTCCTTTCCTCTGTCAGTTGATGTTCCACGCCTTCAAATTATGCGACCAGATTGAAAATAGACTCATTCTCATTCAAGCGATCACGGATGAAGACATGCATGTACACACACACATATATACACACTCATATGTGATGTCCCACCCCTGCTTTCCCCTCAGTCAGATGTTCCGCCTGAGATCCATGAATCAGACTTGCGCAGACATGATGAGTGACTGTGACATCTGTGTCAAAATATAGCAGTGCTGCCTACATCTGACTTAAAAGCATTAGCAGATGCATTTCTGCTGTCGTCCAGCCTCGACCACAAATAAACGCCCATGTAAAAAGTGTCCACATTAATGCACAAAGTGAACATCAAATCCTCCGAATGATGTCATACTCATACATTGCGTCACTAATCCTGCTTTAAAACATTAACATTTACCTCTGTGGTTCACAAATTAAACAAATTCTCCACAAGATTATGAAAAAATTTAAGAAAAACTACTAAATGCATTGGCAAAGTAACCATGTTGTAAAGGGGAAATTCTGGAATTTTTCAAACTGGGCTTTATTCTGATAATTGTGG
The DNA here is from genome assembly GCA_011952105.1 of Coreoperca whiteheadi. Taxonomy (NCBI): domain Eukaryota; kingdom Metazoa; phylum Chordata; class Actinopteri; order Centrarchiformes; family Sinipercidae; genus Coreoperca; species Coreoperca whiteheadi. Next base: position 12,329,708 of record CM022482.1, on the reverse strand, counting down.
CCATATGGCTCATGCTAACTTTGCACTCGCCACCACCGTTATAGAAACTCAGCACACACGACTCAAGCAAAACTATACGCATCGGGGCAAGAAGCGTCAACCTCCTTAAGCTTTCCAAAAAATTAAATTTTACATAAATCCTTTCAAACGCTTGTCTCTGAGGCCAAACAAACCTAAATTCATTAGGAGTTAGTGGAGACCAAAAACAGAGCCAATAAGAGAGTGAATCTTGAACTTACATTCGCCAGGTGACCAGATACACAACTCCAAATGAATGCTAATGTTGCTCCATGTCTGCTGGATGTGTAAAGAGGCAACTGTTTGCTAACACGTTTACCATATCAACTTAAAAGGTGATAATATGTCAGTGTTGTGTTAACAACTTGTTTTTGCTGTTGCCAAAAAGCAAAAAAAGTTGCAAATATAGTGCATTTTCCTTATTAAGTTAAAGAGTTTGTTTTCCCTTGTAGTTCACTAAAAATCTTTTCTCACCAGGGATACATTTAACAATCTCTGCTTATCATCTCACCTAAAATCCTGCCCTGCTTCCACTTTGAAGTGAGTTAAAAATAAGTCGACAGAGTGAGATGGCACTTTTTGTTTTGAGAAGGGAAAAGAAGATAATGGCTTTTTACTGGCAGATAGCTATTTTTCTCAAGAGGTCTGGCCTTGAGACTAAAACGGCAACAGAAAATGGCCTACAGTCAATACCAATCTATCTACCTGAATAGGAAAACACCCTTTAACCTGATAGAACCACTTTTACATTCAATTTAACCTCTGATGCTCTAAATTCTACTGGCTGTGTATCGATTAATATGTTTCAATAGTGACATTCTGGGACGTGCTACTGTAAGAGTTTCATCCTTATAACCCTCTGCAATACCTTTAATGTATCTTTTAATGTGTTTTGAGTGCATGAGCACACACATGATTCATTTACAGTATCTTTGTATTAGGGTTAGGGTTATTTGATAAAGTCAATTGATTGTCTACTCAGAAATAAAGCTTAATGATGTACGTATTAACTGGATAGTTCATTAACCTTACTGTCTTAATTACATATTTTGAGTTTATAGGACTTCATGCCCAGATACCGAGTGGAAAGGTTTTCAGAAATTTAGACCACGCGAGCACAAGAGAAAAACTAAAGTAATGAAAGGAAGAACGGTTTACAGACTCATCGCTGCATTTCATTTCACTTCATGTTTAAATCGGTCTCCTCAGTTGGAGAGGGATGACATAAGCCAGCTAGGCTCTGATCACCAACACAGCACATGAAAAATGAAACGCTACATTGCCAGCTAATTCACTTACATAAGAGCCTCAACTATGAATTGAATTTAAAAGTACAGTGATAGAGAGAAATAGGAAGTATAAACAGAGAATCATGTAGGCAGGAGGCAGAGAAAGCAAGACAAAAATGTCCATATTTTATTGTCTATTATAAGCCTGTGCATTTTAATTGTCCTTTGTATTTCAGCCAAAAAAGTACAGTACATTAACAAGAAATCAAACCTACACTACACAGCAGTTATTCAAATATATACACCATTTTATATATCACAGATTTCTCAGACGCCCTGTGAAGATTTCTTCTCCCACAAATCATCTTGCGGTCTTTAACACACACAGACACACTCACATGCGGTAGAGTTTTAGTAACTATGATCAACACGCCGCTGACAGGGGAAGGGATATAATTCTCCTGCAGTATTTCTGGAAACATGCCACTTTAGTTTTAATCTTGAGTCCAGACAGAGCCAAGCTGTTTTGCACTTCCTCTTCACATGCATCACAATTGTTTCCACTTTGTACGTATATGTACACTACATACTGATGTCTCAGTCAGTGTGTGTGTGTGTACATGTGTGTTCTGTCCTGAATGACATTGGAGGGCTGCACTTTTGTCTTCTTTAATCTCAGTTTAACTTGCCTTCACATGTAACTGACAGTTAATGCACTATAGTGTTGCTTTTCTGTGACTGGCCTATTACCAGACTGACTGACAGGCCAATTGACAGCAGGCCAAAAACCATCGACTGGAGGGCGATACATGCTATTCAAAGCTAACAAGAACCTTTATAACTGCTATAACACATTTATGCTGTATTTGCTGGGCTTGTTTATTGGGGAACAACTTTATCCAGGATGGGTAATATTTATTGATTGATAAACACATCCAACTTCCCCATTTGCCAACAATCTTCAGGTTCCAAGCTCTCTACATTAGCCATGATGTTATCCTGCCACGCTGCTAATATGACACTGTTTGCATTCAGTGGTTTGTAATGTGACAAAGGAACCTGCTAATTGGTGCAGAAGTGTGTTCAGACTGGATGAGAAGCAGATTTTAGATTTTATCAGCATACAAAGTCAGTGTTGTTTGTGGACGCAAACAAACAGAAGCAAATTCACTTTAGGTGATTCAACATGTCCACACACGAGTTGAAAATGTTTCAAACTTGAGTAAAAAATTGTGTATATAAGACTATCTATAAACATACTACGGGATCTGGGATGCAAAAAACGCACAAGTTGGAGTTTCTGGTAAGTTTTGAGATCATCTTGGCTGTCACGCACGTGTCGCTAGCAAGCTACAGCTAACATCCATACAGATGGTGAAGTTTATTGTGAATAAACCTGGACTGCACAAACAGTCCAGTGGTCAAATTCACATCAATTTCATCAGCAAAACTGTGCCTTGCATTCAATCTTAAAGACAGAGTGATATAAGACATAGCATTTCCCAGTTCTAATCTTGTGTCCGTGCGTTAATCATTCACTTGAACTTGAACTCTGGTGGGTATACATATTGTAAATTTATCCAATAAAACGTGATTTGGGAGAACTAGCTAACAGCACCTATCATATAAAACCACACCTAATCGTTCGCTCATGGGTCACAATAGCTAGCAGAGCAATATCATAATAGGAGGACTTTGTCTGGATGTTATTTGGCCACTTCTTAACATTTCCAAAGAATGTGTTTGAGGTCTAATTTATTAATTAATCCATTTTCTCCTCCCCCTGATTTAACAACAGAGAAACTCACATTACAGAAGCTGAAGAAGCTCTAACTGCCATTTAACTGTGATATAAGCTAATTTGGATTTCTGGGAAAGTCTATAGAAGGTAGTTTGAGACCACAGTGTGTTCTGGACTTTATCTACAATATTTAACCATGGGAACAGTGCAGCTCTAAGTAACGAATTATACAACTACTGTCACAATGCTCCTGTTTTCACAGAGGGAATGAGGCAGGGGGACACCTCTGTGGATTCAGCAGTACATGCAGCACAGCCAGACACACACACACACACACACAGACGAACACACACACGCACATAAACATTCTGATCCAAAATCTCACTTGAGCTCTCACCCGAACACACTTCCATAAAACTAACACATCTGTTTCTCCCTGTGAAAGAACAGAGGCCTTGAAGCAAGATGCCACGATATGTCTGCCAGAGGAGAATCTGATTCTCTCTGTGTTGTGTTTTTCAGTGAAGCCATCCCTACCTTGGCAGGCTAATTCAATTCATTACCACTAATTGTGTCAGTGTAAAACACTGGAAGTTTCCACTGTGTGTGGAGCGCTACGTCTCCACACACAGTCAAGCCATCTGTTTGGTTTTCTGGAAGCTGCCTCTCTTCAGGAGACACAGTATAGATGGCAGGTAGCTGGATGCGTTTTTTATGTGCAACCAGACACAACCAGCAATAAAGAGCCTACTCCTAACTGAATGCACATGCAAGTTATTATTGCACTATTGCTCCACGAGGAAATGTGTGGATCTCTTTCTTCCACTTGTAAACTATCAAAACAAAAGAAACTGTCTTTATAAATAAAAACTTTGAGTGCTGATTTACAAAATCTGACAATGAATGCTTTGCAGCTGTGGCATTGCCCATGCCAATGAGATGGAAGATAATGAAGGATTTGTACAGCAACGTTACTAGTTGGATGTGAAACTGCTTGGTGAATTGCTTTGTTCAGCTGCAGAAAATTGTAGCTTGAAGGTAGACTTGAGCAAGGTGAAAGCTTGTCTGAGTGAAGGGTAGTTTCAGTCCCCACCAGGGAACATGGCTGCCTAAAGTGCCACAGATTGCCACAGTACAGTCATCTCACACAGACATGGGTTCAGCCATCCTCTGCTGAGAGATTTATAGAGGTGTTCTGATGGGCGCCCTAACTATGGATTTACTTAAATAATCAATAGAGTTATGAATATCTCTTGGCGTGGTGCTACAGTAATAAAATTATTCCACTTTCCTCTGGCAGAGGAGAGGAATCAGAGAGCAGACTGTGGGCACCACAGCTCCTCGTATAGATCACTGTTCTTGGTTTTCAATTCAAGGTCACTCTCAAGGCAAACTGGTAGAAGCACACATACACACACTAAATAGAAAAACACATTTGTGCCCACACATTTACAGACAGACAGGCACACATCAACAGCAGGGAGTGGCATCCCTCTGTGGCCAATAACACAGTACACATGAGTGCTTTCAAAGAAACAAGAACAGCAGTTCCACTGAAGGTCTAGCGTGTTGTTTACATTACATGTGTTTGCACTACCAGGGAATGCAACCAAAGAGCGGTGTCTTCATTGCTTTTAACTCTCAGTTGTTTTAAATCAAGGCTGAAGACTTTTCTGTTTGCCGCTGCCTTTTATTAAATCGAATAATGATTAATTTCTTACACTGCACTGTAACTCTTACTCTCCTGTTTTCCAATTTTAAGTGTTTGTAAATGTCTTTTTATATTGCCCTATGTTCCTTTAATGTTTTACGTAAAGCACTTTGTCTCGTTGTTGAAATGTGCTACGCAAATAAACTTGCCTTGCCTTAGGACAAGATCTCATGACAAGGCCTAAAGCAGATGGAAGTGTGTGTCTTGAGTAAATAGTGGGTGTGAGGTTTTCTGCAGTGTGTTTATCTTTCTGTGTGCGTGCGCGTGTGTGTGTGTGTGTGTGTGTGTGTGTGTGCGCTACGCCAAAGCTTCTGTGGTGACACAGGGATTCCTTGAGACACCTTGTTCTCTGGCCACCATCCAATCCACTGCAGAGAGGGGGGCAGGGACAACACTGTGTCAATCATTTGTCACAGCACTGCATCTGCTCTTTATCCCCCTGAGTACATTCAAACAGTGACTGCGGTACCTTGTGGAGGTCCAATCGGACATCTTTTCCTAGATGTTTAATTAGAACTAATTATCTCTCTGAGGCTGTCCAATCAGAAATGAATCGCTCACTAATAAATAATAATAACAATAATAACAATAACAATAATAATAATAATAAACTGAATCACAAACTATCCTCCAATCCAGAAATTTCTCGATCACGCAAATCAAATATGATTATAAAACCTGGACCACAATCAAGATTACACAATAAAAAGGTTCAAATTGACAAAAGCCACACAATATTGTATTGCTGATTTGGATTCAGTTTTATCCCAGTTTGTGGAGTGGCAAAAAGTACAAAACCTCCATTTTCTACCTTTTAGTCAATGAGATATTTCCCTGTTTCACATAGGTGACTAACTTAAATTTGTTCTGACTAATGCATATAGCTAAGCATATTGTAGTTTTGTTTACACTGCTGTGTGTACTGTTCATCATCTGCTGCTACTAGACACTGCTAGTAAGTGACTGTTTAAGGCCGCCGAATTGTGAGCTACGAGAGCATTTACAGATTAAAGCCAGAGCAAAAAGGTCCTGGCAGGCTATTCAACAACAATGGACCTGAAACACAAAACAGCCACACAAAAGCACATTTACACAGTGGTGGGTGTTGCACAAACATTCCTTGGTTGCAGGTATATGTGATTATGTGACTCATGGTAGCTGCAGCAGGATTTTTCTTTTAAGCTTGTCTTCTGCTGTGTTGGGAGCTATGGCTCACCTGCTACAATCTTCAGTTTTAAATGTCAAGTTCTGAAGACAACACTGGAAGAGCAGGATCCCCTGCTTGCATGGTAAACATCCCATTTTCTACCCTGTTAACAAAAAACACTGAGGGGGTAAGAACTTTTACAGAAGTTACATTGACTGTATTTGTGTTGTTTGATTTCTTGTTGATCTCAGTACCCTATAAGTGTGCTCAGGTGTCAAATGTCAGAGCTTCTTACCCAAACTCAGAGGTGGACAGCCACAACCTACACTAAACCAGTGGTAAACACTGCTTTCTAATATTAAGTGATTGAATTTGAATAAATTATATTCCTTGGAATAAGATGAACATTATCATGAGCATCATAAATTCATCATTTCTAGCAATGACTAGTGACGATTCAACACTATTTGCTGATGACATGTTTAGAGCAATTAATTGGCAAAAATTATGATAATCAACTATTTGTTTCAGTCATTTTTCATTTACATTTAGTCATTTAGCAGGCGCTTTTATCCAAAGCGACTTACATATGAGAACATTCACAAACCAAAGGTGCAGCGTCGGGAGCATTTTTGGGGTTCAGTATCTTGCTCAAGGATGCTTCGACACAAGGCTGGGGGATCGAACCGCCGACCTTCCGATTGGCGGGCGACCGCTCTGCCACCGAGCCACAGCTGCCCCCAAGTCAAGTAAAAATACTAAAAATACTAAATATTCTCTGGTTTCAGCTTCTTAAATGTGATGATTTGCTGCTTTCCCTCGTCATATGTGACAGTAAATTAAAAATCTTCAGCTTTTCAACTGTTAAAAAAAAATCAAGCAAATTGATGTTTTTTTTCACAATTTAGCATTTTATAGACAAAAAGATTAAATCAATAATGAAAATAATCATTAGATGCAGCCTAGACATGTTATTGCCCCAGGATCAGACCATGCTGTCCTGCTGAGTAACTCTGGGGGAGTCAGCATTTCTCAGCTCCCTACCTACATTTCCATTCTACCACAGATATTGGTTTGCCCATCAGAATTGGGTGTATGTAAGTGTGCAGACATGAGCATGTGCATTTGTGTGAATGAGGGCGTGTGGCCATAGTAGGCTGGCATACTGAGTGGGGAGTGGGGAATATGACACCATGTTTGGCGACAGTCAGTTTCTAGTTTTGCAACAAGTGGGCTACTGCATCAATAATGGATGACAGAGAAAGGGATTAGGCAGGGAGGCAGAATGGTGAGTTCATGCCAGCAAACATGCCGTTTTATCAAAATTCAACAGTCAATTAGAGGGTATGTATTCAGTTCTACGTACATGTGTATGAGATGGTAAGCTTGTTTCTAAATATCCATATTTACATTTTTGTGTATTCATATGGGGGAGAGTAGGAGAAGTGATGTATAACAGAGCCATACAGTACACAGAGGACATTAGAAATGTTAACTTTTAGGAAATGTCTATTATTTGTATGTGTATGTGTATAGGCAAGAAGGCTGACTGCTACAGTTTGAAGTGTAATGTCTAAAACCTTCCTCTGGGTTTATACTGATGGACACACACACAGCATAAATTCAACAAGGCAAGCTGACAAGAGAAAATACTTCTTGAGTTGTCACTCCAAGCCAATCACAACCACTTTGCCCTGAGCACGCTCTGCCATTTATAGGTCTGTAAAGTGGGCCAGATGACAGAGAGCTGCAGTGACAATGACACAGGGAGATATGGAAAACTGGAGCACTTGGAGAGAGAAATTAAAAAAAATTGATAGAAAGAAAGAGCAAAGAGCTGACAAAGAATGAGAGAAAGAAGAAGAAAACTGAAAAAATGTAAAAAAGGTAAATGAGACTTTTTGGACCATGTGGACACCATGTGGACAGTACAGAGGAAGCTCCAAATCCCACAACTAAGCAGCACATGCGGAATCACTTCATATTCTCTTCCTCCTACATTCACAACAGCTCTGTCACTCAATTCTGTGCTTTTAATGCAAAGCAACATATTCAGTAAAGTCACTATCAGGTGAGCAAAGGTCCCAGTCAGCTGGTTGCCTGTTGACATTTTACACACCAGAGTGTGAAATGTTTTTACCCCAGCGCTCCTGGTCTCACAACATGAGCTAATAACATGAGCATGTGCTTATGTTTGAGTCAAATTGCCCATTTGGCTTGAAGCCATTTCAGGCAAAGTATCAGCCCAGAGCAAACATCACACACCTTCAGTATGGCCTTGTTATCTTGCAGTCAGGGTTATTTTAAGTTTCTGTTGAGGACTTACAGATCGCTGGCCCAACCAGAAAATTGCATAACTCAGAGAAACTATCTAAAGTGGTTGTTAAGCCACGTTGAGTCTCTGCATCATTCAAAAGTTATGTAAATTATCTTTAACCTGAAAATACGTGTTTTAAGAGCTTTGCTGAGAGCACAGGTTGAGCTGGAAAAGCCAGAGATTTGGATTTCTTGTCTCCATTTTGCTCCTGGGTCGGTACGTAGGAGGAGAATCAGGCCGAGAGCTGCTGGCTTGGATTCTGCCGCCTGTCAGAAGAAAAGAGGCCTAACAAAGGGCTGAAACAGAAAGACAGAAAGGGACAATACGCCTGCGGACAAAAAGGAGTTTAAGATTCTGACTGACTGTGAAAAGACTCGGCATCCCACATTTAATGACAGATTTTTTGCAGGTGAATTATTTCCATTCACATTTCTGCCAACTTGCTCAGGATCACATTCAGATTTATCCAAAACTCAGTTGTTATAATGGAACACATTTGATATAACCGAGATTGCTTCTGAACTGAGAGGCAACAAATTAAAACCCAGAAGACAACGTCTGCTGACAGTCTGTGGTGATGTGTCCTATATTTTTGCAGACAAGTGCAGTCTCTCCAAGAACTTGAAAATCAGCTGTCATGGCCAAATTGGGCTTAAAATCACCCTTTATATTGTACAGTGTGCTCCAGGCTGAATAAGACTGAGTGAAAGGCAGAGAGAGAGAAAAATTGTCAGGGGGATAGTGAAAGGGATATTAAGTGACATAAAAGAGATATCACAGAAGGAGGGATGTTACCGAAGGGCATTCAGTGAAGAGATGGAGGAAGGGATGGGGGATGGGGGATGGGGGATTGGGG